>OZ018327.1:139614616-140247116 GCA_963969495.1 Ceratothoa steindachneri
AAATATTATAAAGCAAACAGTGTTTCCTACACATTACCTTAATGTATCAATAACTAAATCCGACTTTGAACCAGATATCATATAATAACTTTTCCCCAATATGATATCAGGCTATAATGATGATACTCTGTAGAGCATTCTTCCGTTACGTATAAATTAAAGGCAGATATTTGCTGCAATTCCATTATTAATTAAAGTGAAAAAATAGGTTCAAACTAAACTATGCCAAAATATTGCTTCTAATTACTTGGCTTACGGTGGGTTTAATTTGAGGTGAGGGGAGAGTTCAGCCATTTCGGCTTCAAATAATTACTTTTTATGCCAAAAGTAAACATAAACCTATAGATTGGTACAGATTTATTATTCCGAATTAAAGGCGCTGGCATTGTAACCTACGATTATTTTTTCGTGCATTGACTAACCGAGTGTGAAAGAAATGGATGTTAAAGCCATCGAAAAAGAAAAATCATTATTTTCTTTTTCTTTGAGATTTAGAATACTTCGCTTACTCATTTGGGATCTTGAAAAAATGTTACTCTAAACGTCCTTTATTATTCCATTGTATAATGAAAACAAAAGAATCTGACCGAGTGACAATTTTAGTGGGTTGGAATGAATTGTTCACCAAAAACCTCTTCATTATGGCTGTGGGGATATCAATTGCGTAGCAAAATTGTGAAAAGCAAAGGTACCAAAAGAATAAGTAATCTGTACGTTGTTTAAAAAAATAATTACTTTAATTTACGCAGATGTAAAGGTTATTTTACGAGTCAAAAATATACAACTCAAGAATTTTAGTAATTTTAAGTTGTTTAGTGAGTTTAAAGAATCTTTAAGCTACTCAAGAAAATGAAATAAAGGCTACAATTTATGACCGAGGTACTCTGTCCAGCAAAAAGTTGTAGTGAACAACAAGGAAAATGATAAATTGAATAAAGAAAAATTAAAGTTATGAACAATTATATGGAAGGTAGCTGAGGCCTCGCTGATTAATTGCCACACAAATTAAAAGAACAAGCCCTCAAGAAGGTAAGAAAAAGCGTTCTTGGTTATTGGGGAGTCGAAAAATTAAAAGAACGAGCTCTCGGGAAGGTAAAGGAGTGTCTCCTTGGTTATTGGAGAGTTGCAAAATTAAAAGAACGAGCTCTTGGAAAGATACGGATAAACGTTCTTGGTTATTGGAGAGTTTCAAAATTAATAGAACGAGCTCTCGGGAAGCTAAATGAAAGCGTTCTTGTTTAATGAAATGTTGCAAAATTAAAAGAATGGCTTGTGGAGAAGGTGAGAGAAAACGTTCTTGCTTGTTAGATAGTTATAAAACTAAAAGAACGAGCTCTGGGGAGAGTTATGGAAAGCGTTATTGGTTAGTGGAGAGTTGCAAAATTGAATGAACGAGCTCTCGGGAATGTAAAGAAGTGCGTTTTCGGTTATTGGACAGTTTCAAAATTAAAAGAATGGACTCTAGGGAAGGTAAGGGAAAAACCTTCTTACTTATAGGAGAGATATAAAATTAAAAGAACGAGCTCTCGGAACGTAAGGGAAAGCATTCTTGGTTACTGGAGAGTGGCAAAATTAAAGAAACAAGCTCTGAGAAGGTAAGGAGAAGCGTTCTTGGTTATTTGAGAGTTGAGAAATTAAAAGAACGAGCTCTCGGTTAAGTAAGTGAACGCGTTCTTGGTTATTGGAGGGTTAAGGAAATTAAAAGAAAGAGCTATCGGGAAGGTAATGGAAAACCTTCCTAGCTTATTGGAGAGTTGCAAAATTTAAAGAAAGATCTCTGGGGAAGGTAAGGAAAACCTGCTTGCTTTTTGAGAGTGGCAGAATTTGAAAAGATGTTGTTAAGTGAGAAATTCGAGAAACTTTAAATCACCGATATTTATTTTTTAATAAAAAATGTAGACTTACAGCAGCTAAAGATTTTTTAATAAAATTTTATAAAATTAGGTAATTGCACCACTTGCTCTTTTTTAATCAACGACAAGGACCTCTCACTGGATAAAAATAATATAAAGCACAGAATGGCACAAACATGCATGACTTGACACCGGGGGCTGGTTCGTTTTGGGTAGGAAGGTGCACTAGGAATAGGTATCACTGTGTTATGCAACCAAACAACGAAGAGGGATCATTACAATGTCCAGTGGAGAGCCTCCCATAACTCGTTAGATATTTGAAAACACTGCCTATTAATGTCAAAGAGGAAGGAGCAAAGGATAGGTGTGTGAAGCGAAGATGGAGGAAAAACTGATCTTGTCGTTGGCTGTTTATGTGGTGGCGTACCTCACCAGAGCCATGTTTGTGAATGTTGAAAGATCGACGCACTACCGGAGAGGCAAAGGATCTCTTCGAATGCAAAAATTCGAGCGCAAGCTTTCGCAAGTAATCGAACCTGTTAACCCGATATTGAAATCCACCTCATTATCCATTATGAAAGTGAGAGCGTTCCAAGTTTATCAATATATATACAGGGTGATTCCAAAGTTGCGATAGATAGGAAAAATTATTGTTTTTATAACAAACAGTTTATCTATGTAGCAAGCTCTGTATTGTTACCATTGTTTTGATTACACATTACAATACATTTTCCCCACTCTTAATGAACTCGCAATATCACATCTGGAGATATGTGTGCAGATGAGTTAGTGCTGGCTTCCTTTAAATGGTTTATGTCTCGAATCCTTTCGCGAATTACCATGGCTTTCAAGTGTCTACAAAGGTAAAAATCAAGAGAGGAGAGATCTGGGGACTTATTAGGCCACTGAACTGGACCGTGCATACCGATCCAGGCATCTTAAGGGTATCTGAAAATAAAAAATAACATGTCAAAAAATTTAAAGCTGGAACGATAAATTGTTTCTTATAAAACCATTAATTTTTTCCTATGTATCGCGACTTTTAACAACCCTATATATATATATATATACGCTTCACTACCCTGGATACCAACCCTTGGGGCTGTGAGACCGAATCTCGCAGAAAATTTTGAGGAGAGAAGAGGAAGAATTTATATCATAAGCAGGGCATACGGGATACTACTTTATATATTATGATACCTTTGAAGAAGGATGTATTTTTGAAAAAAGAGATAAAATATTATTAGGTAGAGAAATAGCGAAAGAGATTCAGATAAAATTCATGCCAATTTTTCAACATTACATTACCCTCACCCCTTACCATCCCCCATTATGTTCCCACACCTATTCTCCCTTTGTACAAAAGGGAGAGGGAGATGGAGACAGAATGTCACTAGGAATCAAAACGAATATAGGTACCTAATCAGAACTTGCGATTATACCAATGTCGTATCTAGTCTATCTCGTGCAGTAGCTTGTCGAGCCGAGACGTGAAGCGTTTAACTACTGAAATGTTCTCCACTTTCCGCAAATGCTAATCCTAAATTTGGGTAGATATATTTTGTTACTTTCATTGCGTGGGGGATTCATATTGAACATTAACAAATTCTTGTAGTCCACCTTTTTAACTCGTAGCATAATTTTTTAGGTCTCAATTAGCTGGTTAAATATACGCTATGGCTCTAGGGAAAACAAACCTAATTTCCTTACCCGGCGTTATTATCGTTTGTGTATAAGGGACGAGATTAGTATGGTGGCCCTAGTTTGAGTCCGTTCTTTTAGTTCAATGTCTTTACGCTTTGTTGCCGACCAAAGTTCTACAGCGTACTCAAAATGTTGCCAGACTAGAGAGTTGTACAGGGCGATCTAAATCTCCTTGTTGCTGACACGAAATTACCTCTGTAGGTACCCTATCAATCTTTGCGCCCTTTTCTCTACCTCGGCTCACTGCATAGAGAGCTTCAGGACGCTCCCAATTTGCACGCCTAAATCTTCCTCCAGTTCGATCGTTTCCCAATATCTACTTAACCTGTGTTGACGTGAACGATGCGCATCACCTTGCACTTGGTTAATGTTGAATAGCATCTGCCACGTCTCGGACCACTCACCTAAACTGCAAAGCTGTATCTCACGCGTTCTACTTCTTCGCGGGTGCCTACCCCGCTGCCTAATTAGTATCATCCGCGAAATTTGCTATCGTGCAGACCAGTAGTTCTTTGTCTATATCGTTGATTTAGACAATGAATTTCAATGGACCGAGCACGAAGCCCTGGACCTCCCGGCTAGTTTCTCACTGGAGCCCTGGAACACTCGGTTGCATTTCTGATTTTCACTCGCTGCCTCCAGTCTGTCAACCACTTGGCTACCTTCCCGGTAATTATGACGGCGTGGACTTTGCTTTGAAGTTAAGAAAGATAGGTATAAGATGTCTACAGCTCTAAATGGATCGTACTCACTCAATATAGTATGGAAGAATTCGAGAAGATTTGTGAAACTTGATCGGTTTATGCCAAAATAAATCTGGAAATCTAACATCAGGTTGTGAGTTTCTAAGTGCTCAACCATGTGACCATATATCATGTTTTCAAGTAGTTTACCATCGATGGACGTCAATCTAATAGGGTGATAATTAATTGACCTTCGCGTGCGCCATTTTTTAAGATGCGTATCACGTCCACCATCCACCCGTCTTCTGGCACCTGTCCAGTTTTAAAACCATTATGTTGTGTTGCATTCTCTTTCGAAAGATATAATTGCCAAATTCTCTCCAAGGTTAGCTCGGGAATTATTTTTTTGGGGCAATAACATCATAACTATTCGGCGGATACTCTGCTAGACTAGACTAGGGTAAAATATGCTATAATCTGCTAGGCAAGCCTAGAATTAGCTAAGCTATTATTGATCTAGGCTATACTATGCTAAACTATGCTAAGATATAATGTACAAGTGTAAGATATAATATGCTAATTTAGGCTATAAAATGCTATGCTAGGATAGTATATAGTATGGTAGGCTAGACAATACTAAGTTATGCTTGACTAGGGTATAATAGGATAGTATAGGCTATCTTGTCTAGGGTAGTTAATGTTGGGCTAGGTTATACTATCCGCGGCTAGGCTAAGCTATGGTAAGCTATATTAGGTTAGACATGACTACAATATGCTATGCTAGTGTAGGCTAAAGTATAATAGGCTAGGCAGGGCTATGCTAGGCTATGTTAGGCCTTGTTAGGTAATAATTTGTTAGGCTACGATAGATTAGCTAACCAAAGTTATAACAGGCTAAGCTATGCAAGGCTATTCTAGTCTAGAGTATGGTATGCTATACTGGTCTAGGATATACTAGGCTATGCTATAATATAATACGTTTGGCTATATTATATTAGGTGTCATAAATCAGAATAAGTGAGGGTACGCGACCTTTTGGTCAGCAGACTTTGTGTGGAGAAACCCCATTATAGAGATATACGAGTTAACTGAGGCTGTTAAGAAGTTGCGATTATATATATATATATATTGCTCATGGCGAAGAAAAACAATAAAAGAAAAACAAAACCCACCTGGGCTTCTCTAAGCCACTCTACCCAGTCTCCGGTAACATGCAATTACGATAAAAATTGTAAATTTAGGAGACAGTTATTTCTGACCTCTGCTCAAAAGGCATACCTACCGAGGGTGTATTTATAAACAAAAAATTCAAAATTCAAACTGTCGATCTCGCAATATGCTCACCCAGAGCGACACGACGCTAAGCACGGCTGAATTTATACCCACTTCTGTCGATTCAACATGAGATCCAGTTTCACTAAGTTCAAAATGTCTAGGAAGAGAAATAACAGACGCCCAAAAGCCAGGGCACCCTCGGGTCTCCTCTTGCTATCCTCCTTCCCTTTCCATTACCCCGCGGGAGTAATTCTAGTATAAAACCTTTCGTCAGGAGAAAGAGAAGACAATGCTTGTCTCCTCACAACATCGATAAGAACTTGCCGGAATAGAATTCCCCCATCAAGTTAATAAGGACTTTCATTTTCTTGGGCAATACCAGATTGCACCAAGTATAATCGGCACAGTTCGATTACGAAAGATCGTCAAGTGATCTTACATCCAAGTACCGTTGGCACAGTTCGATCTTATCTACCTGAGATTGACACCCCAAACTAGATAGATTTCTCACCCAAAAGAGAAGCTTTACAAGTGAAACCAAATCGCTAGTAAATCATACAGCCATCTTCAAGCCTCGTCTAAGAAAACCTTTTCAAGGTCATAAACGCCCGACGCGTTTCCTCTTCAATCCATGTTTTGTTTTGTTTCCCTTCTCCTCCGCTGATTCTTCCACCCCTCGTTTGAAGTAACGCCTTCTATTGAGAAGGAAGGTATTTCGTTTGGATTCTCTGAGTAAACCCCACTACCTTATTTGAGTGATCAATTCTATTTTCATGTCCCCGTGCGTTTAACGTAGATTATTTGTATATCTTAAAGACTAATTTTTTTAAAGTAAATTATTCTCTCTTAAAGCAACCAGAAACCGAGTGTCGGCAACGGGACTTAAGAACCATTTTAAAGTTGCATTTTGTACGTGTATATATTAATTTTGTTTGATTTGATAAATGTACAGTAAAGGTCTATTTTGGTTGAAGTCTTTAAATTATCCTTGAACGAGTTGCGTTGTCAGTATTTAGTATATTTAAGAGAAAACTCCCCTTTATATTTATTCAATAGAATAAAAATAAGAAAAGTGCCCTTAGAGATCGATCCTTAAGCGATCACTGGAAGTACGAACGTACGGCCGACTGTATTAATCTTAATAAAAATAATAAAAAAATAATAATCTAGGCTATCCCACGACACACACTAATATCTTTTGAATGAAATTAGCCCATTTAGACATATTTTGGAGAAAATAAAGGATAATTATATACCTTAACATACCTTGCGTATATAATTAACAGAAAACCATAATTATAATAGACGTGATGGACATAATGAATTATTTTTGCACATGAGCGTTATTTCGACAAATGACTTCAAATCTGTCAATTTCCTAATAGTAGCTGGTTGGATTGCCTTTGCTTCAGACTTGATAGTGGCCCATAAGATTCCTTTAGACGGAAATTAGCCCATTGATCTCTATCTGCATAAAAAATTTTTAATGATGGACCACAAATTTTCGATTGGCTTGATATCTTGAGAAACTGGCTGCCACACCATCAACTTTTCACTTTGTATGCCGTAATACTCCAGGAACACTTGAGTGTCTCTGATAAAGTGGCGTAGAGCGTTGTCATGCTTAAAAACTAGTCCTTAGAAGTGACAACGGTATATAATCTGGCCAGGGAAAACCTGCTTCAATAGATTGTAGTAAACGTCTGCAGTTACTTTAACAGCATCAGACACCCTGACTAGGCCAATTCTTTTTCAACTTATACCTGGTCTGCTGGTTACGTCGCAAACCTTAGTAATGCTCATCTTTAAAATTCACCCAACTATTTGCCCAACCGTCAGGTTCGTCAATGATCGCTCTGGTCTCTTCAGTGAAGAGAACGCAACTCATTTCCAATGTCATTTACTCCCAGGCCCATTGAAGCCTAAAAGTCTTGTGACATGCGTTAAAGGAGGCAGTTTTAAGGGAGCTCGCATGGTAGTAATGGTCACTAGAACACGGTTCCTAGTTGTCTTCAGTACATGGGACCTTCCACTTGCGGTAAAAATGACTTTGAATGTTTGTCCGGGTTTTCCACTTAACTGGCCGCCAATATTTATTAAATCCATAGCTGTCACAGTCTTCGAGGTCCACAATCGGCTTTTCCTTCAGCGAAGGGTTCTTCAGATATCGTCTAACCCTGTTCACATGGCGAAATAATTTCTCCGCAATAACATGAACTGAGGTATCTTCAGCACTTTCTTGATGAGGAAAGACTTATTCATCGTTGAAACCTCCGCAACGTCCTATTGTTCTTAACGACGAATCTAAAATAAAATTTAAAGGACGCAACACAGCATAATGTGAGCATTAGTGTTGCCATATTGTGGAGACCAGCTGGTAAAAGTTTCATCGTAATTGATTTACGGAAAACAGAGAAATCAAGAAATACTTGTATAATCCTCCTACGAAACCTTAGATTTTTAAAATTATTAATGTTCCCAATTAAAATTTCTTCAGTCGACAAGTTGCACTTTATGAGGATTTTGCGCTAAAATTCCCCAAACGTTCGCTCCTTGGTGGAAAGCAATCAAAGAAAAAAGCGTTTGGTAACCTAATCAAGCTTTAAAATTGGAAGTTTTCCTTCTAAAGAACGGAATGGGTAGAGACGCTGGTAATTTCCCTAGGATATGCCATTCATTCTTTTGGAAGTATATTATTAATTAGATCACTTATTCTCTTAATTTTGTTGCCTACAAATGGCCTTCATTGAAAGTGGAGCACATTCTTTAGGTGATTTATCAGTTTTATTTAAATTTGAAAGGTAGCGACTCTGTGTCAATAAAGAACTGAACTCGGCTCGTGGATGCGTATTGTTTGCAATTTATTACTTTTTTAACAAAGCGTAAAATTTATTTACGCTGTTATTTATTAATAACCCACTAAAACACTTTCTTTCACCATGGAAAAAGAGCAAAAATACAAATCCAGCGCAGATCAACGAGTGATGTCGAAATATTAGCTCATAACACTGACTAACAACTTTATTGGCTACGTTTTTCTAGCTGATTTAGGATAATTTTAATGTGATGAATCCCCACATTACATTAATTTTGCTCAGTCAGGGCAATTTTTTGATTTATCGCCACATGATGTTTTTTGTACGTTTTTTTTTACAAGTACTGGTATTTTCTAATTATATGATGAAAAAAATCTTTCTTACTTCTTCAAATGAACAAATTCTGAAGAGTTTACGTCCGGCAATTTTTGACTAGCTGGTATTTTTCTTTAGCAAAAGGATTTCGGTCCGAACATCTTGGAAAAATAAACCCAATATATTCTGCTACATCTCCGGCGAATACACCATTGTTGCTAACAGGAATCTCGTCACAAATTTCGTCAAGCGTGCTCACCATATTTATCTTTGTAGGAAACTTGGTGACCAAGATTAAGCTTGCGCGCCACACATGGTATGCAAGACATGCACTGAGTATCTGCAAGAGGAATTGTCTGAAGTTTGGAATTCCATGGTTTGGAGGGAGCCGACAATGACATCCCCGTAATATTTTGCAGGCTAGAAAAGAGTCGTTATGTGTGTTCGTAATGGTGTGGTGTATAGAGCGCTTAACTGATCCCAGGTGCGGCTCTTGTGGAGTTAGGTATGTGGAGTAGCCTCTAATTCAAAGTGTGTTGTCGGGAGGGTGTAGTCTGTGGGAGTCTAAAAGTAGGATATCAGGTCACTGGGTATTCAGCACCCAGTTGGAGACGGTATGGTGAATACCCTAACAACAGCGTACATTTATTTGAACGACACTAATTCAACCTAGGGTCGAGAACGAAGTGCGCGCGAAGCTGTGTTTGCAATAGCCACTCTCCTCTGCTTAATCTCTTGGCATTACACCAAAAGAGTGGGGGCGGGGCGGTTACCTTCACACGTGTCTACTGTGGGTGTGGTTTAGTGGATATCAAGTACTGGGTGTAGAATAGGATAAAGTAGGAGGGTTGGGGCAGTGTGAGGAGGGGTAGAGACAGTAGAAGGTAGCTGGAGACAGTGGAAGGGGGCTTGATACAGTTCAAGGGAGGGTGGAGACAGCAAGGGGGGTTTAACACAGACGAAAGAGGGGTGGGAGCAGTGGAAAGGGAGGGCAGTAGGAAGAGGGGCGACTACAGTAGTGATCTTCTACTAAACTACTAACTCAAAACAAGGATGCTTCTATATACTTAATCCCGCACAAAACCATAAGAAAATCATTAATTAAGCGGAGCTATAAACACAGGAGAATATCCGGAGAGAAAGCGATGCATCAAACATCTCTAATCATGTAATAGATTTTTGTCGTGCCAAAATAATTTACCATTGTAACGATTTAAATAAAAAAATATTGAATCATCATTGATTAAAGAAATTCCAAATTTCAACTTGATCCTTAAATAAATAGTTAATGACCTCAAGGTAATGCTCTGATTAGTGGCTGTGATCAGTTGCTTGATATTTGTATTATAGAAATATTTTTCTCAGTTTCCCTTAGTTTACGGCTGAAGATGACATGGAAATCTACAAACCGAAACTCCTTCCGTGGAATGAAATTTATGCTCTAATACAGGGAACTAAGCGCAAGGTACGTTTCTTGGGATCAGGATTGCGCTGATCGCTACCGTCTGTCCCTGGTACTGAGGGCTGACTCCTGAATGCTAGTTTGTGGTGTCATAAAGTTTTTAGAAAAGGTAGCATTAACCATATTAAAAAAATGAACTTTTCCTTATTTGCATAGATTTTTGTACATTTATCTATGTTTTTTGACAGAAAAAGATGTAAATCGCAACTATTTAGACCATGATGTTGATAATTATTACCACATGGAGTTTTATATGTTCTGCCTTGAAATCGGCTAAGCGTTCCGGGCAAACATAAATCATATTCTGCAATATAACTTTTCATCTAAACAAGAGAGCAGGAGAGGAACAAATTATATATAAAATGAAAAAGCACAAAATTAATAGATGTTAATAATAAATAAAAATTGTTAATAATAATAAATGAAGAGTAATAATGTTCTATAAATATCTAGGAAATAACCGAAACTCAATCAGAGTCTAGGAAACAAAGAACTGGGGAAGCTCTATGGGCCAAAGTTGAACCACCGCGTACTATCCACAAGCAGGTATCAACTAGATAATCTACCAGATCTATCACTGAAACTTTCCTAAGTGGATGCCCTTCAGCTTTTTGGGGGAAGGGGGGGGGCAGCTTCTTAACAACAGAGAAGCGTTCAGTTATTTCCTTAGTATTCAGAATTTACGGGAAAGTATAGAAAGGCCCAAATTTCAAGACCTTGCACATATTAGGTTGAAGAATAAGTTCTTGCGGTTTTTTATGTTGTGTTGATTTAAGTTTTGTTGACGTGATTTGTGCACATATTAAGAAACAATAATAAATAATGAGAGCAAAATTTGCAAAGGTTAGGCTACGTCTCTTAACAGCTAGACTATTAGGCTTTCGCTCAGGCTACGTCATTGCGGTTTATTTAAAAGTTGTGTTAATTTAATTTTTGTTCTGTCCCTCAAAATATAATGTCAAGTTTAAAGAAATGCGCATTTTCGACACTCGTTTTTATTCATATTCAATCGAGACGGGAACAAGGCAAACGCAGCCAAAGCTCGTCGCGATATTTGTGCTGTGTACGGAGAAAATCCTTTATCAGAAAGGATAGCTCAATGGTGGTTTTCATGTTTAGAAAACGATCATTTCAATATTAATAACAAAGAACGTTCTGGTCGTCCCATTAAGTTGGATGAAGATCGATTGAACGATCTTCTCCATGAAAATACTCGTCAATCGACTAGAGAATTGGCTATACAATTGGCGTGTGATCACAAAACTGTAGTGAATCATCTTCATTCGATGGGAAAAGTTAAAAAAATCTGAGCATGGGTTCCCCACGCTTTGAGCGAAAGCAACAAACTTCAACGCTCCACGATTGCCGGAGGCTTGCTTGCTCGTCACAAGGCTACTCGTGGTTATAAGGACAGATTTCTTCACCGCATCATCACTAGCGACGAAAAGTGGTGTGTTTATGTCAACATGAACCATCGAAAACAATGGCTTAGCCTTAATAAAAATCCACTTCCGCGATTAAAGCAAGTACTTTATCCACGAAAGACGATGCTGTGTGTGTGGTGGGATTGTGAAGGCATCATTCTTTATAAGCTCCTTGCGAACAACGAGATTCTCAATGGAGAACCCCACGTTCAACAAATGTATCGACTCGCTGAAGCTATTTGATAAAAGCGACCTCATCGACGTTGTGGAGTCCTTCTGCAACACGACAATGCTCGTTCTCACATTGCGAATATGACATTAGACGCCATCCAAACGCTTAATTGGGAAATCCTGCCGCATCCTCCATATTTTCGCCAGACTTGGCTCCATCGGATTTCCATCTGTTCCGATCGCTCTCTAACAATTTGCGCAGCGTTCCGTTCAATACTGATGTGGAATTAAGAACCTGGTTAGATTAATTCTTGGAGTCAAAATCCAGAGATTTTTATTGCAGAGGCATCGAAAAACTAGTTGAACGTTGGAAAGAAGTCGTAAATAACAATGGAGAATACATTATTGATTAAATTGCATATTGTTATCAATTAAAAACGAAGTTTTTCTAAAATTGTTAATGTTAATGAATAAATTTTATAAAACCGCAAGAACTTATGCCTTACCCATTAAAACAATCGAAGCTATCATCCCATTCTGGCAGATGGTTAGGAACATGACAATAACCAAGAACAATGAAATGAAGCTCTTCATGAAACCACATAAGAAACATTGTCATTAGGCGGAAGGCATAGGAAGAGCAAGTAAATGTGTAAGGGAAAAAAAGGAGCATTTGTGCTGGAATTACACAGTCTGTTCGATATAAGAGCTACAGATAGAACTCAGAAAATATAGAACAGACTGTTATACATAGAGAAGAAAGATGATGATATCAGGTTCACTGAAGACCAAAAGAGCGGAGGAATGGCCATATGTCTAGTCATGGCAGGGATTGTGAGACAAGAACCTTGCAACAAGCAGCGAAGAATTAAAAACTGTAGGATAGACAAAAAAAAAAGTAAAACAAATTACCTACTTTGAACGTCAAAAAGTTTAATGCTTTACTCGATTGCGATATTTAGCATGTATTTTATATCTGCAACAATACAAGAGGCAGTTGTTTATTTGGATGACATTACCTCGGGTGACTTAACTGGCAACGATGCTAACAGAGATGACATGGATTAACGTCAGACTCTTCCTGGATGATCTCGCTATCAAGACACTCTTATTGGTGTGACTTTGACTTTTCCCAGAAGGGTCATGGAATGTGAATGTCATCCGCAATACAGCTGATCGTCTTGTTTTATTAGCCACCTTGAATGATGGAAGGGTTGATTTGGAAAACTTCGCCATAGTAACCGCAACAACACTTCGTAACATAATGCCATTCAGGGATAATATCAGCCAGATTTACATGCCTAAACTTTGCGAAATTCACAAAGTATACACAGCCTTAAGCCAAGATGGAAAGTTGTTTAAAAATGTCTCTGGTAGTGAATCTGGAAATACCTCATTGACTTTAGCTGTGTTGGCGTCTGGTCTACCTTCATGCACAGAATGAAAGTTATTGGGAATTCCTGTGACCCATAATTCTTCAATGACTATGCTCAAGGCACGGGGACATACGGATCATGCTATTGCCCTTGTTTTTGCCATTATATCCAGTAACAGTGGAGTTTGTAGTGCCACATTGCAAGGCGAAATATGATTGACAATGAAGCCTCACAGATTAGTGTCATATAAATCCTATGAAGGCTTGAAATGGACACGCATATAATTATGCGCATGCAAGTAATCTAAACTATATATAACATTTTGTCATATAAATAATAATATATGTAACATTTTGACAGATATATAATAATAAACAACATCTGATCGTGTAAACAATAATATATACTGTTCTTATTAGGGGCTCACAGGCAAAACGAATTTTCACACGCATATGCGCTCACATACTTACACACTTACACGCATATACACTTAAGTACCTCTTGCGATATCTGTACACGCCTTTATCACTAAGGTTCTGAGAAATGCCACAGCTCTACCAACAAAAGTCAAAACAGGAGCAGTCATTGACAGCGAGCTAAGTACAGAAAAGATGCGGACCTTATTTACTGCCAAAAAACTGCGGAACACAAAATCATATTGTTGAAATTTGAGATCAAGTTTTTCTCTATTCCTGTGCACACACAAATAAACATCCATTAGAATAAGCTCCGCCCAAACCGTGTCATTATTTAACAGCGGGCCACACCCACTAGTTTTCGATACATTATATACAGCTCAAGAGTAAAAAAAAATAGCTGTCAGTCAGACAGTCAGGTGGTCAGAAGGATAGTCGGAAATAGACTTAAACATTAGTAGGCCTGCCTCAAATACCCGGCACAAGTTCAATAAAATTCTTTGTGCCTAATCCTACCTACTCCTCCGCCCCCCAAAAGAGTCCTTGAATCCGCCTTCCAGATTCCCTTCCTTTGAGTAATCCAACTGTTCCTCTTACCCAGTCTACTTCACTAAAACCAAGCGAGAGGATAATCTCGCCATAGGCAGCCATAACTTGGCATAACTAGTGACCTTGGCCGTACCATAAGTTCACATATAAGCTGCTAAACTGCTTGAGAAAATTCTGAACAAAAGGTGTTTTATCTGGTTTGTCGACATCACATCCTGGAAATCCTAGTTGGAACAGTATGAGCGAAACTCTTTGGGAAGATGAAGGGGCCAGATAATCCCTGGTTTGAGAATCTGAAAAAGGTTTGGAAGGATTTGACCGGGAAAACAAATTAAGATCTGGCTATCAACAGCAAATGTCTAAAGGAAAAGAAAAGTAAAGAAATATTCTAAGACATTCTAAACGCAGAAATGTTTCCAAGAGCTGAATTTCGCAAAATGGCTGATCTGGGAGTGATTTTTCTTGGAGAAAAGCCTCCTTGAGTTATTCACTGTAGTCGAGCAGGCACCATTCATCAGGCCAGAAGGTTGGCCAGAAATCTGTACTCCATGAAAATGCTGATATTTGAAGATCAACTTGAGTATGACGAACTCACTGTATCAAAACTTGCAGATAATGCCGTTAATGATCTAATTCTATTCCAGGACATGTTTAACTACAAAAATACTGTCTAGGCCAGACCTTGCTGGTGCAATATTTAACAAGATGGAAAAACATAAATAATACTTGTTTAGCAGTAGATTGCTGCACAGTTGCATACTACTGAGAAGCCAGGCAACTTCAGAACAGGAAAACCTCTATTCCAAAGAGTTACAGTTAATAATACCACTCTGGGTGAAGACATTGTCCCAGAATCTCATTTCCAGCTGGACACACTGAACATTGGATCCTTTTGGCTTTTGTAACCTGTCACGTCTATGCCAAAGAATAAGGAATACAGAAAAGCATTTGACTATGTTAAGAATCTAAAAATGGTGAGTGACATACATTGACGAACGTGGTTTAAATATGATGAGCGACTTTGACAAGCTTCAAAAAACAAACTCTCAGCAACTGACTGTATAGCTTTCACTTCTTGCGACAAAATGTTAATCTCAAATTTGTGACAAAATGTTAATCTCAAATTTGTGTCAAAATGTTAATCTCAAATTTGTGTAATGAGATAAGGCGCCTTTGCTTCTTTGAGTGAAAGAAATATAAATTAGCAGCCGAGCAGCTTATCTTCAACTTTACCAACGAAGGTTGTGATATTTCTAAAATCTTTGTATGTGCCAATGTGCGATTTCTTGTTCCAATACTACTACAATTGTATATGTTAGAAAGAAGATTGAAATTTCTTTAATTCGGTACCTATTTTGCTGCTTTATCTTGTTTAGATAATACATTCTGGCTCAAAACATATTTTGCACTAGTGTTTTGGGCCGATTTCAGGCAAAACAATTAAAGTTCTATTCAGCAATGCTTCCCAACATCTTCACTCAAAAATATTGGTGTTTTTGGCTTTTTTTTTACTGGTCTAAGCAACAGCCTGCAGGCTATCTCAGCTTAGTGAAGGGAGTCCTTTTTTAGGTCAATTTGTCATGAAATGATGGCATTTTAAAAACGTCGTTTCTTTGTTTTTTCTCTTTTTTATGTCTGCTACTTTTTAGTGAACATTTTATTTATATCATAAAATTTATGCCAATTCGTCTGTCAACAATAGTAAAAAAGCAAAAGAAAATAGAGTCCGAAAATACTAAATCTAGACAGAGTATTATTATCCTCCAGAAAAGAGTTCATTTCAGCCACTTAAAAATATGAACTTGTATTCCTCTTTTTCTTGATAATAATACCTTCGAGTAATTCCTATTTTATGCTTCTTGAACAATTCCTTACTAGTTGAATAGGATTTAAATTCCTCTTTACAGGATATGAAACTATGGCCACATAGATGAAAGTTTATAGCGGGTGTTTCCGCTCCTACGAGTCTATAATCCTTTGTCATCTTAAAGAGGACCACTGTTCGTATTCATAAATCAACTATTCATATTTACTAACATATTTTGTGGAACTTTCTTTGTCAGTCCGGAGCAGTTTCTATTCCTGTTAAATTAATTTAGTCAACAAATAAACCATAATCAGCTAATGCTTCAAATAGTTTGTAACAGACTTCTGTGAACATTGAAGTGGAAATCGTCTGAGAGCGGATATTTGGCAATATTAAATGGACTTCCTCATTGGTGAAAATGGCTTCATCCAGAGTTCATTTTTTTCTCTCTCTTTTTCATGACCTTGATTCCAGAGAATTAAAAATAGGGAACTTTGCTTTAATCTCACTACTTAACATTTTACTCTGAGTTTTCTATTTGTTCCTGTTCTTTTGTTTCTTCTCCTTCATTTATCCATAATTTTATATTACTCAAGAATACAAAGTAAAACTCCCAAACCTTTAACAGTATTTAAAATAGAGTTGAAAGATAGTGCTACTATAATTACGATAGTAATGGTAATTATTTGAATTATTCAATTTCCCGAAATTCACATTTTCAAAATAAGAGATTGCTTGAGTCAGGTCCCGTCAATTTGCTTGCTTATTCTCAAGAGGTATTTCATGTTCAACTGCGCGTCTTGGTCGGAATCGAAAAAGACGAAATCTTCCCATAGCAACCTCTCGTACATTCTCATAATAGTTATTGTTTTTCACATTGGGTTTCTTCAAGGGAAGCTACCTGCTTAGCTAAGCTGCAATTTACGTAACCATAGTAGCCGCCATGATACTATAGCAAGGGCTATCCACGCCATGCAATCGCAAAACATTGCTCCTGCTTCCACAAATGTGTGAAAATTTCCTTGTCCTGTGATAATGAATCTGAAAGTTAATATAGTCAAGTAAAGCAGATTTTTTATGAATGTTACTTTCACTTTACTTATACACTGCGTTGATTACAAACTACATTTTAATCTTTTCAACATAAATATCCAAGGCACCACAAACTGAAGAGCACATTGTCGAAAGCATTTAAAAGGAGATACGAGTTAGAAGTCTAGGGTACAGTGTTTAGTGTAAAAGCGAAGGTTTAAATACATATCTATCTATAAAGAGCAACGCCCAATTCAATGGCAGGAGAATTCATTTCGGTCAACAGGTAAATAGACACAAACTGTGTCAAGATAAAGGAAGAAGCCCCTGTCAGAAGAAGTTCCTCCCAGAAGAAACACGACTAATATGAAACATCGAGGATAAACAAAATAAAATTATTTTCTATTTAGGAAAAGGAGCAAATTGTTTTCTTCAATTAAGATTTATACGAATAATAGGACAAAGTATGAGGAAGGGGAAGGAATAATAGAGAAAACTGATAGATAAATACAACGAAAATGGAACAAGAAAATATTACACATATCAAAAACTGCAATACAAAACGACTCTAAACAGCAGGAATGGGAAAGCTTAAATAACCCCCTGAAACAAGTTTGTACATTAAAGGAATCCAATCGACAAATATGAGCTCTATGCGGTGAGATAAAGGAGAATAGTAACCATACTTTCAGTTCTTTATTGATTTTTTTTTTAGAAATTAACGCAACACAATGAGATGTTTTATATATTAGCATAACAAAGGAGATTATAAATTGGCGGAACACCATGAGATGTTTAATAAAGTGACGTAGCGCAATGAAATATTTTATAAATTAGCCTAACAGCTTGAAATATTTTATAAATTAGCGTATGACAATGATATGTTCTATAAATTGACGGATCACAATGAGATATTTTATAAATTGGTTTAACACAACGTGGTGTAAATTTTACAGTGAGGCTAAGCGAAAATTTGTTAGCCGCTCATACATGCGTCCAGTAGCCAGTAGAAAATTTACTTAGAGGGTTACGTTAAGTAAAAAGTGCAGTACCTCTTTTGGCTCTGGTGCAGTTAACATTTTTAGGAATGCGTGCCCTCACTGCCACAAGGCTAGTTTATACAGCTTTCACATTTGGTTCTTCCCCTATCGTGGATACTCTTCAAACATCCTGGCGGAGATGCCTTCGTTGGTTTTCTCTTCTTAGTATTAAGTAGCGACTTGTATTGTTCGATTCTGAAATACATGTGACGATGAGTAAGTTAAATTGCATTAATTTAGATATTGCCCCAATCTATATATTTATATAAGATATGAAAGACTTTCATCGTATAAATGAGGGAATGAAAGTGTTAAGAAGGAAGAGAGACGAAGACGAAAAGCGAGACAATGAAGACGTTCTATTGGAACCCTTCTCTCGAATAAATGTTTTCATGTTGGTTTTTATGTTCGACAGAATGCGCTAAATATTTTCATGTTGGGTTTTATGTTCAAAAGAATGCGGTAAATGTTCTCACACACAAAGGATGAGAACGGTTAGAGCAACCTCAAATATGATGATACAGATTTTGTTTAAACGGTTATTATAAAATAATATCATAATAAGATATTGTCTAGGAACATTAAAAGTTTTCAAAGACTCGAACTGTGATCCTACCCATTGGGAAAGTGGGTAAATAACGAAATTAGACCCCACTGGCAACTGATTGCATTTCCATGGAGGTTAGTTTGATTTAATGATAAAAAAATGTCGTTCTCATAAACTGCCGCTCGGGAATAACAACTTAAATGAATACTAAAAACCTCTGTAAGAAGCTACGGACATAGAAAATAAAATATGGAATCGAATATATAGAAATATAATAAATATCAAGAGTAAAAGTATGGTGCAAACCGACAATAAATATTCGCCAATTTTTAATCATAAAAGTAGGCTATTCCATAAATGGCCATTTCAGTGATAATGCAACACCTGGAAAGTGAATTTGAATGAAAGTGTCACTGATCCAGAAATCGACAGTGTGGAATAGATTTCGTTAGCAATTTGCTCGCTCAATTCAAAGTGGCCGTTGTTGCCTCACCAGCGCAGCTACGAGAGTCGCTCTCTCTCTACAACTCTTTCTGTCACGGATGAGGACAAATAACGAGCTTTTAAAAGGTTTGAGGGGATCTTTTTTATTCAAGTCCCTTAAAATAGAGATTCAGTGATATTTCTATACCGAATCAAATAAGTGCATGACAATGAGTAATTTGCGCAGTTTCAATAGGAATAAAACTAAACCCTCGGCCATTTAATAGTTTTAATGTAAAAACAGCTGTATAGTTCAATCGAGAGAGAAAATTTGCGGTTTATAAACATGATTTAGTAAAAATAGAACTAATGTAGGTAAGTAAGACATTTTTACTTAGGGGAATTGAAATGAAATGGGGTGGAGCAGAAAATAGAGGAAAAGGTGAAAAAATACAAAGGAACAGTGAAAAGTATTAGAGATTACAAAGATCGTAATAAAAAATCTCTTCAAACCTAAACTGTTTGGAGCAGAACGACGTGTTATAACCATGTGTAAACAGGGCAATACAAACAGCACATACATGTAGAAATCCGAACCAGAATCATAAAATGAAATCCAAAGCCCCTGTCGCTTTATTGCGCACTTTTTGACCCAGAATTGGGGTTGAAATGGTTTGCTTTAGCCATTCCATTAACTTGCGATAGTTGTTTCTAGTTTTCCAGCTGATTCGCTTTTCCTTTTGTCTCTTGTTCCTCTCATTCTTTGCAATTCCTACATAAACCATTCTACAGTTTAAACAAACATTTTGCTGAGCAATTTCACACTTGAAGACGTCGAAACTATTCGCTGCTCTATTTAAAACCTCGCAGAATTTCAAGAATCAAAAAGAATATTATTATGTGGACCACACAAACAAAACTGTCACCATGTTCATGGTTCGAAATTCAGGTTTCCTTCATAAATATTATTAATGGATGGTCTTTGTGATTTAAGTTGCTCTGAGTTAAACAAAATAAGGCATTTATTTAATATCACTGGAGATAAACTCGAGAGGGCACATTAACCCTCGTGGCACTGATGACTATGAAGTAGAAACCGCAAAGAAGGAGAGCTTAAATATAGGAAGCTCAGGAGAAGTGATACACTCAGTGAGGAAGAGGGATTTGAAGGGTCTATGGTCTATATGAGCTCATAGTGGTGAAGATCGGATGGATAGCAGTTTAAGGCACAAGGAAGCAAAGACTTTGTCTTTGAAGAACACGGGCTGCAAAGATTTAAAGAGTGGAAGTGTGATCAGGTGAGAAAAGGTTACACTTATCAAGGTCAAAATTTACGTAAGCAAAGATGACTACGATTAAGAAGGTAAAAAAATGAGGTCATTTAGCGACCTGAGCTGTGATAGAAGGCGATGCCAAGTTTTTTTATTATATGTAGAGTGTAGTGAAAGGTTCATTGCTTATTCCATTTTATCGTTTTTATTCCTTGAATTTTTCCTGCCACCTGTACCTGTGTTATTGATTAGCCATGTATTATTTACTTTATGGCCACTGCAGTTTCTTCCTAACTTATGATATTTCATCTCTTCCTGAGCTGTCCTCCGGTACTACCGCTTCATTGTGTTGTTTCCCAGTCACACTTTGAATATTTTAATCGGGCAGGAAGAACTGGTTAATTAGTTTGCACTTTAACCACAGAGTTATTGTACTCCTGAGGATTTATTTAGTCTTAACTAACGCTCTTGAGATTAATTTTGTTCTTTAATGTCCTGATTTCCTTTTCATGATTCGCATGCAGTCTTAATTATTTTTTTAGCTACTCGAAAATTTGATCCTCAATTCTAATTCCTCTTTCTTATTGATCACTAGTTTAGTCATTTAAACGTCATATTTCAGTAGCTTGTGATAATTCTGTTATCATTGTCTTTATTTCTTCCTGATTGGATGCAAATGATATTGTCATTAGCAAAGTGAAGATGACAATATCAATTCCGAACTACTTCGTTTACAGTCAAATGTACTAAAAATCTCTTTATTCGTCTTTTGCACCTCTTTTAATAGATTGAAAACAAAGTTCGCGCAGAATTTTTATTTACAATGATTGGCAACGAAATAATGCAGTAAAAGTAACATATCATTGAACAATATCATCACCGTTATTTTCAAGCATCAATGCCTTTGTTGTAAAATTCAACTGGCTTGCTATCAAAGAGGTCTCCAATGGCACTTTTCAGTTCGTCATCATTGCGAACGTTATGTCATTCAAGAAGTTCAGGAGTGCCCGGAAAAAATGGTAGTCTGTTGACGCCAGATCCGGTGAGTACAGTGGGTGAGGGATAACTTCCTACGAGTATGATTTGCAACGTATGGTCGTGCATTATCATGACGAAACATAACATCAGTCAATTCTGGTCGTTTCTGCTCAATTGCATCTGCACCATATTGCAATGGTTGACTGTATAATTGAGCGTCGATAGACTGAATGCGTTCTAAAATTTCCCATTAAATCTTTCCAATCCCATGCCACTAGACACAAACCTTAACCTTCTTTTGATGTCGGTTGGCCTTTGCTTGAAGTTCTGCAAGTACAGCTTTGTCTGCCCATCTTCTTTTGCGTGCCATGTTTGAATGCAAATACAATTTCTCATCTACAGTAACCACTTCGTTCAGCAAATCAGAACAACATTTCTTGGACAGTAGTGTCATACAAGCAAAATGGCTGTATGGCTGACGCTAAACTTTTCAGCCAACCTACGTGATGTCAGTTGTGGACAAGCTTTGATACAGGTGCACAAACGTTCATCGTCAATAAGTGAAGGTCGACCACTTCTTAGGTGATCTTGGAGATCAAATTTGCCAGAGCTGAAACTTCTTAACCAATTGTAGGCTGTAGGGCGACTTATTGCGTCTTCTCCAAATGCCTGGTTGATACGACATTGCGATTGGAAAGCATTTAAATAGGACTTGCACTCATAGAGTAAAGGATTACATTGTTGTTCACTAGAAAGATTTATTTGATGGTTAATTTTTGAAACTTGAGATATATTATATGGGGTGTCCTACTAATTACTGTTTAGTGGCCTTGGCGTTCCTAGAGGTTCCTACGCGTTGCTTGAGAGTGTAAAGTTACCTAGACTATTTAGTCTACCTATGCTCTAGGTCACTGTGCACTTTCAAGCAAGGCATAGAAGATACTAGTCTACATTCACTAGTCCTATACCCTGTGTAAACTTAGAAATAAATAAACTTTATAAAAAGTTTTTTTGCGGGAACTTTGTTTCTAACCTAATAAATCTTCCAATATCTTTTCCACGCCTGGATACATCCAACAATTGGTGGAAGAGGACGTTAGAGTTTCTTAAAAATAAAAATGTTTCAATCCATTTTTTCATTTCTACTCGTTTACCACTCATCAAAATGATAAAAATTTCTCAACTATAAATTCGTAAATGAAAATAACCCATCGAATATATCTTCACTTTCTCAGATAATTTTTTAAATATTGTATAGATATAAAAAACTAAAGATTCAGGATAACGTAACCAGCTTCACTTTCACTCATATTTTATATTTACGCGTCCTTTGATATCATTTTATCTTTACGAAGATGAGGAAATTTAGCCTTATTATAGACACACTGTAAACAAAATACAGATGGACTTTATATGAGGGCAGATGTGTCAATGTAAGTTTGGTTATTTTCTTAATTTTCAGTGATCCTAGCTAGTTCTTTTTATTATCAACGAAGGTCATGTAGAGATATTTTGTAGTCATTTATTTTCGGCAAAATTCGTTGAGAGCCCAGTAGATCTCCATATGTACTCTAGTTAAATCTGAATCCTAACTGCTCCGGTGTCTAGTAGGCTAGCAAGATGTTTTCTTTAAGTCTTTATAATGTCGATTCTTACTCCCTCCTCTCCAAGTGATTTACCAAGCGAAAAGAAAATTCATATTAATAGCTCAAAAACGATAATAATTATGCAGTTGCGAAATCTCATATAATTTACGTCTGTTTCTTTTAACTCTCATGAGCCATACATTCTAAATCAATGGCGTTTTTTAATTTGGAAAGCTTTCGTATGACATCCTTATAAATTGAAATATTTCTAATACAAAGAAGTAACAAAATCTCTCGAATTTCAATAATAAAGTGATGTAAATTATAGGGAAAACTGAATTAGCAGTTGTTTTACTTTTGGGAACATATGTAAGCAGCATCAAATATATAAAATTCCATCAGTTTTTGTTTACTTGCTTAGGAGTCTAATAATAGTCACTACAGTCCATAATGAGAAGGAGAAGTAGACAAAGATAACAAACAGTAAGAGAGATTGAAAGCGAGTAAAGAAAGAATGTGTGGGAAGAAGAAAGTAGTACATTGTAGGAAGGAACAAGAAGTAGCTAAGCACCAGACAACAAGCCGAGCTGAGGTGAAACTGCTGCTACTTTCCCAACGCTGTAATTTGTATAAAAACGAGAGAAAGCAGTTCTTTGGAATCTACGCGCGTTGGCCCTTTTTCCACTATACAGAGGAGAGCGTTCCTCTGTCACTTGCTATCTTATTGCTGGGTCTCTTGCATTTGCTTGTCAGGAATGAGAGAAGTCGGGGTAGTAGCACCCTATCATAACCGAGCATTCATTTTTTGGTCAGGGCAAAGATCTTTAGATTACTGAGCATTCTAGTTTGTTAAATTGGGCCTCGTTACATATTTTTATTTCTCTAGATAAACTCGAAGGTTCACTGAAAAAATTGTAAGTATTCGGGTAAACACAAAAGCCAATCCTACATTTTCACTAGCACACAAGTAGCCACTTAAATATTCATACCTAGAAAATGTTAGGTGACGAATCTGACTTCTACACTTTATAATTTTGACACTCCTGTCATAAAGAGTGTAACTCTTAAAATTCTCCAACTCATGAAACCCCTTCATAAAAGGAATTGATCATATAAATATACCATTTTAGTTGATGCAATTTTACTTATAAATATACATTATTTAGTAATGAATTGCAAAAAAATTAATAAAATATTCTTTTAGCGCAATGGATATTTTAAATACTTAGATTTGTCTGGAAGAAATAACCAGAAACGTTTGGAAAAAATTCAACAATTTGCAGTCTCTAAAGAATGGCCAAACTTGACAGTTCAGTAAAAGACATTTATTTCCTTTGGATTCTCCCTTAGTGACCCCCAAATTTGGTCTAAATTATTTAAAAATAATATTTATTTTCAGAGTCGGTGTCCACTGAAAGAAAGCAAGGGGCGATATCGACACAGGATGCTTCAATTTCTGTGAGTATAATTTTTCAAGGTAGTTAATATTTACAATATCTATTTATTTCCTACTTTTTCATCTTTTACAATATCTAATTATTTCTATCTTTTTTTTATCTTAATTCATTTCTTTCATTTCCTCTCCCTTATTTATTTTACATATCACTTGTTAAATTTAGAAATTCAAATTAAATGATTAAATTCAAATAGGAATTAAAATCAAATTGAAATTCAAGTAAATCCTTTTCTTAAACCATTTCATTCTATTTACCAGGTAATTCTCAAGTTCGTATCTTCGACTGCTCTCATATGAGGTAGGGACGTTTTTGCTAGGGTTCTGAAATACGATCTCTTCCACGTTTAACTTTTTAACACGGATTACTTTTCTCTACCATCCAAATTGGTTTATTCTTCAATTTTGCTCCTCCAATAGGGAAATATGGCACGATCTTTAAATGGGCTCTCTGTAGCACTCCCTCTTGGTGTGACTCTCAATTTTCATCACGGTGAATTGATATGATAAAATATATTGATGCATCTTGATTAACTGAAAGAATTATCTGTTGAACCATCTCATTTAATATACATTTATTTTAAAGAGAGTAATTTTAACAAAAAAAGTATAGATATTGAAATTAGTACAAGAATCTGCCGCATAAATATAAAGTAGCAATCTATAATAAGATTCACAGCATTTAAAAAAAAAATCAAGGAAAGCTTACTCCTATACATTTTGAAACATAAATTTATAAAACTGATAAATTATGACTATATTATATGCAGACAATTATAAAATCTTTGACATAGGCTTTACATCAGTTGACTGAAAAATACACATTGCTATTTCTTTGTGTGATACTCAAAAAAGAACTGAAGAAAATTGACAATTTCTCTCATAAACTCTAACTGTAACACCTTGTGAATCTGTCAAAAATCAACCCATTTCCAAGTTAACCATTCAGGAGAAAGCAGAAAAGAGGGAATTACCACATTCGCTTCCTAAATGAAACTCTATACTTTCCCCTAAACTGATCAAACAGATCTACTCCCATTCCCTTGTTGTAAAGCTTCACAATGTTTGACTGAGGGATTACTACCAATTCTTTGTTCTTTTTTCACTACCGTTTGCATTTGCCCATTGAAAGAGACGCATTGTCACTTCTGTTTATTGCCACCCTAACATCGCTATTATCATTCCATGCACAAATAACAATCTTCTTTTCTCAGACTGGGACATCCTTGACTCTGTCTTTACAAAGTGTACCTATCAGACTAATATTAGCTTCTTGGGAAAGAGTGGAGAAGAGGCAGTGTTGTAAAAAGGTTGTCAACATATCCACTGCTACCCTTAGGTACTGGTCATTTGGCCAATGCATGGGAAACAGCTTCACCCACAGGCATTTCTTTCTCAAAACCAGCCTTTTCCTTTATACAAGCGGAAATTCATTAATAGTTCTTCATGAGAGCATAGACACAAAACTTGTAGCCAAATCTAACGGGCTTTCCTCTAATAAATTGTTTGGAATACATGTCGCCCATAATATGGTTCCATGGTTTCATCAAGAATCCATTTCATAGAAAGTGGTTGAGTGATATCCATGCAGAGCTTGTTGAAATGTTCTAAAAGAATGCGAATCTTAAAGATCTTATCACCCGAAGGCTTCTTTGAGTTCTCAACAAAGAGCAGACTTCGCTCGATATCCTTAAATCGGTCTATTGTAGTTCTACCCTAGGTTACAGCCAGATTTCTGGTTTCCGGTTGCTTTGCCCAATACAGCTGTCAGTTTGGAACTGGGTTATAACCTGAAAGAAGAAAGATGATGCAGTAGCTGATGCAGTTCTTTTTCAGGGACGCATAAATCTTTCCAATATTTAACTTGATGATAACGGTTTGTCTCTGTCTTGATCACTCCAATAAATTCTCTGACCCCAAAGTATCTGAATATGTCCACACGTGTAAATCCTTCAACTGCACATTTTTCTACAGTAGATGGTTTATGTACTTCATGAAAGCTTAGGGCATCACCTTTATCACAAATCTGAAAATTGACATTTCTTCCAATCATAAACAGGCTTTGAGCGTTTTTGCTTCTTTTTCCTCGGTGGGCCAAGGTCTGCTACATGATCATCGCACCCAAAACTCTTCCTACTCTTCAAAAAATGGTGCTCCCTATGCAGAAGAAAGCTGAGCAACTGTTTAGATTTGTCAGATTTATATTGGGTGTGCATGTGTGTACCAGAAGTTTTGCTCCTAGCAATTGTACATTTTATTGCTCTACAACAGCTATATCCTCAATACGGTCATCTACATCAGATTCTTCCCCATCTTCTCGACTCTCCAAAGCAATTTGATGCCTGTGCCATTTTTTGCGTTAGGTAATGAAAACAGGTAGTTAACTGCCTCTTCAACATCTCTTAGGAATCTTAAAGAGAAAATACATGTCCATAAGAAGGAAAGCATGAAAAAGGATTGAGAAAAGACCAAGTTTTTATATACATTCGTAACAAACATTTTTTTGGATCCTAAATTTATATTCATATATAAAGTGATCATTGTGGATAAGAATATATCAGATATAATCAAAATAAAGTAACATAAGCATTGAATGAGCGAGTATTTTGATTCAAGTATTCTCCTTAGGCTGCAATGCCCTGACAGAGCTCCATAGAGCCCATTTAAGCGGACATCATATTTTAACTAATAATAAAAGTGACAGAATGGAGTTTCCCCTCAAATTAATAATTTCACAAATTAAAACAAGACTTTATGTGTTATTCATACCATCAGTCACTATAAAAAATTACATATGTAGCAATGTATGGACAATAACCTACCTAAGTCCAGACATTTTGGTATAAGCAATGAATTAGGTCTTCTTCCTTCTCTTATTTACTTGTTGTTTACAAAATGAGTTAGAATATGAATTTCCAGCTGAGAAAAGTTACGTTTTATTTAGATCTTGCAACAAAAAGAACGTAAATTCTCTGGTAAGCTTCGACAAAATTAATATGTCTAAAAGGTAACATTTGAGCCCATTTTATTGCGCTCTATGCGTTTGCATGTTAATAATTTCTGCTTTGCACTTTTAATTTTAGCTTTATCTCTAAATCACTTTGATTCTTCCATTCCATCTTTTCATTGTGTTCACCTCCCCCCTCCCTTTTCTTCCCAAGAGATTATTACCCCTAATGAAAAGGGAAGTAGGAAATTCCAAGCAGGGTAGTTAATAACTAAATTTTTATTCTGTATCTATAAGACGCTCGATCTGTTTCTGCGGCCACACCGTTGTTCGCTCATAACTAAAGGTCATTCACGCGTGAGCGTAAAATGCCGGACGCACGATGTGAACCGTTTACTCATTTTAAGTATATTATATGCTAATAATATATGATAGGGAGAGTGCACAACTCTTTTGAATCTGCCTTTACCCAACAAATAATAATAATGATCAGCAAGATATTTTTGTGCGTCAATATAAACATTTCAAACAATATGCATCTGTATTTACTTGCGACAAGACTTTTTATCCCGGTCAACACCGGGTACCTATGCTATACTCGCCGCAGCGAGAAATGGACGATAGGGGTGCGGCAAACACCATCACAGGTGACCCCTTACTGTGGCTACATCTCCACAGACCAGCTGCCCGCTTTCTCTCTCTCTCTCTCTCTCTCTCTTTCTCTCTCTCTCTCTCTCTTCCTCTCTCTCTCTCTTCCTCTCTCTCTCTCTCTCTCTCTCTCTCTCTCTCTCGTGGTCCATTTCTCGGTGCGGCGAGTATAGTGATTAAATAATCGAATGAGCGCAACGGAAAGCATCACCTCCGAAATGTTTTTAAAGAGACTTGTAAAATGGTGTAGTTAGGAGAAATAAATATATGTAGAGCTCGAGTGAACAGGAGAACAGACTGCTTGGTGTATAAAAGTTGAGAGGGGATAGGCTTCTGAGCTCAATCATGTTTGGAAGATAGGGATGGGGCTCGTTTGCTTGGTGGAGCAAAGAATAATGAAATAGGAAAAATATAATTATAATAATTAAACACTAAGGATAATTTACTAATTATAATGAGTTCAATATGAAAAAATAATATGTTTGCCTTTACAAAACGCCACCAATTTTAGTGGTAGCATTTGATTTTTGCCACAATAGTTTCAGTAAAGTTAATATCTTTTTCAGGCTCATTTATGTATAGGAATTCATACTGCCAGAATAGTAATAAACAAGACCAGCTGATTGATTAATTATCAGTGATTGCCTCTTATATCAGTCAAAAGGTAAATATCTGATAATTTTACAAATAACGTCTTAGAAATGTTTATACTAACTCTACCATTGTATATAGTCGTGACTTTGATTTATTTTGAATTATACTTTTGCTTTTTCAACTGAAAACTTTCAATCATTCGTTCTTATATTAGGATATTAATTAGTTATAGTTATCTCATATAAATTAGATGCACTTAATTTAGTTGCCATAAACAACGCAATCTCAACCTGAACCAATCTCGTCTTAATTTCCGAAAGTTTAAGAATCACATCACTATCGAATTTCGATAGTAATAGTGTAAAGATGTAGTGAAATCGCGATTCTATATCTGTTTGTGTAGTTTCTTGTGAGTAAAATGATAAATATTAAGCAAAAAGTGACGGGTTAATGAAGCAAAAAGATAAGAATTAGAAAAAGAAGCAGTTTCCTTAGTCGAAAATCTTACGGCAGGAAAGATTCTTGTACCACCAGACCCAAGGCGCAAGTTATGTTAGCGTACAGTAGAATCTTCTAAGTTGACTGCTAAACACTTTTCTATCGCTTCTTAATCTAATTGTTGCAGTTGTCTAGAGTAAATTTGAGCTGTAAGCATCTCAGTAATAGGTAAACGCCAAACAGTATAAACGCTCTTCTCTGAGTGACTTTAGCAAAAGATTACAAAATTAGTCTCAATAAGGCTACGAGTATATCTCTCAAACAACATTTTAACACCATCTGAGTAAAAGATAGTTGGTTAATAATATACAAGTAATATTTTATCCTCGTAGAAAATGCGAAAAAGAGGAAAAAGATGTGAATGACTAGGGTAGGAAAGTGGAAGTTAAGTTCTAATTTACTCATGAATTAGGGACGATGTTGAAAGGGTAGTATAATATCTGACGTTTGTTTGGTGGAAGAAACTTGACAAAAAATATTAAAGTATATTGGAGTATATGTTTCAAGAACAATACTTATGCATTGGATCCTTAAATTGACACGTGCAAAATTATCAAAACTTACCAAAGAAACATTAATGAATCAATATAAATAACCTGGAATTTATGACAATGTAATAATAATGAAATTACTAATGGAACTTTTCTTTAGATATAAGCTCGAATTCGTACCATTGAATGCATTTTTCCGTTGTAAGTATTGGCTTTTAAATGATTTCCACTTACAGATATTAGAGGGATGAATCAAGCTGTGGTAATTCTTGTCCTCTAGGACATTCGTCCTAATTCCCTTTCTTTACTTTTTCTCTGTTCGTCTCTCACCTTCTCACTCTTTGATAAGGGGTTAGTATAGCAATAGATAGCCACCTTCCCACTGTTTCAGGCATGATTGTGGGGTGAAAGCGATCTCGTGTACCACTGTTAAATTGGTTAATTGGATACAGTCACTAGTTTGATGGGATGGAGAGCGTCCCCCAATCGTGCGTACAATGCATTTTTCTTTGCCACTCGTCAATAAGCCGGGATAGAAATGAAAGATAGCAATATATGTACATGGTCTAAAAATAGATTAGCCATTTCTGTTGAACAGACCATCGTACGAATGATACCTTAATTAAAAAGTTTATCTTCTTTGTTCTTAATATTTATTCCTTTTAATATAATTTATTCCTACTTCGCTATATTCGTTTACCAAACTGGAGCCCTTGGGCTTGTAGTATTTGCTTTTACAACTAAAGTAGCAGGTGAGGTAGTAATGATAATGAAATGTGATTACAAGGCCTTCCTTAACCATATTTCGTTTGCTATTATTAGAATAATATCCAAATGAATATTGTTATGGAAGGCCTTGCATTTTATACTATTGGCCAATAGGCTGTAAATTAATGAAAAATGAATTTTCTCAATACATTACAATAAATGTTTCGGAAAAAAGTTACTGAGATAGAAAACATGATGTCAAAAATGCCCAACATCGCTCCATCTTGCTGAAAACATTAGTTAGGTCACATTCTATTTTGCAAAAACACTACGGACAATAAGATGGTATATTTTGACAGTGACTGAATTTACTTGACCGAACTTGACCCATAGAAATATCAGGGTCCATAAATATTCTTCTCACACTCTACACACAAAGTTATCTTGGATTTTGCAATTGATGACGGTATGGCAGCCCGCTTCGACAAGCTATTTTAGGGCCATTTATAAAACTTTAAATTCCCTCTAATGAATATGTTTTATTTCATTCTTCAACCTGTATGGAATAATATTATGATTGTTCCTAACCAGGCACATTTTTACGCGTATAGCTTTACAGAAATAAGAAATGTTAACCCTATTTCTCTCTTTTTACCCGTGACTCTCACTCAACCCCCCATTTTCTTTATCGAATTTGCCTCGAGTTAATTTTGGGTTCTTTACTGTGTTCAGATTCGTGTCATCAAATGGGATTTATATCGGTTAGGGGCCGCTCGCGTTCGAAGGCGCCTTCCAAAGCTTCCTTTACTAACAGCGCTATTTTGCGCGCCAATCGCTTTTAAGAAAGGGGTTAAAATGATGTTTAAGGTTATATATGGAGAGTAGAAAAAAATACACGTAATTTAAACGAAGGTGAATATTCAGCTTACATAAAAAGTGTAAAAGCTGCCATCCCAATTTTGGGGGGTGCGGAGATTGCTCATTAAATTAATCCTTGATATGCTTCTATTTTAATCAAGATCGATACGGAGCTTAGCTCAGATTACCTCAAATTACTTGGTTGAAAATATCCTAAAAGTACACAAGTGCTGAGTATATTAAATTGAGATCATCCGAATATATGTAATAAGCTTGTTTTTCGAGTAATTGTAATTACAAGCGTTGTTCCGAAAATTTATAATTAACCATTTTAATATATTAGATTGTCAAGAAATAATGTCATTTTTAAGGAATATAGATTTCTCTTCGTTACATAAGCAGCGAAGAATAATACCTACCCTGAAGAATTCATTTGGTTTGATGAAATATAGGATTTAGTATCCTCTTCCACCTCCTCTATATCAGAACAAACTCTGTCATTTCGGTTATGTAGTAATGATTTAAATAAAGGGTGCGTAAAGTATTTGAGGACATATGTTATTTTTACTATAGCAGCATATTAATTGACTTTAAATTTGGTATATTTTAGAATTATCAATGGAAGACCCTATGCTTACACAAGAAATGAGGAGTCACGCAGTTATCTTGGCTATAAAGGCTAAACATAGCAATTTAGAAATAGCACGATTCTGAAAAGTTGCTAGATCGTTGGTCTCCAAAGTTTGAAAGGAGTTAGAGGCCAAAGATGGTTAAGCCATTGATCGACAAAATACACAACAGAAGACCTTATTAGTTTCAACAAGAATCGCCACCATTACACAAGGCTCAAACAACGCTGGAATGGATGGAGGAAAATTTTCATGATCACATAACCCCTAACATTTGGCCTCTAACTTCTCCAGATCTCAACATTGGACTACTACGAGTATGTATGTAGCGTAGTTGAGAAAGAGGTTAATAAACACCGTCATGACACTAAATAATCCCTAAAAGACACTAGAGTCAGAGTAATGTCCAATATAAACAAGAACCACTTGATCCTAGCATGTAGGCGATTCAGACATCGCGTAGAAGCCGTTATTATCTGTTTCTAAGAGTCATTTTTGTGTAAAATATAAATCTCTTCTCAAATACCTATACTTTAAGCACACTGTATATATATATATATATATAAATATATTTATATATATGAAATGAATAACTCACAAAGTAGCATGGGAGGTTCGCAATGAATGCAATGTCCCGCAGGAAAAATGAAAAGGTGCTTCCAAGTACTTTCGAACTTTATTCAGTTCATTCTCAAGGATAACTACAAGAGAAAATAATATACTAAGGGCATATATAAGCTAGTAAAAGATAAAGGACCGCCTCTAAGACAAGAAATCACCAATGAGGAAATAGGAGAGGGATGAGTAAATTCACATTAAGCTTTAGCTATAAGAGGGTAGCAAGGTCAAACCGAGAGGCAAGAAAGAGTCAAGAACAGAGCCAAAAGGGTTAAAACGATTAACGGATAAAGCGATAGTCTAAAGAGGGAGATTAGGAGAGACACGAGAAGGAAATTGAAAAGAAGGGGAGAAGGACAAGGAGAGAGGAAGAGAAATAAAATAATCTAAATACAAAATCAATGTAATAATTAAATTAGCCCATCGGGTTCCCATAAAAATGAAAATTGCAAAAAAAAGAATATAAGTCAAAGCTAATTTCTTTAAGAATGAGCTTTTTCCTGAAAAAAAAAATTTAAAAAGGTAAAAGGGGGAATGTTAAAGTTAATAAATTGGCTTGTACATTCAACATATATATATATATATATATATATATATATATATATATATATATATATATATATATATATATATATATATATATATATATATATATATATATATATATATACACGAGGGGCGGTCAATAAGTTTTGCAAATCGGTTGGGAAAAACAGAGGAAGGGGGATGGCTGTTTGGTGGGGTGTTAGGACAAGTTATCACAAATCAGGACCTGCAACCGCACGCTCCTGCCTCGTCTATTTAAGAAGCAGTAGCTAATCGCAGATCGCCAGTCACAAATTTTTCAACAATGGAGAAGGTTGAGCACCGCGCAGTGATCAAACTTTTGACCAAGGAAGGCAAGAATGCAAAAGAGTTCCATGGACGCATGGTTGCAGTGCACACCGACACCGCCGCTTCCTATGGAATAGGGAGTTCAGCCATGGTCGTGAATCCCTTGAAGATGACCCCCGTCCAGGATGCCCGTCAGACGTGACCAACGAGGACAATGTTTCCCGTGTGGAGAGAATGATCCTCGAAAATCGACGCGTGAAGATCGAAGAAATCGAGCGAGAACTTGGAATATTACATGGAACTGTTATCAACATCATCCACGACAATTTGGCCATGACCAACGTCTCTGCCCGTTGGGTTCCTAGAAACATCACGCTCCATGATTGACTTCAACGTCGTCAAAGTCCACAAGGCCAGAGTTGCACAAGCTGCCCTGCGTGAGTGCAGATTCGAGGAGCTCAACCATCTCCCCTTCAGTCCAGATCTGGCCCCTAGCAACTACTTTTTATTCCGCCAGCTCAAGGCTGCACTGCGTGGACACTGGTTTGGTGATGATGAAGATGTCCAGCTCGCCGTCCAGGCGTGGATTGAACAGCAGTCGGAAGATTTCTGGTTGTCGGGAATTCGAAGCCTCAGGGACAAGTAGAGCAAGTGCATTGAAGTCGACGGTAGTTATATTGAAAAATAATAAAACATTTTTCCTCACATCGCGTTTCCTTATATGCGAATTGAAAAACTTATTGACTGCCCCTCGTATATATATATATATATATATATATATATATATATATATATATATAAGGAAGAAGAATTAGACGCGAATGAGCAAATGAGACAAGAAACTAGAGTTTTTTAAAGGCAAGGGAGAGGGACATTAAATGAATCCAGAATCAAAGGGAGTAGAGGGCTGCACAGTGAAGGCGATCCTTTACCCAGAAGACAGAATAACGCCAAGGGAATTTTTTTTTTTTAAATTCTGGGTCGGGACTCGAACCCAAGTCTGTTGATTGCCAGTCAGATGCTTTACCGCTAAGCTACCAGGCACAATGAGATAATGGGTTTAATGGGGTAACGCTTTGGGTGAAATATAGTCGCTGTGCTTGGTAGCTTAGCGGTAAAGCATCTGACCGACAATCAGCGGACCCCGGTTCGGGTCTGGTCAGGAATTAAAAAAAAAAAACAACTTTTTTTCCTGGCGTTATTTCTGTCTTCTCAGTAAAGGATCGCCTTCACTGTGCCACCCTCTGCTTCCTTTGATTCTGGTTTCATTTAATGTCCCTCTCTTTTGCCTTTAAAAAAACCCGGTTTTTTGTCTTATTTGCTAATTCACGTCCAATTCTTATTTTTTCTTGTATTATTTGTATTTATAGTCAGCTAAACCAGGTTTCTGCATCTTTCTTTCTGTCATTAAAATTTATTTGAAAGGCAAAAAATAAAAATGGCATAGCCCTGTGGTGGTCGTATTATCACCAGCAGAAACTGTAGTTGCTCTTTCTTTGTATATATATATATATATATATATATATATATATATATAAAAATATTCACCATGATGTCTTCTACAAAACCTTGAGTTTAATTTTAATTAAGAAAGACAAAACAAAGAAGGCGGGTCCCATCTTTAATCTCTACGTTTCAGGTTATTGCAAAATCCATCTCCAGGATCTATAAACAATTTTGAATTTAGTAATCTAAAATTAAAATCTATATAAGGAATAGCTGTCCATGCGGAATGAAGAGCCAAATAAACTAGTGAGAAAAGAACACTAAATGAAGACAGGAAAGTTCAATGTAATAGAAGGCACTCAAATAGTGCTCACCTCATCCAATGTCAGATATGCATTCAATTTAGATTCACTTTCTACAAAATTTCATCGAAATCCATTAATAACCTTTTGAGATCGATTTTACGCAAACAGACAAACAAACATCGGTGGTCCCATAACCTATGTTAAACATTTTTGGTGGTGGTAAAAAATTGTATATCTCTCTAATACACGAATATAAATTAAAAAAGAGAGCTTCATTAGTTGTTAGGAAATATACAACTACGTCCTCATTTTATGCCTAATCTCAAGTTTTTATTTTTTTCCCCTAATTTGCAGCATAAACAGGCATTATAACTAACTACAGAGTACAATAACAGATGGAGACATGTTTTCATGCTTAATTTCGCATATCTTTGAAGAAAAGGGAAATAAAGATTGAACTTTCTGAACAATCTTAAGAGCAGCCTGGTATTAAGATTTGTGTACCTATATGATAGGATAAATTTATAGACTTCGGAAGTGTGTAGGTGATATGTACATATGAGTTCAAACATTGAAGTGTTAATGATTTTGCTTCATTGTCTCACATCTTGAAACGATTTATGTCTTTATGAAAAAGGAGGCATTTTTGTTCGCCGTGTCTCGTCGAAACTCTTAAGGCGGGGTGGAAGAAAATTCGGACATTAGTTAATTGTTAAAATTAGAAATTAGATTTAGAATGGAAGGTAGATGCGGATGTTTGAAAAGTTGTAAATATTTTTTCCAGAAAAAGTTATTAGATATTAAAACCGTGAATAAGTTCTTTTTTAATTATTACCCGAATAACATAGAATAATGCTATGTGAACTATGGTGAGGGGCTTAATTTACGGAAAAACACGTGTCTTCATGATGTAGCTCTTCTTGAATATTCACGGTAGTTTATTTAAAAGTTTGATCGTAAACAAAGAGCAGACTTCTTTATCTACTTTGAATGCTTTGAAGAATTTCGAAAGGGGACAAGTCATAGACTGTTAGCATAGGAAATTGAATCTCCACCTTTCATTCGTGTCCGGCATGGGAGAAGTACCAAGGAGAGATTGCTCAAACAATCTTCCGCTAAGGTGCCTTCATATTATTGTATTACTTATGCCCTAACAAGAGCCGAAATTTCAATCACTCTTCGGAAAATGTGTTAAATTTCTCCGTGAGAAAGGTTATGTTTAGTAACTGATGAATGTTGAAGATCTCTGGCAACGAGGGAAAGAAGCGTGGAATAAATTCTTAAAGTTATGCTACCGAAGATGTTCTCAATTTTTTTAATATTTTGTTCACATATTTATTAGATAATTTTCTTGTATTACTATTATGGCTTCATTCATACTTATTGTTCTCTAGTTTTGGATGCATCCTTTCTTTCAGATGCATTTTTCTTTCCTTATAACCTAATTTTAACAGTATTTTTCTAAAATAAAACTTTAGCACTATCAGTGGCAACTTCAAAGAATATTCTCGAAAATTTACATGAAAATTAAACAAGTATTTGCAAGAAAGTGTAGTTTTAGGCATTTTTTTTCTTCTAATTTTTGACGGTACAGTATAAATACAAACAAAGTGTTTGATATATTTCATAGAGGTGCATGCAAAGTGTATGTTGATAATGTTCTAACCCATGCAGCATGTTGAAAATGTTCCCTTTCAATAGGTCGGAAAACTACTTAAAACACTTTGTTAAGGTTGATCAACCTTAATTTTCTAATCAGATTCTGGAAGAATAAGCGATAATAAGTGGTAATTTTGTGTTGCGCTTCTTCATAAAGGCTTTTAGAAAATTACAGCTTGATTGATTCTTGCTAGAGCTTAGTAATGAAAGATGCAAAAAGAGTAAACTGTACAATGCGAGCAATAGTTTGAAATCATTTTGGGTTTGTCGTAAAAAAGAAGATGGAATGATTTATGAAACCTCTCTAAAAGAGAGTAGGTTTGTGACAATGTGAATGGTTCAAACCTTGTGCATATAGTTTGTTGAGAAGTTGCGAAAGAATGACTACTCGCCACTGGTTGTGGTAAGCTATAATATAAGCTGATATGATGTCATTTGGTCTATGGCATTGAGAAATGCTAAAGAACTGGGTTATATAATGTTATTTTGGGGTAGTTAGTAGATAGTGCTTTAAGGTCGGGTTTTGATAACGAGCGAGAGTGCTTTGTGATAGGTAATAAACATTTCATTGGAAGCTTAAATATGTATGATTTTTTACTTACTTATGTGGACTGAAGTTCGCCTCGAGAGGAGAGCCATTTTCCTTTGCATTGCCTCAAAACAAGCCAAGAAAAAACAAATTAAAAATATTTCATATTTTGAAAATGGTCTGATCTCCTAGCAATTTTGCCAGACTTGCGCCACCGAGAGTCCAATTGGATAGTGGATATTAGTTGGTAAAGCGTAAAGGTATAATTTGATTGCAAATTTGGTATTTCGAAATGCAAAATTCATATTCGACAAATTTGTAAGATTGAATTGCTATATTTGATTGAGAGTTACTTCGTTTACATGGTTAGTTTTAAGACCGAGAATTTTGTTGCGTTTTAAACGTAATTTCCTATACAAGCTAAATTTACGCAAAATATTCCTTAATGAATTGGAAGTGGAAGGAAGATGGAAAGTTTTAATGGTCTCTACCCGATACTATACAGGATAAATAACCTTTGCATTTAGAATATTCCAGAGAATTTCTAGATTTTGGACCCCAGTTTGGTATTTGTCTTGACAAGTTCTTAACCAATAAGAAACTAACTATTCTAAAACATTTTTAATATGAGAAGTATGCTTTTATGAAAATGGGAATAAATTAAAATGTAACAATGAAAATACAAAAAAAAATGATGACATGTACTCCATTTAAATGGTAATGACAGATATTTATCATTACAATTTTAGACCAAGTGGTGTGAAAAAACTTCAAAGTTTCCAAAAGGAGTAGTTACAGCTGTTTTGTGCAGAAATAGTTCTTCATTGGGAATTTCTGGAATTCTCATCTAAAATCAAGTTTAGAACAACCTTTTGAACCTTCAATAAGTGACATTGCATCAGAGAAAGTTTTTCAACCCTATTTAATACTTGTAAATGAATTCCTATTAACAATATTTACAGGTGTGAACCAGAATTAGTGCCAAAGAGATAGCCTAATGATGCAATCTATTTGCATCGTTGTAATTTCCTTTCTGACCTCTTGGGTTTCGCATAAGGGAATTTAACTTGGGGATCAGTAGTTTGAAGGCAACGTTTAGTTCTGTGCCTAACTGGTTGGCCGCCCAATCTATAGATAGTAAGGAAAGGTAACAAAATAAGTAATTTCGTGTATTGTAGGTGAATTTTAAGGTGGGAAGATGTGAAATTGCCTATAACACTAAATGTATCAAGTGCATGGGCAGGATCGATACATCAAAGATGAGCGTATAATTCTAAAGAAAATCCCCAAATTATATTTGTCTATATACGATTATAAACAACCATAAAAATTCATGCTCGAATATATTGAGTGAAAAAGTAGCTTTCCGTAGTAAATAAGATTCAGCTGACCTCGGACATCTTTTTAATTAAGAAATAGGGATTAGTCTCAACAAGGATGTTGAGTTCATTTAAGTTTTATACCATTTAATGACTTCACGTTCGACACAGGGCCGGGCATATTGTCTAGATTAGTTGGAAAAATGCAGGAAATAACAGATATTCTGGCTTTGTGCTTGAAGTTTTAGTGGAACTTGTGGTTAGACCTAACTAAATCAGATCGACACCTTTGGTTGCTGTTTCCTTATTTGATTCACAATTAAATTAATGTTACAAAGCTTTAGTTTTTCCGTACCATTGACATTTAAAAAAATATTTAACTCGTGAGTATTGTGGCAACATGTTGTAAGTAGGATGACAGTAATGTGTATTGTCAGCACAAAACTGTATTTATGACATTGAATATTTAGCTTTTTACTCTGATGCGTTAGATGTACATATGCCAATATGTATACATTATATTTTATATAAAAAAATGGTTGTTAGAAACACACAGGTCAATGATATCTATATTGAAATGAATATAAATAAAACCACCAAGTTACATTGGTTTAAATTTTATTTATATGCTAGCTATACATATCTGTGAGCAGAAATGTGAAGCATACAATACAAGTGCCATTTGGTCTAGGCTCGCACTGCCAAGTGCTTCATGTACCGTCTAATTCAAATCCTGCATGTTATGGTGATTAAAATAATATATTAAACGTATATTTCGTAATATTTAATTATATTATAGTTATTATTCGTGGAATTATAAGGACAGAAAAGCTTATTCTTCAAAAGTATCGCACGTAGTGAATGCACAGAATTCTCTGACGAAGATCTAAGTTTGAATAGTCTGATAGAGTTTGGAATATAGGATTGATCCTGTAAATCGGTATCTTAAATACTAACTTACGGTCTGCATGAATGTAAGTTGCCGGAAAACGATGTCAACTATCAATATTGATGAAACTTCATAAACATGTTACTAAATTCTAAAAGGGTAAAAATTCTTTCGGCTACTCCAATTAAATTCTTATGCAATCATTGGTAGTCAAATAACTTCCTGAAACTCTGGTTTCAAACTCTTTTTTTTGTGCAATAGTCCTGGTTATCTAGGAAGTGGTCCCGAAGGATTGATACAAACGTTGAATCAGAATCTTTAGCTAATCTATCACAAAAAGAGCCTGCGAGATGTTATTTTTGTTTCTTTGACCTTCAAAGCGAGATGATACTTTTACCAATCACAAGTATATCATCCCCTAATAGTCCTCCAAAATATTATTCGATTTAGGTAAAAATATTTTGTTGAAAATGTTCATTATATATAATATTAGTTGGTTTTTTTTTGCATATATATTATTGCTGAAATTGAAAAAATAAACGAATAAATGCATAGTGTTAAATTTAATACCCATAATAGCAAAAGGTATAAAGGTTACTGATAATAAAATATACATTTACCTAATAAGCATTTACTGTGATAAATCAATGTAGGCCTTAAGTTTCATCAAAACATTCATTTCATTAAAACGAGAAAAAATATCTCATAGTTTTGTTTGATTTATTTAATTAAAATTCACGGCTGTGAGTCATAATATTTACCCTTTCCATGTTATTCGGTGCAAATTTAATTTTTCAAATTTCTAAAAGATATTTTTATGGGTGTTATTTTATTTGCATTAGCTTTTTACCAGTTCCAGTCTTTTATAAAGTTCCTATGATTGACATATCGACAGGAAGGTTTATCATGCGTCATTATGGTATCTAGGTTCAGAACTTGAAGAAACTACCTTGGAAAATGTTTTATTACCTAAAATAATAAACTTATTTATTTCCATTTCAATGACAGGTATTTAAATTGAGAGTTTGAATGGGACAAAGAAGTTTGTTGTTTGAAAGAAAATATGATTGAGAAGATAAATCTTAAAAGCCGAAGTTCTTTCCGATAATTCTTTAAGTAAATAGTTCTTAGTTTTAAAAATGATTGAACTACTAGTAAATAATTCAACCTCTTGCTTTTAAATTCTCACTTTTTTATTTTTTTACTGATAACTTTACGGGTGTTAGATTACTAAAGGTATATGATTTTCTAATCTGTATTGAATAAGTTTTCGCTAAAACTACTTTAGACAAACGGAGATTCAGTCTTCCACAAACTTTGTGCGACGCTCATCTGTCCTTCGCTAATTATAGTTTGCGAAAACATTGAAATAAACGGCTAGAAGGCCGTTCCTTTAACATAAGGAAAGTTGACTAGCCATTAACTTAAAAGAAAGCATATTGTATTTTAGAAAGAACTGAAAACGCACATCCACAAAGGCTTTGACTGATATTTAGATCCTTATTAGAAATAGTCTTTCTCCTTATATTAAGATTTAATAACTCAATTATCGAGAATCTATGGCATCATATTATGAGGATGAGACAGGGGAAAATAGGTGGAAATTCCATACCTTAAGGTTTAACAAGTAACAGCTATTCGCATTAGAACGCATCATCAAATCTCTAATACTGTTAGCGCTCTCCCTCCTGGCCTTGTAAAAATGTGCTGTGGCGCCAATGACCAGTGGTGGCGCCCAAGAACCTCAGTCATTAGATGGAGTACGCCGTCAAAGTGAGCAGGCAGTCGATGCAACGGAGCTCTCTTTGGTGCAGGGTGAAATCTGACTGAAAAGAAGCTTCTTGCTGGGGCAGGAGGGGACTAATAGTAGTAGAGCGGTGTGTGGCAGAGAGCAAAAAGAGCTGTATTACTTTTAGTTTTATTTAGACTTGTCCCATCGCAAAAGGAGTTTACTGATAGAATCTTTCTTAGGAGGAGATATTGTATAATTTAATGAGAGTTTTTCAATCCTTATGACAGCCTAGAGCCTGGCGTTCTGTGTCAATCTCGACTGCCATGTTGTAACGTGTACACTTCAGTTCCTTGTGTTTCTCCCGTGTGTTTTCTATTCGGCGTTTGGGTGAGCTTTTGTCCTATTTTTTTTTAAATATGGATCTGTTAATTTGTCTTGTTATTAATAAGGTCCTCAAAGTGTTGTAATTGTTGTATTGTCATCGTATTCATGATGTAACTATGCGTATAATTGTGAGTGTTCATGATATTGTTGATGCACTTGTAAAATTTTAAAATATCTCAGGTTATAACGGAACATTTTTATTCATTGTTAGGCTTTCCTTTTTTGGAAAATGCCAAAGTGAAAACAAGGCCTCTGGCACGAAAGATATATTAAGGAAAGTATGGAGGTGGTCTTTTTATATATTATTTAATAATCCAAACAATTACAGGCAACTGATTCAGTACTATTATTTACTTCACTATGCTAATACTGCTGCAAATTTTAGGGCCATACAGCAGCGAGTGACCAAAGATTTAAAATCCTTTTGGACTTCAGGTTGCTTTATCAAATCTGGGTTTACCTCGCGGGAATGCTTTGCTCCACGACAAGACATCAAAGGCACACTGTGACTTCGAGCTTAAATCAGTCACATCTTAATTAACAAGTGCAAATTAGATACTATTAAATGCAAGTAAAAGTAATTAGTTGTAGTGTTGAGTCAAAGACAAAGACATAGCTCGTTTGTATTGGTGGGAATAGAAAATAGGATGAAAAAGTTTGACTTGCAATGAAACAGAAACAGTTGAAGAGGAAATCTCCTGAGCAAGTGATTTGCTGCAGAACATCAAATAATCTTTAACTATGAAGATGGAAAGCTGACAGCCTTGAAATTATCTGTCATTCTTCTTCCTAATACTACAAGGCAATGGCTTCGCCACTCCCCCGCACGAGGGGAGCTAGGGGGAAACTTACGCTTCGCTACTAAGATTAAAATTTAAAATCTAAAAAAAGCAGCCATGGTTAAATTTTTCTAAATTTTCTGAACTTCGCCAATTATAATAATTTTAAAAAGGAACTTTAAACTAAATTTTCCCCCTTTCAAAATATCACTTTGCTAAAATATATTCATAGAAGAAGATATATAAAAATAATTTTTCTGAACCTCACCATTTGTAATTCTTTGATTTTTAAAAAATTCTAAAAGTTTCGATACTTATATTTATTTCTGAACTTCAACATTTTGTTTTTTGATAATATGAAAGAATTATTAGAAATAACTTTGATAAAAAAACATAAGTGATAACCAATCTAAGATGAAATTATTATTCAAAAACTCAAAAAAATCCCCTTCTTAAATTATAGAGTTAGTGATGATGACAACCAACGCTGGTTAGAAGGAAGGTTCAATGGTAAAATTAGAATAAATTCTTGAGAAGAATCTGTATACTATTAGTTACGCCCTTTATCAGATTTGAACTTCCACTGAGTTTTTTTCTTTTGAATGGTTGAAATTACAAATAGCACAGCAAACTTTACTGGGCTGCTTTGGCAAAAGTGCTCAAAAGATGCTCATGATGAACTTCAAGTACAATTTGAGACTGTAGAAACTCCATATATTGAAGGACACATTCCAGAAGAAGTACTAAAATATCTCAATTAGGATCAAAGTGGTCTACATGAGTATTTCATAGGTATGGAATTAGTAAGAGTAGCTGAAAGATGGGTGGCCTGGAAGATAGGTCCACTCAACCATGCATGATTGTCTATACACAAGAAACAAGAGCCTAAACATGAATCGAAGCAAGTTTGTTCATTGTAATGTTCAGGGTTATGTTCACGCGAGGTTTGAAAAAAAGACATCCTAAGCTGTATGGTTAACCTAACATCCTTTTCTCTGCAATCAAGCTAGTGGATCATGAGTTTGAAGTTACAGATGAAACTTATTCTAAAAGAAGGGTAACGTTTGTATAATTTTATCTAGGCAATTTCTAAAAAAAGAAGAAAAATACTGTTAATGAGTGATTGTATGAGACTGCATGTTGATTACTAAAACGAGAGTATTTAAATGCAGTTTTTATTTGCTAAATGAAGAGAAACTATGACGTGGAAAAGAAATTTCCTCAGGTAAATTGGATGCCGAAAACTGGCACAAACTCAGTGACTTTACTAGAACTGCTCTTATGGAGCCTTCTCCTTCACAAACCTTACTGATGAGGAAATATAGTCCAAGCCAGATATTAGCGACTGAATCTTCTCATACCGTGTATGGGGTTGACATCTGTTACAGATCTATCTTTATGAAAGTACTGAGCAGGAAAATATAAAAATCGACCTTTCTATATATGTATGTATATATATATATATGTTTATTACAGAAGCAATTTCATCTTTTCATGAGTCTAAACATTAGGAAAGAAGCAAATGAGATAACAAATAATATATAATAGGTGCGGTTGGAACCTATGACATTGTGCCATTGAGCGCTCTTCACTTTTTAGGCCACTACACTAGCCGCTAAGATATATATATATATATATATATATATATATATATATATATATATATATATATATATATAATTGCAGTAGGAAGGATACGACAATCAGTGACATTCTAATTTATTCCAATCACGTTTCAGATAACCCAATCCATCATCAGGCTATAGGGATAAACACAATTTGTGAGGCGAACAAATGTTAATAAAAACTAGATACAAATCAAAAGCCAAAATAATTTAGATAGTGAACCTATAAATTTCAAAGTATTAATAATTGCAAGTACATATACAGATAAGGAAAGGAACAAATTCATACCTGCTGTTAGCGAGTCAGGGGAATGACTAAGAAATTTACCCCAAATTGGACATGATTATGAGTAGTTTGTTGTCAGTAGAATATTAACAGTCTGAAGCTGGTTGGTTGTGGCTATTACCGATAATGGGTGTCAAGTCAAGTCTGAATTTAACGTGGGCGAATGTGCTTTTTATGAAGAGAGATTATAAAATTCTGCGCTGGGTGATGTTAGGATTAGAGCCCAGAATCTCAAAATTATTGATGTTTGCATCAACCTTACACTTTATAATGTGATCTTTGATTGGCTACACTTCCTTACTAGAGAGAAACTTTCCTTTTCGGCAACTAATGCCGAGATGTGCGCAAACCCTTGAGTGTAACGCGCGAATAGTACTACCAATATATGTTCCCTGGGAACATCTAACGCAAGAAAATTTGTATACAATACTATTGCGCAAATAAGCCGGGGTTAAATCCTTGGTGCGGAAGAAATTACCTATTTTTTAAATTGTTAATGAAGGTTATTCGGAAATTTATTTGTGGAAAAAACTCGGAAGAACTTTTCGGTACAGTCTTGAAGCCTCTTGATTCAGAGGACCGAGATCAGGTAGGAGAAAATATCGCAAGTCCTTAGGGACATCTATCTTTGCAACCTTTGGATGGAAGAAGTCATTTGATATTTTGCCTATGACTATGTTAACCAAATCTAGGGGAATGAGTTGGACACGAAAAATCTTCTTAGAACGTCAAATTCAAAGTGCATTAAAGCGTAGAAGAAGCAAAGACGTATGGCTCTTTGTATAAAAATATACAAACTGTTCATTTTAAATTTTTGGTCACTAAAGCTAAAGAAATTTAGACCTAATCCAGAATATTTTGGTTTTCTAAAGATGGACGTGCAGAAACCAGTAGGTGGTTTTTTTTTAATTAGAATGTCCAGAAAAGAAATAGAGTTTTTATGTTCACTCTCCATTGTGAACTTTATATTAGGATAAAGTGTATTCAAAAATTGGAAAAAACTTAAAGCTTCATTTTCAGATTTAAATAGTGCATAGGTGTCGTCAACAAAACCCCTATAAAAAGGCTGCCTAAATGAGGAGGGTCTTTCTTTAAAGAGCCTATTCTCCAGGGATACCATAAAGGCATTCGCCAAGGTTGGTCCCAGGGGACTTTCAATAGATCCGTCTATCGTCAAGTGGATGGTGTTTGGATGGGAAGTCCCCTGGGACCAACCTTGGCTAATGCCTTTATGGTGTTCCTGGAGAATAGGTTCTTTAAAGAATGTCCCTCCTCCTTTAGGCCGCTTTTAAATATGTTGGTAATGACTCTTGTGAAGAGTTGATTGGCACACGAGGGAAGGCTGATTGGTCTGTTGTTTGTAAGGTTTATTTGACTACTCTGGGAAAATCAAGATCATGAGGACAAACAAACGCTAATTTGTTTACACAGCGTCAACAGTTACTCTCCATATGGTGCGATACTTTACCTTCCCCCTTTCCATTTGCCACTCTGTCTCCAAAATCCTTGAGATCGCTAGTAAACAAGGAGTACCATCAGCAGATTTCGTCTTTCGTTAATATAAACACAGTAGGGTGGGATAGCCTTTAAAATAAAAATTATGGACAGGCTCACTGTCCCCTCCGATTGTCTATGTCTATTTTCGCCAAATAGACGTAAACCAGAAGGGCAAATGGTCACAACGTTGAAAAGTGATGCCCTAGGAGAGAGACTTAAAGGTGGGCCTTCATCTCCCCTTCCCTCCAACCAGGGGATAATCGACGTATATATAGTTCGATCTGGAGAAATGAGAGAGGAGTCGAGGTAGAAATCAGGAGAAGAAGACGAGTCCCGGAGGCAAACCGGAAATCAAGAAAAAGTGGAACCGAGTGGGATTTTCCTTCTCGAGGCTGTTCATTTGGTCACATCGAAGAGTAGACCAGCGGTATAGAGAATCACTCTCATACCAACCTCGTTCAGAGAAATCCCTATCTCAGTTTTTTTAATAAAAACAGAGATAGCCCTTAGCATTGAGGAATACCAATGTGAAGTGCCACTCGAGAAAATATTCACCTCTTGGTCAATTCTCATTATCTAAAAGCCCGCAAGCATAACCCAAGGGTGGATTAATTGCACATCCCCAATCTCCTCGCTTATATCTTCAAGTCAAAAAGCATCGCCACAAGCTCCTCACTTACCTCGGTATAAGCATTAGGGAGACGGTCAGCTGTTTTTCCGAGTCAGCCTTACATCCGCGATAAGACTACCATAAAACTCGCCTCGAATCATCATACCACAGAGGTTCTCGTTCAAGGTCATGCAACGCTAGCTCCCTCTTAGTTAAAGGTAAAAGGAATCCAAAATTTATTCATGTTCTTGAGTTATCATTCCGTACTAAAGTAAATTTGTGCGTCAACCATCGCTTAGTTCTCATTGTTAGTATTAATTTTTACTTAGATCCTCTTATTATAGCCTTAGTATATTTAAAACTTTAATATTTTATTTTTTATGTGATTAAAAGTATATATTTTTTCCTAGTTGTTTAATTAAATCCTCGAAACACTGCATATGGCAATAAATATATAATATTACGAATCCTCCCTCGTTAAAGAATCAAAATAAAAAGTATAGCAATCTTAGAACAAAAAGGAACCAAGTTATTCATGTACGAAACAAACATACATACATATTCGGCCGTATACCACGACAACCACCTTTTTGTGTATAAGAAATATTATGGTATTTTGCCGTTCCTACCGGAATCTTTCCTGTTTTAGACATTCAGTCAACCGGCAATCTGATTTTTCCACAATAATATCTTAAGAATCTTACAACAAGTCCAAACTGATGTTGTTTTCATATGGTGCATTTTTGATCTTCATTTGATTTCAATTTTAACTTTTAATTTGAGAATGTCTGGAACTTTATTGAGGTTTGTTGGTAGTTTGTGGTTCTGGATGGTGTTTTTGTTTGAGCAAAACTTTTCATATTACTCCTTTGTTCTTTTGCTTAATGTATTTTGATTCTTGAATATTGTTCAACTTTCCTCCTTTATTCGCTTCAAAGGGAGATTTTCATTTGAAAGGTCCCGTTTTAGCCATTTTATACTTTTCCTGAGTTGATAGTTTTTTAACAATAGTTGTTTTATATCTACTAAGATCTGTTGTCGGTTTATTTTTAATAAGCTTGTTTAGTTCTGAAATTCAATTTGTTGGCTAGTGGTTGTGGCTTTAAGGTGTTTACGTTTCTTCATTAGGTTTAGGGTTTCTTTTGAGAGTTTTTGTTTTTCTTATTTTCTGTTTCAGTGTATATTTCAGCAGTGTCTATTATGTATTTCATAAAATTATTTTTCGTCGCTTATATATTGTTATTGTTGCTGGGGCCAAGGGGTCAATTCCATCTTTGCTGCTGCTTCTTTTTTAACATAGTGTTGGTGATTCTGAGGTCTTGGTTGAGGGTAAAATCATAACATTGCAATGACATCGCAAGCTTGGATTAGGATATCAAATTATGTTGTTTTGCATAGTCGTTTCTGATAACTTGGTCAAGTTTTAAACTTGTTTGTCAGATATGACTGGTATTTCTCTCGAACTCTTTATCTCTATAATTCTTTGCTCATTTTCGGCTTGAACCACTGGCAATGGAGTTTTATTATCTTTCTTGATGATTACTACTTGGGTCGCATAGCCGAGTCTCTAACCCTTAACTAACTTAACTATGCATGATACACCGTTTAACACATCAGCAAGAACCAAGACCGACACTTTCTTGCTATGACATATAGTTTGCACAAAAATTAATTTTCTCTGTAATCAGTTCTTTTCTATGAAATATACTCATCTTTAGGTTTAGTAGCTGCTAGACTTAGACTATTTACTTTTGCAATGAATCTAACTCTTTCCTGGGTCACTTTTTCACGCTTTTGGAAACACACTTACACTCGTTTTTTTTTTTGTTTAAACTTTAATTTCAATTGGAACTTGCGCACAACTGCTAGCTGATACATTGGTAACGCGGCTAAATGAGGGCACCCGTAGCTCATCACTCACTTCGATCAGTCGTGGCACACAACTGTGAATTTTATCTTTAGGCATTTGCGGGAGCCCTATGTCCGGCAAAGTGCATGAAGAGGCATCAGTAAACTTGGATATCTCTTCTCCTATGATGTATTCATCAGAACAGAATTTGCGCCTTCCCATCAACATCGGCAGCGTTCAATATATGTGTATTTGTTCAACTTCTAACTTGCTTACTAGCTGGGTGTATTAACCCATCATTTTCGCACAGGAAGTCGATTTCAAACAGTGAATCGGTTGAAGAGGAAACCTAGTCGTCTAAAATTTTGCCTAGAACTGGCTACCCAGCCTCGCCTACATGCAAATAGAACTCTATTTCTCCAAAACGGTGAATTTTCCCCCATTCAGTATCAGTCAACCTTACACTAATAGACTGGCCGCTCGGGTATCCAACATAGCAAAAGTCGGCAGTCGTCTTACTTGTCCTCTCACTACCAAATCGCGTAATGACTTTATTGGTATTTAAATAACGGGGAGGAACACTCAATACTTTTCTGGCATAGTACTGTCTAGAATAAAGGTCCGTATAATACGGGTATGCATCCTATAGCTTGAGATCAGGATAACCTAGTTTCTCTTAGTAATCAATAGAAGGATCGCCCTGTCCAGACTCGATTACACGAACGTTCTTCCAACTCGAAACTACTGCTTTAGTTCTCGGTCTGTCGTAAGAGTTTCTTGAGGAGGTTTAGAAAAACTTATCTAGCCTTCTTGGCGCTACGGGTGACCGCCGATAAACCTCCCATCTCTCAGTTTCACCACTCCTATGTTCCTTCTCTGGCGTAAGGCCCATTATGAAGGGCTTGTGCATTAGGCGGCATAGAACTAATTATTCTGTGCCGATTTCCTCACAGTTGAGCTCAGGTTTGCTGGGCGGGTGCATGGGTTTGGATACGTATTAGAGGTACCGGAAATAAGTGTCGGATTTCCTAGACCAAACGTTAAAAAGGCAAACCAACTAAAAGTTACACCTTCCAAAGTGAAATCACGTACCTGAGAGTTAGTTTAACTCCTCATTTAGTTGATTCTAATCGTGTTTATGGTTTGCACACCTGAAAAGCCCATGGAAGGCAAAGAATTTAAAGAGATTCATATTTGCCATTGCATGCAGTATGAAGTTCGCAGAGGCAGCAATGTAACGGGTGCAATGAAAAACATCTGCACTGTTTATCCTTAAAGAGTAAGGCTTCGATAATGCTAGATGTCGATGTATGGCTAAGTGTACGGGAATATACGCACACAGTCTCTAAGGTAGGCTAAGCAAGGCAACAACTGTCATTGTTCTAAGAGTGTGATTTGAATAGATAGCTGCAGCTGCGTGACCAAGAAATATTCCAAACACAAAGAAAAAATTAGATTTTAATGCACACTAAATAAAAGGCACAAAATAAATATGGATATATATATATATATATATATATATAGGTACATTAATAAGACGGAATTAGGTTCCGAATACTGATTGGATAACCAGGGTTATTAAATGATTATAATGGGAGATTTGGGGTAGTGAGCGATTTAGTTACTTCGAACCTTGAGAGAAAAGCGGGACAAACTTGGAGGGAGGTCTTGGTAACCTTGATTACTCACTGGTGTAGCTAGGAACCCGCAGAGGGTGGCGCTACTTTCTCCAAACGTGGGTTTTGCGAGATGCAGGCCTCTAGTCCTCAAGAGGTCACCGGGCGAACTTCGAAGGGGGTAGGTTACTTCTTCAAACTCGGATCGAACGAGCTATCAGGCCTCTTGTCTTCAGAGATCACCGGTCAAACATCGAAGGGGGAGGGGGATAACTTCTCCAAACTCGGATTGAGTGAGCTATTGTGCCTCTTGTCCTCAAGAGGTCACCAGAAGAACTTCGGAAGACGGCTTTTCCAATCCTTGATCCGAGGGTGGTTGAGAAAGGCAGACCTTGCCTTAAGAGACTCTTCTCCCTGACCCGAAGATAAGAGTGTGATGTCCAGCTCTTACGTGGCTTGTGATCGTCACTAAACACTTCTCGGGAGAGAGCGTCGTTGAAGCGAACTCCTTTCGGGGAAGTGTCGTCTAACCAAATTTCTCGGTAATCCATGGGAGGGTACATATGAGTATATACCCGTAGTTCTCCAAAACAGGGGGGAAGAGAGAGAGGGGCCTTCTCGAACCCTCGTTATCGGCCGTGACAAACCGAGCGTCTCCTTGCGGGAAAGTGTAAGAGGCATGGATCATCTGATCAGATGGACGACCAGCGGCTGGAGCCATAAAAGTTGTTCTAGGCGAACCTAAAAAATAGAAGAGTAATCTCCCGATGGAAGATTGAGGCGGCGGGGAGGTAGCCTTAAAGTTCAGCGTCATGCCTCGGTGTGAATTTCTCAGTGACCTGGCGGCAAGTCTAAAAAGGGTGAAGTCGGAGGGGGGTGGGGGTGGGGGGGAACGGCTTGCTTTCTCTCCCGGAGTAATATCTTAGGAGGTGGGGAAATACTACTATTCTAGTAGATCCCTCTACACTAGAGTTGCTTTCGAAATTGAGAAAAAGCAATTTTTATATTTCTGATGAGTATCGATTAGGAAGACCCACTCTTCTGGATGACGCAGTTTTGAAAGCTGTAGTTGAAATAGACCCTCGTCAATCCATCAATGAATTGCGTTCAACAATTTACAAAAGTCTTCCTTTAAGAAATAAAAAAAACGCCTTTCTTCGATCAAATTATTTCTGTAGATAAAAAATCAAATGTCTTTAACACCAGTAAATGAAAGGAACAATGGCTTTCCAGGAATAAAAGCCTAGTGCCAACACCCAACCAGTAGTATACCAAAAAGAGTAGTGCTGTGTGTTTGGTGGACAAATAATGGTGTAGTTTAATTTAAGTTATTGGAACAAGGAAAATATGTTACTGCAGAGCTTTCATTTCAGCAACTCGATCGTCTCAATGCATCATCGAGTAGAAAATATCATGGCTCTAGTAAACAGAAAAGCAGTCTTTCTGCAACACGATAACGCAAGACCACATTCTGCGAGACAAACTCAAGAAAAAATAAAGTCCTTAAGTTCAAACGTTCTTCCTTATCCTCCATACTCGCCCAACCTGGCTCCATCAGATTTTCATTTATTCAGCTCTTTAGAGCACCTTATTAGTGGAATAAATATTCACAAGTAAACAAGAAGTTGGAACAGCAAATAATTCCTTTATTGCTTCTTAAGCCCCAAAGAATTTTGAAAGAGGAATAAAAAACTTCCCCACAAAATGGAGAAAGGTTATATCTAACGTTGCTGAATATTTTATTGAGCAATAAATATGGTCCAATCGTGTTTGTTATTAATTATTGTTCATAATCAAAACCGACATTACTTTAAGAAAATTGGTTGATTAACTTCTGGATTGAAAAAAAAAAGTGATTTTACTTCTTCAAATCTTCTCCAAAGCAATCTTTTTTCCGGAATTCAAATCGTAAATATTAGTTGGTGAAATAAAAGATCAAAATAGAGATTTGAAGGAATTGAAAGGACTTGTTTGATTGTTATTGATTTCACTAATTTTAATAGCCTTTAGACGTTTAAATCATAGATAAATTTAAAAAAGGTTTCTCGTATGTTTGAAATGGAGACATAAATTCCCTGACCCTGGCGGAAAATTCCTCTGTGATACTTTAACATGATTTAGTTTCAATCATTAGCAAAAATTAAAGAAACAAGGAGGATGAGGGAGATGAGGGGATTTAGAGGGGCGCAAAGGAGAGAAAAATGGGTTAACGAGAGATCGAATTATATTCTTAAAGAGAGGTTCTGCCGTGGCCGAGGTAAAATAGAATCGGTAGAGCATCTCTCTAAACTATCCGACAATCGTTTGGTAGTTTGGCTCTGATAGTGAGATTTTTTATTTCAATTAAATACTTAAATAAATAAATTAAAGTTTCATTAAGCTATTTAGTAAAATAACTAGTAGCGATAATGCTAAATAATTAATAAAATATAAAATAATAATTATTTTCCCAAATAAATAATCATTTGTTATAATGTAATGACAAGTGGCTAGAACAGTTCTATTCGCGTCTGCGTAGTAGATTTTGAAATCAAAGACAGATCGCGGGAAATATTTTTCAGATGTTCTGACCCGGTGTCAGCGCAAGACAAAAATATTACTTAGTGAATATAAAGTACAATTGCCGAAGTAAACCAAGACTTCACAGCCCAGCTGCAACTAATTCTGGATCCCAAAGGTTTACGTATCTTTGCACATTGTTTTTTGTTAGAAGTAGTACGAAAATAACTAAAAACTTGTGTATAAATAAATGGCAGGCGAGTACAAATTTATAGTTACACAAATTCGTAACATAATCCAGATTTAATTTTAAATCATTGGGCATAATATTATATGGTTCTCCAGTTATGTATATGACCAATTTTTAAAAAGAGGTAATATATATATATATATATATATAGTAATTTATTTCTAATATGATTAGCATAGGCTATTATCATAGGTTATTATCATAGGTTAACCAAAGCTAATGTTTTCGTTTCTTGACATCGGTGTTCGGCGCTCGGAAATTTGAATTAGTAAATTTTTAATATATTAATATGCATTTATTTATAATACTTTAACTTATTTAACTGAATAGTGTTAGATATTCGTTTTAGTAGCCTAAGATTAAAATTAAATAAATATAAAAGTTTTTCCTTTCGGTTATTCGATTGGTTAGGCATTTTGAGCGTTTGGTCAGTGAAACCGTACAGTAGGCTAATGTTATCTGACGGCGGAAATAACAACTCCTCTAGTTGAATGGTCTGGTTACCGATCCTGTAAGATTAGTGGGCGTCTTTAAGTGAATATATTGGCTTGTGGGTGTCAATCTTTCAGGTGACTTGCGTCATTCAGGCGAGTGTGCTTGTTTGCTTATTAAGTCAAATCGCATGAGTTGCGTTAGCGTGGGTATGTGTGTTAATTTGTAAATATTTCTAAGCTCTAAATATAATTTTAGTAAATAGCTATTATACATATAGCAAATAATTACTTAAGATAAATATGGCTGATGACGAGTCTGTTAAGGGTTTTCCTTCTTTTGAGGCGGATAATGCGAGGGACTCATAAAAGAAACTGAAGGAGCTTCATGATGGAACTAAATTAACTTCTTCCCTTTGAAAGACTCCAATTAAAAAATTGAAAAAGAAATTACTCAGGTTAAAATTTTTGATGAAAAAGGTAATGGAGTATTGGAGACAAATCAACTAAGTAGTAGTGATGAAAGATATTATAATGCTGAGTTAGACGATCAAGCAGAATATATAATTGCAACTAGTATAGTTAAATCGGTATGAGGAATATATAAATAAGTCAAGTAGAGCTTCTGGCAACATTCTGCAGAAAAAGTTTTAGATAGGATTTTTAGAATCAATATGTGTGACGGAAAACCCCCTCCTCTAGAATGTGTCATTTATACAGGAAAAGAAAAGGACAAATTTGCCTTTAATAGCTTTTTAAGTCAATTTAATAATGTTATTCGGTCCATAAAAAATTGATCTGATTCTGCTAAACATATTTATTTGTATGGGGACTTAAGGGTCTATGCCTTGAAGGTGGTTAAACATCTAACTATTTCTGATAGTAATTACCTCTTGGAAATTTAGATGCTGAAACAAGAATTTCTTGATGTAAATTATATCATTGATGAAACTTTCAAGAATTTTTTAAATGCAACACCTAATCTAGAATTTGACCCCTGTAAAACTTTATCTTACTGAAATAAAATATTATTTATATGAATTAAAAGCACATAAGGTTGATTTATGGGAAAAAAGGACATCTAGACACAAATTTGTGAGCTACATAGTATTCTAGTAAACTCCCTATACCCGTAAAGAGAGAGTTGGTTCACAAATTGACAACTAATTTTCCTAATATAACTCTCATTCTATCTAACTATAATGAAGCAATTAAAACTCTAAGTAAAACAGTTTCAACAAATAAAAAGCCCCTTAGTAAAACTTTTAGCAAACCTAGAAAGTAGTATATCATTTAAACATAAAGAAAATAAAGAAGGTAAAAGTACGATTCAAACTTTTAAATTTGTAAATACTAAAGTAAATAAATTAATTTGTAAGTTGTGTACAGCTGAAGGCCATATTTTGGGAAAGTGTGTCAATTTCAAAAATTTTAATGATAAATTGTTCAGGCTTCGGAGAACATTCGCTGTGCACTAGATGTGCTGGGTCAGGGCATGATGAAAATGATTGTTATGGAAAAAAAAAATTGAGATTTGAGTGTCGGTTATGCGAGAAGAAAGAACACAACATCTTTGTGCCCTTCTTTGAATGAAGCAAAATCAACTCTTAAAACTAACGTAAGCTTATGTTTTGCTCAAAGAAGTTTTGATGCATCTCACATTCTGCCAACTATGACTGCATTTAAAAAATGGTAATAAGGCTAGGAAAGTGAGATGTTTGATTGACACTGGCACTCAGACGTCTTACATTTCTGAAGCCGCAGCAAAAGATCTTTGCCTGGATCTGGAAGAATTGTATGGGTTAGAATGTGATGTATGCACATATATAGGTTGAAAAAATAAGAGGTTTAAACAAATGTCTACTGGGATAAGGATCACTAACAAGTAAGTTTTTATACCTTGAGGTACCAGGCATGAATAAGATAATAAATATGTTTAAAAGTAATAAAATGACTTTATTGGATGAGACATTTTGTGATAACAGATACCATAAAAATATAACAGTAGATATGTTGTTGAAAATACATATAATTCAATTTTAACCATCAGTTACTTAGACTAAAATCTTGGGTGGATCTTGTTTAGTAGTGAATAATAGAGTAGCTTCTATCGGTAATGTGTTCAAATTTTGGATAAGGCACAAAGTAAATCAGTTATCTCCTCCATAGTTAAAGAAAAGGATGAAAATTTGAATAATAAAGCTAAAACTATGATTAACTTAGTAATGGATCCTCTTAAATTTTAATTCAATTCTTTGGAACATATATTAGAAGACAGTGAGGTAGATAATGAACTTGAACACCTTTTTAGTCTTGAATCTACTGGTATAAAAAGGATGAGAAAAAGTTGGTTTCCTTTGATAAAGAACAAATTGATAAATTTAGAGAGGTGCTCTCGTTTAAAGATGGATTTTATAATGTAGAATTGTCCTGGTATTCCGATAAAATTGACCTAGTCTCATTAAATCATTTTGTTGCACTTAAGGATTTAGATAGAACAGTAGAGCATCTTAGTAGAAAAGGACTCATAGACAAATATCAAGAGGTTTTTGATAAACAACTTGAAGTTGGCATAATTGAGGAAATTAAAATAAATCCTTCTGACTATCATAAACATATTTGGATTCAGCATAGACCAGTTGTAAAATTGGAGTAACAAGTGACTAGTAAATTAAGACCAGTTTTCAATTGTTCTTTAAAAACTAATAAAGAATTGCCTTCACTTAATGAAGCTGCTTATCTTGGAATAGATTTGATGGATTCAAGATTGAAATTACTTTTTTACTTCAGGACAAATAAGTTTGTAATGTCGAGCGATATTAACCATCTTTCTTGATGATTAAATTAAAGAATGAAGTTAACAAAAACAGGTTTTGTTTCTTCTGGAAATGGATAAACAAAATAGTAGTTTATCGCTTATTATTTTATAGCGATAAGCTAAAACCAAATACTATTGGTTATACTTCATCTCTTTTTATATTTAATTTTGTTATAAAACATCATGCTGAAAGTTTTCCTGATGATAAGTGTAAAGAAATATTATCTAATAATTTTTATGTAGACAATTTATTAATAACTGGTAATAACGTAAATGAAATGCAAACTTTATATAATCAAGCCTATGATAGGATGAAAGAAGGAGGATTCGTTTTAAGATCCTGGAATTCCAATTCAGCTGAATTGAGATATCAAATGGCTGGCATCAGATAATAGACTTATTGACCATTCATGTGAAGAAAATAACGTATTGGGATATAGATTTAACGTAAATAAGGATTATTTATTCTTGTGCCTTGTAAAATAAACCCAGACGCAGAAACAAAAGGAATGGTATTTATTGACTTAGACTTCAAAAATATACTCAACTCGCAATAAATTCCAAGCCTTTAACTTATAGATTCAGTTCAGAAAACTTGGAGTTCATAACACATAATTACCGCATTAAATTACATGGTAATTCATCTCTGATTTTAAGAGGAGATGATAATAATGTGTGGTTAAAAGATACTAGCCAATCTTCATTAGAACAAACTGTAGAATTGCAAGAGGAAATAATTGAAAATTTTAAAAAATTGTGGTATGAAAATTATCTTTTGAGTCTTCGTGAACATAGTAGAATATAAAGTACAATTGCGGAAGTAAACCCAGACTTTACAGCCCTGCTACAGCTAAATCTGGATCCCAAAGGTTTACATATCTTTCAACATTGTTTTTGTTAGCAGTAGTACGAAAATAACTATAAGCATGTGTATAAATAAAAACCTACGGTTTACTCCGCAAGTGATAAGTAAATGGGAGGTGGGTACAAATTTATGGTTACACAAATTCGTAACAGTAAGTAAAATACCCAAAAGGTACGGCACCAACAGGGTTCATTATCATCGTGGCCGCACTAAAAGCCGCGTCTCACTGAAGAGCTCCGTTAGTTTCTATGAAAACATGTACAGGTGCCATGGCTTGGCTGCGCACAAAACATCTTGCCTCACCACCACAAATTAGGAGCATGAAACAAGAACACGATTAACTTGCACACCTTTTTATTTGTGTTGGTAGCGTATAAAATGAAATCAGTAGAAAAACCAAGAGTTAACTAAATTAAAAACACAGAGTATATTTAAACAGGAAAATTTACCAAATTTATTGTTTAAGAAATGAACGATTTCTGTACTATTTATTTTATTCAAAGAAATCGCCGTCGGCCTCATCCACGGCCTCGAGGCGGCGTCGGAACTTGCTGCAGACCTTCTTGATGATTTCCTATTTTACTGGGTGTAAAATGTAGTGATCCTGGGCCTAAGCACAGGGACTTGTTTTTTTCTCTCCTTCTCAACCATACCCGACAAGAGGTTGCAGTATGTGTAATTGGCAGGCAAAGTGTTCGGACTAAAGTGTTCAAATATACAGTCTGAGAGCCAAGACTGGGTCATCCACTTGTGTGGCCTTTTGCAGAGTTCGGCTACTAGACGAACGGCCTATCAGCGGCCAATTCCTGGATCCAGGGCAACATCAATACAACAGGGCGCATGATGTAACTCCCTTTATTTTGAGACTCCGGGGAAGAGAAACGAAGGCATAGCGTTGGCCCTCGGAATCGCAAGCTGACTCATCCAATTCTCTGCTGATCCTCTGCATCGTCCTCAGATTGACACCTAAGCCCTCGTAAAATCTTCGCATTGGAAATCCCGGCCTGAATACCAAGCAATGCAATTTGCCTTTTAGAAATTTGGGGACGGTTGACAACTACTGTTTTTGTGTTAAAGAATTTAAAATATCAAGAGGTTCGCTACAGTTCCTTGCTCCAAAACGCAATTAAGGTCGGTGGCGAAGGCTTTGACGATTAAAATCGATGAATCCTGTTTCTCAGGAATGAAAATATAAGGTAGTATGAGTATACCCCCTAGAGTGGCTGCTAGTGAGACTTGTAGGAAGAGGAATAACTGTTTTTTTTATATGCTGTACTGGATAGATCCGACGAAATATTATTAACTGTACTGAAAGAATGCGTTCTACCTGGCATTACAATAATTTCGGACAAGTTGCGTGCTTATAGGGACATAGCGTAATGGCAAGAGATGCGCTATATACATATTATTGTGGAAGACTCAAATAATTTTAAGGCTCCATTAACAGGGGAGCAGATAAACAAAATAGGATCACTTTGAGCTATCGCAATGATGTCAAACATAAAAGAAACTGGTCTCGCGCTGACTTCAATCGAAGCTTATTTATGCAAATTTCTATGGAGGAGGAGAAACAAACGCAAACATTTAGGAAAGCAAATTTACGATAACATTGTTCCATAGTTTCCAATATTATAAATAAATTTGTAGTTATATTCATTTTTTGGCCTATTCTTAAACATCTTTTATCGAACCTAACATAAACAAACTTAAATAAAGCTAACCAAACCAAACCTATCCTAACCTAACCTAACCTTACCCTAACCTTAACCTCACGATAGCCTTAAACGCCTAATTTGCTGCCGGGCCTGTTCTGGGAAAGACCCACAACTTCATCTTCCGAGAGAAACATAATTATTAACATTACGATTCATATCCACCGTTTTGTTCCTTCGCATTAAACTTTCAAAATAATCATTTGTCATTCATCGGGTGATAAGATATTGCTCTCGATCCGCAATAGAATATAATAACACTGTTATTTTTTCGTTCTGTATAAAACACAAACTACTAAACGATAGTCAACATTTATTGTTCAATTAGTCATCAGTAATTATATTTCATCACTTAGTGTTAAGGTGTGTTGTTTCCAATATTATGACCTTTGCATATCCCCGAACTTCGTAATAATTATTTATTTAAAGTGTAACATTATTTAATATAAAGAATCAAGGAGCATTAACCTGATTCCAACAGTTATTATAATCCACTTCTCAATTTTATTAATTTTGCTAAAGAGTTGTCAAATATTTCCAGAAACCAAAAGTAAGTGCACAAGGTCGAAACGTAGTTACTCTGAATAAATGGATATAAAAACTGGTTCGATTATTTTTAGTTATTAGCTTTATTTTGATAAATATATATATATATATATATATATATATATATATATATATATATATATATATATATATATATACAAACGGGTAATAGCAATGACACGTGACACGGTTAATGCTCAATAAGCGATGGGAAATTAAGAAAAATTAGACACAAGCGATGTTGTCTTTTTATAAGACCAAAGAAGGATAAAATATACATTTAAGATAAAGGAAGAGAGAAATAGCAAACATAATAAAATAATAAAACTCCATTAATCTGCTAAAGAAAGTGAAAAATGGGTGGGGTTCAAACCTATGGCATCGAGAGCTTTTTCTTTTCAGGCGATTGCGCAAACCGCTAGGCTACCATCCATAAAATTCCAGAAAAGGATGCTCCATGTTAGCTAACAAGACGAGCAGTGAAGGTAAACCACCATAAGCTGAAGAAGAAAGCATTAGTAAGATAGACACACGTGATTTCTTAAGTGAAAGAGAAATCACAATAACATGTGACACGAAGATGCTCAATAACTCATAGGAAATAAAGGAAAGATAATTCAAAAGCGATTTCGTCTTTTTATAAGAACAAACCAGCATTAAATATAGATTAAGAAAGAAGCAAAAGATACATAAATAATATAGCAGTATTTAAACGCTCCTAAATTTTATTTTGGCTATTTCTGTAAATAGACTAAATAGTGTCAAAATTATGCTAAATTTTAGGTAATTGGATATATTTAAGTTTTAAATAGTTCTTGGCAATAAGGTTACAGGTATGAAGACTGCACTCATCACAGTTTGTGAGAGATGGACTTGTCTAAATCAATTCTTTTGCCAGTATTCAGATGCGCGCAAAACTCCAGGAGAGAAGTTTTTGAGAAAGTTTACGCAAACTCGGTGCTGTACTAGTATACCTATTCCACTACTCTTCTACATACGTTGCGTTATGGCTAGGAGAGAAAGAAGTGGAGCTAGTTCTAGTGCAGAAAACAGTCTACTTCAGTCAATTGGATCAATAGGTAGTTGAAAATCCCACTGCATAGATAAAATTCGAGGAGTAAAGAACAAAAAGATGAAAAAAAGTAAGCGAGGTAATAATATGTAAAAATCAAGCAAGTAACATTGATTACCCGCACGTTCGCTGTTAGTATTAAGCCTTAAAACAGCCACCGGAGAGATTTCGAAAATGAAAGCTTTTCACTAACCACGTATGAAGGGAAAATTGCCTAATGTTCGTAGACTCTTTGGATGCGACAACCCAGTCGTCTTATGGGGTTCATGAATGCACGAAACTGCCTCTCAGGAGGATACAAAGTCCATTTTAGCACAACTGGACGCAACCTGGTAACACTGGTGGATCGGGTTATATTAAAATATTAGGGAAATAATTCCCTGAACATGAATTTCACCCAAGGGAGACAACCATCTACACTTATTCCTCAAGAAATAGTTTATATGCTCTGGTCGATGAAACCGATACAAAAAAAATGTCCACTAATGAATAATTATAGGATAGAAAACTTGAATACTTTGGCAGAAGAGTTAGAAACATACCCCAAAAATAATCTCACGAAAGCGGCACTCAAATACATAGACATGGAATTAGACTGTTTGGTGCATATGTTAACCGAAACAAACTATATTAAGGTTCTCAGAAAAGTGCAATGAATACTGACCTATCATCATTCATCCCATGATTCAGCGCCCTTTTAATACTAATATGAAGTGGAACACTAAGATCATTAATAGACCTGCACAACATCAACACATCAAAATGGACCTGAAAAACGAAATACGACAGGATATGAATAACACTGGTCTGCGTTATTTTCAAGGTCAAATATATAATACCTGATTTTAGTTCAGGGTTTTGCACTGAATCTGAAAATCATGATCATTTTACCCAATCAGGTCAGGATTTTGAAATATGAGTACATACCAAAAACTTCTATATTTCCAAATATTTGTTGTGAATGAAACACATAATAGCAAATTTGGACCAATTTACTCACAGTAGGCTTACAAAATATTTTTAATTGATAGCATGAATAGTACAATGCACAAAATAAGCTACTCATGGATGAATGGTCTCTTCAGTGACCTCCGATTGTGCCGAGCAGACACCACATTCCTCTTAAGGCACCAACAGTAGTCAGCCAGAAAGTTCACATACCATTGACCTTGATAGCGTTCCTCCATGATACAGATGTCTTGGTGAAAGCGCTCACCCTGTTCTTCACTGAAGTCTCCGCAATTCTCTGGAAAATAGTCCAGATGTGACCAAAGAAAGTGCATTTTCACTGACATATGCGCACCAAGTTTGCGGAAATTCTCCATTAAGTCATCAAACATCTTCTGGTACTGAGGACTTCTGTGGTTACTAAGGCCGTTTGTAATGACTAACTTAAGGGACAGCCAGGCAGAGAGTTCAGTAGGATTTAATAAATCATCAAAACTAGAGTCTTTTATGAGTTCTCTTACCTGAGCACCATCAAATATACCTGCCTTAAGCTTCTCCACGCTGATTCGTTTGAACTTGTGGTGGAGGAAGGCAAATCCTCCACCTTCCCTGTCCAGTGCTTTTACAAAGTTCTTCATTAGGCCGAGTTTGATGTGTAGGGGTGGAAGTAACACCTTGCTCGGTTCAACCATAGGGTAGGACAGAACATTATGTGAGCCGGGTTCTAATCCTTGTCTTGATGGCCATTCTTCTCTGACATAATGCTGGTCGTCAGACGACTATCCACAAGCACAAAAAGCATAGATACTTTGTGTACCCACATTGAAGTCCTAGGATGAGTCCAACAACTTTAAGATCTCCACAAATCAACCATTTTTGTCCCTGGTAATTAAGAGCAGACAACAGACGTTCCATGCTGTTGTGGGATTCTTTTATTTCAGCCGAGTGTCCAATAGGGATTGATGAAACCTTACTTCGGTTATTCCGAATAAATGCCTTGAGACTTCTGTTAGAGGAGTCAGTAAAAAGTCTCCATTCCATGGCAACATACTTCATACCCATTAATTTCATCAGTTTAGCAATATTGTTACAGTAGATCAGTGAACACGCTTCATCGAAAATAAAGAATTTTCTGAATTCGCTCTCGCGTTCCCGATACCAATAGAACGTTGTTCCTGGGGCAAGTATATGTTTCTATCTTAGAAGTCTGCCCAGCAGCTGGGCAGACTCCTTAGATAGGTTCAGGTCTCGTGTCAAGTCGTAGAGTTCGGCTTGCGTCAATGGCACCAATCCATCGTCCTCTTTTGGCGCGTATGCACCATACTCACCTTTATTAGTCATGTCAGTAGATTCGGAATCAGAACTAGATTCCATGATGACATGGGGCTCAAGAACAGGAACATCTTGTCCATGGGGGATTGGCTTTATGGCAAAAGAAACATCAGGGTATTGAACATGGTGCTTGTTTTTGCGATTGATGCCTTTTAAATTTGTCATGCAGAAGTAGCAGTCGGTAACGTGATCTTTCCCTTCCCTCTACACCGTTGGGACACCAAATGGCATACTCTTTCTTTTCCTATTTCTCCAATCCCGTAAGTTCTCCACACATGTTTTGCAGCAGATATGGGGAGCAAATGCTTTATCCTGGTCTCCTAGTTTGACTCCAAAATAAGCGTAATAAACCTTCTTCACAAAATACGTGATTTTCGCTTGACGGTCTGGAAGAACCACGTGTCTGCAGGTGAAACAAAATTTGTTAGGATGGTTCTTACACTTCCGATTTATCGTACTGCTCAACTAGAGCTGAAAAGAGAAAGAATAACTAGTTATTTAAGGTAACCCATGACCAGCTGGGACAAAAACAAAGTCCATATACGCTTGGATGATAGCGCCATTTGGGAAAAATATGCTGTAATAAAAATCGAGTTTATCTTAGAAACCAGACCTGATCAAAAAAAATGAATGATATTTTTGAATTCAAAATGCAAAAAGGATCCTGAATAAGTTGGAAACCCTTGACCTTTAAAAATGTTTTGAAACACAGGCTAGTAAGTATAATCGATGGAACGAGTTGGTAAAACCTAGGCAGAGAATTAGTTCCTACAAAATTAAGGCATAGAATTAATGTATTTAGAGTAAAGAAAACGTAAAGAAGAATTCCAGAGAAAAACTGAGTACAATTTTGGGTGAAGTGAAAGGATTGTTCAAGATCTTTCGAGATGTAAGAGGGTCGTTACGAATGTAATGCCTCTTATTTTTTTATCCCGCACTTTATTACCTTTGCGCTAATAAAGTGAAAATTTCATTTCTCTGTTGCAGATATTGACGGTTTGACAGTCTAAGAAATTAACCCCTGTCATGAACGTGCGTCAGAGCAGAGATGCGTCATTGAATTCCTACATGCAGAAGTAGTTGAACCAATTGACATTCAGTAACACTTGGTGAACGTCTACGGAGCCGGTGGAGTCGATGAGAGCACAGTTAGAAAATGGGTTCGTCGATTCAAGAGTGGCGACATAGATGCGAGTGACAAACAGCTCTTCTGGTGCTCATGCAAAGTTGCCACTACGGAAAATGAAGCGCCCCTCGATAAGTTTATCGACCCTAATCTCCAGATAAAATTGAATGAAATGCGTGCAGAGTTGGAAGCGGGTGTCGGTGCACTGAAAATGATGTTGCCATCCCTGAGAGGCCTCAAAGTTTGTGCCAGGTAGGTTTCAAGGATGCTCACGCAATAGCAAAATGAGCACCGGCTGACTGTTAGTCAGGAGCTTTTGGACCGCTACCAGGCCGAAGGTGGCGCATTTTTGGACCGCATCGTCACTGGTGACGAGACGTGGTATCACCACTACGAGGCAGAGTCCAGACGGCAATAATCGATGGAATGGCGCCACTCGGGCTCCTCAGCGAAGAAGAAGTTCAAGACACAGACATCAGCAGGCAAAGTGATGTGCACCGTTTCCTGGGACAGAAAGGGCGTCATCTTCTTGGATTTCTTGGAACCAAGGCTAACTGTTAACTTTGACTGTTACTTCGAAACTTTGATCAAGCTGAACGCCCGGATTGCCCGTAAAATCCCAGAGAAGAAAGAAACATTTTGTTTGTAACACGATAATTCCAAACCATACGCGAGTTTCAAGACCACAGAATATTTGACAAAGTTCAGCTGAACGGTGCCGCACCCACCGTATAGCCCCGATTTGGTACCGTCTGACATCCACTTGTTCAGACCTCTGAAGGACGAATGACACGGGAAGCGTTTTCCAGACATTGACGCCGTGAAGAAATGGACCACTTCGGCAGGCGCGGACTTTCACCAGCGCGGCATTCAGGCCCTTGCTCATTGACGACGGAAATGCATTGACAATGGTGGTGAATACGTGGAAAAATAAATTCTCATGCAAAAATGTCCGCTCGTTTCAATGTGCCACTCCGGTCTTTGTAACTCTTCAAATTTTTAAGTTGAAAAATAGGAGCCATTACTTTCGGAACGACCCTCGTAAAAGAGAGTTATTGACGTAGAACAAGAATTGCAAAGAATAATCATGTAATTGATTCAGGACCTATCAGAAATAACTCTATACCAAAGATCCTTGTTATAAAGATTCTGGGAGCAACATCTCGAAAAAATGAAGCTGGTAGAACTGATACTTTTCATACAATAAATAAAATAGAATGCTAAGGCGAAATGGGAATTGGGAGGGAAAATTTGGCTAGAGGTCCAGATATATTAATTCATTTAATTAGTCACCTTTTCACCTGAGCATGGCATATTTCTCGGATGGATTGGAAAACGGTAGCTTAATTTTCCTATCCAAACTTTAGAATAACGAATGGAATTTCTCCCAATTCACTGCTCGAGATAATTTTACCCAATCTAAAAAGCCTTAATCTGTAGTCTAATACACAGTTTGGACACCTATGAGCTAATACTACGTCAACGTTAGCCAAAGTAAAGCACGACGCTGTACTACGTGATATATAAGAAGCATTTGGCAAACTATGGCTAACTGGCCTTACATCCCGCCCAAAATGACCAAATATATTTGAGAAAGTATTCCAATGAGACTTGTTAATCCCTTCACCCTACAAGATCGATACTAGGTACATGCGGGTACAATTGAATAAACTGGCCACTTATCTACCGCTAATGGATGACGATATTAGGATCATCAAAGTGTATAATCCTTTTGAAAAATCGGAACCAACCGTGATCAGTTCGAAATGCACAATAGGTAGAGAGAAGTAGACAAAGGTAGCGGTGGAAAAACAAATGTACCACTACTAGAATGAAGGAAATACTTTACCTAACAATAACATCAAAAAACTAGACCATGCATATAAGACAGTGCAACCTGGTTTAAATAATCAACTTCGGAAACTGAGCAAAATAAATGGAACTACGTTTCGATGTCCAAAATGAAATAACTAATAAGTTATTAAGATTTGAAAGGTCGTTGTCATCATCATCATTATTACTTTACTAACTCTATAATTTAAGAATGGGATTTCTTTGAGTATTTGAATAATAATTTCATCTTAGTTTGGTTATGACTTATGTTTTTTTAGCAAAGTTATTTCTAATAATTCTTTTATAATATCAAAAAACAAAATGGTAAAGTTCAGAAATAAATATAAGTATCGAAATTTTGAGAATATTTTTTGAATCCCAAAGAATTATAAATGGAGAAGTTCAGAAAATTTATTTTTATATATTTTCTTCTATAACTATCTTTTAGCAACGTGATATTTTGAAAGGGAGGGGGGAATTTAGTTTAGCTTCTTTTTAAAATTATTATAATTCACGAAGTTGAGGAAATTTATAAAAATTTAACAATGTCTGCTTTTTTTAAAATTTTTAATTTTAATCTTAGTAGCGAAGCGCAAGATCCCCTCGTAGGGGGGAGTGGCGAAGCCATTGCCTGTTTTAAATTACAAAAAATTTGTAGAACGATAATGAAAAAAACAACAACAGTAATTTCTTGTCTTTTTTCAACCTTAAAAAACTATAGTATTGCCGAGATCATTGGTTTTCCACCTTTTTATGATAGTGGCACCCTAATTGCTATCGAGAAGCAACCATGGCACACCAATATATAATAATTTACGCGTAAATACTTAATTACGTGGAAAGCACTTCAAAATTAACCACGATTTTCATTTAACCTAATTTAATCAAAATATGAAAAAAAATTTAAATAAAAAATCCTACCTTTAAAAGTTTAGGGGTAAATTTGAACTTGATGATTATCACATAATTCTTTAATATTGGGACGTAGAGTTGACAAGACAACTCTCATTTCTTCATTCACTCTCTCGTTGTTTTTATGTTGCAAAAATGCAGAGAAGTTAGTTTTAAAACACTTCTAAGTGTCGCTAGATATTTTATAAATGTTTGAAATAGATACCTTTTTGCAATTAAGCTTTTTAAAAATAATTTCTTGGTCACTCCCGTGGCCTCCGGTTGAAAACCACTGGCCTAGATATTTATTAACCTAGCAATGATTAGGCCTTTTTTTTAAACTAAAATTTTTTAAGTTCACATAAACTGTTAAAAGGAAAACTCTACAACGCTTGAATATTACTTCACTTCTAATAGCTCGAAATGTCTGAGTCCATCTGGCATCTGCCTACAAGGGCATAAGTGGCCATAATTATTTTATAGCCTAATGTTAGGCTAAATAAAAAAAAAACAAAGCCCCAAACCAAAGAACAAAAAGAGAAGAAGAAGGAAACACACTGCGGTTACCGGGGGGAACCCGCCTCCTCCGCTGTGAGGGAGCATGTGACTAATATCAAAGTAAGTCAAATAAAATTGAGGAAGTCAGCCTCCTTCAAAAATTCAAATAGTTCACAAAACTATGTGCATGAACTCGTCCCGAGTACAAGGGGCAAACGGTAGTGACTCCGGTCGTACTGGTACCAGGACAGGTAACATGCGCGAAGATCACCCAGACAAGGACATTCAGCAAGGATGTTCTGAACAGTCTGGGGCACAAGGCAGTGGTCGCAGTAAAATCTAGATGAGTGCTCTATCATATGGCTGCGTCCCGCGAGTGTGCCCAATTCCAATTCCACAGAAAGCAACCTGAATCCGTCGTTAAATTGGAGGGGTAGGTCTTTGGGAAGAATCGCGGTGCGATGGCACCCAACCCTTAGTTACCCACGTCCGTCTTTTATTTTATAGCCCCACAGACAAAAGGGTTGACCTGATTCTTGCTATGTAGCCAGTGCGAAGAAAAGCGAAAGGCTAGTCTCACCACCAGTCCTTGGAGATTCTTCGTCGCCCTCATCGGCTTGCTCATCGCGCAATCCCCACATCTACAGAAAACCAGCAAAAGATAATCTCAACATCTGCCCGGCTCGCCTGGAGTCACGGTTATCACGAACCAAGGGGTGCTGAGATTCTAATGCTCTGAGAGCAATCATAGTGCTTAGTGAGTATCAAAAGATCACAATACTGGCTCCGAACTGAGCATGATTCGTTATCTACTGTACCGAGCAGTGTATCGCTGCAACCAGCTTGGCCGTGAAGACAGACGCCCCGATGACATCAAACAGAAGGAATAAAGCGTGTAAGCTGACCCCTCTCCCAGAACAAAGAGCCATCCGAATACACTGGCACGGATACAGCGTGAGACGAAATATGCTCAAAAAAGAACGGACGCAATACTCCTGGAGCTGTAGAAGATTTGTGAGCTAGGTGTGGCGACAAATAGTCAATGTTCTTACTCTCCAGGGTGGCGTTCTGAGAAGAACTAGAAGCTCCACTGACCCGAGAGCTATACCAAGCTCTCGAAAGAGTTTCCTTGTCTTAAATCCAAAGAGCTTAGGGCATGAATGGCGTCTCTCGGTGAAAGACACACCGTCGTGATCGCCGGCGTATGAGGTGAAAGCCATTAAAGTGCGCAGAGCAAGCGGTATATCCCTGGCATTGGCAAATATGTTTTCAAATTTGAACAGGCGGAAGGCTCCGACCGGTTTACTAGAATGAGTCTATCTTCTGCAAAAAAAAGCTTGGCTGTAGATATTTAAAACTCGCATCCGTAATCAAGCTTCGAACAAAAAAATGCTTAGCAGAAAAGTAAGCCAGTAACCTGATCAGTACCACAAGTGCTGAACGTCACTGAACGAAAAATGTCCATGGCGCGGATACAAGAGGCACTAAGAAGAAAAATGTGAGCCTCTCAATTGAGGATTTCGTCTAAAACATGAGCTGAGAAACAGTAGGATACCACCACTACCAGTTAAATCTCGTTTAAGAACCTGCTAGGGGCGGGGTGGAGGAGCCTTGGATAGCAACAGAAGTGCACGATCTTTGTCTTGGCCAAGCAAAACTGAAACTTGCGCGCTTCGGCATAGCAAAGCATGCGATTCAATGCCTGTTGGATTCGACACTCCAGAGTTGGCATCTGAGCTGCACCAAAATATAATGAAAGATCGCCTACGTAAAGCGTAGTGAGAACATCTTCCGGCAGCACCGAACTGATAACGGTGATGATAATGCCAAAGAATAACACCAAACACAATTCCTTGAGAGATGCACTCTTCCTAAACAATTGGAACGAGGATGGCTGCCCCTACTAGTACGCGAAATCGACGATCAGGCAGAAATTCAGAAATAATGATTAGGAGGCGGCCCTTTCCTCTTGTAGTTGAAATTTGCCATGAAACTATATCAGCATGCGCTATCCTGACCTGCTCCGGATTGATAAACATCCTCGCATAGTGCTGTCTACGCAGGAAGGCTTTAAAGGTAGCATTTATTCAGTTGGAGCAGAGCAAGTGAGGTTGAGTGAAATTTTCGAATACCGCGATGTGCAGAAGACAGTATTTCTCCGCTGTGCAGAGAAAAGGCTAATCTAATATTTTCTAATTTCTCCATCAACTTGAACATGCAGAAAGTTAGAGAAATTGGGCGTAAACTTGACAGGGTAGAATAATCTATCCGGTTTGCCTCATGCAAGCAAAGTTGTCATTCGTCATGAGGATGGAAGGGTACCGTCTGTCAAGATGTTATTGGAAAAACCTAGCAAAACTCCATGTTTCTCTCGCCTAGGGCTCAATGGAAGGCATAAAGGCCATCATCAGGACCGAGGTAATTCTCCGCGCATGAAGCGAGAGCAGAACGCATCTTATTCAACATAGACCGGTCACTGAAGGGTTCTGCTGACCTTCACCAACATCACGAGGTCCATTGAATGATGGTGAAGCAGAATTTCTGCTAGAAAATCGGGAGAAAGTGATGGCGAAAGAGTCCGCCAGGGACACGGCATCCTAGATCACATTCCCGTTCTGGAAAACGGAAGGAGATCCTGAAATTACATGTCCCGAATCCATTTGACTCGCTTCCATAACAGTGCAAGAGGGGTAGTCTCAATTACACTACCCAACAAATTTTAACTTTGTCTCTGCTACTTGAGTTAAATGTTGTTGTAACTATTAGGTTGAGGAATTAGTTCTTGTGTTTTTTTAATGTTGTGTTGATTTAAGTTTTGTTGACATGATTTGTGCACATATTAAGAAACAATAATAAATAATGAGAGCAAAATTTGCAAAGGTTAGGCTACGTCGCTTAACAGCTAGACTATTAGGCTTTCGCTCAGGCTACGTCATTACGGTTTATTTAAAAGTTGTGTTAATTTAATTTTTGTTCTGTCCCTCAAAATATAATGTCAAGTTTAAAGAAATGCGCATTTTCGACACTCGTTTTTATTCATATTCAATCAAGACGGGAACAAGGCAAACGCAGCCAAAGCTCGTCGCGATATTTGTGCTGTGTACGGAGAAAATCCTTCATCAGAAAGGATAGCTCAATGGTGGTTTTCATGTTTAGAAAACGATCATTTCAATATTAATAACAAAGAACGTTCTGGTCGTCCCATTAAGTTGGATGAAGATCGATTGAACGATCTTCTCCATGAAAATATTCGTCAATCGACTAGAGAATTGGCTATACAATTGGCGTGTGATCACAAAACTGTAGTGAATCATCTTCATTCGATGGGAAAAGTTAAAAAAATCTGAGCATGGGTTCCCCACGCTTTGAGCGAAAGCAACAAACTTCAACGCTCCACGATTGCCGGAGGTTTGCTTGCTCGTCACAAGGCTACTCGTGGTTATAAGGACAGATTTCTTCACCGCATCATCACTAGCGACGAAAAGTGGTGTGTTTATGTCAACATGAACCATCGAAAACAATGGCTTAGCCTTAATAAAAATCCACTTCCGAGATTAAAGCAAGTACTTTATCCACGAAAGACGATGCTGTGTGTGTGGTAGGATTGTGAAGGCATCATTCTTTATGAGCTCCTTGCGAACAACGAGATTGTCAATGGAGAACCCCACGTTCAACAAATGTATCGACTCGCCGAAACTATTCGTAAAAAGCGACCTTATCGACGTTATGGAGTCCTTTTGCAACACGACAATGCTCGTCCTCACATTGCGAATATGAAAAAAGACGCCATCCAAACGCTTAATTGAGAAATCTGGCCGCATCGTCCATATTCGCTAGACTTGGCTCCATCGTATTTCCATCTGTTCCGATCGCTCTCCAACAATTTGCGCGGCGTTTCGTTCAATACTGATGTGGAATTAAGAACCTGGTTAGGAGAATTCTTGGAGTCAAAATCGAGAGAGTTTAATTGCAGAGGACTCGAAAAACTAGTTGAACGTTGGGAAGAAGTCGTAAATAAGAACGGAGAATACATTATTGATTAAATTGCATTTTGTTATCAATTAAAAACGAAGTTTTTCTAAAATTGTTAATGGTAATGAATAAATTTGATAAAACCGCAAGAACTTATTCCTCAACCCAATAACTAATTTTGATGCGCTTATTTCAGATATGTGCTCGGATTTGTCCTAGTACGTAAGGTTCCTGAGTTATGTAACTAGGCTATGGCTCACTTCGTCACCTTAGATCAATTAATGTTATAATTATTGCGAGTTTGAGAAGAATAAGACGTTTCTGGGCAAAGGTTTGGAATCGAGGAACCCTATTTGGCATTATGTACGTCCTTTTGCAGACCCAGACAAGATATATATTACATATAAAAGAGGTAGTACTCACCAAACTATAAATTTCTTCAAAAATGTTTGAGACCTGCTCTTGCGCTTGTACGTGGATATAGGATCTTTCCTTTGTAGGAACCAGCAGTAGTCATCCATCATTTTTTTCGTTGAAGTGGCCATGATACTTGCTTTTCATCAGTGAGATATCTCGGTTGAACTTTTCCCCATGTTCGTTATTAATATTACCTATATTAGAACGAAAGAAATCTAGATGCGAATGCAACAATTGCATCTTAAGAGACATCCGACACCTCATACGTTGATAGGCATTTAGAATGTTGACCACTAGTTCTTCAAGGTTTTCAGCACTATGATTACTAAGGAAGTTCTGCACTACATGGACAAATGAATCCCATGCTGCCAATTCAAGTGGAGTTAGTTTATTTCTGAACTCCCTGTCAAGTATTAATTCTCTGATCTCCGGCCCTACAAAAAGGCCAACTATAAGTTTAGCATCGGTTTTCTTTGCACCAAATTTCTCTTTGAGATACTTGAATCCATCAGAATTATGGGCCATTGCTTTAAAAAAAATTCGTGCTAAGGCCAAGTTTGATATGAAGTTGTGGAAGGTAGATCCTATGTGGATGTACTAAAGGCATGTGCTTCACATTGTATCGGCCAACTATGTGTTCTTCTCTTTCGGGTCACTTTTCGACAATATAATGATTCCTGTCGTCACGGTTGTTCCATAGGCATAAGAAGCACATATTCTTTGTATATCCTAGCTGCAGTTTGAGTAGTAAAAAAAATATCATTGGATCACCACAGATATTCCACTTGTGATGCGAGTAATAAACACCTTCCAAAATAAACTTCATTGAGTCATATGTCTCTATCCTCTCAACAATAAGTGCGACAGGAATTGAAGGTTTTCTGTTACCAGTGTGTAGCAACATAGCTTTGAGGCTATTAGTGCTTGCATCGATGAATAGTCTCCATTCATTAGTTAAATGCTCGTTTCCTAGTTGATTCATGAGGCCATTAACATTAGTACAGAAACAAGCAACATCTTCCTCTTTATAGAAGGCAGCTAAGGCCTCATGGCGTTTACGAAAAGTAGATATTTTTGCACCGTCCTCTAGAAGATTCCATTGATGTAGTCTGGATCTGAACAATTCTGCGTTCTCCTTTGAGAATGACAAATCCCACACCAAATCATTCAATCTTTCTTGATTTATCAACTGGATCTTCTTTTCCTTACAATCATCCTCAAATATTTCATCGTCATTCTTATCCTCCGCTTCAGGTTATGAATCCTCCTCTTTAACTGCACTAGCTGATGGAGGAACTGGGATCGGCATCTCCATATAATGGGGGACTGGTTTTATAGCTGACTTACAATCTGGATATACAATTTTTGACTTCTTCTTATTTAAGAATCCCGCAATATTTGTCATACAAAAGTAGCAATCAAAAACATAATTTGTTGGCTCATGCCACACCATTGGTACAGCAAAAGGCATACCCTTCCGTTTGACATTTAATCACTGTGTGAGCCCCGTATAACGCACAGTACAAGATTTGTGAGGTGCCCATAGCTTCTCTTGGTCACCAACTTTACAACCTGAGTAATAAGTGTATGCAGCTTTCACTCTTTTAGCTAAATTTTTCCGCTGGTTCCTTTAAGTATATCTTTCACCGATATAACAAAAGTTGTCTGGGGTGTTTATATGTACATCCTCGCTGATTCATGTTTCCAACTTAGTTTGTATATATCCTGTTATATACTTTTGTACAATCTTATTTCATTTACAAATTAGTTGAGAGATAAATTTGAAAGAAAAATGAAATTAATCACTGTATGTAAATACCTTTTCGACACCACTACTATAATGGCTAAATTTGACAACGTGATAAAGCAGGAGTTTAACGCAGTAACCAAACACACACAACACATCCTTACTACGATAGCCGAAGCCACACTGCCCATATGTGTAATTAAAGTGTATGTGTGTGACTCATGAATCTTACGTGCTTGAACAATTCTGATTACAGATTCGGAATCAGCATACTTGATTTAATATAAATCACAAACTAATACCCATGTAGCAAAATCATTGTTAACTAGCTCGACGAAATTCAATAACGGTGAAATTGTTCGGGTGGCATTTATAGCACTTGCAGACATGTTACTTCTGTCTTAGGCGTATTAATTTGGCTTGCGACGATGAGGTTACTGGAAAAAAGCTCATCAGCCTCATCTACCGACCTAAATTCCTTGACTAGTAAAGAGAAATCAGTTTTTTCTTTAAATGCGGACCAAAGCGCCCACGCCAAGCAGCACTGGGGTATTATTCATGCGGTAGCGACCCAGAAAATCATAGCTGAATGGGAAAAGGGTCATTACTATGAGGGTCAGTGACTACCTCACACCCAAAATCAGGCTGTGCATTTTACTGTACATGACAGATCGAGTCAGTGAAATTAAGCGGTTCTCGGGCAGTGATGCCTAAACTCATCCACATTTGTAAAATCTATCTCCACCTGACCTGACCTGACCAAGGTGGTTGATCTTGTAGCCCCACCATTCAAATCCGCAAGCTGGGGTAATACTCTAGGAAATCGTGTCATAATGCGGCGGAAATCTCCTGCGTTGAAATCGACTGACGGTAAAATGTATACAAAAAATAACAATATACTTCCTATCCAGGTGTAGTGGCATTGCCACTTCCTCAAAGGAAATAATTATAGCAACTAGGAGAGCGGGGATATTATGCCGAATGTATATTGTGCATCGTCCTGCCCGGCCCCTAGCAATTCGGAAGGAAGGACAGGGGGCACTCTACCATTATGGTTTCTTGCCAAAAAATAGCAAAATGGAAAAGAAGGGAGACGTACCTCCACAGCTCCTCCTAGTTGGCTGGGTATCGACGGCAATTCCATTGAAGTAATATGCCCTACACAAATAGCTTAGAGGTTATGCGGGGCCGTTCTTCGATGTGAAGAGCCTCACCTGAAACGCCTTTCGCTTCATGGAAGCTGAACTTCGGTCGCTGTTGACACTACAGGTCCTAATTTTGGTGTTATCTTGCCTTGGGTTACTAATCGGCGTAGGTTGAGCTCGCTTCTTGAGTCTTTACCTCTCTCCGCCACAAAACCTTTGGGGGCAGGCCGCTTCGATGATGGGGTCCCTCTTTTACAGGGTCGAGAGTCATCCACTCGACAAGTCCAGGCTTAGTTAGGGTCATAACATTCTATGCTCCTTTGGTGCTTTCCTTCTTTCGGGAGACGGCTTTAGGAGCCCCCGAAGACGGCATTAAGACCACCTAGAGGGGATTTGCCATATGTAAGACTAACGACTCGGTTGAGGTTTACGACCTTTTCCCCTTAAGGGGAACTTTCACACCGGGGCGAGGGAGGGAGCCTGAGTTTTAGTAGATGCTGTATCTGAACCATTTGTGCCACCAACTCTTTTAAGGGAGTGCCAGGGATGGGTATAACGTGCAGAAGGGTTCCAAATGTGCGCGAAAGTGACCGTGCTCGTAGGCCTAGAGGGGCCATGAACAGAAGTTGCCTTTTTAAATATTGTAGCTCAAGATGTCCTAGTTAGTTTTAAGTGCACCAGGAACAAGTCCTTAGCCTCACAAAAGAAGAGATGATCTGCTGCCTAAACAACCATGATTTTCTTCTTCAAGAGATACACGACACATTGCTCTAAGGAATTAGGGTGCAGCTCTCCAATTAACACACTTGACTATATACGATTAGGGCTTATCGTGTATGACATTTGAGCAACTTACGGTAAACTCAACTTTACACTTTTAAATGAGCGATTCAAAGGCCCGAAGTTATGTTTTTTGTAGTATCTCGGCAGCAGTAGCACGAATTATTTCACATAGTAGCGATACCAATCGGCAAGCATCGAGTAAGGTAGCCTGTCACGATTGAACGTAGCGAAGAGTGTAGGGGTAGGTATCGAGCCCTCTTACCTCTATTTTCTCAAGACACGCTCAAATTTGAATGATACTTGATCAACCAGCTTTTCGCATAAATCACTCCTTTGACGAAATTTAAGTGCTGCCTCAGCGACAAGCCATCAAGTGTCTTATCCAAGCGTCGAGGCGTCTGCATATTACTGATCTATTTGTTGTGAAATCCGGCGGGGAGAGGGGGAGGGGCTAAGTGAGTTATATTGCGCCTTCACTTAGTAGTAAATCCAAATCTTTTTCCCTGTCGCAGAGTGCGACATATCATTGAATTGCTAATTTTGCATTAGTAGAATGACGCCGATTTTCGATTATATTGTCTGCAGGGTTTGTTTGTGGGTTGGTTTCGCGTTGGCGGTGAGGATATTAAGATACGAATTCATGAAAGCCTCAATACCACAAAAGGTAATTTAAAGTGACAGTATTGGATGGCTGTGTATGTTGATGGAGCTACACCAAATTTCGGTCATGCTAGTAGTTTTTGGCTTTTGCAAGAGAGAAGTTATCCACTAAATTATCCAAATCCACGCATGGTTGTGATACATTTATAATCTGCACTGAAAGCCGTCATGCATGATATTATCCAAATTGTTAATTTTGCTACAAGAAATGCACACTGTGGAGATAGGGAAGGTTGAATATTCATACGTATGTTATCACATAGAAGTCAGCTAGATTTGCATGGAAATGTGTAGAAACTAATTTCAACATATATATGTATGCATACACTTTTCATGTTTTAGTTCTCGATATTTACCAAACATCTTTGGTTATTAGAGTAATTTCACCCAGAGAAAATAACTCAGCGTTTGCATCAAAGCTTCTCTATTCGAAAAGAAACATGAAAAAAAACATATATGGTACTTTTCTGAACATAGCTGATTATGTTGTTGGACTTCACGGCGTATAGGTGAGAATAAGTGGAGGAAGTAAAAATCCGGAGTACTTTATTGACGTTTCGCCGATCAGCTTTTTTAGAATAGAACTACAGAAGAAATGAGATCGCTCTCTGTATATGTAGGCAGATGTCATCCCGAGTCACGGCTGCTCGTCCTCAGTCGGCTTCTTCGAATTGTTCGGTTGATGTTATCGGACTCCGACCTTTCTGCTTCCTTTCTTATGAACCTACCTGCACCATTGACCAACAGGAATAACCCGTCCCGGTGATTGGTCGATCTGTCCGATATAATATGCGCTACTTCAATCATTCTTCTCTCTCTTTTTGCTAAACACTTATGAATTACTTTGATCCCACCCCAATTAGGCAAATGAACGTATTCATCGACATGTACTACAATTGCGTTTAATGTCTTATGTGTTATTATGCTCATTATTCCTAGTATAAATATCTCTTCCTGACCCACCATAATAACTGTGGTTGCATCCGTTACAGAGTATTTGATAAAATAATGCCCTTGTCGTTTTTTGCTGTCGAAATCCTATGCTTCACTAACTCCCCAACTCTGGTTCCCGCAGAGTTAGCTAAGAGACCTATTCAATCTCTCTGCCGCCATAGAGTACGGGACAGACAGGTACCTAGCCCCTTCTAATCCCTTTCCTGCGGGCTCATTAACTTCCTCCGCGTCTGTGAGCCTCTCCTTTCTACTTCTTCCCGCTATTTTTAATGATTTTTCACGTATTTTAGCTAAAGACCCTCTGGATATTTTATTTTCGTAAAGGCCTTTTTAATATACTAAAATTCATCATTCAAAAGGCTTTCGCTGCAAATGCAAATAGCCCTTAAATAGAACTCAATGACTACCCCCGTCTTAGTTTTCTTACTTTGTCTTGAGAGAAAATGAATAAAATCGTACTTATTCTTGGGTTTTCTGTACACGGAGAACTTAGCCCTATCGTCATCTCTATGGACTAACGTGTCCAAGAAAGAAATTTTATAGTTCTCTTCCTCTTCTTCCACAGTAAACTGGATGTCCTCATCCACTTCGTTCAGCCGTTCCAATTTGTTGCCTATATCGGTACTTGCTGGAATTACGGCCAGCACATTCTCTAAATACCTCCATCAAAGTGAATCCTTCACCATAACTTTCATCAATTTCTCCGTCTCTAGAACTTCCATGAATAAGCATGCCATATCGGCACTAAGAGAGGATCCCATCGCTAGTCCCCTGCCCTGCCTATATTCGTACCCCTCAAGGGTGAATGATTGGGCAAAATCCCTAAAGTTCATTTGAAGAATTCATCCAAATTCAAAGATAGATTAGTGAGGTAAACCTCAGGGAAAAGAATCTCGTTAGATTTGATGTGAGGGCGTTATTTACCAATGTCCCTGTAGATGGTGCCCTGGAGCCAGTAAAGAAAGCAGTAGCAAACATCAATGACTCTTATCTACCTATTAACAAGATAGATAACCAATCTTATGAGGAACACTACCCACTCCTAAGGTGATTGGTCTAGGTGGGATGCCTTGTTTGTGATTCTGATCTACCTACTAACAAGCAGGAATATATCAGGTTAAATGCTCCACTTGGCATTTACGGGCCTGTCAATTGAAAAATCAAAGGCAGTGTTTTTGCTGGTTTACAGATTTGGTAGTTCATCATATATAAACATTTATCGTGACAATACCAGAACTAGAAAAGAATGTTTGTTTATCATTTAAAGACCTTGTTCAGAAGTTTTTTTGGTAATACACGAGCAAATAATTTTACCTAAACTGTCCAGAAACTAACGGATCGTTAAAATACGCTCACCTGCAACTTTAAAATCAGGTTGCATTTTCTGCATATTCATCTTGCTAATTTCCTGTAAAACCTTGGTGAAGTCATCGAAGAACAAGTTAACTACTTGCACATAATTTGAGTTCTCGCGACAATATCTTTTGTAATGAATAAAATAAATTTGTACAAACATTGAGGCCAACTAATGTGTCCAGCGTATGTAAATTGTTAAAACATTCTAGAAAATAAGCACAAATTTGTTAAATACGAGATTTTTATGCTTTTTTTTATATAAAACAAGGGTATCCTGAAGCTCAAAAAATGGATGCAATACAGAAACAAATGGTTCCTTTTTGGATTCAGAGGACGAAAATGAATTAAAAACAAGTATCAAGATCTAACTCAAAGAAAATTGCCTTCGCCAATTTTATTCATTGTTCTTTTAAATATTCATGTTAAAGAAGGAAATTGGCAAAATCAACGACAACAATTTTAATTTCAGGAGATTAATACGGAATGGAAAATATAAAGAAGAGCAAAACACAAATTAAGAAGACCAAGATCAAAATATCAAAATATCACTCACTCCTAATCCAACTTCAAAAATGAAGTTGTGTGTTTATCATTATATAAGATTCTTTATTTTTAGCGAAAATCATAAAGTCCGTTTTATATGGCTTATTATCCTGTATAACAGTAGGCTATGGTAAATCCCTGAAACCTATGACAAAATAAACGAATGCAAAAGTCACAGAAATGAAAAAAATGAGTCTTCTTCTAATTTGTTTTTTCACAACTAATCAAATTTAATTTGGTTTCTTCATTAATTGGTTGCAATTTGTTAATTTCTATTCATCCAGTTATCACTCTTATATAAATATATTTTAGGTTTAGAGGGCCATTTATATTTATTAGTTTCCGTTCATTTTTGTTGATGAAATATCAAAAACTTTATAGATTATGCGGTAGTCTTTTTTGCTAATCGCACCAAGGACTAATACCATTTAAACCAGAAGTTTTACTTTTTTTTATTTTCTTAGATTTTGCATGCCCAATTGCTGCAATATGTGTTGAATTTACTTCTTAATTTTGACCAATAAGGTTAAACAGTAGTGTTATTTCTTTGAACATCTATTCCTGACATAGTAGTTCGGGTTTCTCCATGGAAGTCCACATAACGCTCGCAATAATTGACATACTCAGGTGGGAAGAACTGACATGAATGAGCGTTCCGTAGAAAAGCTAAGATATTAGCGCATTCTTAGAAAATAGTTGTCTAATGACATCGCAGAATTTTGGGATCATTTAATAGATGATTACTTTCGCAAAGAGATATGTGATAAACAACATCACACACTCGAAAATGAAAACCTAGGAATATAAAAATATATTTTAGGCAATGCTTGATACTCTAACTTTTCCCTTATCTTCACATTCGCACTTATCTAATGACTTCGTCTTAAATATGCCGGCCACTTAAACTGACATAATTAAGGGCTTACGTACGTAAGAATTGGTGTTAGGATTAGCCCTCAACATCCGAGGGGCCTGGCCAGAATCATAGAGGGCGTAGCACTCGTCTCCATATAGTTAGAAGCAGTTATGGCGTAAGTACCCAAAATGAGGTGGCAAAAAGGTAGTGGCAGTTGATTCGGCCACTACTTCGATCAAGTCCACCATTAGTTATTCTTTCGAGGTTGCCATTCGGGACTCATCCCAAACATCCATCATCACCCATCATCCTGCCAACATCTGAGCGGGGGACCAACTGGAAAATGGACGAGAGAGTTCACTACAATATTTTCGTCCACACCGTCCTAAAATGCTACATCCTTCACCACTTCATTTTTCATCACACCGAAAACACAATAATTACACCTTTCTTACAGAGAGAGAAATAAATCAAGAAGGAAGAGGAAGGAGACAAAAGAACACCATGGAGACCCTCACTAAGAGCCTCTCCTCAGGACCATCTAAAGAGCAAACAATCCAGAAAAGAGCAAACTTTGTGTAGTCCTCTACTTCGTACTAAAAGTTGCTCTGGTGAAGCTTATCGAGGTTTCATCAGGGTTCATTGTTCTCTGCGTCGAAACCAGAGACGTGGAACGGCTCCTTTCAGAAGAGGGAGCAAGCATCCTAAAGGAAATTGGGCTCAAGCAAAGACCCTCCCCACAAGAGGCAGCTAACCGGAGTGTGATCTGCCGCAAAAGTGGAGAGTTGGGTCGGCAGGCATTAACCCGACGACCTCAAAGAGGGGATTATGAAGAGCAACCCATCGGACAAAGCTTGCGAAGTAATTAAATTCCGCGAACACTCCCATGTGTTCAAGATAACATTCGCAATGATATGGCGAATAAAATGCCAAAGACGAGAGCTACTGGTATTCAATATGAGAATACCAGGAGAAAATATTCAACAGGAGAAATTTTAAAGCATATAAATGTGCTTAATCTATAAATTTGAAGACCATACTTCAATGACCAGCCCAGAGAAGGAAAAGCAGTGGTGCAGTGAATGGCCGCTGAAAGATACCGGTTTGACAAGTGGGAAAGCACGAACAAGAAGTGCCTCAAAGAAGAGCGCAGGACCATGGCCTTGAACGGTCCAAAACGAAGAGAAATCATCATAAGAAAAGAAGAGGAACAAAAAAAGGCAAAAGGAATGTCATATGTCAGCGCTCCCGCCAAAAGAAGCAAACCAACGAGGGTACTCACAGCACCACTCAACCTCTCGAGCGACCTAACTGCAAGGATACTTGTTTGCATCACCCACGCAAATGTCACTAATGCAGTTAGGCCTGGCTGCTATAATGAGGTACTAAATGCTTTACTGAAGGAGAATGGCCTACCTTTAGTGAAATGCCCGATAACCCAGAGTGATCAAGAATATTTAAGGAGATAATGACCAGAAGTAACCACCAGGTGAAAACTTGTCTTGAAACGGCAATTCAAGAAGCCCCCTCATCCGAGGAATCTGAAGAAGAAGAGGAAAAGGGACAAGAACTAGAGGGAAGACAAAGAGGATGAATCAGCCTCTTCGGACAGTGACGCGGGCCCATGGACTCGCAACAGGGCGATAATGCAAAACCAACACACGCCCAGACCAAAAGTGAATATAAAAATAAAAGAAACATTGGTAAACCCAATAAATCATGGTACGGAACGCAGTAAAAGTTCTGGACATTAATATCAACGGCTGGATGACTAAAAGGACTATTTACGGAAATATATTCAGAGAAATTGATGCAGATATCATCTTAATTTCAGAACATGGGATCAACACGAGTATTCGGAAATTAAGATCTTGAATTACGATGTGTTGATCACAAATTATAGGGAGGAGCCGTACGACGATGCTGCCATTGCAATAAAGAAAGAGATAAAGTGCAAGGAAATAAGTTTTCTGGATGAATCCTATCTCGTAATTGAGGTCGAACTCGACATAGAAAAGTTGGTCATTGCTGCCGGATATCAACCCCCTAGGAGAGATGTTTAAAAAAAGATGGAAACCTAGAAACAGAAGAAAGAAACATCGAAAAAATATTCTGAAGTTATTGGGAAAGATCCTTCAATATAAAACGAGAGAAAAACGAAAATTATGATATAGCCTTAGAAAGCAATATCATAGACTACCTTAACAACCAAATACATAGAACGCACCCTCACCACCAGGTGGATAGAACGCACGACGGAGACGCAGAGATTACCGAAGAGGAACTGCCACGCTGACTCAGCTCATTCCTCCAGAAAGCCCCAGGATAATCGGGGCTTACAAAGTTAAACTTTGAAAAGGCACCAGCCAATGTTATCTATGGAATGAGAAGGATGTTTAGGACCTGTCTGGATACAGGATAATTGAAAGATGCTTATAAAACGGCAAAAACGATTTTATGGCCAAAAGCATGGGAGGGACCCGAGGTTGAGAAAGAGAGCTACCAGCCAATTTCACTCCTAGAATTTGGCGGGAAGCTCTTCGAGAAGATCCTCAACCAGAGATTGCTATCTCACCTGAAGGAGAACTCCCTACACAATCAGGACCATTTTGTATTTAGTAAAAAGCGAAGTACGGAGATGGCGATAAATGTCATCTCTGAAAAGCTAGCCTAAGCCAAACTGGACATTGTTTGTCTGGATTTAACAAAAGGGTTAATAAAGTGTGGAAACAGGGAAAGAGGGTCAAGATCCTACAGCTGGGCTAAGTGAAATCTTACAAAGAATTATCTGTGACTATGTCATGGAGATGGCGGCGTATATCAGTTTTGGGTGTACGGACGGACCGAAGTTTCCGCTCAATGCGGGCCTCCCGCAGGTGGGGTGTCTGTCCCCCACTCTCTACTCAATTTACACCACAGATGTCCTACACCCTGTGAACTCCTCCTGCTTCAATATTCAATTTGCCGATGATTTCAGCCAGAGGAATGCTCCTTGGAGGAATGCGCCTATGCAAGGTCACTGACCGCGGCAGAAATCGAAAGATTAAACATCTACGAGGCCCAATGGAAAATAAGAACCAACCAGGAGAAATTCGAGTAAATCCCCATTGGAAGGAGGCTACTTTGTGCTGTAGGATTCTTCAATTTTAAGAGTAAGACAACTGCCTCCCATCTGATAAACGATAACGATAACAGTTTATTAAGAAAAGAATACATTTAGTTTTACAAATAAGTAAAAAAAAAAGAAATACCACCAATATTCCATAGAAAGGAGAATGGAAAGATACCTGAGAACCTTCTTGGCGAGTGGATCGATGCGCTTATCTGTGGCTCTTTATACGGTTCAAGTTATCTTTTGTGCTCTGTTTGAATTTTGTTTTTTGCAGTGTTATTGCCTGTGCTTTCACAATTGCTGTGTTGCTTTTTTGTGCTTTTTTCAAGCCGCCTTGTTGTTACCTCCGCTCTGTCTTCCCGCACCCACGAGTTTTTTTTCAAACTGCCTCGTTGTTACCTCCACTCTGTATTCCCGCCCACGTCACCCCCCTCACCAACCGCTAATTCTGATTCGTCACTATTTTTTTCCCCTCGTTTCTTGTTTCTATCGTAATTTTATTTGTTCACACTATTCGATTACTCTTAATTTTGTCTCGATTGTTGTTTCTCCCGTTATTGTGCCGCTTAAGCCACTCTACTTACTTATATAGTTAATTTGCTTTTCTCCCATTATTGTGTCGCTTAGCCACTATGATTGATAGGTTAACGATTCTTGCCCTCAATGGAACTCCTACCAGTGTTTCTCAAAACACCCTTACTTACATTAATGCATTGGGAATTTCTCGTTCCCGCCGCCGCACTAAACGTGGTTTCCGTTTAGTTCCTGCTCTTAGAAAACTTTTTTTCTTGAATCGACCCTCCCCCCATTTACCCCTGATTCTTCTTCACCTACCCCTTCACCCGTTCTCTCAGCGTCTCTCCTCAATGCCAGAAGCCTCTCGAAGAAGGCTAGCTACATTCATGACCTGCTCGTTAACACTCGAGTCACTCTCCTTGGACTTACGGAAACTTGGCTTGCCTCTTCTGCTTGCTGTTTAAATCTTGCTACCCCTGATGGTTACGTCCACTCCCATACGTCCCATAACTCCCGCGGTCGTGGAGTTGCTCTCATTCACAGTGCCTCCTTCCCTCTGAATAATCTGCCCTCTCCCACTCTTCTTTCTTTTGAGGCGCTCATCAATGTCTCTGATTCCACCCCCTCTCTAACTATCTTAGTCCTCTACCGCCCCCAGCTCCTCCCTCGAGCTTTTTCTTGATGAATTTAGTAAACTCCTTGCTGGCCTCTCCCCCACTGGTTCTCTGCTAATGCTCGGTGATTTCAACCTCCCTGGCCACAATCCTAATTTCAAAGCCTCTTCTGAAATCCTTGATCTCTTCTCCCTCACCCAACACGTTTCTTTCCCTACCCACTCTCACGGTAACATTTTAGACCTTGTAATCTCTGACTATCTTATTTCCAACCTGACGACTACAAATTTGTCCAATGCTATATCTGATCACTTCCTTATCAACTTTAACTTTTCTATCCCATTCCATATACCTCCCCAGCTGTCTCATAATCCTAAGCCTTCCGTCGACTTGCCTCCATTGATATTCCCTCCCTATCTAATGATGTGGCCTCCAAACTTCCTCCCATTGATGCTTCTGCCTCTCCCGACTAGATTCTCTCTTCTTTGGAGCAACCTCTTCTCACTTGTCTTGATGCCCACTCTCCCCTTGTCACCCCTTCGAACTCCCGTTGTCACCGTGCCCCTTGGTACTCTATGGAACTCCTCCGTGCTAGGCAGTCCATGCGTGCCCATGAAAGAGTCCTTAGAAAGGCTCGCACCCGTGGGAAAGACACGACCCTTCTCTCGCTGGCGTTCCGACTTGCGACAGCTTCCTACGTGGCGAAATGAAAATCTGCTCGTGAAGCCTACTCACGTAATCTGCTTACTGATAATAGGAATGATCCCCGTACCGTCTTCCGCCTACTCTCCCGTCTTACTTCCCCAGCCCAGGTTTCCACAACCATTAGCCCTGCTACTCTCTCGAATTTCTTTGCAGATAAGGTCACTAACCTCCTTGCCTCTCTCCCTCAGCCTTCTGTCCCGGCTCCTGCCATTCTCCCTGACTTCCCGCCTCAGCTGCTTATCGTTTTTCCCGCTGCGATCGCGTTGGAGCTTACAGCCCTGCTCTCGCGTTCTAAGAAATCTTGCTCCCCAAAGGACATTTTTCCACCTAAACTGTTATGTAAAATTCTGCCTGCTATCCTCCCAACGCTTCTTCAACTGTTCAACACCTCACTTGCAACTGGTCTTGTTCCCTCTTCCTTCAAACGTGCCCACATCCGTCCGATTCTTAAAAAGCCTCAACTGAACCCCACTGACCCTTCCGATTATCGCTCGATTTCGCAACTTCCTTTCCTCTCTCAGGTTCTGGAGAGAGTGGATGTTTCATGCCTCAACAGTCACATGGTGGCCTGTAACTTTGATGAAACTTATCAATCTGGTTTCAAGTCAGGTCACTCCACAGAAATCGCCCTTCTCAATGTTTCCGATTGCTTAAGAAGAGCCGCGGACAGGGGTTGGGCCTCCATCCTCGTTCTACTCGACCTTTCCTCTGCCTTCGATACTATTGACCATACCGTCCTACTTGATCGTCTCCACTCTTTCTTCGACATATCAGGCACCGTGCTTGACTGGTTCTGCTCTTACCTCTCGTCTCGTACCCAATCCGTTGTGATTGACGACGTTTCATCCGATTCTACCCCCATTCGCTTTGGAGTGCCACAAGGCTCTGTCCTTGGTTCTCTACTATTTCGTATCTACCTTCTCCCTCTTAGTTCCCTTCTCCGTAATCTTGGTCTATCCTTCCACCTATATGCTGATGACACTCAAATTTTCGCTCCTCATCCTCCACGTCTCTTGCCTACTCTATCACTGACCTCCTGGCTGCCTACTCCTCCATTTCTGACTGGCTCTCTACCAACTTCCTCAAGCTTAATCCCTCCAAAACTGAGGTCCTCCTCGTCGGCACACCTGCTCTTGTAAAAAATCTAAATCTCTCTTTCCCTCGCTTACTTTGGGCGGTAATACTATCATTTTCTCTGACTGCGTTAGGAATCTGGGTGTTGTTTTTAATGAGCATCTCTCCTTTCAGCCTCATATCCGCAATGTCAGCAAATCCTCTCTATGTTTCCTCTTAACTTCTCTCGCATTCGCTCTCACTTTGATCGCCAAAGTCTTGAAACTGCTGTTCATGCCTTCATCACCTCACGCTTTGACTACTGTAACTCACTGCTTATGAATCTGCCATCCTCCTCTCTCCCCCCCCCCCCTCTTCAACTTGTACAGAACTATGCCACCCGGCTTTTCCTCGGTTGCCCTCGCTTCTCTTCCTCGAAACCCTTGCTGCATAAACTGCACTGGCTTCCTGTTAGATCCTGTACTCACTTTAAGATACTTCTCTTCACATTTAAGGCCCTAAATAACAAGGCCCAGTCTTACCTCTCTTCTGCCCTCTCGCCACGCCATGTCCCTCGGGCCCTTCGGTCATAACATGCACCTCTTTTGAATATTCCTCGTTCATCTCTCTGCTCAATGGTGGACTGCTCCTCCTCAATCTGCGCTCCTAAGTTGTGGAATGCTCTTCCTGCTGAAATCAGGTCTTTTCCTTCTCTTACCACATTTAAGCGTCTCCTGAAAACGCATCTTTTCAGTATTGCCTTCTTCCCCCTCTTGAATTTCCATTCTCATCTCAGCACAACGTGCGCTCTGGGAAGGCCTCAGGCCTTGAAGAGCGCATTACAAAAGACTAATAATTATTATTATCTTATAATACATATATATACTCGTACTTGGAAGGTAATAGAAAAACAAATTACCCCTGCTACAAATTAACCAATTTCTGAAAGTACATCAGAAGACACAAGAACAAAACGAATGTGCATCCAACTCTAAATATCAACAAAATTCCCAACAAAAGTGAAGACTCTCCAATACAACAGCATCTCATGGAAAGAAGCCTGTCTTTGTAACCACCTCCCCAAACATATAAGGAACATCACTTGGGTAAAAACTGAAACCTTCCAAAAAGAATTAGACAAGTTCCTGCGGACCATTCCAGACCAACCAGGCATCCCAGGATATACCTCAGCTGGGCCAACCACATCCAATACCGTCATATCCCAGCTGGAATATATCAAATGAAGTGAATGGGGGCTGCAACGCCGTGGCCCTACCTGATAGGACGTCGAGAGATCTTTGCCATCTTAAGGTAGAAGAACCTCAAGGTCAAGTCAGTACCGTCCGTGGGAAGAAGAAGAGGTTTACTCAAGACATTTTCTGACTTTGATGTCAGGTGGGAAAAATAAATCATTCAAAGAACAAAATAAGGTATGAGGGTCGTAAGAAATCATTGATTATCTCTAGTAGCAACATGCTTAGTATATAATTTCAAACCAAAGTGAACTATATAAAATATATGACATCAATTTAAACCTAGACTCGAAACATGGCTTCATGCGAAGAATACTGATTAGGCTCATTGTCTTTGTTAAAAGAGAAAGTTTTACTTTTAGTCGGCTTTATTTAGCAAGTTGGGAGATAGGCTAAAAGAATGTGCGCAAAAGACAGTTGGAGTCTAAGTAAGTTTGAAATTCGCGCATGATTGGTATATTTTGAAATGATTTCCAAGAGCATGTGTTTGCAGAATAATAGTTCGAGTGAACAACCAATGACTTAAGGAGTACCTGGGCTATTACAGGTAATTTTCCAATTTTTAAAAAGTTTTTTCCCCCAAAAAAGAATCCATGTACTATAATATTTGCTCAATATTTTACAATTTCAAAATGGAGAATTGTTTCATGAATGAATTTTTTGAGTCACCCATAATAATCTTTCGAGCACACCATTTTAATAATTAACAACTTGATATAAAAAAATTACTGTATATCATTTTCAATTTCAACTCTAACTCCTAAACGACTAAATAATTCCATCGAGATGATAAGGAGAATTTCGTCAGATAATTTACTAGATGTAGAGGAAAAAGATGAGCCATAGTTCAGATCGTACTATTGGAACTGCACAAACACAAATGAGTTAACTAAGTATGTAGTTATTTATTCCCAATGATGTTTCGTGATTCATTTAAATATCACTTTAAAATGACTTATGACCTAGGAAAGCAATAAACTAAATACAGTTTTCCGTGCAATTATGAGAAATAGAAGAACTCTTAATGGCAAATAAAATGAGAAACAGACATCGCGTTATAGTATACAAATATATTCTATGATTACATGAGGATTGAATGAAATTTTTTTTACATTAATAACCAGACTCAAGAGACTTATCTAGGTTCACATGAGCTCTTATTGTGATGCTCATGAGAACATAATCGGTAAATATGAAAGTGTATACGTAATATTGATCTCGTTTTGCATCGTTCCTAATGTCATTTAATATATATGATTAAAAGCATTCACTCGGAAGTAAATATTGAACTTATGATCAAATATGGACGGATTCTCAAATTTTACAGTTTACAAATGAATATAAAATATTTCTAAATGGAATTGGAAGATTATGAAAAGCCTTTGATTCAGTAAAAAGCGACTCATTTATTGGAAAGTAAATAAAGACATTAACAAACGCTATATTTACATAATATCTTACATATGCAATTTCATCATTAGGCTATAATCGTCTCGTAGTAAAACGCAAATATAAAAACGTATGTCATTTCCTAAAAGGCGCTTAGAGCGGTGCTTATTAGAGTTTCTAAGAATTTAGAGTATGTAGGATCAAAGGGGAATCATAATTAATGTAAATCGCCATTTTATTTATTTTCTATTAATAAATACACTCCTATAATAAGCGCAATCAATATTACAATGATGTCCCTTGCTCTTCAGGAATGCATCAATTCGTTTTCGCATGCTGGAGATCAAATTTGTGATTATATTGCTCCATTTATTGTTCAAAAAACGCATGGAAGATTTTGCATTTGGTTAGCTTCTTTTTATCAAGCACAAGTTTGATTATCGCCCACAAATTCTATATTTTGTTCAGAGCTGGCAAAGTCCTGGGACAAATACAAATTTCGATGTTATTATCAACTAAGAACATTGTCATTGCCTTTGCTTTGAGACAAAAATACAAGTATCATCCGCAAAATTGGTTCTGAACTGTTAGGAAAAGGTATTTATGGAGCAGGTTTTGGTGCCATTTTGAGTTCATGGCAATCATGTACAATCATGGCCGCGGAGCTCCGATGCCATTTTTGTTTGATAGGTAAGTTTTTTGATATTTTACGTGTCTGATGTAATTTTTACGAGTTACATTATAATCCACAGTATTCGTGAATATTTCATGATTTCGCTGGTTAAAGTTTATATGGTAAATATGATCATTGGGAAGGAAAATGAGTGCGATTTAAAAACAGTGACCAGCTTGGGGAGTTCTGTGTTTACAGTTTATATAAAATGGCGCGTAGTACACGGGCGGTACAAAATTTCGAAATTCGTGAAAATTATACGAATGATTTTGTTTTGAAACTACTGTATGTTGATCACGTAACATTGTTTTGTGTTTAAAATGTGAAATAGTGACTAAAAAATACATAAAAATACAAGATATCAGAGTACAAGGTTGAGCATTATTAGTGTTAAATGATGTCATTTTCCAGTTGAGGTATTACAGTAAGATGGGGATTTTACATTGCTTAATGATTTCATTAATATATTTATGCAATGAGAAACAATGAGGGCTGTGCATTACTTGCTCAACTCAAAAATGTTCTATATAATTCAGAAATTTATGTTTTATATTATTTTTGATGCATATGGGAAAATCTTGTAAAATAACAATTCTAACCATTTTTTTCTATTATGTCTTTTCATAGCATTTGTTTAGTAGTAGTAGATCCTCTAATTGCAGTTGTGGCATATCCCCCAATATTTACAAAAAATGGTGCCTAGGACGTACGGAGCGTGTCCTACATGGTCACGATCCTTTATCAAAACACTTTTTAAAAAAATGACACCATAAATCTGAACTGGTAACATATTTCAGAGTTCTGTATTTTGAAATTAAGTATTTATGTAAGCTATCTGTTGGGCACTTTTGATTTCTGCTAACTTTAAAACTTTCGTTTTCATGACCAGAAAACCACTAGCGGTACGATCAGTGTCCATCTGACCTTATATATATATATATATATATATATATATATATACATGTATATAAATTTTTCATGAGCGCGAAAGAATGATGAAAATGAATCCAACAAACCGCAAGAAACAGAAAACGGGAAAATCTTTCTTCGCAAATATTATTTCGTAATTCTCAAGATTTTTTGGTCTTCCGCGTAGCCAAGTGGCCTAAGAGATGATTTAATTGAGATCAAAGCAGATGCTCGCTAAATCAGTATGCACGGTTCGAATCCCTTTCCTGTACGGAATTTTTGCGAATTATAAAATAATATTTCCGAAGAAAATTTTCCCGTTTTCTGTTTCATATATATATATATATATATATATATATATATATATATATATATATATATATATATATATATATATATATATATATATATATATATATATATATATATATCTATATCTATATCTATATCTATATCTATATATATATATATATATATATATATATATATATATATATATATATATATATATGGTTAAACTCCAGAGCTAAAGAGGAAAAAGAGGTCGTAAAAGATCAGTGTAATTCATTATTTATTATCGGCCCTAGGCACCTTTTGACCATACTGGTCATCTTTTGGGGTTACACTGATAAACATATGTCTTACGTCCTAAGTCTTGATAAAGATAAGAAAAGTGTTTATAGTGAGAGTAGAGGGGATAGAAGTTGTTAGGTAATGTGTTGAAAGGGAAATATGTTGAGTGTTGTTCGTAGTTGCTGGGTGACCAGCCATATCTTAAATAGTTTCTTTCACGTTGTTTTGCTCTTATTTTAGCTAGTATGTAGTGACATAGGCTTCCGTACCTCTAATATTTCTTTATATTTCCTTGTTTGTTAAATCGATTTATTCTCAAGTTCAATGTTACTAATTGTTTCTTTTCTTAACTACTTGTACAACAATATCTTCTTTATCTATATATTGGTTTGGGTTCTTCTCTGAGTGATTTCCTACTTCGGAAATTTCTCCTTCTTCGTTACTCTGTACTCTAGGAGTACTACGATTGCTCTTCTTTCTTGTTCTTCAATTATCTCCTCCAATATGTTCCATACCTTTTTTGCTCTTTTATGCAGGACAACATTGATTAGTTCTATCTCATTATTTGATGTAGGTCCTCTCTGCCTACCGTGTTCTCTCCTCCTTGTATTTTAAATTAGTAGTACCCTGCTATTCTGAATTCTCTGCAGTTTGATGATGTTCGATTTATGTAGCGCACGGAATTATATAATTGTATAATTTAATTTTATTGCTCCTATTTAGTCCTCGTAGCTGGTACATCTTCACCAGGTTAACCTAGGCCAAATTTACTCTCTTAGCCGCATGTATGCCATAGCCACTACTTTCTATTTTCATACCGAGTACTTTGCCCTATGTATGGTATCTGTATATTTCCTAGTCAATTATTATTCTTGATCTTTCTGCCTTCCTATTGGTAAAATTGTAAATTTGTAAGTGTTCGTACGAATCTTTCACTTCTCATAATTATTTATATTTTGAATATCCGCCGCATTCTTTCTAGCCATAGTTGGTGCGTGTCTATATGGGCTATTAGTTATGACAGTTATATCGTCTGCGAACTGTACATATAAAGGGTGTATCCTATTGGGAAACCTTGTCTTAGTTCAAATTCCGGTCCTTGGTACTCTATATAGGCCATCCAGTCTGTGATATAATCAGACAGACATTTGGTTAGGAGTGATGGGAGGCGTAACTTTTTTTATTTTAAATTTCAAGCCTATCCTCCATACTTTTTCGAGCGCCTTTTAAACGTCTCTCAATATAAAATCTGAATATTTCTTATCATATTTGGCTCTAGTCAAGGTTTTCCACTAGGAGGCTAATGCTGTCTCTGTACCTCTACCTTTTCTGAATCCATGTTGGTGCTTTGGAATCAGGCCATTTTCCTCCAAGTGGTGGATCAATTTTCTGTTTATAATCCTCTCTAACAATTTGGCAACAAACTTCAAGAGCATTATCGGCCTAAAGTTTCCTGGCTGGTTCGGTAGTTTGCTCGGCCTGGGCAAAAATATAATTTTCGTACTTTTTAGGGCATTGGAAAAATGTTCCGCACTAATTGATGCATTATATAAATCGACGAGTTTCTTGGAGATTTCGTCCGGTGCTCTCAAGAAATTTTCTCTCGTTAATCCCTGCTTACCAGGAACTTTTTGTTTTGTTTCGGAGATGCTCGCTATTAATTCCTTTGATGCTACGGGCTCGCACCTTTTTCTTCAATGGATGTTAATGATGCTGTGTGGTTAGGCATTATTTCATATCTATTTTCCTCTAGTTCTTGCACTACCCATTCTTCATGATCGCTATCAAAATCTTCGTTTTGGTTAGGCGAAATATCGAAAACCTTGCTCCAATGGTCCCAGAACGCGTTCGCTATTTAGTAATCCTTTCCTCAATGGACATTTCGCTTGTATTGATGTAGAGCGGACCTTTTTCTAGGAGGTAGTTAAATCTGAATTTTATTGATACTAAAACAATATCGCGTTTAGCTGCCCTTCTTCGTTGGAAAAATGTAGGGAAATCCGGACCCGCTCTCTCCACAACGCTCTTTTTGATTAGTGTATCCATTTTTTTTCTAATGATGTTGAAGTTGGTAGTGTAATCAGACGACCAGGAAAGTGCATTTAAATCGCTCATAAATATAGCTTGATCTTTCTGGCCTAAAACGTTCAAGAAATTATGAAATAGCAGGAAGTCCCTCCTCAGTGGTTGGTACCCTGTCATTATTGTAATAGGGCACGTGGACGTTTCTACTTTAACAGCTAGGTAGGCCTCTTTAAGTTGTGGTCTGCTAAACTTTTACCCTACTTGATTGCCAGAGCTACTTCATCAAAGTTAATATCCTTCATGGTCTTCGTTATAATGTTATAATTGCATATTTTTATCGGGATGATCTCTGGCTCGATATTTTTTTCGTTTAATAATATCATGTCTGGATTTTCTTTCAGATATGCATTGCATAAGGAGTGCCCTTTTATATCCCACCATGCTACAATATGGCTAATTATCTTTAATTTACTCCTTTGGTCCATATTAAATTTAGTTAAGTGTTCTTGTGGGTCCTAATTTTCGCTTTATATACTTCTCATTCGCAAGGCGATTTTTTCTACCGCTCTTATTTTTCTTGAATTCCTCTTTTGTCACTGTGAAACATAGTGCCACTGGTATGTGTAGATTACCGCTCATTATAATCTTGGTCACTTCATTATCCGTCTACTGTCCCTTAAATTCATATACATATATAGTAAACCTTTTTTATGCCCTAAACAATTTCGCTTATGTGGTTGACTGGAATGGCCGGTCTTCTGGCGCATAGAATTTTAAATTAAATTCCTGGCTCTCTTCGTTATTTTCTTGGGACTGATTCCTGTCATTTTCTTTATCTGCTTCGTTATTTTCGACTTGCATGGCTTGCAGTTGTTCCATGTCGACGCAGCTAACCCTCGGGGGTTTTAAGTTCCGCGTTACTATCTACTACTTGGGTTGTTCTTGGTTTAAACCTTAGGACCTTTTCTGCGCCTGGGTTTATCCTCTGCTTCTGGTTTACACTTATTGGTTCGGGTGTCGTCGTAACTTTTTCTAAAACTACTGGCTTATATTGTACATTCAGGACTTCTACCGGTGGGGGATTATCCGGGAACTACATATGTTCCAATCCATTCCCGGGTTTACAACGTTAAGCACATGTCTATGTAATACACATGCTAATATGTTTAATAATTTCTCCTGTTTCAACTCATTTACGTTCTTCTTCCCTCGGTAATGGTCGGCGGTGGCCTTCGCTACTTTTGCGTATATTTGTTTTTGTCTTGTTTCTTCTGCCTTCACTTTTACTCAGGCATACCATTGCCATTGTGTGGTGGTTGCCCCCGATCCTCCTAATTTAAGCATTTATTATATTGACTATTGCACTCTCTTTACGTACCCTTATGTTGTTTTAAATTTTCTTTTAAATGATGAAATTGCCAAAATCCTCCCAAGGTTAACCAGGGAGTTATTTCGTTTTGGCAATAACATCATAACTATTCGGCCCATTCTAACGAAATTTAAAATTTCGTGTTGTTTTACATTCTCTTTCGAAGGATATAATTGACAAGGTCCTCCCAGAGTTAGCCCGGGAAAAATTTTGTTTTGTCAATAACATCATAACTATTGGGCCGATTATAACAAGATTTTAAACCTTTTTGTTGTTTTACATTCTCTTTCGAATTAAAAAATTGTCAAGGCCTCCCAAGGTTAGTCCGGGAATTATTGAAAGTCTTTAAGGTCGTAGGGTCATAAATCAGAATAAGTGAGAGCACGCAACTTATTGGTTAGCAGACCTTGTTAGGTTAAAGGCTAACAGCCCGTTCTCCTTTGCTTTTCTAGCCATAGCCGTTTCCTGAAATATCACCTTGAAGATGTGTATATATTCCGCATTACTGTTCTTATTCACAAATTTGATCACTTCTTTAACCCTTGCCCAATCCTGCTTGGCTTCAATTTCTTCCTTTATTTTTTCCGCGCTATGTTCACCTAACCACAGGTCTATTTACTCGCACTAGATTGCCTTCGTCACCTCTATTTGTGAAGGCACCTTAGCTTGTAGGCCTATCAACTTTAAACATTCGGTTAATATTTCATTAATCACCTTGTCAACGTCTTTCTCGGTTTTGCAGATTGCTACATAGTTGGTGTTGTAGTCTAATAATCTGATTAAGACCATTCTAAGCTCTTCTTAGATAACTTTAAAAAGGCTGGAGCTGTCCGGTTTTTGTGCACCATTTAAGGTGCACAGGAGCAACCTTTTTAAATTTCTTATGGTGTTATCTTCTCTCTTTCGTCTCATGCTTCTTCATTGAAATAAGAGTGAAGTTAGTAGAGTTCAGAACAACTGAAAGATACGGTTATGATGCAGTTATTATTATTCTCGCTTATTCCGTAGCGTGTCGGTGGCCTACCTACCTACCTAAATGCCTAGCCCTAACAGTGTTTGCTCGACCCACAAAAGTCTACCGCAAACATTGTACTAACTCGTGTCTTGCTAAGCTCTAGCTTATGTGCTGGGTGAACCGCAAGTTTCATATATAGCTCGTGCTTGTGTTGGTATCTAAGGAGACTTGAGCGTCCATGCCGAGAGGCCCTAAATATGGGTGTAAGAGAGGAGAGAAATCTTGTCAGAAGTCATGTCCGGAGTCAATGTCGAATCCAGTCGAGTCTCTTGTTTGTTAATCTTGATTCTTGACGTAGTTCCGAATAGGTACTAACGAGATTGCTGTAGGATTCTTCAATTGTAAGAGTAAAATAACTGCCTCCCATCTGATAAACGATAACGATAACAATTGATTAAGAAAAAAATACATTTAGTTTTTACAAATAAATAAAAAATTACAAATATCAAATTCAATATTTTGTGGTCGTGTGATTCCTTTGTTGTTTTGTTATAGTTTTATTATTATGGCGTTTAGGCCATTTGTCTTTAATAAAATTAATGTTTCTTGGGTATGTAATGCACATTTGGTGTTGGTGTAATAAACTCCTTTAAGTTTTGTGCTTAGTTTCTTTGTTTTTATTTATTTTGTAGCAAGAGTACTTTTTGTGTCATTTGTTTCCTCTTTCTTGAAGTTTCGATCGGTGTAGATTAGTCTTCATCGGTGAATTTGTAATCAATAGTTGGTGATTTTCCATTGTTCGGGTATTGTTCTCTTGATCAGTTTTTGTCAATATCTTGGGTAAAAAACGATCCTTTTTATGCGGAGAGCAGCACTTCATCTCCGCCAGCCAAAATCATAGCGGAACTCGGAAATCTGGCGCGATTTATAGCTCTTCTGTTCTGGTTAATCATTTGAATGATTTCATCATTTAATTCTCGATTAAATAGTTCCTCCATATTCTTTGTCCGTTCTTCGAAGACAACGTTAATGGGAGTTATTCCTGCCTCCCGGTGTAGCTCTTCTTGGCGTTTTCTATCTCACCTGCGTGTACCTGTGATTAGATACACGTATATGTTCTCCACCCCTAGTAGTTTCCTCTTTTCTTTCCTCGAGACACAAGAGAGCCCGAAAGCGAGGTAGAGCAACGTATATCTTACACTGGCATTGTAGATCTTCTCGTTGCTCTCACAGAAATTTTTAAACATATATAAAGTCCTGACTGCGGCTAAGGCTTTAGAAATTCGATCTGAGACGTGCTTCCTGTACCTGTATGAAGTAATTTTCATTCCCAGTACATTACACTTCTTGCTGTACGGATAGTACCTATCCCACACCCTGGCATCACAAAGTAGCCTCATGCCAATGGGGACTACCTTAAATTTCTCCTGGTTGGTTCTTATTTTCCATTGGGCCTCGTATATGTTTAATCTTTCTATTTCTGCCGCGGTCATGCAAGCATGCCTTGGCGCATTGATCCAAGGTCAAGTGATTATCTGGCTGAAACCATCAGCGAATTGAATATTGAGGCAAGAGGTTTCGCAGGGGCTGGGACATCTGCGGTGTAAATTGAGTAGAGAGTAAAGTCCTTCCGTGCACCCTAAACTGATATACGCCGCCCTCTCCATGACATAGTCACGGAGAGTTCTTTCTAAGTTTTGACTTAGATCCAGTCTTAGGATCTTGTACCTCATTCCCCGTTGCGACAATTTATCAAATGCCTTTGATACATCCCGACAAACAATGTCCAAGTAACTCATGTTGTGTTTATCTTGGGCTAGCTTTTCAGGGATGACATTTATCGCCATCTCTGTACTTCACTTTGTACGAAATACAAACTAGTACCGGTTGTATAGGGAGTTCTCTTCCAGGTGAAACAACAGTCTCTGGTTGAGGATCTTTTCGAAGTTCTTCCTGCCAAATTCCAGGTTTGAAATTGGCCGGTACCTCCCTCTCCCTTGCAACCTCTAATCCTTCCCATGCTTTGGCAATAAAATCATTTTGCCGTTTTATAAGCATCTGGGAAGTATCCCGTATTCAGAAAAACGTTAAAAATACTTCTCATTCTCTCGATGACATTGGCTGGTGCCTTTTAAAAGTTTAACTTTGTAAGCCCCGATTATCCTGGGGCTTTTTGACGGAATGAGCGGAGCGTTCCGAGTATTTCCTCTTCGGCAATCTCCGCGTTTCCGTCGCGCTGTCTATCCACCTGGTAGTGAGGGCGTGTTCTATGTATTTGGTCGTTAAGATCGTCTATGATATTGCTTTCAAACTTTATACCATAATTTTTGTTTTTCTCTCCTTTTATACTGAAGATTCTTTCCCAATAACTTCAGAATATTTTTTCGATGTTTCTTTATTCTGTTTCTAGGTTTCCATCTTGCTTTAATATTTCAATCTTCATATTCTTTCCAGTGGTCAGGGAATTATGAGAGGACATTATAGTACTGAAAGTAGAATGGACTTGGCAGATAACAGAAATAGGTTCCAAGGCGATAGAGGTGAGGTCATTCAAGTTTCAAGAGGTGCTTCAGGGATAGGGGGGTTAAATTGTATCTATAGAAATGCTCGTAGTCTTAGAAACAAGAAGGATGAGCTATTTAGTTATATTAGCAATGAGGATATAGATATATTATGCGTTACTGAATCATGGGTTAATGAAATAGAATTTAGTGACACTATAAGTGAATTTGATTTACAGGGCTATAATATGTACATTAGTCAAAGGACAGGTAGGATTGGTGGAGGAATAATTATCTATATAAAAAAAAACATTGTTTCAAGTTTAAATACTTCAATAAAGCAGGATGGAGTTGAGTCACTTTGGATAGATATTAGGTTCAGTAAAAATAGAATGGTGCATTTGGGAGCTTTTTACAGGACACCTGGGCAGACTGATGATATAGATGAACTAATGATAAGGGAAATAAGTAAGGGATGTGAAACAGATGCAGTTATTATTGGGGACTTCAACTTAAACTCTGTGGACTGGGAAAATATGATAGGTAGGGATAGAACAAGTGGCAGGTTCATAGAATGCTTTGAGGATAATTTTTTGAATCAATTTGTTAATGAGCCAACGAGGGGGGACAATATATTAGATTTAGTACTTTCTAACAGTGATCATTTAGTTCAAGAATTGACTGTTGGGGAAGCATTGGGAAATAGTGACCATCAGATAGTTCGTTTTAACTTGGGAATTGAGAAGGGTAAAATAACTGAGAATGCTGAAAAAGTTCCAAATTTTCATAAGGGAGATTATGTAAAACTTCGAAGCTTGCTAAATTTGGTAGACTGGGATATAGAATTCAGAGGTAAAAATGCTTATGGGATGTGGGATACTTTCAAGCATATAATAAATGTAGTCCAAGAACAATGTATCCCAATGAAGACCATTAGGAACAAAAGTAGGAAACCATTATGGTGGAATCAGGAGATAGCTAGAAAAATTTCAGAGAAGAAAAGGGCATATGAAAAATTACAGGTAGAAAATAATATTCAAAATTTAAGTGATTATAGAATGGCTAGGAATGAGTTAAATAAGATTATAAAGAAGAACAAAAGGGTGTCAGAAATTAAATTAGCTCAGGATAGCAACAAAGATCCTAGAAAGTTCTTTAGTTACTATAAAATTAATAACAAGTGTGGCAGAGTTAAAATAGGACCTATCAAATATGAAGGGTTTGTGAGAGAAACTGATGAGGAAATAGTTGAGGTACTAAATGGTCATTTTGCATCAGTATTTACAAAAGAGAAACAAAATAGTCCTATGTATAGTACTCATAGGTCAGGAAAAGAGGTGTTTACTAACATTTGTGTGGATCAGAGGATGATAAAAGGACTAATAGGTGATTTAGATACTACCAAGGCCTCCGGCCCTGATAATATTCATTCTAGGATACTTAAAGAAGGGGTAGAAAGTATCTCAATAGCTCTGGATAAGTTATATACTAGGTCATTGGAATATGGAGAAATACCCGATGATTGGAAGAGAGCAAATGTAGTCCCCATTTTCAAGAAGGGTAGTAAAGAGGATCCAAATAACTTTAGACCGGTTAGCCTAACTCCTGTAGTCTGTAAAATTCTTGAGAAAATAGTTAAAAAAGGGATTTGCCAACATCTAGAGAGGGAGGGGTTAATCAGCGATGCTCAGCATGGGTTTAAATCAGGTAGATCATGTTTGACTAACTTACTAGACTTTCTGGAGTTTGTAACAGATCAAGTAGATAAGGGAGAGAATGTAGATATAATTTACTTAGATTTTAGTAAAGCATTTGATAAGGTACCACACAGGAGACTAGTTCATAAATTAAAAATGATTGGGATATGTGGGGGTGTTTCAAATTGGATAGCTGAGTGGCTGAAAGACAGGAAGCAAAGGGTAGTGCTAAATGGTGTAAAGTCAGAGTGGAGGGATGTTATCAGTGGGGTTCCTCAGGGATCAGTTCTCGGTCCATTATTATTTGTCATCTATATAAACGATCTTGGGGAGGCAGTTAATAATAAAGTGTCAATTTTTGCGGATGATACCAAATTAGCAGCTGTAGTTAAAGATATTGATGATAATTTTAAAGTGCAGGGGGACTTAAATAAATTGTTATCCTGGGCACATAAGTGGCAAATGACTTTCAACCTTGATAAGTGCAAAGTTATTAACATGGGAAAAGATAATAGAGAATTTAACTATGAAATGGATGGGCATTGGCTGAGCTCAGTAGAGGATGAGAAAGATCTAGGAGTAGTAATAGATAAGTCATTAAGGTTTTATAAGCAGTGTATTGAAGCAAGAAATAGGGCAAATAGAGTGCTGGGTTTTATTAAGAGAAATGTCAGTTACAAAAGTAAGGAGGTTATTCTTAAACTCTATAACTCTTATGTTAGGACACATCTAGAGTACTGTATACAGGCATGGTCCCCACATTTTAGACACGATATTAACCTTCTTGAGTCAGTGCAACAGAGGGCAACAAAGATTATTCCTTCCCTGAGGCACCTTGAATATGAAGATAGACTGAGGGTATTAAATATGTTCTCGTTCGAAAGGAGGTGTGTGAGAGGGGATATGATTGAGCTGTTTAAAATTTTTCCGGGATAGATAAATTGGATGTTAGCAAGTTTTTTGAGTTAGATGATGGAAATCGGACTAGAGGTCACCACTTGAAAATTAAAAAGCAAGGGTGTAGGTTGGATTTAAGAAAATATTTTTTCACCAATAGAGTGGTAGACTTCTGGAACAAATTGCCGCAGAGGGTAGTAGGTAGTCCAAATCTAAATGTATTTAAGAGTAGGTTGGATGAGTTTTATGGGAAGGGAAGGTTGTGATGGTTCCTAAGTTTTGTATATATTAATATTGTTTGTATATATCTATAGCTGCATGATTTAGTTCTTGACAAGCCTTGATTGGTGATACCCTTGTTTCTGGATGCAATCCTCTGGATGTAGTTTTCCTGAGAGTTTGGGTGCCTTGAAAAAGAGGCCGCTTGACTCGGATGACCTATGATGAGCCCTTGTGGCTTTTGTCATCCGTTATATTATATTGTATGGGGACTTTGATTTTGTCTTCCCCTGGTGATGGTGCTTTTTGTGGGTGGGTTTTGACGGAGTTGGATGACCTTTGATAGGCCCTTGTGGCTTTTGTCATCCGTGTAATTATGTTATGTTATGTTATGTTATGACGCGTGATTTTAATCCAAAATTCTTTGGGAGATACGTCGTGATCGATGCTCTTGATCGCATGGTCCCATCGCCTCCACTGTTGTTCGCTGATCAACTGGTCGAGTTCTTCTTTGATCTCTTTATTACTTCGCTGTATTGAGTCAATTAATGCGTTCTTGATTTTGATTTTATTAGTACATTCAGTTCAGGGTATACATAAGTCGTTTATGTATTCATTCCATCTGTATGTTGAGATGGATTTATACTCGGATTTAGCGATACAAGCTCTATCTGGGTTGACATGGTGGTTGTTTAAGCCGTCAAATTCCTCATTGATCTCCTTGATAATTGCCAACCCAAATTGGGCGGATGGTAGGCCTTGAGAAAGCACACGTACCTTCCCCAGATTGCTATTCTGTAGTTATTTCTAACTGCAACTAAGACATATATAGCGTTCCTGTTTATGGTAAGCAGGATCCCTATATGATCACTACATGGTACTACCTGGACCTGTTTCATTTAGTGAGTAAACGGCAGCTGACGATTAGCCAGACAAATGTCTGGTTCTATTGTCACTACCTCAGGACAATATTTCTGTCTAGCAAGATGTCCAGGCTTCTTCCGATTACGTTAAAGGCTGGACTCCCAGCGTCTGGTGCTCAGATCCCACATTAATAAAGTGTGGGTGCTTTTTCTAAATAAGTCAGTGAGATAATAAAACATCTCTTCTTAGCGGTTGATATCCGGCAGCAATTAAAACTTTTCTATGTCAAATTCGACCTCAATCGCGAGATAGGATTCATCCAGATTTCGTATTTGCTTGTACTTTATCCCTTTTTTTATTGCAATGGCGGCCCCGTCGTACCGCTCCTCCCTATAATTTGTGATCAACACATCGTAATTCAAGATCTTCATTTCCGAATACTCGTGTTGATCCCATGTTCTAAAATTAAGATGATATCTGCATTAATTTCTCTGAATATATTTCCGTAAAGAGTCATTTTAGTCATCCAGCCGTTGATATTAATTTTCAGAAATTATAATGCGTTCCGTACCATGATTTATTGGGTTTACCAATGTTTCTTTTATTTTTATATTCACTTTTGGTCTGGGCGTGTGTTGGTTTTGCATTCTCGCGCTGTGGTGAGTCCATGGGACCGCGTCACTGTCCAAAGAGGCTGATTCATCCTCTTCGTCTTCTTCTAGTTCTTGTCCTTTTTCCTCTTGTCCTTCAGATTCCTCCGATGAGGGGGCTACTTGAATTGCCGTTTCAAGACAAGTTTTTACCTGATGGTTACTTCTGGTCATTATCTCCTTAAATATTCTTGATCACTCTGGGTTATCGGGCATTTCACTAAAGGTAGGCCATTCTCCTTCAGTAAAGCATTTAGTACCTAGTTATAGCAGCCAGGCCTGACTGCATTAGTGACATTTGCGTGGGTGATGCAAACAAGTATCCTTGCGGTTAGGTCGCTCGAGAGGTTGAGTGGTGCTGTGAGTACCCTCGTTGGTTTGCTTCTTTTAGAGGGAGCGCTGACATATGACATTTCTTTTGCCTTTTTTTGTTCCTCTTCTTTTCTTATGATGATTTCTCTTCGTTTTGGACCGTTCAAAGCCATGGTCCTGCGATCTCCTTTGAGGCACTTCTTGTTCGTGCATTACCACTTGTCAAACCGGTGTCCTTCAGCGGCCATTCACTGTACCACTGCTTTTCCTTCTCTGGGCTGGTCATTGAAGTATGGTCTTCAAGTTTATAGATTAAGCACATTTATATGCTTTAAAATTTCTCCTGTTGAATATTTTCTCCTGGTATTCTCATATTGAATACCAGTAGCTCTCGTCTTTGGCATTTTATTCGCCATATCATTGCGAATGTTATCTTGAACACATGGGAGTGTTCGCGGAATTTAATTACTTCGCTAACTTTGTCCCATGGCTTGCTCTTCATAATCTCCTCTTTGAGCTCGTCGGGTGAATGCCTGCCGACCCAGCTCTTCACTTTGCGGCAGATCACACTCCGGTTAGCTTCCACTTGTGGGGAGACTGTTTGCCTCGAGCCCAATTCCTTTTAGGATGCTTGCTCCCTCTTCTGAAAGGACCCGGTCCACGTCTCTGGTTTTGGCGAAAAGAACAATTAACCCTGATGAAACCTCGATAAGCTTCACCAGAGCAACTTTTAGTACGAAGTAGAGGATTTCACAGAGTTTGCTCTTTTCTGGATTCTTTGCTCTTTAGATGATCCTGAGGAGAAGGCTCTTAGTGAGGGTCTCCATGGTGTTCTTCCGTCTTCTTCCTCTTCCTTCTTGATTTATTCTTCTCTCTGTAAGAATGGTGTAATTATTGTGTTTTCAGTGTGATGAAAAATGAAGTGGTGAAGGATGTAGCGTTTTAGGACGGTGTGGACGAAAATATTGGAGTGAACGCTCTCGTCCATTTTCCAGTTGGTCCCCCGCTCAAATGCTGCCAGGATGATGGGTAATGATGGATGCGTGGGATGGCTCCCGCATGGGAACCTCGAAAGGGCTGACTGATAGTGGTCTTGATCGAAGTAGCGCCTGAATTAACTACTGCTACCTTGGTGTCATGTCCTTTCGGGTACTTACGCCATAACCGCTTCTAACTACATAGAGAAGGGTGTTGCTTTTCCCTATGATTCTGGCCGGGTCCCTCGGATGATGGTGATTTCTCCTCCACCCGAGCCTGGCAGTTAATTCCAAATTTTGAGAAAGATTCTGACTTACGCTTCTGCTGTGGGCTAATCCTTAAACCAGTTTGCAAGTAAGCCCTTAATTATGTCAATCCAATTGGACAGCATAGTTATGACGAAATTATCGAATGGCAGACATCCGAGGCAGGTTCCGACGCAGGTCGATGGACGGCAGCAGCGAGGTTTTTATGGCCTCAATTAATTATTTATCCTCAGATAAAAAAAATATTATTACTATATATTTTTTAAAGGTGAATTGAATTCACCAGACGACTTACAGATAGGCTATTTTTCAAGTCCGTTCGGCTCTTGGTCCTTTACTTAGCAAAGTAAAAAACTCGTATCCGTATAGAACAGCAGATGCTTATCCGTCGAATGCTGGGTCTTCAAAAGTCTATCCAATTGACTGAAGCAGTCAGGCATTTATCTCTATATGTCTTTATATCATTACAAACATAAACGATCAACGATTGTATAAGATAGAAGGTGTGTGGATAGAACGTAGGAAATAGAAAGAAAAGGCGTTTTGCTAGTAGTAGGGTATGTGTGCCAGGTTGTTTGGCTACCTCAGTAAATGTTCATTTGTTGTAATAAATTTTGCTGTCTTTTGGTTATTCAGCATTCAAACATTTGTCATAAGGTTTATGATCTCTCGTAATAGGTTTTAGACTTGATGTTACACTTACGTTTCTGCTGTTTTTCAGTATTCTTTCTTCATTTAGATCGGTTGTTATTTTCATATTTACTAATTACAAACATTGGACTTGGACTTGGATATATTAAAACAGAAAAATATAATGAGATGCTATAGTGGTGAAAGGGTTTTGAAAAGGATAGCATGGATAAGTTTAGTGTGAGTTTGAAAGATTTTTTGTTCCGTGGTGAAGGGTATCTCCAGCAAAAATAGGTATAACGTATAGAGTAGCATAGTAAGTTAGTTGTTAAAATCCCTGGTCATAGCGTATCACTGGCATTGTATAAATGTATACTTAGGGTTTTTTGATGTCGAAGTTGGTTGGCATTGAAGCCTCTGTATTGGCTGGGTATGAGCCCGTTACTATGGTAAGTCAAATTTAGGGTTTTTTGTCGTAATTCGGGTAATTATCTTCGGGTTTGATATGTCAAAATGGGTTGGTGTCATGTTTCAGTAAGATTTTCTTCGCTAATATCTGCGCCTCTGCTCGTTTATAGTTTTTTCTAAGTTAGGTAAGGTTTCTTGATGTTTTTTATTCTTTTTTGTTTTGTTTTTGTATTTTTTGTTTGCTGTGAACGCTAACAGCTTCTTACTGGCAACGTTGTAGCATATAAATAGGATCCGTTTTGCAAATGTTTTTGTTTTGTTTTGTTATGGTGTTTTTGTGCTCTCCATGTGCTTCTTCGTTATTTTGTATAATCGCGAAAAACTTTTAGATTATCTAGAGGCGCATAAACTATTCAAGAAACCTGTAAAAGTAAGAATTGTTTGTTATTAGGTTAGGTTTTTCTGCCAGTAAAAAGCTGTTGGGGGAAAAAAACGGTAAATTCAAGGGGACTGCTCGTGGGGGAGATATCACTCTAGGGGGACTACCCTGCGATGATCCTGAGTTTCAATCAATTGGGGGGGTCTGGGGGGCTGTGCCCCCTAGTATATACTCATAAGACATATATTGTAGCCCAAAATTGTAGCCTACAAACAGCACCATCTACCGTGCGCCCTGAAACTGAAGTGTTACCCAAAAGACCCGCAATCAAAAGAACGTCGAAGAAACAAAGAGAGTGAAACTGCCTCAGAAGCAATAGCAACGTGTTTGTCTCATTCTTTCACCTAATGAAGACTCAAGATCTAAAATACGATGCATCGCCGAATGAATCAGAGTTTTTGCTTTACGCCTCCTCACTCTAACTTTCGCAAAGTTAAATCCCCAAAGCCTATTTAGTGCATAGAATAAAAATATAATTCAGATGGACGCACGAATCGGATCACGCAAAAGAGGAAATAGAAAATGAGATAACAGAGGGTAAAATAAGTTTCCAGCAAGAGAATCACCACTTCCTAAAATGTAACTCCTTCAACAACCTAATTAACGACACGAAGCTGACCATACTAGATGACGATAGCTACAAAGAATAAAAAAAACGCTAAACTAAAAATAATAGAGATTAATATTAACGGCTGGAAAAAAAGTTCTTTAATACCATCAAACATGAATTTCCGGATATTATTATTATCTGTGAGCATGGTCAACCACTAGAAACACGAGTTAAATTGCAGGATAAATCACGTACACCAAAATTACCTCAAGTGAAAGGTACGAAGGAGTATCACTAGCTATAAAAAGCAATCATAAGCCACGAAGAAATTAAAGACCTTGACAAATCATATTTGGCTATAAAACTTGAGACTCTTGTAAGGAAGATCACCCTAAAGTGAGGTGTATAACCCCTTCACGAGGGAATTTTGTCCCTATGAACAACTTTATACGGCATTTTAGCCCGTACAACCCAGCAATCTTTCTCTGAGACCGGAATGCCCAAATTAACTTTTTGAAATACAGAAGAAGCCGAAAAAAATCAGCGGAAATCTGGAAATACTTACCTACCGTGCAATCATCGAAATAACTTGGCCCGAATCTCCCACGTACATTTCCACTATAACTGCCACGAAGCCTGACAGTACTAAAAAGCAGAGCATATAACACAGCAATAGTTCCCATCAAATCATGACATGATAATGGCCATTAAATCGATAAATCGTATACAAATCACATGAAAAAAAAGGAAAGCCTATATAAAATCAAACTGGACAATGTATCAAGAATAGCTAAAGAAGATCAAACCGATTCAAGTCGAGGAAAAACACTAAGCTACCAGCAAACAAATTAAAAGTACGCGCCAAGAAAATGAATGGAGTATGGAATATCTTAATTTCCAGAGGTATTCAAAGAAACCAAAATAATTTTTCTCCCAAAACAAGGGAAGCCACCAAACCTATTGGACAACTTTCGCCTAATTTCCCTAATCAATTTATTGGGAAAAATAAGAGAAAAAATCATTTGCCGCCGTCTAGTGGAATATTTGAAGGACACCAACCTCTTTAAAGATAACCAATTCGTGTTCAGAAAAAAGAGGGGAACAGAAACGGCCTTTGCTATAATGACCGAAAAGAGCGCCCAAGCAAAATAATTGGTTCTCAAGCTTGATGTGGTCTCGAACGGCGTGAAAAAGCCTATTATAAATTCTGTCGCAATGGAATTAAGTAGCAACTAAAGAAAGTCAAACTGTGATCGAACTGTGAAAATAAAGTTCGGCAACCACCTAATACCCTAATTTCTATTGAGGAAAGCCTTGGAAGCAGATATTACCTCTTAATACACAATATACATATAGTACATTTCCAAACCTACTTACCACAAAACAACCTAAATACAGTTTGTCGATGATATTAGATAAATTATTTTGTCATCCGGCATCTCACCTAAGATACTGTCCCTAAGAACAGTAAGAGAATCTGATAATATATGCAATACGGGAGAAGATGGAAGATCAAAACAAACCATTTAATTTTATCTTCCATCCCCTACCTCGTCGTGACTTTGATGCGTGAATGATAACTCCTACACACCATCGTTACAACTATGCCATCTTTTGAAAAGGCATAAATGGTGGCTTCGGAAAGTGGAGGTCTGAGTTATATGCCACTGAAGAACCCAAAGTCAGGGGTGTTTAAAAATGTGATGGATTTACAACCTGTTGGGAGGGCAATCTCCCTACCTTGTTGGCCTTGCCATGCCCACAGAGGGATATTCAGCCGTTTTTGTGTATGCTGGACATAACTCTTAAAACCAATCACGTGAGGGCTCTCCTGGAAAAAGCCCGGTGATTCGGCCTCCAACCATTATTTAGTCCACTATGATTCATCTCCTTCGTCAGTTATACAGACTCTTAGTTCATATGGGCAATCAGCAACGGAAAAGGTACCTTTCTTGCATTTTAGAAAAATATCTATATACGTTTTCCATGTTATTGCACTAGGTGGTGAAATTACTTTACGATTACTACAAAATGACGGCGAAACATACAAATTACTTTGCTCCTAACTCTTAAACACACTCGACACGCCCATCACCAAACTAAAAAACATTCTCCTTAGACAAAAATTTAAATTTAGTTCTACATAAGACGCCCAAGAGTCGAAGAAACGTCAAGGAAACAAAACACTACATAAAATCAATTCCTATACCTCTTCCTAGCTCTCAGACATAATATCTCAACTCCTACCCAAAAACATAATCCCTACATTAACTGAACCCCTACAACACCTCACTCGCCTCTAGGCACTTTCCACTAATCTTTGAAAATAGAACACACCATACTACTTCAAAAACAAAGCAAAAACCTTACACTAATTAGAGTTCATAGGAAAAACACTTGAGTTATGATCAACTCCTTTCTCCGTGAATTCGTGAAGGAAAGTGTCTGATTTTCTCCCTGCCAAATGGTTTTAGGTCAGGCCAGTCCACGTAAGCGGTTGTGATCATTGTTTATGAAATAATACAAAAAACAGAACAAGTAAAACAAAAGACACTGACCATCAGCAAGTATGTGGAGGAGACATTCGATAAAGGATAGACTCCGTCGCAAACTAGCCAACAATATGGAGCTCCTTCTCCGCGCTAGAACGGACTGTAAGTCATGTACATTACTAGGTTAAGAGAAACATAAAATGTCGAATACATTGGAGACCCCCATGAGAAACCTCATAAACTCTCACATTGGATAGATACTTATATTCCAATCTACTTTAGATTCCTACAATTTTCAGACACTTGCTAAAAATACCCTGGCTTAAAAACAACACCACACAAAACAACTAGACGCCATGAAAAACGACACCAAAAACGCGAACTAAGAACAAACATCTTCTGGTTTGAGTTCTTCACCAGTGAGCTCCTCAATGACCAAACTACTAGTATGGAGGAGAAGACCTAAAATTCATTTTAAGATTACAAACCAATGGGTGGTTATCACCCTCTAGGAGGAGAGACTTTCGAACACACTGCTGTACCAAAGCAGCAAAATACTTCGCAAACTCACAAACGCCCACTTCCTAGAAACATAACAAACATAGCATCCTACCACTGCTTACAATATTACAGAACCGGACATTAGACAAGCATATGTAAATCAGAGGGAGTCTGATGCAAATGCGGTGCGAAAAGGCACTTTTACCCCCACCTTCTAAGCATCACCTTTACCCACCTACTCTTTTACCTCCTCTACCATTACCACAACTACTAAACTCATCCTCTCTACCCGCTCAAGAACATATGCTACTGCTGCCGGTGCACTAGGGGCTACCCAGATCCCCCAATCGACAATCATACCCCCGCAATACGGCAACTCCAGAACACAAATGGCCGCGGTGGCAAAATATATGACTGTGGGTGACCCACGCCTCTACGCCACCTCCCTAAATCATGCTCTACGCTGCGAACGGCCAAGGGTCGATCGTCTTCCCCGAGACGGTGTTCGACCTAATATACGACCATAAAATAGAAGGATACCACTTATCTCCATATCAGGGTGCGAAGTTCTTAGCCTATCTTGGCCTATCACCACCTATCTTACAACCTACATTGCTCTTCCTATTTCTCACGCCCCTGCCCTGGACCCAGCTCAATCTCCAACCCCCCTTATGCCCCTACCCCACCTCACCCTTTCTTTCTATTGCCCTCTCTCACTGCCCCTTCTACTACCCCTACCTTCTCTATTTTGCCCAACTCCAACAGCCACCACCCAGGCCCCTACGGCTACTTCCTTCAAACCTACCAACATCCCACTCACACCCCCACAAAAAACCACTAAACTCACACTCACTTTTTCTTCTAAGCCTGTCCCACCCACAAAAGATACATATGAATGTCACAGCGGTGGTCCTCATTCTCTCGGTGGATTGCGCTTCGATCCAGACAAATATTTAGGTTAGTGTGCCAATAATGTGGCTCTCACTGCAGTTTGCGCGGTGAGCGCTACATTATCGACAACTGAGTACTAACACACAAAGAGCAGATATTGTACTCCTGACTCTAACAGTCTACACTCACCAAACACAACATTCCGTATTGCAGGCTATCACACATAACTCACGCCACAAGCGCTGCAACTGAGATCAACGATCTTTGTTAAGCACTGTATACAACATACACTCACAACACACACCGACACAGGTCCAATTCTACTGACCAATAACCTCTATTCTACCGCAAAAATAGCTACATATATAACTCCCACTTCAGGCTCTATCCAACCACACTCTCTTCAAAACACAAAAACGACGCGGACAGGTATCTGATAGGTACTCTGCAGCAAATGCGCTGCGAGCACATAGGTGCGACCTTTCCAAATTACTTTGGTCCAGGCGAAGAGACAGTGTGACTGTATATTGTATTACGTAACGACCACGCCAAAAGCTTCCACTGACACATAGCCCCAGGCCCACACCTAGTATCTGACCGCATCGCTATATGCCTCCTCCTTTCTTCTTTCTCTCCCCTTTTCCCCGCTAGCCTTTTCTCACTACAAACCCACGACCTGGCAAGAGCTTTGAAGGTACATTTGCACAAACACATCCCAAAACCTCAACATCCAGAAACTGCACAATTAGACAATCAATGAAGTACACTCATGGGCACAATAAACACAGCAAGGAAACTTCACTCACAACAGATAACACACACACATGCAGCGAACATTTCATTTTTCTATACACACACAAAGACGAAATATATAATATTGATAAAAAGACCATATATAATAACCATTCAAGTCAAGGCTAAAGCCAACACAAAATTTCACTCCTACATTCCCGCATTCTCCAATGTGCGAAGCTAGATTGGAACCGTCTGTGGCACAGGGTGACCCGCATAGCGGATGATTCTTACTTCATTTAGAATTCCTTTTTCGGCACCGCTTGAAACTATGGTAGACACGGACCCCTCCTCACAAAAACAAAAGACACTTCCCATCAAAAAGTATAAGGAGAAGGCATTCAATAAAGTGTGGGACGAAGGACTCTGTTTTATACTAGCTTTCTCTCTGCACTAGAACGCTTCTCTCACACTACCATGATGACATGTGATGTCACATAAAATTCAATAAGAAAACAAAACAACCATTCACACCACCCGCTGGTGTACGCTGGGCATCATGCTAGAACCAGCATTATTCATTATATATACAAATGCCATTCCATGACCTCCAAAAAACTGCAGGCTTTCATACACACTATCTTACACTGACGAGACCTGTCTTGTCTCCGGCCAGGAACTAGAAACAATCGCGCACCATGCCCAAATAATCCTAGAAGACAAGACAGAGTAAGAAGATAGGTGGCTCATACCCACGAATCCTCTTAAAAATACAAACCATAATCTACGCCACGCGAGATCACTGCATGAACAATTTATAAATATACACAAACAAACAAGACTTAAACTTTCCAGCCCCCCAATAATCACATAAAACCCAAACGAAAATACTCAAGGGGAAGAGGCTCATTCAAATTCTACTTAAAATTTCACGTGCACCAAAACACTACACAGACAAAAACGAAGCGAATAAGTGAATGCTAGGCTAGGTCTACCCTACGAGCATCAAAATGCAGCCATATCTATAAAATACTGATTAAACTATTCAGACCAATTCACACATACCCACCAATTACATTCAGAGCTGCTAGTCACACTTGGAAAGAGAAGAGCACAAAGAATACAAGACCCTTTCCTGAAACGTTCATGTCACTCTCTTCAATTTTAAAACATGTCTACACTACACGAAAAGAATAAACTCACGAGACTGAATTTATACCCGCATGGCCACGCAACACAACACTTGAAAAACTTGCAAGAGAATCCTGATAAATAAATGTAAACGTAAGCCAACACGTTGAGTAGGCTTAGAAAAGATACCCAGTATCTCCAAAACACATCTGCGCGTAACTTAACAGCACCATTAATTTCATGCGTCTTCATCTCGCGCCTTCATCCTTTTCCGCTTTAACAAATACGATAATAAATCGCACATTATACGACGCATCGGTGACTAGCCACCGACCGGCAACTTTAGTAAACCCCTCCTGAGCTTTTTTCCGCGCCATTTCCCTTGCTCACTTTTCGTTCTCTATGGCTCGCTACACTCATTAATCTGTTATTCTTTTCATTTAGATTCCTTTTACAGTTCATTATATACCATTCTCTGGTTGCACCTCAGGGCAGACATCCCTGTGGAAGTTGAGGCTTGAAAGCCTCGAATAAGTAAGAATATACCAGCTCAGTTTACTCCTTTCTTCCTTATATATATATATATATATATATATATATATATATATATATATATATATATATATAATATTGAGAATAAATCCCAGAGCCACGAGAAACGGTTGCAGCATCTTTTAATTTTTCGCTACGTTTCGAAAACTACAAGTTTTCATCTTCAGGCTAGAATAAGTTTACAAAGTTAATAAATATGAAGAAAACTTGAAAGAGCCAACAAGACATTATTTTAAAGAGTGACCAATTATAAAATATCAGTAAAATGTACTATGAGTTAATTTTTTTGTTATTAAATATGACTTAGCAACAGTTAAATTTGCTTTAAAACTGACTCAAATTTTTGAGTCAGTTTTAAAGCAAATTTAACTGTTGCCAAGTCATACTTAAAATTTTTTAACTTATAGTACATTTTACAGATATTTTATAATTTGTCACTCTTTAAAATACTGTTTTGTTGGCTTTTTCAAGTTTTCTCCATATTTATTAACTTTGTAAACTTATTCTAGCCTGAAGATGAAAACTTGTAGTTTTCGAAACGTAGCGAAAAATTAAAAGATGCTGCATCCGTTTCTCGTGGCTCTGGGATTTATCCTCAATATTAAATGCAGGGTTCACGGCCGAGCTCCATATGGATATATATATATATATATATATATATATATATATATATATATATATATATATATATATATATCACAATCCTCTCTGAAGTTATTCCACAATATACCGTTTCTTTGGGTCGAGTCTGCATTTTATCAGAGATAATACAGGGATCTTCTTCCAACCAGTAGTGGCAGTTGTGACGGTTCACAAACCACTGATGTGTAATACAGCCTCATCACTCCAGAGGATATTCTTCATACTAAGCCTGCATCACCTCTTCAAATTCACTACAAATGTCATGGCCTTCCCAGCATGGAATTGAAGATCCTTTTCGAGCACTGTTCATATAAAGTGAAAGAAGAACCCAATTATCTTAGCAGGTTGTCGAATTGAATTTTTCGGACAATGAGTAAACATTTCATGAATATCTAGCATTACCTTTGGAATTGTAAGGGCAACCGCTTCTCCGAGTATCAGTTACAGATCCTGTAGCCACTGAGTGTTGTATGATAATTCTTGATCATCTTACTGTCAACTTGAGCACGTCCTCTTTTAATGGTCCACCACCAGCTTTGCACTTGAACAACGGGTCTCCAAACTTCGTAACGTGCCGCTAGCTTGGCACGCTCCTGTAGTGTAAGACGTACAGTCATGTAGGTAGGGCTTCTAAATTTGAAACAAAATAATCGATCTGAAAATAAAACAAAATAAATTTAATTCCCATACTCAAGGGACATACAGAAAAAAAATGAGAAAAAATATTGCAATATATAAATAAACTTTTACTATTTTAAAATAGGATACGAAGTTACTTTATACATTCCAGTATGTCAGTTTTTCTTTGTTGATTTCTTTTAGTTAACAGGCGAAGATGATTTGGGAAACTACATATAGAAACCCTTTATTCAACTCTATGCACTAAAACAGTGTTTTTTATTGTACATATCTCTATGCACTAAAACAGTGTTTTTTATTGTATATATATATATATATATATATATATATATATATATATATATATATATATATATATATAGCAACTTTTATTACCATTGCAATTTCATCCGTGTAAAGACACAAAACTAGAAGTGTTTTATAGGGGTAGTTTATTGCAAAATTAAAAGGAAAACATACTGATTGTGCTTGGAAACCATTAAAGATAGTAATAATTTAGATAAATACATAGAGAAAGATAGTGTGTGTAAGTATGTAAGGTTAAATTCATATAAAATGAGTTAAAATATCAGATAACTCATTGAGACCTCGCTCTTCTTTTGTCCTCTTGGAGATCCCTTTTCTTTATAATTCCCGAAATTAGTAAAATCTTAAGAGATAATTCTTTTGTGAACTGTTGTTAAATTATAATGTTCCCCCAAACTGTAGAGATCCATCTACCTTGTATGCTTATGTTACTGGTTAACTGATTTATCCTTTCATTTATATATATATATATATATATATATATATATATATATATATATATATATATAAAACTTCTCGGTACACAATATTCTTAGTTTTCCCTTGTTGAACATATACAAACAGATTACTTTTACTTCCAACTCTAGACCAACCAACACACAACCTTACCACTCATAAAAGTCTGACCCTGGGATTTGTTAATTGGCATTGCAAAACTTAATGGGATGGTAACTATAATCTTCTGAATGTTAATAACAATTCTGTCTATTATGGTTTTAGGGTTATTCTGGGAATGAAAACATCTTCTCCTTTTCTACTTCCAGCTAGAAGGGCTGCCTCTATGACATGTGGCATCAACCTCTTTACCACTTGCCGAGTGTCATTGCAGAGTTTTTGTGGCCCTAAATTCCCCAATAACATAATTTGAGTTACTAGCTCCAATTCAAGTTGATTAGGAGGTAAGTCATCAGATTCTAGGTAGCTTAGTAACTCAGCGTGCTTCACTTTGCAATAATTCATTATATTAATTTATTCGCACTCGCATAGTGCTACCAATGGCAAGGCACTATCCCTTCATTCATTTGCACTCAGAATAGTTCATTAGTTCACAGGAATTAATGGCATTTTATACCCATGTATTATTTAACAAACGAATAAGTGTACATCTTACTTCATACGTTTTATTTATTCTATTTAACATGCCAATAATTCTTCATTATTATACTTTTGCTCAATTGATTAATTCTGATTGAATCATATCATTATTTTCAATAGAATGTTCTTAATTGTTGCTACTTTCATTTTATATCATATTTTTATATTTTTTATGCAACCACGCAAATGTAACTACATTTGCTAATTCAGAAGGCTGGGTTATTTAGGCGATCAATTGACACAAAAATTACACACTCCTGTATACGGTCATTCCAAGATTCAGGTGTTCCGACAGGACAGACTATTGATTTTGCCCTTGGTCACATTATCTTCCTTTTAGATCACAACAACCTTGCTTTCAACAAAACTGTCATTTAACCATTTCGTTATATTTGTTTATTAACGCTAATCTGCTAGATCAAATCGTATAAACACTTCCCAAACTTTTTCCAGAATTTATTATCATTCTTTTCCTCACCATCTATCTCTATTTCCATAAATTCTTTTTATAGAGAATCTTTGCTTTCTCTTTCTCTCTCTCTCTCTCTCTCTCTCTCTCTCTCTCTCTCTCTCTCTCTCGCTCGCTCTTTCACTCTCTCTCTGTCGAGCACCCCCCAACGAACATACACTTCATACAAATTTATTCCCCAGAAATTCCATTTGTCACACCCTCTCTCTCTATACATATAAAAATCGAACATTATACCACATTACCCACAGAGTCGATCAACCCACACAATCTACACAGTCGATCAAATCACTTCGTCTTCACGTTGTCCTCCATCCACCGCTCAAAGCAGTCCTCAGTGGATCGGATTCACAAGTTTTTCATCCGTAAATTTCAAAATAAAGTAATTTTAGTCATCCTTTTGTAAATCCAAATGCGAAGTTATTTGGTGAACACCCTTAAACAAACTCAAATTCTGAACTTGGATTCATATAGCAGAGAAGAAATATTGGTTCCATCTTGGAACTAGTAACCCCCGCCACAATCAAGTAACCTTTACTCTTGCTACAAGCATTAACTAATTTTATCACTAAATATATATATATATATATATATATATATGCATATATATATATATATATATATATATATATATATATATATATATATATATAATATATATATATATGGTATGATAAACTACATACTGAAACTAGTCTCGTAAATTAAACTTTTGGCTCCTATACAATGGTTTCACTATCATATACCATGACTCACTATTGAGTTCTTTTACTTATATCTGATTAATTAGATTATTAGATGATTTCAATATTTTCATTGATTTAATGAATTAATATTTTGTAACAATTACGTTACTATACCTGGAATTTTGAAGTTAGTAAGATTTTACAGGTACGAGAATCAACAGCACATTTGGTGAATTTACTTTGAATCTTCGAATCAACCATTCAGCCTTAAAATCCTTTGTGGTCATTAATTTGTATCTGGGAATAAATAATATCTAGTGATTCATATTTAAATATTCCAGCTACAGTTATCGTTTATTGATTTTTTTTATTGTTGAGCTTCTCTGAGGCATAATAGAGGGAATTTTAACAATTCACACGTTACCTCCATACTTAGAAATCAGCATGGAAAGATGGTTGAAATGTGTATATGCTAATTCATGAGAGGCTGCCAAAAAAAAGACATTTCTCTTAGAGACATGTCTAGAAGAAATTGAACCAGATATATGAGCGTCTTGGCAAAGAAGTTAGGTAACAGATCCAATGAAGGCGGCATAGATGGCAGATTTGTTTAAAATTAGTTCCTATAACATGAGTGAAAGCAAGGTTTATACCATGCTGATGATTATCGATAGAAAGTGGCTAAGAGTCAGAAAATTAAATGCGACTGTTTTCTTGAGCAGTACACAAATAAGGGAACCACTTTAGTTTGTTATTTATATAATAAAAAGGGTCATATAAAAAGGTAACTGTTCTTTAAGTCAAGAAAAGGAGAGTATTCAAGGACGTGAAGGGAGCGTGAATTCTCAGTCAATTTATCGAGGGAAGACCTATGCGACATGAGGTAATTTTTCGAGGGAAGACTTATATGACATTAAGTCAGTTAGAATGCGTCTCTCCTGATGTTGATTTTGTTTTTAAAGGTAGCGTGTCAGAAAGGTAGCGTTACGGAACTGTCACGAAAAGGTCAAATCTGGTTCGAATCTTTAACTTTTCATAACAAAAGCGCTACTTGAGAGCCTTTGAGATGAAAGATGACATGACTAGATAGCCAAAAGATACTTGGCCTAGTTTAGTTTCTCGGGGGTTAAAAGAAAGTGGAAGAGGCGTTTATTTATCTATAATCAGAAGACTCCCATAATTACGGAAAATTTATTCTGTTTGTTTTGAGTCAATTTGAGGAAATAACAGAGGTATATAGGTGTCGCTTAGACGCGATAGAACAAGGGAATATGTTTAGTTTGTTACCAGTGTAAATGAAAGGTATATATATAAAGGTATTCTTCCAAATGTAATGAAAAGGGGAGTATTCAAGAGGGCGAGAGGAGCGTGAATTCTTAAATGGGTTGGTCGAAGGAAGTCATATGTGGCATTAAATTAGTAATAAGTAACTAAATGCACATTTCCTAATGAGGATTTTGTTTTTAAAAGTAGCGTATTAGGGCTAAGAGTCAGGCGTGGATCCAAAGGGGGTTATCGGGCTAAAGCTCCTCCAAATTTAAGATCCGTTTATGTTTTTATTCATATTTTAAGGAATACCTGTATTCTGCTATTCATAAAGAGTTATTTAATACTATAAAATCTATATAAAAGTTTTTTCTACCGTTGCGATAAAATGTACCTTATGATATATGCATAGAATATAGGAAATCTCAAAAATAATTATTAAATTCAGTATTATACCTTACCATAAGTCCAAAAACTACAAGTCATAATTTTCTGATGTGTGGAAAAAAATCGGATCCGATAGAGTTAGTGCTCACTCCCGTGTGATATACTGTTATTTATTATCATAGCTGTGTAAGATAACTATTATAAATGTATAATAAATACCCTTTTCTCGCATACCATAGGGATGAATTTGGGTTAGCCCCACACATATATTTATCTTGGATCCGCCACTGGTAAGAGGTGTTAGTCCATTGCCGATTATAATCTTACGCGATACAGAGGCTAAAGTTACTTTAGTTTCTAGAAGTTCAATTGGGATTTCTGCTAGAATGATTCCCGGAGAGTATTTTTTGATTAAAGACATTAATAAAATTTCCAAGGTCCAATTAGCCAAATTATATCCAGTATTATTTTTGAAAATTGTGTATTATAAATTTTGTGTGTTTGATACATTGTCGGATGAAAAGGCTGATGTCATTTCGGGTAATGATATTGAATAAAAGAAAGTTTTCTCGTGTTCTGTGGGTGTGGACGAGCGGTTATCAAAGGATTGTACAAAGATAAAGGAAGATTGGATGGATTTTTATCCTTCTTGTATGGTAACAAGGTCGATGTAAATGGATGGGATTGGAATAAAACCCCAAATTGTGGATTCCACGCAGGGGATAAACAGGTGTCACAGTGGTTCTCTGCAAATTGAAAGAGAGGAATTTCCTTTTGAAAATCACTGAAGTAGCCACAAAAGATTCTACGGTAGATACTCAGGAGCAAAGGGATAAACTTATGCATGAGATATTGTTGGAAGGTAATGCCGATTTGGCTTACGAGTTTGAGGAAAAAGAGAGAAAAGGTTATATACTACATGGGAGGAGAATTTACAGCTACACAATGTATTAAATTCATTATCGGATGATTGCGAAAGACTTGATGAACTGAAAGGTATTTTTATCTAAAAGCTATCTTTTTTCGATGAGAATGTCAGTTAGTTTTGGATAACACGTACTTATTGGAATGTCAAAGGGATGATAAGACTTAAAGAAGGTGTTTTGAGACAGAAAGAGATGAGGTAGATTGCAGATATTTTTTCAATGAAAGTATGCTGATGCGTAGGCACAATCACTATTCAATGGCCCAGTAGAAAAGGTGAAAAGAGCTATTGTAGTGTATTTCCTAAGGAGTATGGAAACAAGATACTGGATTAGCTCACAACAGAATAGATAGGCATTTAGGAGAGAATAAGACCTATCATCGCATATTAAAAAATTTTTATCCTTAAATAAGGAAAGAAATGAAACAGATTATCCAAACTTGCTGTTATGTGACTCAATTTGTTGTAAAGCTCAGATGGAAATAAAGCTCAAACCTTTGAAACCTACTTCGATATTCAGAGATACATTTTCATCGATCCTGTTAGATATGTCCAAAATCAATCGATGTCCTTAGGCAGTTTCTCTTAGGAGGGCAAATACCAAGAGATAGTTTGGGCTTTAGAAAAGTTCTGTACTCAGGCTTGGTTTCCTAAGTTTTACGAACTGAACAGGGTACTTGTTTCACTTCTAAAATATTTCTGCAATTTGCAAGCATCTTACCTATAACGTTATCAGCTTCTGCTCCTTATCATCATGAAATCCTTGGGATCCTAGAAGGTTGTCACTTGTCCTCAAAAAATGTAATTAGATCCTATAGTGTTTAGAATTCCTCCAGAGGATAAAAGGTTACCTTAGTTATATGTACAATGAGAGTACCGGTTTCAATCCCTTTGATCTGATATAGGACTACTATGTTAGGAAACCTATGAGAATTTAAAAAAAAAATTGACTAGTGGAAGGAGGAGTTCGTTCTATTGAATTTATTAAGAATTTAGCAGATAATTTGAAGAGATTATTAAAGTTTGCTCATGATAATCTATTAAAAGCTCAAGGGATTATAAAGGGTGTGAGGGTATGGAACGTACATACTTGCATGCCGCCAGACAATCGTGGGAACGAAAGAAATTTGTCGTTTGAGTTGACCTTCGTCTCCTCTCCCCCCCCCCCACCCTTTCCCCAACTGACGACAGGAAGTCTGACGGAAGAAGGCCTATCTCACAAAGAAGCCTCAATTCTATTTGCCTTCTTTATGATACCATGGAGATTGTCCAGGAGGTGCTGCGATAAACAAATTGTCGTGAATGGAATCTCTCTCTCAATTTCCCACAATCCGCGATATAAATAACATCGCCGTTGATCCCTCTAGAGCAGTGTCCCAAACCTACTCGCGTAATCGTCACGTTGAACGACAGTCGTTGCCGTAACGTATCGACTGCCAACGTGCCAACGAGTCAACTTGGTCGCTGTCTCAATCCCGCCCCGCAGAGTCTGTGACTAGAAGAATACGCTCTGTTGCTCAACGTAACTTGAGAAAGAAAAGGAACATCCAAATAGTTACTGAAAGTTACTATTTGTTAGTGTCACATCCAGTTAGGAGTGAACTAACCGGAACTGCAGCCAGCAGCCTCGAACCCGTCGTCTTATTACCCCCTCTCCCCGAGAACTCGTGTTAACGCCACCCGAACTACCCCGTCTTGACCTGAGTAGTCGTCTCTGCAATCCATCACAATTAATGGTAATCTGTAAACCCAGTGTCCCTCTATTCTTAAATTACCTATTAATTAACTGTGATTGATACTCCCATTGAGTCATTATAAATCTAGACGCTTAACGTTAGTGTATAAAATTTAATCCTTAATTTTGCCCGTTTAACTATTGCTAATTATTATATTTGTGTAAAGTGAAGTTTATTTTTTGTATGTGTGTTTATTTGTTGCTCATCATTTTTGACGTACCCTTGGCAAGACTTTAATTAAGATTCTCTTCGGCTAATTTATTTAACCTGTATTATGCACTCTTAGAATTAAACAATCACAAACCTTCCCCCAGTAACAAGTGGGACTTTTATAGTGAGAATCCTGGCTACGGCACAACCCGCCTCTAACCAGCTTTTGCACGTTCAGTAGGAATTAAAGCCTACCTATATATATATATATATATATATATATATATATATATATATATATATATATATATATATATATATATATATATATGTATATATATATATATATATATATATATATATATATATATATATATGATCGTAGATTGAGTCATAGGGTCAATACTATCGACTTAAACAAGAGCCGTGTGTCCATATCAAGAACTAGAATAATTATTGAACCAGACTATGAGCAATTCTACGACAAAGGGTTATTATGAGAGGAAAGTTGCTTATAGAGAATTCTTGCGTGGATATGATGGCTTAGCGTTATTTCATATTCCTAGAAACCTTTTTCATGCAAGATTTTCGGAGCTCTCAAATTGTAAAAGCCAGGGTTAGCCAAGAGAATTATTGAATAAATACTCTCGATAGGAGAAATAAAACAATGGTTTCACATTAATTTATATCAAATGTATAAGGTTAATAAAAAAGAGATTAAATTTATATCAAATGTCTAAGGTTAATAAAATCGAGATTGAATTTATATCAAATGTATAAGGTTAATAAAAACGAGATTGAAGAGACAGACCCTCACGCTACTCGGTAGATGATGTTAGGTGAGACCTCAGCCCCTGTACAAAGTGTGAAGAGCAGGAAGAGAAAACCCACTTAGAAGAAGAGTTCAAGTCATCTGCCGGGATATTTGATTGTCTTCCAAAGGCGGAAAAATAAAAAGCTCTGAAGAAGATGCATCTGAATAATGCATCCTATTTAGTTCCATAAGGAAGATATAGTAGGCCATTTCAACGGACATCAATGTCTATTTGCACAAGTGCCAGGACGCTCAAATTATTTTGTGTCATGACATAAAAGTGAAAAATCAAGCTAAGCAGTGAAGCAAACTCCCTACAGACCCAGCCAAAGGACTCGTAAAAGGCTGCATCAGGAAGTGATGTTCCTTGTTATAAATGGATTTGCAGAACCAACAATTAATGATTGGACCAGCCCCTGCATAATAGTACCTAAGAAAGAGGGCAATATAGAAAGGTAACTAACTATCGAGGTCTCAATATATGACCAAATAAGAATCTTTATTTCCTTCTTCCTCGGATTGATGACCTTATTGACGATGTAGGCTACACAAGTTTTGTTTCAAAATTTCATCTCTTAAAAGGAATTTATGCCATGGCTCTACCCGAAAGAGGCCCAACAAGAGTCTGCTTCTTCACTTCACGTTATATTTTCGTATAAATTTCTTCCCTAGTCAATTGTGAAATTTAGCAGCTTCCTTTCAAAGAATGATGAATCACGTAATCTCCTGACTGAAAGAAGAAAATCATATTTCGATTCATTATTTTCCGCTCGAAAGATTAGAAAAAACACTTAGCAAAGATTCGGGCGTTGCATCATGTATGGAGGAGGCAAAGCAAACTGCAAATTCATTAAAATCGGTGGCTTCAAGGATTCGAGCGTTGTTCCAGCGTATTTATTAAAATCGGTGGCTTCAAGGATTCGAGCGTTGTTCCAGCGTATTTATTAAAATCGGTGGCTTCAAGGATTCGAGCGTTGTTCCAGCGTATTTATTAAAATCGGTGGCTTCAAGGATTCGAGCGTTGTTCCAGCGTATTTATTAAAATCGGTGGCTTCAAGGATTCGAGCGTTGTTCCAGCGTATTTATTAAAATCGGTGGCTTCAAGGATTCGAGCGTTGTTCCAGCGTATTTATTAAAATCGGTGGCTTCAAGGATTCGAGCGTTGTTCCAGCGTATTTATTAAAATCGGTGGCTCCAGTAGTTCAAGAGGGAAAGTGATCGTCGTTTTTCCTGAGCCGAGAGACAAGAAGGCTCTGCAACCATTTTTGGGAGGGCGGGCTTCTACCGTAGGTTATGTCCAAATTTCCCGGCGGGCGAACCCATATATAAACTTTGTAGTTCCTATGGTACCTTTCGATTGGAATGAAGAGCATAGGGACGCCTTCAAAGAAATAAAATATCTTCTCTGTTTGGCTCCAGTACTATGATCTTTAGACTTTAGGAAGCAATTAGTTGTACAAATCGATGCGTCCCGGAATGGCATAGGTGCGGTCCTTAGAAGAGGAGAATGGCATCCTGCATATTATTTGCTATGCATGGACGAAACTCTGCTGGGCTGACTTAATTATTCCTCGATAGAGAATGAACTATACAGTGTAATGATAGCGATAGTGAAGTATAAAATCTTCATATCCTGTGGAAGCCACAGGTTGTGTGTTCTAAGTGACCCTAATCCATTGCAGTATTTGGCACAATTTAAAGGTAAGAATCGCCGATCAATGTGTTAGGCTCTGATTTTACAGCTACTTAATATGAAAATAGAATATATAAAAGAGAATATAGTGTTATAGCAGGGCTTTTTTATAATATATTGAGATGTATTCTTTATATGTAATCTTTCCACACACCTAAACTCCTTTTAATTTATTTTGCATTTATAACACAGGCCTGCGTTTGAAAAAAAATTTATGTTCCTCAAGATTTCTTTGTGGTTTCTTAATGAATAAAATCTCCTGAGCTCAAAAATGAATGTATTTTTGTTCAATCAGGACAGATTTTCTCAGTACAGCATACACCATTTTCATTGAGAGTACCTCATTTTTCCTAAAAAAAAATAAACCCTTTCTCTATCTAATAATGTATTATTATTGTTATATCATAGAAACAAGAATACACGAATGTAAACTATAATCCTCTTAATACAACAAAAATATTAAAGAATTTAAAATAATGAAGAAAATAATTATAATTCACAAGAAAAGACACCCTTGACGATTTTCGTTTGTGCTTCTCATCTGGTGCATCACGCTTCAAACACCAATAGTAGTCAGCAAGCATGTTTACGTCCTATTTATCCTGGTACCTTGGATTCCATTGTTTTAAGGGCCAGGTGGGATCTTTCCCCTGTTCTTCACTGTAATCCCCGCAGTTGTTGGGAAAATAATCCATTTGACTGAACTTGAGTGAATGGTCTTGCCACCATATCATGTGTGGACACCTGATAAGACTCAGATATTTCATAATCTTGATTAACTTCTAAATTAATCTCTTCATGGACCTTTATATGTTCAGGGGGAGAAGGTATGGGAATTCCTGGACCATGGGGCAGGGGTTTGATGGAAAAAGGAACATCTTTATATGCCACACTATGTTTATTATTCTTATTTATACCTGTGGAAAATATAATTGCATATTGCATAAAGGAATTGATTTGTAGTTGCAGATAGTACATAAACGTTTAGAAAAAGATATGTTCATGCTGAAGTGAACTATGTTTAATATGAAATTTTCAGGAGCCGGTATAATAGAGAAAGCTTAAATACTAGATACAATGCTCACCTTTAAGGTTTGTCATACAAAAATAGCAGTCCGTAGTGTGGTCCAATCCCTCTCTCCACACTATGGGAACACCAAAAGAGAGAGAGACTTCTATTCGCCCTGACTCCAGCGTCTTAAACTTATGTAGCATCCCTTGCAGCAGATATGTGGTGCAAAACTTTGATCTTGATCTTTTAGCCTTACTCCAAAATATGCATGATACAAAGGTTTAATTACACGAGAGATTGTACATTGCTGCTCGGAAAAGTCACTTTGCCGCAAACAGCAAAATCTGTCGGAGCTATTCTTACATTTTCTGTTCATTTTTAACTCAACCACTATTATTATTATTATTATTATTTATATTATTATTATTATTATTATTATTATTATTATTATTATTATTATTATTATTATAATGCTAAGCAATTTCTAACTTGAAAAAAATAAACTTAAACATAATTACTTAAAATGTATGCAAAGTTTACTGCGAATACAGTAGTGCAAAAAATATTAAAATTTTGATGTAATATTAGACATGTATAAACTATTAAATTATTATCACCCGCCGTATCGTAAAAACTGGACCTGATAGAGAAAAACGGATGTTAGATTCGAATTTAGGAGGTCAATTTTATTAAGGAACACTACAGAAAACCTAAGGTACATTTTTGACGCAGACCAATGTAATTGTTAAATAAATCTTTAAAGAAAAATTTCATGTCAAAGTCCTTAGGGAAGTTTGAGAATGGTTTAGTTTCATTGAGAATTGGCCAAGTTCGGATTAATATTGTAAATATATACTGATGGTTTTGGGAGTCAAAATTAAAATTGTAAAGAAATAAGGTATGGAAATTCTCTTTGTTTTTATTTAAGAGTACATAGAAACACCTTAGTAAGGTTGATTTTATTATTATAAAAGAAACCTTTGGAGGAAGGTTTTCAGGTATCCTAATCTATAACCATTGGAAACTCATCCGTAGAAAACAGAAGAGGAGATATCGCTTATGAAGGTGATTTATGGAAAATGAAAGAGAAAAAAAATACTTATTGCGGTCCGATCGACCAACCGTGACAAATGGTCAGTAGTTGGAAATCAATGAGGATTGATGGTAATAATAATTTAGAGGGAAAGAAAAAGAGAGAGAGAGAGAGAGAGAAAGAAAGAAAGAGAGAGAGAGAGAGAGAGAGAGAGAGAGAGAGAGAGAGAGAGAGAGAGTTTGTGTGTGTTTGGTTTAGGATATATAAAATGAGTTTAAGCAGAATAGAACTCACTTAGACCCCGCTCCTCTTACAGAATGATCTTGTCCTCTTGGAGACACTTTTATTACATAACTCAAGAAATTAGTAAAATATTAAGAAATAAAAATGTGGCCACCCATTTTTATTATATGTTACTGGTAAACTAATTTCTACTTCCATAGTTACATAGTTACAGGGAGCAATCAAGGACTACTTAGTCCACTCAAAGACCAATCCCGTGCTAGTAATCCTTTGGCCATTGTCACCACGATGCTAACGCGAGCGACATTCAATCCAAAACAGGGCTCCGGATTTAAACAATATCATCATTCGTAAAATAACTATTAATTTTGTTTTTAAAACTAATCACACTACTAGCATTTACTACCTCCGCGAGGAGTGCGTTCCATTTATCGAAGATTTTAAAGGTGAAATCTTTTCAGTTATGTCCGCTTGAAACCATCGTCCTTTAAGTTTAAAACCGTTGTTGCGTGTGATACCATAGTCGTACTTTAAAAAAAAAATATCATTTACGTTTTCAAATTTATTTAAAATTTTGAATACTTCGATAAGCTCACCTCGCAATTGCCTAGTTTCGAGAGTCGGTAATTTTAGTAAATTTATTCTTTCGATATACGACTTATTTCTAATCAAGGAAATTAGTTTAGTTGCCCGTCGTTGGATTCTTTCCATTATATTGATGTTTACATGTGTTTAAGGTGACCATAATTGTATCGCGTATTTTAGGTGTAGCCTTACTAAACTTTTATATGGAGGTATGATTATATCTTGATGATTATATCGTAACACTGTTTGTTAAATTTAATCTTTGTCCATGGAGATAAAATTCTTACCACTCATTTTATAGTTAAAACTTGGGTTATTTCGATCTACGTGCAAAACTCTACACTTGTCTAAATTGAATTTCATGTTCCATTTATTAGACCATTCGAAGATTTTATCTAGATCCCGCTGAATTATTTTGCTATCTTTTCTTATTTAAAATTTTACCTCAATATGTGTCGTCCGCAAATTTGGATAATTTACCAAGTAGGCCAGTGTCCATATCATTTACATAAATATGGAACAATAATAGTCCAACACAGACCCTCTGGGGCACGCCACTAGTTACAATTTGTGCAATCCGAAAAGTTACAGTTTAAAAATACTCTTTGTTTACGATTACTTAGCCATAAATCTAGCCATTGTAGGAGGTTTCCCCTAATTCCATGAGCAAAAGGTTTAGTTAGTAATCGCCTTTGAGGAGCGGTGTCGAATGCCTTAGCAAAGTGTAAGCAAACTATGTCCAAAGATCTACTTTCTCCATAGCTTTTAATTTTGTTGTCTTAAAATTCTAAAAGATTAATTAAACATGAACTTTCCGGCTAAAGCCCTGTTGACTATTGTGATAGAACGGTTTGAGGCCACTTAATTTCAACCGTTATCACATGTTGTTTAGAAACACGATGCTACCCACGTGCATATTTGCCTTGAAGCCGGCGCGTTATCGCGCCACCTGAGTCAATATTTAACCAAGGAGGGTCGTCCCCCCAATTTCGCCCCATGCGCCGACCTCGCCAGATTGAGTTAGGCTTATGGGCAGATAAGGTATTGTTCTCAGGCGCGGCTGTGCATTCCCTCAAAGCCCCCACTCCATTGTCCCCTACGCCAAGGGGATGGCTCGACTATTTATATGGGAACTTTACCACTAAGAGCAGATTCGAGATCCAGATTTTCTTCGCGAGACATCACTACGATCCAGTCTCACCTTGTGCACCAAGGGCTCTCTACCTCGAGGTCCACCATCATTGTCCAGAAGAGGACAATATCCCTTGAGTGCCAAGGTTCGAGCCTTCAAGACGCAAAGTCCACAAGGCTTCCCCTGTTGATCAGAAAGAGAACAACGTTAGAACAGCCATTGTTCTTTGAGCCCGTTGACAAGAGACGGTTTTCTCCCTCCCCCCTGTTGTTCAGAAACAAAATAACATTAGAACAGCCATTGTTCTTTGAGCCCGTTGACAAGAAACGGTTCTCACCCTCCTCCCCTGTTGTTCAGAAAAGGAAAAACGTTAGAACAGCCATTGTTCTTTGACCCTTTGACAAGAAACAGTTCTCACCCTCTCCCCTGTTGTTCAGAAAGAGAACGTTAGAACAGCCTTTGTTCTTTGAGCCCGTAGACAAGAGACGGTTCTCACCCCCCCTGTTGTTCAGAAGAGAACAACGTAGAACAGCCATTGTTCTTCAAGCCCGTTCGCCAAGAAACGGTTCTCATTCCCAAGACGCCACGTCAGGATCATTTAATTTCTTCCCCTTCGGCTAGAACTCGCCGGCGGACCGAAGATTCCTTTGCGTCGCCTTCCTCTGCACAACACGTGTAATTACGTAAGCTGAACATTACCTTTGAGTATTTAACCTTTTTGTCAACCCTATTCCGTGCTTTAAATGGTTTAGCGAACCATCCCATCCCTTTAATTTTTATTTGTTTTACCTTTTTAAATCTCTTCCAAATCTTAATCCTCGGATTAGCTATATTTCCCACGACCCTTTCTATTCTCTGTTTATGTCAATATTTTCCGTTTTGTGTGTTGTTGATAGTTTTATTAATAAAACTCTATTTTATTAATGATAGCCATATTATTATCCTTGAGCTCAGTTCCACTTCTTAAGCATATTAAGAGATAAAATTCATCGGTCGACCAGATAACCACGCACTCTAAATATAATTAAATAGTTCCCTCAACGAATAGTCATATATGGTATATCGTCGAGAGTCCATTCTACGACAACTATCATTTATGAGATTATGCATTTCCAAATGATAGATCGCTCTATCGCGAATGACAGATACCATTAATTTACCAACGATGGATGTTAAACTTAGGGGGCGATAATTGGTCGGATTTTCTCTCTTTCCCTTACTGAAATTAGGAGTGATATTCGCTAGCTTTTATATATACAAGTATATATATATATATATATATATATATATATATATATATATATATATATATCGCAAGAAAAGATAAGGAATTAAATCACATTCTCCGAAGACAATTTAATTCAGAACAATTTTGGTGTATCTCACACCCTTTTTCAACTGACACTGGTTAGAAAATATAAGAGAAGTGCATATAAGCATAATACAAGATCTCCTCTTTTTTTCCCCTAATCCCCTATTTGTGGCTAATCTGAGGAGGGGGGGTAGGCCTAAACATATTGAAGGGCTGGCATTTTACTATTTTGTTTATATGCTTTCTTATTACAGGATTAAAAGAAAATTGACCCTCAGATAGATTTAAATTAGGAACTGACGATATCAAGATCCATTCTACGATTCTTCTCTTAACATAGTTAGCCGATTTAAATACCATTTTACTTCCATTGAAATCGATCGTATGATTCTTGTCTCTAACATGGCAAAATATTCCACTGCTTTCGCTGCCCACTCTAATATCTCTTTTGGGAAAAAAGAAGGGATCTTTCACGATCTGACCTTGTGTCATGCTTATATGCACTTTTCTTATATTTTCTATCCAGTGTCAGTTGAAAAAGGGTGTGAGATACACCAAAACTGTTCTGAATTAAATTGTTTTCGGAGAATGTGGTTTAATTCCTCATATATATATATACATATATATATATATATATATATATATATATATATATATATATATATATATATGCATGTATATATATATATATATATATATATATATATATATATATATATATATATATATATATATATGCATGTATATATATATATATATATATATATATATATATATATATATATATATATATATATATATATATATATATATATATATATATGCAAAAAATCACACAGGAAAATGAACGGCTGATTACCAGTACTTTCGAAGTTGTTCAGTTTATTCTCAAGGAATAATGAATAATTTTACAAAAGTGGTATATATAAGAGCCGTAAAAGCGTTGCCTTGCCCATGTAAAACGAAAGGACGCAAAATCCAAAAATAATATCAGGAATGGGATTAAATACCAGAACTCTTCCGGAAGTTCGAACCTATGAGAAAAGAATGTAGACAAAATAGGGCTTAAAGCTATGATGAGTCCATACACATGCAGTTAAAATACATTGAAATAAACAAAAGGAATAGAGCTAATTTAGTAAATCAAAGGGGATAAGATTTAAAATGGACAATTTCGTTACAAATAAACCATTTAATTACAGAAGCGAGTTTAAAGAGACCGGGGGATATATTGAAATTAGGCGAGGAATTAATGAATAAACATTCGATAATATTTCTTTAACATAGTCAGCAGATTTATAAATAAATTTAGCCGAATTCCAATTGATAGGGTGCCTATCTTAAGATAAATGAACAAAGAAAGCACTATTACTTTTACCTCTTCTAATATTATATTTATGTTTGGTTAAGCATATATTTGATAATTCTCCGGTTTTTTCAAAGTATTTCTTAGGGCAAACAGCACAATCGATAAAGTAACTTCCCCCCCCCCCCCTATACTATAGTTATTATTTCGAATCAACATTTTGTACATGATAAACTCACACTTGAATATGACTGAAACATTTAAACTTTTCAAGAGGCAGGGAAATAAGAAAAAGGACCCAGAAAACGGTAAAACAAGGGAGTTCTTAAAATTGAATGCGGGAGGGATTTTAGTTCTATAAAATGATTTTTTTGCCAAATCTAGGCACCCTGCAAGAAATTTTTGAGGGTAACAAAGATTGCTACCTATTTCAAAAATCTTAGAAATCTCAAGGTATGAGAATTACGGGCTGGTGACCCGCAACCCAAGGAGAGACATTGAAATAAATACAGACCGTTTGACTTTATCATTATGACCTGAGTAAAAAATAAATATGAGGACCGGCGTTGGTAGGCTTACGATAGACGGATAATTCAAATCCAGATGGGGTCTTGTGAATAAGTAGATCTAGGAACTGGAGGATGCTATTTTGTTCGAGTTCAATGGTAAATTTAATAGAGGGAACCAGAGAATTAAGGTCAGTAAGAAAACCATTGACATCCTTAGAGGTAGGCCACAAACAAATAATATCGTCTATATATCAGAACAAAACAAGGGGAAAATCATTGATTTTCCCCACCATCATCGATTTTCCCCTTGTTTATTCATCTTCCGTAATTCAGAACTGGTAAGATGAACTAGTTAGATACTTTTTTAAACATAGTCATATTGTTTCTGAAAATGTTAATAAGAAATCATATAGACTGATTTCCTGGTGTATTTATCAATGCTCCACTCAAATATGACATTCTTTGACACCTGATTGAGTTTTGTCATTACAAGATTAATTTTCAGCTCCGATCTGAGACAGGTTTGTGATAACTCTGAAAAACATCGGCTACTATTCTTCTTGATTCCAGGAAAATAAAATGATTGGGGGGGAGAACGTATGGAGCTTACATAGCTCAAATTAATTCTGATTGCTTTTTTTCCCAATCATCTACTCAAAATCCTACCAAGTCGTGCTGTCAAACGGTCAAAGGACCATCTCCCATCATACAGTTTATGAATGACGATATCCGCTAGTACTCATACAAGATAATATAGGGCAGTATATGATATATATATATATATATATATATATATATATATATATATATATATATATATATATATATATTACTAGCAGAACTACTATGGATGTTTCAAAAATGGAATATTTTCCACAAAAAATGCTAATAAACTAATTTATTGATTGCAAATAGATTTACTTTGACACAGTGTCACGGTGTTATGTCTTCTACATTCATTAGTAAGCAGTTTGGCCACTCTCTGCATCCATGAGTGCTTTAACGCCTTTTTGGATGGCATTGATCAATGTTTTGCACATTTCCTGGATTCGCTAAGATCTGAACCAAACTTCAATGGGACGCCATATGAGTTGCTGTTTGGTCGTAATGAGCTCTATGTGTATTTACTCTTTAAACACACGCCATAAACTCTTAATTAGATTCATTCCCGTGGTATTTCCGGGCCATAAAAGCAGATAAAATCCATTTTGTGCTCACCATGTCTAGACTGGTTTTGCTGTATGACATGGGCCGAGTCTTGTTTAGCCAGTAAACGACCTTTAAGAACTCCTATATTCTTTTCCTGGTTCATAGTTTTCTCAACAATGTGCGACTTGTTCCATGCACCGAATGGCTCCCCACACCTTGATTTTTGTTGGAAATTTTAGTATTTTCCTCTGACATTCAGCCATAAAATGTTCTCCAGGCCACCTTCTTACATTGTAGGCGGTCATCTAGCACTGCAATGGTTGATTCGTCAGAGAAAACTAACTGAATTTATAGAAAATATAACATAAATAATTACACAGCCATAGAAGCTTTGGAAAACACATTGAATCAAGTAATGAATCATCAGATAAACTTCATGGTTTGGAAAGATTAGAACCATTACAAAAAGGCCGCATTAAAATGTTAGTAGGTACTCGTATTAATGCTTTTTTATGCTTACCTTTCCCCATTGTTCTGTTGTCTACTCAAGGTGATTCTTTGCCCAGGAATAGGGTGCCTTCATCATTGTTTCCGAAAGTCGAGGCTTCTTTCTCGGGCGATATAATTTCAATCCAGCTTCCAAAAGCCTGTCCTTCAGTCTTCTTCAGGCAAAGTTAGCACTCTCTGCTGACAGCTCAATAGAAATCTCCCTTTAAGATGTTCTTACGTTTTTAAGACTTTGTTGTATTAATTTTGTATTTATTCCCTATAGTTGTTTTCCGTTTTTGTATACATTTTCCAACCGTTTTTGAGTTAATATCTTGACTTTTATAATTTTGTTTCTAAATAACACTGAAAGTTTGAGTTGAAACACCTATTTTCTTTGCTATTTTTTTCTGTTTTAAATTAGTTTCTTACAGTAAAACGTTTATTTGTTCAATTTTTCGAGGACTCAATTCCTCCTGTTTACCCATTTTGGTTTCATTCATTTATAGCTAAAAAACTACATGAAACACACAAAATCAAATTATTAAAATAGCTAAAAACTATCTGAAACACACAAAAACCCTATTGTCAACAGTTACAAAACAAAACATCTTATTTGCACTCTAAAGCCAAGCTATAGACTGAATCACAAAACAGGCTGACTTCATTGAAATGGGCCAATGCAGGGTTGTTCCTTCAATGTTACCAATTCTACTTACAAAGTAACCTAACACTTGAAAGTAAAGGTTAAATAGTTCCTTGGTCTTAGTGCATAAAATAAAGCCATTTGCAATCAATAAAATTGGTTTCACTGTTTTATTTGTAGAAAAATATTTTGGAAAAATTGATAATAATTTTGCCAACACTGTATATATATACAGGGTCACCCTAAAAAAACGGGCCTAACTTTCGATGGGCCTCATTTCTTAATTTTATGCAATTATTGAATGAAACTTTGGTGCTAACTAGTTTATTGGGTTTAAAAACATCATATCAAAATATGAGAGTTTTTGGACTTTTCTTCTTTATTCTAGAGCACGTGTTTAGGTGACCTCCATTAGCTTTGTACATTTCTTGGGACGCAGCATAAAGTTGTCCATGACGTCCTTACAAGCAGACCGACTAATGGCTCTGATCTCCTCCTTGATGGCTTTCTTGAGTTCCGTGATGTTTCTGGGTCTTACCGCGTACACTCTGTCTTTAAAGTAGCTCCAGAGAAAGAAATCTGGGGGTTGAGGTCTGGGCTGTGAGGTGCACTGACCATATGGCCACCAAAGTTCTCTTTTAGCCAATCTCGGCAAAGGTTAGAAGTGTGAAAGCTTGCTACATCTTACTGGAACCAGAACTTCCTCATAAGCGTCGTGAACAGGATCTGCAGCTCTCTCTTGAAAGTTTTGAGGACTTCAAGATACCGCTCCTTAGTGACTGTCACTGTCGCGCCAGATTCTTGAAAGAAGAATGGTCCGATGATGCCTCTGGCTGAGATTGCAGTCTATACCATGCACTTATGGGAGTATAGGGGCTTGGTGGCTACCCTATTTGGTCTGGAGGTCCTCAGCAGACATTTGTCTTCGATTTTACCTTTTCTTCAATATGGAAGTGAGCTTCATCTGAGGTCCGAAGGAGGTTAAGGAAAGTTGGGGTCTCCTGAACCTTCTCCAGTATCCTGACTGCCATAGCCTTTCTCTGTTCCTTATCTGAGGTTATAAGGGTCTGCTTCGTCTGTATTATGTATGCGTAGGCCTTTACATCCATTACTAGCACTCTCTTCCAAGGCTAACTGGATATACCGAGGGACTGACTTCGCTTGTGCACAGAGCGTTTTGGACTCTGCTGAACTGACTCTCTCACGCTCTCGACCAGCTCAGCTGTAGGCTTCCTGGGGCGTCCTAAATGACTTGGACGGTTGTCACTGGCTGCATTGAGGTTCTTCACTGTCTCATAGTTCTCGAAGTAGTCCACCCAGTTCTGAATTCTGCTCTTGGAGGGGGCTATTTCACATTCAAACTAATGCACGAAAGTGTCCTGCACTTTCTTAAACAAGCCTGTCTTATAGAATTGTTTGAAGCAGTATATTCTTTGCTTGAGCTCCCATTGAGATCTAGTTGTGTTTACATGCGTTGATTCTGTCATTTCCTGCAAAGTATAGGTTTGGACCAAAGGGAAACGTAGTAAAAAAACTAACTTGCACATTTTAATTTATTCATTATCCTTATCATTTACATTACATATTCTTCAAAATGACCCTCATTTACTTCTAGACATTTTCTAACCCGTTCCACGCAAGACGTTTGAACATTACTTATCAAGGAAGTATTTGATTCTATGCCTTCAAATTCTATTAATATGTTTGCCTTTAGTTCCGATATTATTCCAAGACAGTTGTTATAAGCAACTGATTTAAGGTGGCCCCCATAAAAAGTAATCTAACGTTGTCATATCTGTAGATCTGGGTGGCCATTCAATTGGTTCACTTCGTCCAATCCATTTATTTCCAAATGTTTCTTGCAAAGATTCACGCACAATCTTTGCAAAATGTGGTGGAGTCCCATCCTACTGAAACCTCATAATTCTCCGATCCTATAAGGATATGTCATCTAATTTGCCAGCATATGCAGATATGAATCAGCAGTCACAATATCGGTGAAAAATATGAACCAATTACCGTATCGCCAACCATAGCTTCCCATACCATAACTCTTGGATTGAATTGCACGCGTCCTTCCTCTACCCAATGTGGATTATCAGTAGCCCAATATCGTCCATTATGTCTATTGACATCACCGTTTGGCTAGAAAATTGCTCCATCACTAACATGATACGTTTTACCAGCTGCCTATCCTGCATAAACCATTCCCAATATTCCATACGACGATCTCTATCATCATCATGTAATAATTCCTCGACTAACTGGACTTTATACGGGTGAAAATGATTAGTGGCTAGAATGCGCTGGCCCAAACTGTTAGATACACCTGTTTCATGTGATAATTTTCGTATTGACATACGTATTTTGCTTCACACAATATCTTACCAGTGCAGATGTTCAGGGATCAGGAGTTCTTTTTAAACAAGCTTCCCGTTTCCTTGAAACGGGCGAAAAGAAGATCTTACTAATAGTTTTGTAATTGAAACCTTTGGGGGTACTTGGTATTAAAAGCATCTGCAACCGAACGTGAAGCGGCACTATCCATTGCGTATGAAAGAACCAGCTCTATTATTTCTGTTCTGGTTAGCTTAGCGACCATAATGTAACGATCTGAAAAATATAATATAAATTAATTTTAAATCTAAAATTTAAAATGTGCAAGCTGATATCTGAAATCAAAGATCTGCAAAATTTTAAGGTCATATTAAAAAAATAAATTAATAAATCCATTTTCAACCTTTAATTTACTGTATATTTCCTAGGGTGGGGCCATAGGAAATATATATATATATATATATATATATATATATATATATATATATATATATATATATATATATATATATATATGTATATATATATACATATAGGGTCATAGGAAAAAGTTCTGAGACTACTTAGTATGTTGTTTGTCCATGGTCTCAAATGTTCTATGTTCTTTACTGCTAAGAACATTGCAATAAATTCTACTATGTGAAAAAGTTCGCCGAAATGCTGAAAATGCTGAAACATATAGTAATCAGCCTCAAACTGGCAGTTAACTGTTAGAAAAAAGGTGATGATGAAGCACATTTTGGTACTATTTTGAGTTCAGTGGTTCTCGGCAAAAGTGCTCCAGTTCCTTTAGATGAAAAGCATCCCAGACATAGAGATTGTGCGGATGCATCTAGGCGGGCACGACACAGGAATCATGAAAGCGCTGCCATTTTACCTCCTAACAATGGATTTTCCATAAGCTCCAAACTAGCGCAAAAGAGATTCATCAGAGAATAACACTTTGTTGCAGTCTGCTACAGTTCATTCTTTATATTTCTTCAAAAGTTGAGACTCTCCCTAAGGTTTTGGAGGTTTGGGAAATAGGCCTTCTTCACAGCTACCTCGACTTAAGACCTTTGTCAAAACGTCTCCACCTAACTGTGCGTGCTGAATCATTCACGCATGCCTTTTTCCAATCATAGGTATGATCGGCACTGCACGTTATTTATCCAAATCTGCTCTTCATTTTTGTTGGTCATAAGACGAAATACGGCAAAATTGGTGCTTGTTTTGTGATTTCAATTTGTCTATAATACGAGGTAATTAAAACAAATAAGGGAATGTGGGGGGGAGGATCTCACACCCAAAAGGGGAGTATGGGGTCTTCCCCCCTTCCACATTGTTAGGTAGATACAAAAAGGTTTGTCTACCTTCACAAACTAGTAATTTGAAAATTGAAGGTTATGTTATATTTTTTGTACTTTATTCAAATCTGCGATGAATCCTTGACAACAATCCCCGGGAACACCATTCCTAATTAATGATCTCCATCAAATTTTGATCCTAGAAGATGAGCCCCCCTTCCCCCCCGCCCAATGTCAATCATATTTGATGATTCCCAATAAACTTATTGGCATATTTAAAAATTAATCGATAAAATAACTTTTATTTAAAGAACCAAAAAAAAAAATACACAAACAAATTAAGCAAACACAGTTAAATTAACAAAAAATAAAATATTATTCCAACAGGTAAAAAAGAGAAATATGATGGCACAAATTTTAAATCCCCTCAAAACGAATCGATTCTGCCACAGGGGTTAAATTAGGCTAGGTTAGGTCAGGTCAACTTAGGTTAGGTTAGGTTAGTTTAGGTTATGAAAATCTAACCTCACCTAATCTAACCAATATTATCTTAACCAAATTCAATCCTGGGTAGCATTTTTACTCTATCTTTTTTACCTTAATCTTATTATCAATTATTATTTTAAAAATTCAATCCTAAGTAATGACCTCCAAAAACGATCATTGCAAGATACTGACCCTCCAAAACCCCAATCATTCAGAATGATCCCTAAAATAGGCTGGGGGTGCGTTATCTAGGATTGATCCCCAATATGTTCTTTATTTTGGTTGTCTTATGTCGATATGCGGCAAAATTGGTTAAGTTAGGTTACCTCAGGGTAATTTTAATTAAACTATTTCCTGTGCTTTATTCAAAGCAGTTCTTCATTTTTGGCGGTCGTAAAGTGAAGTGCAGCGAAATGAATATTTATTCCGATTTCGACCGAATCGGTTTTACGGCATTTCGCCTCCCGACTGTGACAAAAGAAGAGCAGATTTGAACAAAGCACAAATAATTCGACGGGAAAAATTAATAAATTGTACAAAAAGTTATTACGGTAAAGTAAATAATAACTCAAGTAACTTCACTCTGCCTCTCTAAACAAATTTACTACATATTCCCTAATCATTTTTATATATTTTACACATCCCATCACCTACGCGGCTTACACATTGACGGAGGGCATGACGAGATGTCGGCTGTACCATCCGTGCATATTTGTTATTGTCGAGATTTAGTGAGTGGGTAATCCCAGTATCACTTCCTGGACATATATTTTATTATTGCACCGAGGTGAAGCGGAGGTAAAGTGTATCCAATACACCTACCGTAGCCACTTCCGGTGAATAAGAATGAACCCAGTGCTTCCCTTTTGATCAAAATTAATATAATGATCCCCTGAGTGTGTCATCACTCAGTAAAAACCAGTCATGGGTGGACCCGTGTAATATTGAGATTTAAGCCGAGTGGATTGTTTATTAATTGCCAAAGGATTGACCAAAATAATTAAACACACATATAAAAAAATAATCTTCAATTTACAGGAATTAGAAATATAAAACAGCGTATATAGGTATAAATAGAATTAATATTTGCACTCACTAGGATGCTTGCGTCTTAATGGCATCCGACAGAATGAATGGAATAATATTATTAAATTAAACACTGAATTAATCGCTTCTAATACTCGAGGTTATAGGCTCGGGATGGGAATTGTAGTTAACGAATAAACTGGTGAAGTTAGGAGAGGGGATAATTCCCTTTAACGATACCTTTGAGTTCGTAAGTATTTTGAGAATGACGGGGAAGATCTTCTTCTAGTGACGATGATCGCACTTAGTCCGGCCGTCCGAGGTTACCGAATGAGAAGGTAATCCTAGACTGGTGATATAATGATCCTATGCCGGATCACGAAGGCGACCCAAACTGTGGCTTAAATCGGACTTCTTCTTCTTCGAAGTGACTGTCCGATTATTCGGATCCTGGAGGGGGTAGCCAAAACCGATTACCCAGCTACGTCTAGGGTAATCCGCAGATGGAGGTCCTGTGTAACCTCTGACTCTGAAGAGAGGGAGGCTCTGCGAGAAGTTTAGCACCTACAAGTACCGTGACGGCAACACACAAATTCCCCGAAGTTTCTTTCTTACAACGGGTGAACTGTTTCCTTTGTGGGACTAGCTCTCCACACTCAACGTAGGTCCAGGGAGAACTTTCCCTTTTATTTCCCTCACAAGCAAAGATCGAGAGAGAGCACCGAATTCTCATAAAATCTGTATCACTGCGGGAAAGACCTTTTCATCTGCTGTCAGACAGAGTAAATCCTTCACACCTTCGCGCTAGCCTTGCTACACGTCGCGGTTTACGACGGAGCGAAAACTCGTGCCTTCGTCAGTTCGGGTATCTTTTAGCGGTAGACATTTTCCTGAGCGACCGGCCGCAAATTTGGTCGTCTCTTTGGTGCAAAAAGAGGCGGAGGGAATTCGAGGCGAAAGGCGAATTTGGAATACTGGAGGGACTCTCAGCTTGTATCGGGGTATTTCTGCATACACTAATGTACGTGGTAATTAGACTTCTACAGTGATTGTGTATTTATTCCTTATTCTCCAAGATAAAAAAAAATATATGCAACTTTCAAAATGAGCGCAAACCATATCGTTTATTGTATTTACTAATCATTTTATTCAAATATGCATCTTAAGCAAGATATTACTTTAGTACATTACTATCTTTTTAATGTATTCATCTACTCAACGACTTTTATGTAAGCCAGCTAACATTGTAGCGCCATATTTTCCCGCGCAGCCTTAATTTTATTGGTTTACAATCCAGACTTTGCAGATTCTAGCTATCTTCCTCTTATAACCACCACTTATTTTCATCATTAATAATTATTCTTCTACATAAGTTAAATATGTATTTTTATTCCAAATATATTTCTACCAGTCCTTCTCTCAGCAATTCCTTTCCTCCTTTTATTCCTCATAAGCAAGTGTTTGCTATTCTCATAAAATTAACCATTAATTTCAGTAGCTTTAGATGAAGAAAGCTTATACTACGTTGAACTGGTGACATCACTGCGATTTTCTTTAATAGAGTTGGAAAACTCAAATTTGAGGGGAAGCCATGATTTACACATTCCTTTGGTGGAAGATGTCTTTTCTTATTATGAAGGTAATAGTTGCATTTGGGACGTGATTTCACCTAGTTTAAAGAACAAAGTTAGGACACAGAATAATGTAACTTTCTCAACAGAGATGTAATAAGTTTAGTGGTTCATTAACTTTTTAAATGTACTACATAAATTGACAATGAGCAATAAATTTTTATCAAACCTGAAGTTTGCAGTGAAAAACAAAGAAATAATGTATGGGAGAGACAAGAGAAATTTCTATTAAAATTTTTTTTAAATACATATTGAGAAACCTTGAAATGATTTGTGACTAAAAAATAATGATATCAGTAGGATAATTAGGCCTTCTATAATTTATATTATTAAACTATTATACTAAATGTTAGGTTGGAAATTCAAATGGAAAGTAAAAGACATTTTAATATACAATAAGCTACATTTATTAGTCAGAATAGTTTCCAGGAAAATTGACATAAATGAACCCATCACACAGAAGTTTTGTTTGGCCTTTATTCGATTTAATTGAACTCCATCATTTAAGAGTTCGAATGAAAAGAAAACTAAATTCAAGTTTTAAATTTTAAGTTCAAAAAGCGTCCTTTTTGTTGTCGTACTAAATTAAATAGCTAGATCAAATAGGATTTAGCTAATTTTTTTATAACCTCTTTTTTTGCTATTCGTCGGGGGATTTGGTTTGCGGGGGGAATTTGTCCGGGGGAGGATTTTGTCCAAGGGGGGTGGGGATTTGTCCTAGAACCGCGAAGAATACCTTTCTTGGATAATTGATTCTGTTCTGATGAAGTGTATGAGTTGATATTCTTTTCCATATTTTTATCAAAGTAAATCTATCCATTTAAGTGAAGTTGTACTTATTTAAATCATTGTAATAAGATAACGCAATGTCTGGTAATATGATGGATGAGGAAGAACTTCCCAATCTACTGGAATAATTTTTATCTTGTGTCATACCTTCCAGGTGTTGGCCTCGTGCATTGTCAGGAAGGAAGAGGCCACCGTCTTGCTTGCACTTGAGAAGTGAAGGACTTTTTTCCTCAAGAAGCGCATGTCAACGTTGTAATTATATATATATATATATATATATATATATATATATATATATATATATATATATATATATTCAGTAACTATTGACGTGCTAATAATTAATAACTTCTTTCACATCTACTAATTCAAGGCATAGCCTTTGCGACCGCGCCTCGGAGTAACAATGAGGTTTTATAAAGAAACCACTTTTGTTGTCCTGTAACAATTTCAGTCCAGAAAGGACCATCGAGGAAATATAAATGAAGCAATATTTGCGTGTTATAAACTTTGTCCTTCGGAGTCTATGTGGTGCTTTAAAATTATTATTATGAACTTTTCAAATTAATATAAGATGTTTACGTATTGTTTTATGCCTGATATTTAAAAATTGGGCCGTTTCACGAGTGTCTGGTGGAGCATTAAATTCCACTAGAGTCTTAAGAGAGGTATATCATTTGCAGTATGGCGGAGTTTAACATCGCTAATTTTCGTCCTTAATCGACTGAACGTAAATTTTGTGACCAACCCGGGCATTTAAAATGCTCAACATAGCTCATAAGTTTTTATGATTTTACTAATATCGTGGCAATATTCCCTTTATTTTACCATAAATCATGCTATGCCTAATGTGTGCTTCATTTGTCGCCATCTCTATTGAAAGATTATAACAAAATATCTACCTTTCAAAAAAACGGAGTCATTTCAAGCTTAAAAAAGACCCTGGGAGTAATACAGCTAATAAAAGGGTTAGCCATTACTTCATTTATTTTTAAACTGATTGCAGAAAATATGAAACAATTTTATAAATCCTTAGAAGCATATTTTCTCAATTTTCTAATTTCTTGACAACCTAACAATTTCTATTCGATTCAGACAATTGTTCCGAACAAAATAAAAGCTTTTCTTTGTATCTTGAATATAACAACGAAGGTTTTGAAGCATAATACTATTGAAATATTTCTTCGAGTGTAGCTTTATCACAATATTTTTTATCGCGAACCAGACTGGCTAAAGCTATGAAAATGTGATAATCCATAGACATGTCAGAAAAGTATGGCAGAAGAGGAAATAATTACCTACGTTGAGCAATTAGTACATCCCACACTACACGTGACATGTTTGGTGGTTGTGCAACGTTATACTTCACCCATTTTCTCTAGACAATCAGATTTGTAACGAAAGATTATTTATTAAAGACGCACTCAAAACGAGACAGTTTGTTTATTCATAGGTGTCTATTCAAAAACTAGAGATAAACGTTTATTTTGTTTGGAAAAGAACTCCAAAAACTGATGTAAACTATTTTTTAGAGAAAACTACAGTTTTAAGCAGATATTTTAATTCATCCACTTAAATTAATCTCCCAAACATTCTCGGTAACTTGTTATTATTGAATTTATGTTTACATATCATATGAATATTTCAAGCAGAAAATATGTAATTGATACCAAGATATCAAATATTTAGCTTGAATGCATTTATTCATAGGGTAGGATGCTGTAATTTCTACAAAAATATAGGTAGAAACAGACAAAAAATTATCTTATTAAACGGATATATTCAATGAAATTGTGCAAATACATATTTATAAAGAATTATTTTATGAGTTGAAGAGTGAGTTAAAAAAAACAAACAATAGTCATTCTTTGGAAAAATGCTCTTCAAGATAATGGAGCCACACAAAGCGCCTCTCTATCGACTAAGGACTCGGAATTGGTTCATTTACAAAGAAAAGTATGAAGAAATTCAGCATTTAAATTCTTATATGTAAGAACGACCTTGCTTGAAGCTGATTATGTATCGAATGGAAAGCCAAAGAATTTTACAAACCATGGAGGTTAGAAGAGAGAGAAAATCCCCCGGGAAAGAAGAACAGGGGATGCAAAGCTTTGAACGAGGGGTTAGAGAAAACATAAATAGCAATCTCAAATTATTTGTAGTCAAAATGAGATTTATTAATGTTAGAAACATGAGTTTTGAGAGATATGTCACTACCAAAGGTGCTACCCAGAGTTTGTGCTATATCAAGAGAAGCATTAGAGGAGCCGAAGGTTAAGATAGGCATCAATAGATTTGAAATCAATGAAATTTGCTTGAATGCCCACCCTAAATCTCTCTCTGAAGGCCAGTCAGTGATGATTATTGAATAGTAGGCTTCTAATATTCTCAGAAAAGGAGATAAATAGGAGGAGTAATAGATTTGGTTATCATCAGCTAGATTAAGATGACGCATAAGAATATCAAAGTGAAGTAGAGAGATGCGAAACAAGCAGATCAAGAACCGGCCCTTCCTAAACACCTAACCCCTCTCTGCCGGCCGAGATATATTATTTTCAATATGAAAAGATTGAATACGAGATAAAAGTCGCGAGTGAAACCATTTGAAAGAAGTTGCCGCGACACCCGAAAATTAAAGGATGTGGTGAATAAGAACAGCGTGGATAACAGTTTCGAATACCTTCGAGGTAATGCCAATATATTGGCATGACTTTACCACCCTTTCGAGGCGTTTAACCATGCACTTTAAAGCGGAGGGCCTAAAGATCATATGGAGAGCGCGTACAACATCAACCTAAGTAGAGATATTCTAGTTAATAACATCAGAATTCAAAGAAAAGAGGGAAATAAAGCTAGGCTTAACATCTTAGAAGCCATCTTAATAAACTAAGAAAATAAATGAAATGAAATGAAAAGAGAAGTGGGAGACAAAAAACAGCTTTTCCGGCCCTAACCCGCCAACCCCTTTTCCCTTATAGAGGTGCCAAGGAGGGGGGAAGCCTGGTAGAAGGGAAAGGAAGAAGAAAGTTTTAGGATAGGACAGCGAAGAAAATAGTAGGAGAAAAAGTGGACTTAGTTAGTCATGGGACATAGAGCTTAACGTTGAATACGAACCACGATGTGTCGTTTGTCTTTAACTATAACTTTGCAGTTTATCGTGACCCCTGTCCCACGCATCTACTATGAGTTCCGTGTGCGAATGTGATAGTAAAAACCAATAGATGTTGAAGGCTAAATGAAGTAAGAGGTTTGCAAAGACATGCTAGTTGCCTGGAGATCAGGCTTATCACTGTCCATTATAGCTAGTTATAGCTAGCGTGATAGAGTTAGAAAAATTGTATTTGCGTGACTGTCCCGCATTGCTGTTTTTATTGTATATGTATCTATTTTTAATATGTATAAGTAGCGTTTGTATTTATGAGGCGTTCAAATCGTTAATAGCACTTATTCATAATAAAAGCTGGCGTAGGTTTCTATCTCTATCTATTCTTTTGTATTCCTATCCTAGTTATAATTGATTTATATGCTATTATCTGGTGATGCTTCGGTTATATAATTACTCTTAGTCGTCGTCGAGTATTATTCTTCTTCTCTAGGTGTAGATTTCTTCTTTGTTCTCTTCTCCTCTTCTACTATCATTGGGAAACTTGGGAATTATCTGCGTGATCTCCATCTTCTCTTTGGGCAATTTGGTTGGTTACTTTCCTTGGCTCCTTTTGCAATTATTTTGTTAAGTGGCTTTATCTTTGCCTTCCTGTGCAGGTCTCGTAGTCTTCTTCTTTCTCCTCTTCTAGGTTTCTTATTGAGTATATGGCTTTGTTTTAGACTTTTTTGATCTTTACTAGATTACTTCTCGAGATCGTGTACATCGTTATGGTTGGATAAATATTCGCGGACTGTACTATGGCTTGATAACTTTTCCCCTTGTTTTTCATGGTTAGGTTAACTAACTTGTACAATAATGCCAGGCCGTTTTTCCTTCGATTTACCATCTTAGTTACGTGCTATTTATTTCCTGATTTCGTAATGGTTAGTCCAAGCACCTTACATTCTAGGTCGTATCTATAGCGCTGTTCATCTACATATATATTTGAGATGCTCCTCCTGTACACGGGTACCATTTTAAATTTATACCTGTTAGTTTTAATTTTCCATTTTTATTCGTATCTATTAATGCTTCTTAACTCTTCTGCAGTCATCCTAGCTTGCATTGGTCCGTCCCTATAGGGGTAAATTATGATCTAGGTGACGTCGTCGGCAAATTGGATGTTCAAGCAGCCCTCATTTCTTGGTGGTGGCATATCTACTGTGTAGATTGAATAGAGAGTCTATGGACTCAGACATCCTCCTAGGAGCAAACCCAGAGTGAGCTCGAATATTTCTCCCTGATGTCGTCCTACTTCCACTTAAGCACGTGTCTCCATTACATAATCACCTAAAATCCTTTCGACCTTGTTGTTCATTCGTAATTTGACTATCTTGAGTTTCATACCCCTCAGCTGTACTTTGTCGAATGCCTTGGACACGTCCCGGCATACGATGTCTACGCTCATTTTTTCTCTCTTTGCTTTCGGTATCTTTCTAACAATAACTCCAAGGGCCATCTCCGTACTTCTGTTTTTCCTGAAGCCCAATTGGCAGCTGTTTATCCGGCCATTATCATCAAGGAATTTGGACAGTCTGATATTAATTATTTTTTTAATACCTTACCGATGAAATCCAGCAGCGAGACGGGGTGGTAGTTACCCACTTGATCTCGAGATTTTCCCGCCTTGGGTAAGAATTTTATTCCTACCACTTTCAGTTCATCAGAAAAGTAACCATATTCAAGCACGCATTGAAGATGTTTCTTACTCCCTCCAGTATGTTTGGGGGTGCTTCAAGGTAATTAAATCTGGTGAGTCCTGATCTGCTCAGGGCTCTCTGTCGGAAGTTCTTTATCAATTCTTTTAATTCCTCTGATGTAATTATTGCGACTATTCCGTAGTTGTTGTTTATCCTTTCCTCGACAACGTGGAAGGGGCATGTCCTTTCGATCTCCCCATTGAGTTCCTCCACGATCTGATGTTTAAATTTAATGTCAGAGTCCTCGTTCTCTTCTTCGCTAATTTTGAATACATTTCCCCAGTGCCCTCTGAATAATGCTTCTATTTCTTCCTCATCTTCTAAACTGTTGTTTCTTGCATCCTTAATTTTCATTTTATCCCTTGTTGCCCGTGTCGTTAATTTGATGATATGTTTACAAAATTCCTTAAGTGATTCTTTCACATCTATTTTCTCGATTTGCTGATCCCATTTCTGTTTCTGTTTTTCATAAATTAGTTCTATTAGTTCTCTTTTCTGTCTCCTTATTGCGTTGTATGCTTCCCTTGATGTTCCAAATCTTCTTATATTTTCTGCCACCGGGCCCATCTCCTTGCTCAAAGCCACCATTTCTGGTGTCCACCTAAATTGTTTAATGGTTTGGTACGAGTTAATGGAGACGGCCCTCTTCTCTGCTGTTTTAATTTCTTCTCTGATCCTATCTAAATCGCCTATCAAAATTACCGGTATATTGAACAGATTAATAAAGTTTTGTACCGGTATTTTGGGGCGCCTGGGTGGCTGGTATCCAGTTGCAACAATGATGTTGCTTAATTCCATTTTAATTTCTATAGCTAAATATGCATCCTCCAATCCTTGTATTGTTTTGTACTGCAATCCTTACTTGACAGATATTGCCGCTCCGTCGTGTGGTTCTCTTGAAGGATTTGTGTTAATGACATTGTAGTTCCATATCTTTATTTTCTAGTTTTCTGTTTTTTTTCCATGTTCTGATATTATTATAACATTTGAATCAATATTTCTGAATAGGTTTCCGTACATAATTTCCTTGTCTTTCCATCCGCATGTGTTGATTAGTAGTATTTTTAAGTTCTTAATATCCATAATCCAATTGTCCATTTCCGTTCATTTATTCATTTTTCGTTTTGTGTCTCCTATCTGTTAAGTTATCGGTGTTTCTTCTTCTTTTTCTGTTTCTTCTTTCGTTTCTATTGGGTTCCCCCTCTGTTGACTGCGTTTGAGGGTTCTTCTGATAATTCATCTCTAGGTGATGGACTCCTTTTACTTGCGGATTTAGATCTGTTAAATCTTTGGGCTTTCTTGCGAGTAACCCGTGTGCACTCTTGCTCTGTGTCATCGGAGGTGTTTTCAGTTTCTGAGTCATCGCTATTTGAGTCCTGCTCTGTTTCTGCTGCCTGGTGGTCTCCTTTCATCTCTTCGATTAACTCATCTTTTGTCTTTTCTGTGAATTTAATTTTGAAAATGGCTGATGAGTCGACTTCTTTGGGGAATTTCATCGGTTCGAGCCCGTTTTCCTGTAACATGTTGTTGACTGTTGTTACGTAACTGCTAGGCTTAGCTATGTTCATCACGTGGAAATGTAATATACAAATAAGTATTTTCACGTTGAGAGTACCATCCAGATTTATCTGTGTTGCCGTTCCTTGTTGGTCACTTTTTGCCATTGATGTGTATGAGTTTCTATTTACGTTAGTGTCATTTCCGTTTGACTCTGGATTTTTTCTCTTTATAATTTCTCTTCTTCTGGGGCAGATCATGACCATATTTCTGTGTCCCCCTTGGCAGTTAATGCATCTTTTATCTGTGTTGTTGCAGTAACGCCAAGAATGGCCTTCAGTTCCACATTCAGAACAGATGATTAGGTCTTTTGGGGAGTAATTTTGAGTCGTATGTTTCTCCATCACATAACATCTGAAGCATATTTGTATGCTTGTAAAAAAAGTTTCTTTGTTTGTAGGCGGATTGGATTCTCAAATTGAAAGCGAGATTCCCTTTTCGATGATCCTTGAAGCCATTTCGGTAGATTCGCGAATGACCTTGAAAACGTGAGTGTGATGTTTAAATTTTACCACCTCTGCTATCTTGAGCCATTTCTGCCTCTCCTGTAGTTCTTTTTTTCTTGGCATGAGTGCTCTCTTATCTATGACTCGATATTTCGGCAGATGACACTTCTGTTAGCCGTGAGTTGTGGGCGTACTCTTGCTTCCAAATCCAACTTCCTTAGTGTAATGCTCCCAGCAGATGATAGTAGTTGCTCTGCGTCTTTATTTTCTGGGCAAATAACTATGAATCCAGATGGTGTCTCAATGAAATTGATTATTAGTATTTCCAGCTCAGTAAATATGTATCGCACTACTTCTTGTGGTGATCTTTTCCTTCCGTTGGTTATGAGTTTAAGGGAGAGCCTTTTGAAGTCCGGTTGGTCCATCTTCCCTGGGAGTCATCCTCTCTCCAAAGAGAGGGGTTCTTCTGTCGATCTTTAGCTGTGGAGACTTTATCCAGTATCCACTAGTGGGAGGAGCTCCTCTATCTGCCCTAGTTCTATCTCTCCTACCTTCCAACTTTCGCACTCTCCTTGGTCAACCCTACCTATCTGGGCCTAGCCCTAGCAGCGTTCCACAGTTGGGTTCTGGATCGTGATTGAGAATCGACCCCCTTTTCTGGCCCCCTAAGGGCGTCTCCTGCAGGGGTTCACTATACCTTACTTCCAACTGCAACTCAGACCTCGCCGGTGACAAAGTTATATAGTGCTAGTGAGAAGTAAGTTTGAGGTAAACAGTATGAATAAAGAGCCAATAATTTAGAATAAGGAAAAACAACCCCTTAGGGTGGGGTGAGGTGGGACTTGGCTTAAGAGGAACAGGAAGAATCTCCAGTCAGCCATAAGAGCACCATGTACATATTTTATCTTAGAAGTGTTCTCGAGAAAGGCGTTTTTTTCGTCCTTCCTTAAACATTTCCTCCTTTGCCTGCGATAGTCTTTACCAGTTCGCAGCGAGAGAGTAAGTCACCAAGTAAATGATGATGATGTTCAAAGTTTTTAGTAGTAGGAAGATAGTGGTAGAGATAGTTTGGTGAAAACACACCGTTGACATTTTGCCCTGGTGATTGGGGGCATCTCTTGCATTTTCGTTTTGTTATGTTCTTGTCACTCTTTTGTATCTTTTTATGCTTTAACAATTCCTGCTTTTTGATAAACTCTTTATATATATATATATATATATATATATATATATATATATATATATATATATATATATATATATATATATATATATATATATATATATATATATATATATATATATATATATATATATATATATATATATATATATATATATATATATATATATATATATATATATATATATATATATATATATATATATATATATATATATATATATATATATATATATATATATATATATATATATATATATATATATATATATATATATATATATATATATAGTCATATGAGTTGCTGCTGACCAGTCTAATCTTCAATTTCACGGTGAATGTAAGAACCTATATTGGTAGTACGGTTCGGTCATTGAAATAGAGGTTTTGTTCTCACATGGGAATAAGCCATCGCACTGGAAAAATATTGTCTAAGAAGGAAACTTCTATGATAAGAAATCATAGTATACAATGCAAGAGAGAATGTTCCATAGATAACTTCAAAATAATTGGTCATAATAACAATGAATATAGTCTAAGAATTTTGGAATCCCTACTAATACGTACACAATCTCCTACACTCAACATAGATAATACCGCTGTTCCCCTTCTTATTTCATAATTTTAATTACCTCATTCAACAACCAACCAACCTTCTCTCATTTAACAACCAACCAATCAAATTCCTATCCTTCTTTAAGCCACATCCTTTGTAATTTCTTCACTTTGTGATTTTCCTGAACTTCATCTGTAAGCAATATTGTACTGTAATTTTTTACTTTTCTGTTTTTGCTTCTTTTTTTTCTCTCGTGTCAATAGTGATTACATTAGATTAATAATTTGATTCTCTTGCCTTTTAAATTCCTGAGTTATCGGTAAGCAATATTATATTGTAATTATTAACTTTTGTTTTGTTTTTTGTTTTTCTTTCGTTTCAATAGTGTTATATTAGATTGATAATTTGATTCTCTTAACTTTTAAATTCCTGAGTTATTTTCTAATTTTTTATTTACCTCCATAGTCTTAACCTAATTATTTTTAATATTTTTAATATTCTTTAACTGTATTAGTTCAATTTATGTTTTAGAACCTAAAGATGGGTGATACACCCGAAACGTTGTTCCATAAATAAATCACATGTACCTCAGCCTCCTATGTGTCCTTACATTCACCGTGAAATTATATATATATATATATATATATATATATATATATATATATATATATATATATATATATATATATATATATATATATATATATACATATACATTTTTTTACATCTATATTTATTCTAACTTTTATAATTTCATACAAAGAGGACGCAGATACAGATCGAGGGCCACAAGGGACCGGAGTTTAGCCTCGAGGCTGGTGTGCCACAAGGTAATTGCCTCAGCCCTCTACTGTAAAGAATCTTCACGATAGACCTTCCATCCCATATCAAGGATGACGCGATGTATCTGCAATACGCAGATGACATCACGCAGATTGTACCGAGCACTTATAACAACGACCTAGTGCAAGCTGCAGAGACGGTGCGGAGATCGAAAACATAGACTCGTACGAGTGTTAATGGAAAATAAAGACGAACGCCCGAAACTTCGTCATTATCCCAATGATCCGCATGATATACGACGACATTTATGTTGGCGATCGAAATCACCACTATTCTCTGCAGGGCACAGAGCTTGTGTTCAAACTTACCGTTTGGGAGTATAAGCATCATGTTGTAAACCAGATCAACTTATCACTGGTACAATTGGTGAAACTGTTCCGCTTCCGCAAACTGCGATAATCACCCATACTTCAGGGATCAAGACGCTAAGATCTATGCAGAGTATCCAGAATTAAGCCTCCTTGATTATTAACCACACAAGAAGACAAAAATGCATACCACAGACAACACTACACAGAAGAGCTGGACTAGAACCAATCAACAATTTAGTACAGTCACAAGCAAAGAGGAAATGGGACAAAGTAGAAACTGAAATACTGCCGAGTCTGGACCTGGACCTAGACATTAACATGAAATGACTAAAACGGAAAATCTCACACTGGACTAACTTTCCAAGCGACAAGCGAACTGCTGGATTTAAATATATTAAAAACCTTAAGATATATGTATATAGACTTAATAATATGGATGTTAATCAGACTTAAATTACTTAAATTACTTATGTTGCCTCTTTTCAAGAGTTACTTGAGAATGAAATTAATTCAACAACAACTATAAATTAAAGGCTTGAACGCCTTAGAAATGTATAATTGTAGAAAATATGTTTATATAATGTAAATAAAACGTATATGTAAATGTATATATGGAAATAAAAGTAACCAGCTTGTGTATATATAAAGTTGTATGAAAGTATATTTGGTGTATAGAAGTATACACGCACAACATGTATATATGTATATATGTGCAAGTAGAAAATTTGAATAAATACATATCTTTAAGAAACAAAAACTACCAAGTAAAAATAAATAATGAAATAAAATAAAATAAAATAATAATAATAATAAAAAGACAAGATAAGACAAATAATATAAATAAACAACAGAATATATACATATAAACAGTTTCTAAAAAAGCAAGAATTGTTAAAGCATAAAGATACAAAACTATAGCTACACTATTTATCATTCATCTGTAAAGGAGGAAAGAATACCTAAAGATGCTTCGAAAATGATCAATAAGATCGAAAGCTCAGCAGTTAAGTTTAGTTTTTACCAAACTTATTCATTAAAAAGAGAGATGAATATAGGAAAAGTGATCTACCATCTACATGCAAGATGGACTAAAAAAGACAGTTATAGAATAGAAAGTTGCCAAAGGAAATTGATCAACGCGAAATATATTATATTTATATATATATATATATATATATATATATATATATATTGCCTAGCATTCTACTCTATTTCTCGTTCGTCCTTTGAATTCCAAATTACTTTTTCTCTTTCATACTCCTTCCCATCGCTCTAACGATGTAAGTCTTAAAAGCTTGTCTATTCGTGAGATTTTTTTCTCCTCATAGCCGAGAGGTCTCAGGATTGCTGTACTGAGATCAAAGCAGTGCTTGCTCCAAGACCGTGCTTAGCTCGATACCCACCACTAGGACAGATTTTTCGCAATTTGGAAAACACATCTCCAAAGAAAACTATTTCATTTATCTTCCTCTGTTGCTTTGCGGTATGACTCGTTATATATATATATATATATATATAAATATATATATATATATATATATATATATATATATATATATATATATATATATATATATATATATATATATATATATATATATATATATATATATATTAGTGTAGTTGGGTAGCAGTCTTTCTTGAATGAAAATTTTGTTGAAGACCATGGTGTATTTCGCCTTAATTAATTTCCTTTGGCAACCCTTTTTTTTTATTCCATCTTGTAGATGGTGGATCACTTATCCTGTATTCATCTCTCTTTTAAATGAATGGGTTTGGTAAAGACGAAACTAAATTGCTAAGCTTTAGATCTTATTCGATGATCTTCGGAGAGTTTTGATATGTTCTTGCCTACTTTACCGATGTAATTAGTGGAGTAAGGATCTGACAGAATGAAAGAAAAAAAAAGATAAAAAAATATATATTTAGAGACAGAAATACAATAAGTTTTTACGAATATTTAAAATTTAATACATATATGTAAAAATAAATGGTAATAGTGGTGCAAGATTTTGTTAAATTAGCGGAGAAGAGCAAGATATGAGTATGAGTAAGAAAATAAAGGGGTTTCCCCCGCAATTGTCAGGAGATCATATCATTTTAATCTAAACGTTAGTTATTTTTATCTTTGATATTACACATTTATAGGGTTTGTTTTTGTATAAAAACATATTACTGAATTTTAAAATAGGTGGGACACATTATTATTAACATTGTTAAATTTTAATATAATTATATACCCTTTTTGGTCGCTTTATTCCACCTAGGCTGAGCGTAACGTTAGAAGAAACGGGCCAGTCCAGGGAGTGGAATTTTAAAATAATTTTAATATCCAATTCCAGCTTGTTGCTTGCCTGTTGATGACCGGCTTATCTTCGTTTATTAATATGGCTTCTAAAATGTTCAGCCTAGCTTTATTAACCTCTTTTCTTTTAATAACAGTGTTATCAACTAGCATATCTCTCGCTAGGTTAATGTTCTGTGCACTCTCCATATGATTTTTGGGCCCTCCGCTTTGCTGATGCATGGTTAAACGTCTCAAAAGTGTAGTAGTTATCATGCCAATATATTTCGAGTTGTTATAAAGCTTACTGTCTTTATCGGGGCAAATGAACTCGTAAACTATATATTTATATACATATATATAAATATATAAAGGGGGTTCTATAAAGACGGATCGCAGTTAGCAGTAAATATACATTGCAGAAAAATTTATATTTAGTTTTTCTGCCTGCATTCAACACTAATTTCAATCATCAATATATTTATGATTGAAAGTAATGTTGTTAGAGGCAGAAAACTCAATATATATTTTGCTGCAATGTATATTTACTGCTAACTGCGATCCGTCTTAATGGAACACCTTTTCTATATATATATATATATATATATATATATCTCAAAGTAGCACGAGAGAATGATGGAAATGAATCCATTAAACCATATTGAAAGAGAAAACGGAATAATTTTTTTTTCCTTGCAGTAATATTTTTATTACCTTGTTCGCAAAATACGTGCAGGGAAGCTATTCGAACCAGGCACACTGAGGCAGCGAGCACCGCTTTGATCACAGTTAAAAGTATGCCGTTAGTACACTACCTATTCCTCATTTATTCTTTGAATTGCCAATTAATTTTTTATTTCTTTCATAGTCTCCGTTCAGGCTGGCGAAAGTGTTCCTTAAAAGCTATTCTATTCAGAGAATTTTTGTTCTCTGCGTAGCGTAGTGTACTAACGGCATACTTTTAACTGTGATCAAAGCGGTGCTCGCTGCCTCAGTGTGCCTGGTTCGAATCGCTTCCTTGCACGGATTTTTCGAAAAAGGTAATAAAAATATTACTGCAAGGAAAAAAATTATTCCGTTTTCTCTTTCAATGTGGTTTAATGGATTCATATATATATATATATATATATATATATATATATATATATATATATATATATATATATATATTTAAAGGCCCAAGAAAATGGAAATTGGTAACACAACTTAGAAAAACGCTTAGGAGAATATTACATAAACCAATGAAAGCTTCAGAAGGAAAATGAGATATGTACAGAACTGAAAGATACGGCAAACTATTTTAACCGTTATATGAAAATAAATAAAGAAGTTGGATTTGAACCTATGTCATCAAGCGCTCATCGACGCTCATCGCCAAAGCTACCATCCTCTGGCGATGAGTGTCATGATCATATAAGCGATGACGCTTGATGACAGGCTCAAATCCATCTTCTTTATTTTCTTCATATAACGGGTAAAATACTTTGCTCTATATTTTCGTTCTCTCCATCTCCCATTTTTCTTCTTAAGCTTTCATTGGTTCATGTAATATTCTCCTTAGCGGTTTTCTGGGTTGTGTTACCAATTTCCATTTCCTTGGGCCTTTAAATACATCTATATACCACGTGTCATGTGATTTTCAACTAATATATATATATATATATATATATATATATATATATATATATATACATAACCATGTAGCTGAATTTATAGCCATTGTATACGCACGAAAGGAATCCTATCAGGTTAGTTTGTGATGAAAAAAGTAAAAATACTTTATTAGGGAAGCGATACGCTTTTTCAAATGGTCAGTGGTCGGAAACCATTGAGAATTGATGATGGTAATAAAATTTAAATAAATAAATAAAGAGAGAGAGAGAGAGTCTGTTTGTGCGCGGTTAAACTTATATACCTGTGTTTAAGCATCAGAAACTTACTTAGACTCGTTCCTCTTACAAATGGATCATCTTCCTTTGTAGATCCTTTTAACATAATTCCCGAAATTATTAAAATATTAAATGAGAATTCTTTTGTCAAGCTTTATCAAATTCAATTGTCCTTTATCTTTTCCTAAGTATAGCTGATCAATTAAATTATTAAATAATGTCAATATTTTTTTCTGAATTAATTAATTGACATTTTTGTGAAATTTTCATTACTCTACATACAATTTTTGAGTTAGTGAGATTTATTTGAATACAGAAATCAACAAACCCTTCAGTGCTCATAATACACTTAATTTTGGCATTTCCGGGAATATAGTTTTGCCAATGCATCAAATTGTTTTTTGTATGAGAGTATCTAGTGACTAACTTTTAAATAATCCAGGTACAGAAATTGTTCATTTATTTATTTTTTCTATTGCAGCAGCTCATTCTTGTATTTTTTCCTTAATATGTCTGCATTAGAATAATTTCTTCTCCCTTCTGTTAGCTTCATGTTGACGTTGAGCAGAAATAAACTCATATAAGTTGTTACTTGCATTGAAATCGAGGTTCAGAAATCTTGCAGCCAAGAACAAATGTCCACTAATTATAAGTAATTTCCTTGGGGATTTTTAAGAGGTCAGTACTAATGTAGTAGTCCCAGATGACTTGTTTCTCGAAAATTATTTGAAGATAAACGATAGTTCAAGTAATGGAAATGAGATCAGCTCTTTGCGCGCGTCACTAAGCGTCATGGAAAAGGCGAATCTGCTTTCAGTGTTTAAATTTTACAAACCAAAGCGCTATTTCAGGGCCTAATAAATAAAGATGAAATGTTTACATAGCCAAGAGATATTTGGTCTAGTTTGGTTGTTTAAGAATTAAAGGTGAAAAGGGAAGAGGCTTTTATTCATCATTCCTCAGAAAACTCCCATAATTATAGTAAAATTAAGTCTGTTGTTTCCAGTCAATTTCAAGATATGACAAAATTATATAGGTGTATGTTTAGATATGGTAGAACAAGGGAACTAGTTTAGTTTGTTACTTGTGTAATAAAAGAGGTCGTAAAAGGTATTATTATTTAATAGATAAGGAAAGGTGTAGTATTTGAGAGGTGGAGCAGAACGTGAATTCTAAGTCATTTGGTCGATGGACGTCATATATGGCATTAAATGAGTTAGAAGTAACTAAATGCATGTCTACTAATGATGCTTTTGTTTCTCGATAAGAACGAGGTCAAGTAGAGAGTAAACCACGTTCCTAATCTATCAGCCAAAGATATGATAAGACCTTAGCAAAGGGTTTCACGATGCTAACAGATGAGGTAGATTACAGATATTTTTCAATGTAGGTATAATGGTATGTAGGAATAACCACACTTAAATCCACCAGGACGAAAATGGGGGAAGATATTGCGAATTGTAGTTTCGAGTATAGAAGCAATGTACTGGACTTAGCTGACAACGCAATAGTTGGTCACTTAACAGAAAATAAGAGCTAATATCGCATATTAAGAAAATATGTCCTGGAATAAGGAAATGAGTGAAAGAGTATATCCAAACTTGCTATGTGTGTCAATTTGCTGAAAAGCTCAGAGTCGAATAAAGCCCTTACCATTGAAAACCATTCCGATAGTTAGTGAGGCATTTTCTTTGACCCTATTATACAGGGTGACCCCCTAAAACGGGCTCCACCTTTTGATACGCCTCATTTGTTAATTTTCTGAAAGGATTGAATGAAACTTTGGTGATAACTAGTTTATTGTGTTTAAAAACATCATATCAAAACATGAGAGTCTTTGGACTTTTCTTCTTTATTCCAGAGCACGTGCTCGAGATGACCTCCATTGAGCTCTGTATATTTCTTGAGGCGAGGAACAAAGTTGTCCATGACGTCCTTACAAACCGACCGACTAATGGCTCTGATCTCCTCCCTGATGGCTTCTTTGAGTTCTGTGATGGTCTTGGGTCTCCCTGCATATACTCTGTCTTTAAGGTAACCTCAGAGAACGAAATCTGGGGGGGGCTAAGGTCAGAACTGTGAGGTGCCAACTCAAAATCACCGTCGCACCAGATTCCTCGAAGAAGAATGGTCTGATGATCCTTCTGGCTGAGATTGCAGTCGATACTGTGCACTTAAGGGAGTGTAGGGGCTTGGTGGCTACTTCATTTGGTCTGGAGGTCCCCCAGAAGACATTTTTCTTTGGGTTTACCTTTCTTCAAGATTAAAGTGAGCTTCATCTGAAGTCCAAAGGAGGTTAAGGAAAGTTGGGGTCTACTGAATCTTCTCCAATATTTTGACTGCCATAGCTTTTCTCTGCTCCTTGTCTGAGGCTATAAGGGTTTACTTCGTCTGTATTATGTATGGGTAGGCATTTACATCCATTACTAGCAGTCTCCTGTAAGTCTCACTGGATATACCGAGGGACTGACTTCGCTTTCGCACAGAGCGTTTTTGACTCTGCTGAACTGATTCTTTCATGCTTTCGACGAGCTCAGCTGTACGCTTCCTGGGGCGTCCTGAATCGCTTGGACGGTTGTTACTGATTGCATTTAGGTTCCCCACTGTCTCATAGTTCTCAAAATGGTCCACCTAGTCCTGAATTCTGCTCTTGGCGGGGACTTTTTCACATTCGAACTGATGCACGAAAAAAGTCCTGCACTTTCTTGAACGAGCCTGTCTTGTAGTAATGTTTGACGCAGTATATTCTTTGCTGGACCTCTCAGTAAGACCTACGAGTAGTTGTGTTCACCTGCGTTGCCTCTGTCATGTCCTACAAAATAAGGGTGATTAGTGAATGAATGAAGGATATATCACAAAAAGTGTGTGCAGGCCCGTTTCTTTTGCGCAAAAATATTCCATATCTTGAGGCAGTTCCTCTTAGGAGAGCAAGCACCAAGAGCATAATTTCGGCTTTAGAAAAGTTCTTTACGAACTGATCAGGGCAACCCTGGAATTAAGGGTCACCCTGTCGCCAAATGCGATAAAAATTCTTGAAGGAAGAATGAAAATTCTCATCTATCGCTCGGATGGCGACAAGTGTTTTTTTTTTTACCTTATTTGTTTAATATTCGTTTTTATAGAATACTAAATAAGGTAATCGATATTAAAATCAATCGATCAGCTGTTAGTCACTGCCAGACGTACGATTTTAAAAGGTTTGGCAGCAACTTGTATGTAAACATTGCTTCATTTCTTTAATTAAAGGTAAGTTTATGCTTATCATTGTTATCAATAAACTTTACACAGTAAGCAGTAATTATTATTATTATTGCTATATACCCTGAGTTTGATGGTAGTTCTTCATGTCATCTTGGTGATGCCACATTAGCCAACAACTGTAATACACCAAAGACGTTTCTCTGATAGTCGTGGTTGGAGGCATCTCCAGTTTGTAGATGGGGATTAAACCCCATCTAGGTAAGAAATCTAGGCCTATTTGTTGGATCGTGTTCCATTGTATTTTTATACGTATTATGAATCTTTCTTGTATTCACTATATATTATTAGTTGATCTAGAACTAGTAGTGGAACATATATAACCCATTGCAATATACCATGGAACAAATATGTTTCATTGTTTTTAAATAATTATTGATAATATAATAAGTGTCCTAAACGGTGCTAAATTCAATAAAATGTATTATTTTATATTTAAAAAAAATTTCATGGTTTTCATTTACACTCTTGATTGTTTAATTATTCCATTAAATTTAAACAAAATAATTTTTAAAATATATGAATTAAAAATATTAAATAATAAATTAAAAAACTAAAAATGCATTTTTTATTAAAAGTTAATAATTGATAATTATGATTTATAAATCAATTTTTCTGATAATTTAAAACTTAATTTTTGTTTTTCTTGTTACATTCTTGTAAAAATGTCTCAAATATCCATTCACTGTTTCTTCGGCAGAGATCCACCACGACCCCCAAAACTCTGGTATTGATTAATTCTTCTAATATTTTACTATTGTGAGTGAGTGTTAAATTGAGTTGTTAAATATTTACTTCGAATTGTAATAGAAATATTAATATTTAATGTGTAAAATATTTAGATATGAAAATATATTTCCTTTTAATATAAAATTCAATTTGGGAGAAAATTAGAGATAAAATATTTTAGGAATGACAAGGCAATGGCTTCGCCAATTTTCCCTAAGGGGGGAAGTTTGCGCTTCGCTAGCCTGATTAAAATTTAAAATCTAAAAAAAAGCAGCCATGGTTAAATTTTTATAAATTTTCTGAACTTTGTCAATTATTAGGTTGAGGAATAAGTTCTTGCGGTTTTATCGAATTTATTCATTACCATTAACAATTTAAGAAAAACTTCGTTTTTAATTGATAACAATATGCAATTTAATCAATAATGTATTCTCCGTTGCTATTTACGACTTCTTCTCAACGTTCAACTAGTTTTTCGATGCCTCTGGATTTTGCCTCGAAGAATTCGTCTAACTAGGTTCTTAATTCCACATCAATAGCGAACGAAACGCCGCGCAAATTGTTGGACAGCGATCGGAACAGATGCAAACCCGATGGAGCCAAGTCTGGCGAATAAGGAGGATGCGGCAGGATTTCCCAATTAAGCGTTTGGATGGCGTCTTCTGTCATATTGACAATGTGAGGATGAGCCTTGTCGTGTTGCAGAAGGACTCCATAACGTCGATGAGGTTGCTTTTCACGAATAGTTTCAGCGAGTCGATACATTTGCTGAACGTAGAGTTCTGCATTGACAATCTCGTTGTTGGCAAGGAGCTCATAAAGAATGATGCCTTCACAAGCCCACCACACACCCAGCATCGTCTTTCGTGGACGAAGTCCTTGCTCTAATCGCGGAAGTGGTTTTTGATTGGGGCTAAGTCATTGTTTTCGATGGTTCATGTTGACATAAACACACCGCTTTTCGTCGCCAGGGATGATGCGGTAAAGAAATCTGTCCTTATATCCACGAGTAGCCTTGTGACGAGCAAGCAAACTTGTGACAATTGTGGAGCGTTGAAGTTTGTTGCTTTCGCTCAAAGCGTGCGGAACCCATCACTGAGTTTTTGAACTTTCCCCATCCAATGAAGGTGATTCACTATAGTTTTTTGATCACACGCCAATTGTACAGCCAATTCTCTAGTCGATTGAAAAGGATTTTCATGAATAAGGTCGTTCAATCGATCTTCATCCAGCCTCATGGGGCGACCAGAACGTTCTTCGTCATTAAGTTTGAAATGACCGTTTTTGAAACGTGAAAACCACCATTGAGCTATCCTTTCTGATAAAGCATTTTCTCCGTACACAGCACAAATATCGCGACGATCCTTGGCTGCGTTTGCATTATTCCTGTCTCGATTGAAAATGCATAACAACAAGTGTCGAAAATATGTCTTTCTTTCAACTTGACATTCCATTTTGAGGGTACAGAACAAAAATTAAATTAACACAACTTTTAAATAAACCGCAATGACTTATTACTCAACTTCAAGACGTAGCCTAAGCAAAAGCCTAATAGTCTACGCTGTTAAGAGACGTGGCCTAACCTTTTCAAATTTTGCTCTCATTATTTATCATTGTTTCTTAAATGTGCGCAAATCACGTCAACAAAACTTAAATCAACACAACATTAAAAAAAAACGCAAGAACTTATTCCTCAACCTAATATAATAATTTTAAAAAGGAACTCTAAACTAAATTTTCCCCCTTTTCAAATATCACGTTGCTAAAATTTAGTTATAGAAGAAGATATATAAAAATAAATTTTCTGAACTTCACCATTTGTAATTCTTTGGGTTTTAAAAAATTCACAAAATTTCGATACTTATATTTATTTCTGAACTTCACCATTTTGTTTTTTGATATTATAAAATAATTATTAGTAATCTATCATTAATACTTACTCGCAATTCTTAACCAAACTAAGATGAAATTATAATTCAAATACTCAAAAAAATCCCCTTCTTAAATTATAGAGTTAGTGATGATGATGATGATTGGTTAATATGCAATAAATATATCCATTTGAATAAGTTTTTCCACGTTCAGGGGAAAAAAAAATTCACATCCTGCAAAATCATGACCGACTATTTTAGGAATCTTTCGACAGAGGTCAAAGCTCAGATGAATGGTCGATCCTTAAATAGAAAATCTACCACAAAGAGTGGAAACAAAATCTCGAGACATTTACGTGTCGGGACCTGAATCGTAAATATGGTGCAGAGTTATCAAATCTTCTCCTTCTCACCGACATTCTACTATCCCTTCTTGCTACCTCCGCCGATTTTGAGCGTGGATTTGCGGCAACGAAACGTTAAACCTGCAAGCAGATGTAGTTTGAACTATTCTTCTCTTGACAATCTAATCATGGTCCACCTTAATTCACCAGTTGTCCTCAGTTTGACCCTCAAAAACCAATAGAAATATAGCTGAATCTAAAGAGTCGAAGATTCAACGGGGATGAAGTATAAGACGTGGTTGTGCAATGTTGATTATATGTGCTTGCAAGATTGAGGTTATGTTTAGTCGCGTTCGAGTCTATTCGCGGCTGACTCTATATCTCATTATGTCGGTCGGTCGGTTCCCATTTTACTTTTTTATTGTTTATGTAATAACATTGTAACTATTCGGCCGTTTTTAACTAAATTTGAAATCCTTATGTTGTTTTACATTTTCTTTCGAATAATATAATTGTCAAAGTCCTCCCAAAGTTAGCCCGGGAATTTTATTTTTGTTTTGGCAATAACACTATAACTATTTGGACGATTTTAACGAAATTTGAAACCCTTATGTTCTTTTACTTTCTCTTTCGAGTGATAGAATTGCCAAGGTCCTTCTAACGTTAGTCCAGGAATTATCGAAAGTTTTGAAGGTCGCAAGGTCATAAATCAGAATAAGTGAGAGCACGCGACGTTTTGGTCAGCAGACCTTGTTTTCATGAGTCCCTCTGATTTAAAATTAATTTTATTGTTATTTTCTGTATTTTGTTTGGCTACGTTTGCCTATGCAAAATTCGGTCTCCCCTCGGATTTTTTAAGCTCTTCTTCTTTATTTGTCGTTTTGCGAGGTCCTTTGCAATTTAAACACTTTTTACTGTTAAGGTGCACTATCTCCACTAATGGTTTGATTTAGAGCATTCTGAATTGATGTTTCTGTTTCCTTCTGGGCATTTTGGAGGTGTATTGCTTTCCCTTTCGTAACATTCAAAGCAAATCGGAATGTTAATAAATTTTTCTCTTTCAATGTTACCGTCTTGGATTCTCACACAATAGAGGAGAAGTCCGTCTTTAACTGATTTGTTTGTCATTTCGGTCGTTTCGAACACGATCTTAAAGACGTGTGCGTATTGATTATATTTTATGACCTTTATCTCTTTAGCCCATGATTGTTTGACTTTGATTACATTTTTCGCTTGCATTTGCTCTAATTCAGGCTTCTACTCAGGTGTAGATTACGCTGTGGTTTGCTCAGACTTTGGGTCGGGTTTTGGTTTCAAACCCTGAGTACCTGCAGGGTAGCTATTGTTGGAGTTGTCAGTGAGTTCCCACTAAACTATTGAGATATCGAAGTTCATGGCTATTTTCCTTTCTGTACCATCCTTCAAAAAACAAAAATTAATTTTTTATATGATAAAGGAAATTTATTTCCGCCATCAATAAAGTGTAAGACGTTCTCTGAATATATTTCATATCTGATATTTTTTTAATCTCGGATTTTTGACAAATATAAATCCACAATATTTAAAGTCTAAAAATGAAAAACAGGCATATTATATAAAATTTTAATATTCAAGCAAACAAATATCTTACATCCAGAGATTTTATGCAGTGCCTACAAATGAAATAGGTACTCAAAATTATATTGATCCCCAAATGGCATATCAAAGTATTCATTTTAGACCTTACACATTTGGCAGATTCTGTCACAGAATACATTTTCGCTCATGTTCGGATAATTTTGCTTAATACAAAGAAATAAAAGACACTGGATGATATGTGCCTCTTGTTGCCATCTCTGATAAATTCACATTTGCCACAGCATACCAAGCATACGAAGCACCAAATGTCTATGAATCATCATTAGAACGATATCTTTAATTTATGAGTCATATAAATCATCAGTCTCATAAGACAGCATAGCATGCAAGATGAAGCTATCACTGTTTATTTATATAATGGAAGTTATAGATCCCATTGTTATTTACATTTAACCAGTCAGTCTTTAAAGGGTCAAGTTTCCTCTCTCAATTATATTACTCAAAACCTCCCGAAAATTCTCATCGGTTCTTGAAACTTTAGGAAATTCTTTGAATATTTGTGGAAAATTTCGAAAGGTTTATAAAATTTTCTAGCATCACTGAATCTATCTAGAATGGACAGGAAAATAGGTAAATTCTAAAATATCATCATACAGTTCACAACAGCAAAGTAAAATTTTGTTTACATCTTCTAAGCAAAAGTAAGAATGGCGAATTGCTAGACTTCAATTCCTACCCCATGCAGGCAAGATTAAAGGAAATAAAGAAGAGTACCTTTAAGGTCAGATATTAACCAGGTCCGAAAAAGTAGATAACGTAACCGGATGAACTATTTGAACGATAGAGCAATTTGTTCTGAGGAGAGATTTATAGAAGGAAAAAATACATATAATTCATTCGTCTCCTTCAGGGCCCCACTCCCACTGAAGGAATGGGTCTGCCCCATACTTAGGACCCTTTCCGAAAAAAAGGCCTCAATTTGCCTAATTTCACTCACTGCCTTTTGCATACCCTCACACACTGGTACCCACCTGACGACGAATTAATATAATTATGTGAATTATATTTAATTTCAAAATCTTAATGAAAGACATAGTTAATCTTTAAGTCCACTAAATTATCCAGTACTTAAAAAAAATACAAATTTGTTGTTATTCTCTTGAACCATAGAAAACAATTTTAATTAACAGAAAAATAATCATATTCTTCCGTCATATGTGCAGCTTTCACTACTATCAAATTCAAGGTAACTTTGGCCTATTTTCCTTACTTTGGTCTTTGTTGAACTCTTGAAGTCTATTAATAAATGTAGGATAGTCGGAAATAACTTAATAAATGACTTGTAGAGATACGAGCTCGAAGCCAATTCCCCAATGGGACTTGGAGCCATCCGTGTACACTTGCAAGGATCTAGTGTGACACGAATTGTGCTCCAAAAAGATCGAAAGCAGTACTACTTTCGCTGTAGAAGCTTTTGGAGCAGGCGCGTGGTGACAAATAGTCAAAGTTACTAATCAGCAGGGTGGTATCCTAGGCAAAACCAGAAGCGACAGTGACTCGAATGGTACACCGAGCTGCCTAAGGAGTTTCCTAGCCCCAAACTCAAATGGCTTAGAGTATGAATAACGTCTCTCGGCGGCATAAGTACCATCGTGATCGTCCGCAGATGAGATGAGAGGCATTGGAATCTGAGGGAGACGCCGGAATCAGGCGTACAAGCGCCTAATGCACTGCGTACTGCGCAGAGCAAGTGGTACCTCCCTGCCATCGAAAAGTAGACTCTAAATGAGAGACTGGTTTCGTGGATTGAAGCAACTTTCCGCAATACAATTCGCATCTGTAGTCAAGCTTAGCCGAACAAAATATCGTTAGAAAAGTACAGTAGTAGCCCCATTAGAACCGCAAGTGCTGAACGTCACAAAATAAATAATGTCCATGGGGCGGCTATGGGGCTTCCAGGTCTGGCATTGGTCGGAAGAAAGACCAATGAAACGGTGAAAATCTACCATTTCCAGCAGCACTTGGTTTGCAGTAACGTATTGGATGGCGGTAAATGTGCACTGCATTGATATTGGCTAAAGAAAACTGAAATCTGTGCGCTTCCCTTTCGCCAGAGTTATCATTTGGGGCCTGTTGGAGTCGATGCTCCAGAGTTGATATCTAGGTGGCACACCAAGGGAGCGAAAAGTCGTCAGAGAAAAAAGTATGACACTTTGAAGAAGTACCTGTGAGACGTTTTTTTGAAGCCCCACAAATTCACAAACAAAAAATAGAAAACGTCTCCTCAAACCCATTGTATGGATGATCTGCATGATACTAAATCACCATGCGGTATCATAGTCCTTTTTTAGAACGAAAAGAATCTGGCGTATTGATAACTAGGAAGGAATAGTTCTCACATAGCAATTAAGTCGAAGAAGAGTATCTGTAATGGTGTAATGGAGTGGAACTTCTGTAAGCCACCCACTACGGAAGACAGCTAGCTGGCTTTCGCTTTACCTGAAGAGAGCTAAGCTAACATTTACCAATTTTTTCAGCAAATTGCACGCGAAGCAGGCTAAAGAAATAAGGCGGAAATCAGACGGGGTTGCGCGATCTCGCACTGGTGAGAACAGTAGCAAATCGCTGCCAGTCTAGGAGGATATCGTTTGTCAAAATCCTCATCAAAAAATCTATCATTAATGACATGTATCTCTCTCCTACCTGTCGAAACACATAGAAGAACGCAACTCACTCAACTTGAATTTGTCATTGAAAAGTTATCAGCCTCTGGAGGTAAAATCCAGTCGGTGGCCTTCAGCATCGTTGCTAGAGAGTATGAAGAAAGTTGTCTTGAAAGACTTCATCAAGGACGCGGTGTCCTGCGAGAAATTGTCCAACATCTTTTGACTTAATTCCACTCCTGCGCAAAAGGAAACTTCTCGTTAAGTGAAATTACGTATATCCACAAGGAAGAGCGGCGGGCGCTATGCAAAAAATACCGGAACCTTGATCTAGATCGACGAAATTCACTGTTGGCATATTGCTTATGTCTGTGGGCGTCTCACCCTCGGCCAACCACAAAGAAAGTTGACGGACATTAAAACAACCAGACTTTCTATGATTCCCACAGCGATGAGGATACAAGAGCAGAATTCAACGGCATCATTCACTCACCTAAACACCTCTACTAGGAAAAATAAATCAGTTATTTTTCGAAATGCAGACTATCGCGAGAGCAGTTTTAAAGTCGTATTGGTCCACATAATTATAGTTGAATGAGAGAGTGGTCACTACCATGAAGTTCATCGACCCTCCCTGACCCCAAATCAGGCTGCCAGTCCAGTGAGCACAGGGACAGATCGATGCAGATAAATGAAGTGGATCTCGGACATTGCTGCGCAAACTCATTCACATTTAAGACACCTATATCCAGCTCGTCAATCAGGTTAATAAGGATTTGTGTCTTGAGATTGTTCGAACAAGATCCCTAGAGACACGAACATAGTTAAAATCTCTGAGTTGGAGTAACTTCCTTGGAAGCCGTAAAACGACCTGGTGGAAATCCATTCTGTCAAAGTCAGCTGATGGTGGAAAGTATGAATAAATAACAGTATAACGTCGTATCCAGTTGAAGCTGCCTTACCACAGGCTTAAATGAGGTATTATAGCATATAAAAATAACGGAACAATCATGCTAGGTGTAAATCGAGCAACCCACTCTCCGGCCACCGTTCCGTGATAAGGCATCCCAACACCCTTATACATGGGTAGGGATGGCAGGGGGCACCTGCCTAGCATCGTCTCCTGCTAAAAAATAGCTAACTGACAACAGGAAGAGACGAACATCGCTTGAGATACCATAAGCTTGCCTTAGGCAGAACTACGGTTGCTATTGGACGAACAAGAGAATGATTGTGTTTTCGCCTTCAAGGACTTATCGGGGGATGTTGGGCTCTATATGCGAGTCTTTTTCTCCTTTGCCCTCGTATTCTATGTTGGGCGGGTTGGCTTTAGAAAAGGAGTCAATATTTTCCCTAGCTCCTCGTCTTCGAGTTACCCGGTCAAGCCTTGGTTGATGGCGTAGGAGCGGAACTTCTTTTGGTGTTGTTCTCCTTTCATGAGACAACTCTATGAATCCCGGAAGGCTGTTCATGATCACCATCAAGAAGTTTGCCTTCTGAGAGTCTAACGACTCAGTAGAGGTGCACGTCCGTTCCACTTTGCTGTGAACTACCATGCGGGGGATGTGAGGGAGCCTTGGCTTTAGCCATTTATGAGTGTGAAAATTTTGTGACGCCAGACTACTATTTGAGCACCTGGGGAAAGAGAGAAAAGTAGAAGGGAGCGAATGGAGGCGAAAGATACTGTGATCATATGTCTGTAGGGGCCCAGGAGTACAGGGTGTTTTTCAGATTGAACCGTAAAACGTTCCTGGTAGCGCTTCGCGCGACAGGAGCAAGTTCTTAGCCACTCGAAAACAGAAATGTTCTACAGCCTCAACGGCCTGGATTTCATTTTCAAGGAGATATCTGCCACATTGCTTCGATGAAGTATGGTGTGGCTTTCTGTAATTGACACATTTGGCCATAGAGGATAAAGGCCTTATCATGTAAGGCCTTGGAGCACTTACAGACTTCGGGTAAAATAGACTTTTTACGCCAACATGAGCGATTCGTATGGCCAAAGTGGTAGCAAAAGCACCAAATCAACGGCTTTGGCACAAAACTCTTCACGCAGTAGTGATAGCAGCAAATGCGCACCGACTCTAGGCAACTTTCACGTTGGAGCATGTTAAAGAGTTCTATGATAAATCTCGATGCCTCTTCTGTTTTCTCATCACACTCTCGACCTTGACCGCTTTTTAGTTAGCCAGCTCTTCGTTGATGTTTTCTAAGGAGTAGTCCACGAGCTCTTTTGCATAAACAGCTCATTTATCACAATTCCTGGTACAGTGCTGCGTAACAGATCGATGAGCCTTTGAGTGTTCAAAGGTGAAGGGCACCAATCATGTCTTCCTCGAAAGGATCCACCGCATTCGCGGCAAGGCTTCCGCCTGAAAAGGTGGCTTCTTTCTGCTCTGTACCAGTCAATCAAACTAGCCAATACTCTCTGAAGAAGCATGTGGTTTTTTTGTTAACATACTGCCAATTTTAGAGTGAAGAACCAAAAGCCATTTGGAGCCAGAATGTTCAAAAAAGCTTGGTAGTCTCTGAATAAGAAGCCTAGACGTAACCTAGTTTTCATCTATCGCATTTGCGAGTTTATTATTTATCAGGGCCTGACTACCAAATAGCACCTCGTAGCCGACGTGCCGGTCTTGGCCTGATCGTTTGGCGAAAGGACAACGGATCCGCCCGCCCATGGAGATCCGCGGAATGAGAGGAATCCCTAGTCTTTGATTTCTTTTTTTTTGCTTTTCTTCTCAGGAGAGCATGGCATAAGGTGAACTCGCTTTTATCCAACCCCTAAATAGGCCCAGTAGCGAGACGGACGGTACCAGCAAGATCCTTCTGCTAAATTTGGAAGAACCTGGCTCTCAAAAGTGCACTAATAAAGGTACGGGCTTCTTCCTCGGAGATACGCAGAATGAGAGGAATCCCTAGTCTTTGATTTCTTTTTTTTGCATTTCTTCTCAGGAGAGCATGGCATGAGGTGAACTCGCTTCTATCCCACCCCTAAAGGAGCCCCGTAGCGAGACGGACGGCATCAGAAAGATCCTTCTGCTAAGTTTGGAAGAACCTGGCTCTCAAAGGTGCACTAATAAAGGTACGGGCTTTTACCTCTCCTCGTCACTCCTCTGAAGCCCGTGTGTCTGAGAAGTAGCTTGCACATTGGCGGGTTAAGGTTTGATGTCTGGAATTGAGCCAAGGGTTGCCACAATAGAAGAACTTGATATCTGAGGCAGGGTCACCTTCGAGAGCATCTCCACTTAAAGACAAGCCTCCAATTGGTCATCCCCTAAAAGTGTCGGGTATCCAGACCGGTGACTCAAAGGTTTATGGACCAACACGTACTTACTGAGGCCTGCATGGCGATCTGGAATGGAAAGAATAGGAGAACGAACATGCCGTCTCACAGTAAAGTTACAAACCTCCAATCGACGAGATGTCATGGCAAGGCGTAAGGGACAACGTCGCTTTTACCTCTCTAAGGGAAGTGGTTCATCTGCCTCATAAGGGCGGCCAAGAATCCAGGCAGCGCTACCTTTGCCTGGTAGTTATCTTGATTTGCTCCTAAGAAAGCATAAGTGGATCTGTCACAAGTTTAGTTACTTGGAGACAACTCTGCGAAAGGAAGTAGGGGCAAAAAAGCAAACTTGTTACGATGAGAAGGGCGGAGCGCTCTCTCCTCTAAGAGAATCTTCTGGGGACCCGATAAAGTATAATGGAGCCAGCCACGAAACTAGAGTAGTCAGAAGGTAAAAGGTAGAAGGTAGTAGGTAAGGAAAAGGTCACATAACCCTTATCTTTTTTTCAGGGGAAAAATCGCTCTCTGCTAGGAAAAACCTGAAAGGGTATTGACATAGAGCAGGGTGGAAACCTCCTTGAACAAAGCCGAGCTACCCGGAGGCGTGTCCAAACGGTAATAGATGTAACTTCCCTATTGACCGAGGGTGGTGAAAGAGGAACCCTCTACTATGATTGGGTAGGTAATTAATGGGGGGGGAGGCAATAACTGATGGCCGGAAATTAGAGATTCAGGGCCCTTTCCCTCGACGGCCCTAATTTTATTCCAACAAGGGAATAAGCAGTATATGCCGGCAACGCAAATTCTTTGCAACCACAGACCAAAACTTACTAATAGCGTTGTTAGCATGTTGGGGCGGAAGATCATGTTTAGCAAAAGGCCTAAAAAAGGACAGGATCACTAGGCCCAACTTCCTCTGGTACAAAATCTTTTTCCTTGCCCGAAAGGAGAGCCACCGTTTTCAGAGATCAAATTAGATTGTAAGAAGGGGCCGAAAAAAGGATTGGTAAAGTGAGAAGGAGTAGAAAAGATGGCGGAAACTACGAAGGCGAACGCGAGTTTGTAACGAATTTCGATGTAGGGGTTAGTGCAATAGGTAGAAGGTAAGTTGGAGTCGGATGGCACCATGAGGCATGTCAGCATGGTAGCCAGCAAAACACAACTCCGTGCCAATTAATGGACAAGTGATGACGAAAAACTTAGTGAGATAGTACGTTAGGGGTCCTCTATGAGCCTACTGGACATATGCTGGCCAATGCCGTACACACATCAGTCAAAGAAGCGCCAATATCTTCGTTCAATACGTGTCTGTAGCTATAAACCAGGCGATTAGTGCGGCGGTGCTCAGAGCCCCCATCTAGTTCCGCTCGATTAAGCCGTTACTTTATGATTGATCCGCGTTTGTTCCAAGGTGCTTAATATCAAGAACACGCGTAATTTCTCTCCAAAGGAAAGACTTGAATTTTCAATCGATTTCTGGCGATATGTCAAAGGGACCCAATATGTTGCTACATGTGGGGTTACAAAAGCCTGGGTGATGGTCTGCAAGTCTAAAGTTGGTACGAGAATTACTCACTTAACGCGTAAAGCGATCCTCCATCGTTAAGAAGTAGGCTATGTCTTGATAGCACCAAACCGTGCATACGATGTCCAGGTGAACTTTATGGAACTGTTCTGATGCTTGGGTCACCCTGTATATGGTAAAATTCATCCTTCAACTTGATGGCGTAAATGTTTTGAAGGTAGGAATGCAGTCAAGTGCTCGCAACTAAAGATAAAGTAACCTCCCTCAGTAGACCTAAATTTATTGAAAAAAAATGATATGAGACTCCATACGGTTTCTTTTGCTACAATAAGCCTACCGCACCCTCGTTCGATGTGCTCCTTGGGAGAGAAAGTTTCCACAAGAAGTAAAAGAATGTGGGTGGCCAAAACGCTTTCACCTCAGCAAAAGATCCGATTACCTCATTTGTTCACGTTAGCGGGGGGTCTTCTGACTTCCCTCTTCGATCAGCGCATTTAAGAAGATTAATATTTGCGCGAAATGTAAGATGAAACGGCAGTAAATATTGATCATCTCAAAAAACTCAAATATTTACGTAAAGGGGGACGAAGTTTTGCTAACTTTTTAGTTGCCTCCCTTTTCTCCTTGTTCAGGGAGATATGATACTTCGTGACTTGATTCCAAAGTAAGGTAACCTCAGTTGCTAGAGAAGTAAATAATACGAGATTAAATTGAAGTCAGGCTTCTGTTACGTGTTTGAAGAGAGTTCTTTGGTATAAGATATGTTGCTCGGAATTTGATCTTGCCACCAAAATGTTGTCCAGAAAGACTAGGTCGAGACCTTGTAACAGCGAGTGCTCTAAAATGTTGAAAAGTTTGGCCTACGTATTAAGACCTATTGTCATACTAACAAAAACAATATTCCCAAACGGCTGTGGTTCGGATTATTTTGTACATTTAGTTTTTTTTACTAAATTGCCGATCTGCTGCTAAATTTTTTTCAGGCAAATTTGTATAACCTCTACTCATCTTACACCAATTTTAGAAATAGTGGATTTTCTCTGGCAAAATTAAATGGATAAATATTGTGATACAAATTCAGGCGTGCTTTTAAACCGGTGTGCTTCAAGAGCCAATTAAGGGTGCCGCGGGAGCGACCAAGAAATCATTTTGAAAATGTCTAAATTACCCAAACATTTAAAAAAATCTAAGAACCCTTGAAAGTATTTTCAAACTTGACTCTCTTCATTGTGCAACATAAAAACAAGAAGAGAAAGATGCAGACAGTGAATGGAGAAATGAGAGTTGCTCTGTCATCTATACTTCTCAATATTAACGAATTATGTGATACTCATTAAGGTCAATTTTTTCATTAAACTTTAAAATGGAAGATTTATTTATTTTATATTTTTGATTTTGATTAAATTAGGTCAAATGTCAAACATGGCTAATTTTGAAGTGCTTTGCACGTAATTAAGTGTGCATACGTAAATAATTTTATATTAGGGTGCCACAGCTCCTTCTAGATAGCAATTAAGGTGCCATTATCATAAAAAGTTGAAAACCACTGGTTAAGACGGCATTTGTTTTTATTGATATATATGTAGCGAGAGAAAAATTTGCTTGTAGCGAAAGGAGAGGTTGCTTAATTGTGGAGGGGGTCACCAGCTCCAAGTTGGAACAAATGTTTTTCCTGCTATATCAATCCAAGTTCACTTTCGAGTTCGTTTGAGGGTTTTCACCAATTAGGTTGTATTTGGATTTATAAAATGTTGATAAAAATAACTTTATTTTGAATTTGACGTTCATCAGGTTGAAATAAATAGTCAGTGAGTTTAAATCCCCTTTTCAGTGGAAAGAGTAAATGTGAATGTGGATGGAAAAAACTTGTCAATCTTTTCCACCAAGGATTGCTTGAGAAGTGAAAAAGTCCTTCATCGATAGAGGAAAAAGTCTTTCATCAACGTAAAGACGTAGAGAAAGTGGGCGTGACCAATGGGGTTTCTGGGGATGAGATTTGTCTGAAGTAAATGTTCGTTGATGTGTGTTAAACAAAAGAGAGGGGGGGGGGGGGCTAAGAGAAACCCCAAATGGTACGCTCATCTAGAGCGTAGACCGTAGTTACTGACCTGAGGGATTAAGATATGTATAAGATTGGCCTTTGCTTCACGACTGACCGCACATGAGTGCTTCTGTTCCAAATTGTTTTGTCCTTTTTCTATTTGTTTCATTATCTATTCTCTCCGTTTTCCTTTATATTCCGTCGATATTTTAAAATACTCCAAGATAAGCACACAGAGTCGAAATGATCGTATTTTTTATATAAAAAAGAACAATCTTCAATATGAGATCACGTGATCAAATGCGAAAAGCCAGTTGCTATGACGTAACTTTAAAAATTTACATAGCAACATGAGGAGCGACTTTACCAATCCTCCTTACAGGAGGAACTAGCACTTTGCAGGCAGACCTTTGCTATTTGCCTTACTGACTATCTGGCTCTAGCACCGGACTTTTTATCTAATTTGTTTTTCAGGAGGCGGCTGCTTATTTTCTAGGAATAAAGTTTTTTTTCGAACTAAATTTAATTTAATAATTTCCTTTTGTTTTACTCGTTTTTAGGGGCCAGTAGATATTTCCTCCTGCTAAGATTAGAAGGGAAATCTATTTTAAAAATAAATTCGATAAAACCTTAGAATATACGAAAAAAACAAAAAAAAAAACAGCCATGCATTATTTCTAATAAATTTTCTCATTTTTTCTAAACTCCACCATTTCAAGTTCTTTTTGTTTAAAATAATTCCAAAAGATTTAATAATCATATTTATTTTATTCAGAACACCATTAAAATTTTTCTTGTTTAAAAAAAAATAAAATATATATATATATATATATATATATATATATATATATATACAGAGTGAGTCAAAATTATGTTAAAATTTCTATAAGTCTTATTTTATTCAAATTTTAACACTAGAATGAGAGGAATTATTTATTCAGAGTTTACTGAACAGTCTCCACCTGTCCACCAGCACAATTGATGCACACACACCAGCGATCAACAGTACATTTTATTGCTTTGACACACATTTCAAGGGGAATATTTGATATTACACCTTTTATTCTGTCCCTGAGTTTTCCGATGTCACTAACGCTTTTGCTATACACGCGATCCTTTATCATACCCCAATAACCAGAAATCACAGGATGTGAGATCAGGGGAGTATGGTGGCCATGCCAACGGTCCGCCGTGACCTATCCAACGATTTGGGAAAGTTTGATCAAGATAAGCGCGAACAGTGCGGCTAAAATGAGGTGGTGCACCATCATGTTGGAAATACCCTGCTCGTCTAATATGTAGGGGTGTTATCAATGGCAAACGTTTGCAGCATTTGTAGGTAGCTATCTGCAGTCACCGTTAAAGTTGTAAAGAAATATGGGCTAATTACACCAGTAGTGGTCACGGCACACCACACATCTACCTTTGGGGAGGCCCGTTCATGCTCTCGAATGACACGTGGATTTTCAGTACCCCAGAAAATAGTGTTATGAAAATAGTGTTAGTGACCACTTGTATGAAAGGTGGCTTCATCACTAAATACGATACGATTAGCAATGTTCGGTTGGATCCGTGTCATTTCAGCCAGAATCTCACAGCATTCTACTCGAACCTGTTTTTGCCGAGCTGTCAAAGCTTGGGCAATTTGTAGGTGATATGGTCGCATGCCAAGGTCTTTGGATAGAATTCGGCACAGTGTGCTCTGTGAAATCCCTCTTTCCAGACTGCAACGTCTCGTCGATTTGGATGGACTCTGTTGTAGGGCTTGCCGCACGATATCAATGTTCAAGTTACTTCTTCTTGTCCTGGGCCGCCCAGCATTTCCTTGATAGTTGTCTGCTACTGATCCAGTGGATACAAACTTGTCATAGATGCGATAAATTGTTAAACGGCTTGGTGGGCTACGATTTAGAAATTGTTCAGCAAACTTTCGACGCACTGTTGTTGCCGATCCAAAAACTTCCATCAAGCTTGCAACCCTTCTGTGCTCCATTGTTAGTCTGTCAGCCATCGGTAATGTAAATCTGTAAAATAAATATAAATAAATCATTAATCATGATAATAATAATAAAATAAATCATAAAACTTATAGAAGTGTTAACATAATTTTGAATCACCCTGTATATATATATTTAAAATATACACTCATCGATAAATTACTGTTAACCTTTTGTCTATAACTATATAAATATCCCGAAATTTTGAACACCAAACTCAAAATTTCAACTGTCGCGAAAATTTCGTTTGTAAAATATGATGTAATGGCCAAGACAAACTTGCTGTACTCCTTACAAAATGAGCTTGCGCTTCGCATGCAGACTTTAAGTCTGTGGCCTAAGGCCTATCTGGCTCTGGCGCAACCAGGTGGAACAAGCTCGAAATGCAGTACTCTTTGGAAATGTCATCAAACAGAGACCTTCTTGTCAAACCGATTCCGTTGTGGAAGGGATGCCGGTTGTTCACCTCGCGGAACCCATTTCCTCTCCCGATCGTGATTAACCAAGTAAACCCACATCTAATCAGATGTGACAATTCGTCTCCAGAATCGTTGGTCCATTGTATTATTGAAAAGTTGGCTGCAAATCTCTACTTTACAGGCAGCTTGTAGTTGGGTGAGGTCATATGGATCCAATCGGAGCTTCTTTGGAACGAAATCCCTTTGATGCAATCAGTTTAGCACAGTCTGAGGGGTTTGCAAAAGGTTAAACTTATAAATGCTGCCTCTAAATCCTCGCTGCCAAAGGTTAGTGGTCGGCTGGAAGGTGGTTCATCGTCCAGGATAGTATCTCAGGAGTTGAAACGTCTGTAGCACCCCGAGACTTTCGCCTGACTGATTGTGGCTTCTTCTTCAGTATCGCAAATATCCTTCACAGCATTTCTTGTAGAAGTTTTCGCTTGTAACAGTAGCAAAACAAAATTCTAATTACATTTTCTTTCAAACTCATTCCTACCAGTTGGGGCTTACATAAAGAGAAAAACAACCGGGCAAACAACAGCAGCGTACGGAGGCTGCTAGTCAGATGAGTAAAGTAACCTAACCTAATGTATTCGAAGGAGTAAGGCTAAGCTAACCCAATGTAGTCGAAATAGTAAGGTTAACCTAACCTAATGTTGGCGTTGCTCCATAAAGTTTGTTGTGTTTTATTTTCTCTTCCTAAGTGGGCCAGAACTTTTTGGCCAACCATTTACTTCTTTGTGAAAAAGGCGACAGGTATGACTAAAAATACTAAAAACCAATAATACCATTATCATGAGTATTACTAATAATCATAAGCATTTTTGTTTGGAACTCTTTAATTATACAATAGATTACAGAGTCCTTATCTGAAGTCCAGAGTCCTGAAGGCAGTAAAGTAGGAAAAGCACATATAGTGACAGGCATAAATGAATGCATGATCGCTCAAGCACCCCACCATGATACGACCTAAAAGGAATAAATGGGCAGAAACGGACCATAGGGTTCTTAGATGCTTGTATAGGTTTAATGGGAAAGACATGCAAGAGAGGAGGGTGAAATTGAATATCTTATATTTAAGAAAGAAAACATCAAAGACAGTGCCGGATGAGCCTAGTCACCGATCCAGTGCAGGTAGACAAGCGTTTACACTGGATAAAAGTTCATGACGGAGAAGAGCTTAACCTACAAAATTTTCCAAATTTTTGAGGGGGCCAAGTGTGAACTGATGATGTCCGACTAGGAGAGTGTTTCAGTAGCAAAGAGTGACAACCGTGTGTTCGGCGGTATAAAAACTATCGTGATAAAATCGGGAGTATTCAGCTTAGATTTCAGAGGATGCAAAGAGAAGACAGGCAAAAATCAAAGCCCTTAGCTTTGCGAGAAAGTTCACTATCAGATATGACGCCGATGCAATTTCGAAATTTTATGAATTCTTTTAGCTTGAGTTGCGCCGGCGTGATTCTGAAGTTAAATGCCAGTCTCTATTGCCTTTCTCGCCATTTAGGTTGTTTTACAAACAATTTTAATTAACCTTGTAAAGGTTCAAAATTTCATTGCAGACACTGGGGCTCAATTCTGATTCTTTGATATTTATTCCTTTAATTATTCACGGTAAAGTTCTTCGAATATCATCGGGTCCAGTTATAAACAATTAACAAATATGTAGGCCATCATAAATGTGGCTACAATAGCTTCCAGATTTATTTTATTTAACTCTATGATAGGTTTCTGGAAAGTAAAGGATTTTCTGTTAAAAGGTATCTCCAAGGTCACGTTTAGTGTGCCGTTTAGCAGTATAGTGAAATTCTATGTTGGGCTTGATTACATCCTGCAGGACCCTTAAAGGGTGCGGCTTTCATTTCCCCCTCTCCTACCCCCATTGATTTTGTGTGGTGGGGGGATCGTGGGTAGATTAATATATGATCTATTTATGTTACCTGTTGGTAAACCGTGATGATGGTGGGTAAAACTTGCGGGGAAATAGTGTATAATAATCTCTTGCAAAAGAAAAAGCGGCAAACTCCGCCCATTAAAAGCACGTAAAAAGAATTAACGAATGTCCGGATTTTTCTATTACCTTAGATAGGCATATATATATATATATATATATATATATATATATATATATATATAGAGAGAGAGAGAGAGAGAGAGAGAGGTACACTCATCTAGAGTTTCCTCATACTAACAAGAAACCTAGATAAGAAATAATATGAAATGCAAAGAAAAGTGAGGAACAAAGAACAGCTCGCCCCACCGTTATCCCATTAGCCCTTAAAAGAGGGGCCATGGAAAGGCGGTGGGGCCCGGTACTTTGTAGTCCTCGTACCCACACTGTCCAGAGCCTATGTAGGTTCCAGGGGCTGTAGGTACGATGGGTAAGAGTGAGAGAAAATGAAAGATGAAAGAGGACAGGGAAGAAATATAGTAGTAGAGAAAAAGGTGGACTTAGTCAGTCGTGGACCTACAGCTGGAATCCGAACCACGATGTGTATCTCGTATCTACTCGAAACCATTGCTGTTTATCCTGACCACTGTCACACTCATTTACAATGAGTCGCATGTGTGAATCTGATAGATAATGAAGAATAGTTGCTGATAACTGAAGGAAGAAAGAGGTTTGCAAAGAGATGCCAGATTGGCTGGAGATCAGCTAATTTCTGTCCATTGTATTTTTGGTGTTTCCCGCGAGATCGACGCATTTGTTGTTGTATCTATGTCTATTTGCGAGGCAAGGAGAAAAGGGGGGTGAAAGAGCCCGGACTTCCCAAACCTCCATCATTTGCTTCCTTTCTTGTGCCTTCGGGAACTATGGGAAGGTTGAAGGAAAAAGGAGGATGACAGATAGAGGAAAAGGAGCGATAGTATATTGAGAAACTAGTAGGAGATTAGATAGTGGACTAAGATGGTCTTTGCCCTAAATCTAAACGCAGTGCTAACTAATACCACGGTGTGTATCACCCACCCTCGTTTTTAAGTAGATCCCATTGGAAGTGACAGTAGTGAAGTAATAGGGAGAAAAGGAAGAAGATTGGAGAGTTGCGGAGAGTTTCAAGTCTGCTTGGAGGTCAAGCTAATCTCTGCCTGTTGTTAAATAGTTATAAGTTGATACTTTACTAGGAGAGTAAGTGCCTGAATTACAGGTTATTGTTAATTAAGTCTTTCTGTTATGTTATTTGTGATAGTTGGTGTTGGCGTTCAAACCGTTGTTAGAGTGTAAGTTTGCGACTGGTAAAGTTTTTTATTCTTTTCAACACAAGAAATCAACTGAAAAAGGCTGAGTATAGAAATAAAAAAGGGACAAGGGACATCTATGTGTTGCACAGATCTTACGTCTTGATAATGTTAGAAAAAGTATTGAGTGAGAGTAGAGTGGATAGAAGTTGTTAGGTAAATTGGTGAAAAGAAAAATGCTGCGATATTTGTACTTGTTTAGTGACCAGCCATCTCTTGAATAGTTTCTTTCACGTTGTTTTGCTCTTCTTTTAGCTACTATGTTGTGATGGAGGCTCTCACGCCTCTATTATTCTTTGTTTTTAACTTGTTCGCTATTTGTTTCTTTTTGCAGTTGTATGTCGCATTGTTTCTTCTTTTTTATTCCATGTACAACAATTTATGTTCTATCTGAACATTGATTCGGGTTCTTCGAGTGGATTCCCTCTTCGGAAATTTCCCTATTCGTTGTTCTATCCTATAGGGGTATGTCTATTGCTCTTATTTCCCCCTCCTCGATTATCCCCTCCAATCTATCCCACACCTTTCTTGCTCTTTTTTGTAGAACTACATTGATTGGATCCATATATGTGTATTTCTTGATGTAAATCCCTCTGCCTTCGATCTTCTCTTCTTTTAGTATTTGTAATATGTAATACTCCGCTCTTCTGAATTATCTGCAACTTAATAATATTCGATTTGTGTAGTCTATTTAGTAGTATCTTTGGGTACAGGAGGATTGAACGGCACAAGGAATTGTATAATTTCATTTTATCACTCCTGCTCGCGTCTCTAAGTTGGTATATCTTGCTCAAGATTGCCTTTCCCAAACCTACTCTCTCGATCGCATGCTTGTTGTAGCCATTCTTTGTTACTTTCATACCGAAAACTTTGCACCCCGCGTAGTACCTATATACTTCCTCGTCGATTACTATTTATAATGTTCTCCGTGTGCCGGCTGTTTGGAATTAGTTCGTTTTCCTCCAGATGATAAACCAGTCTTATGTTTATTAATCTAGACAGGTAAAATCACCACTTTATGGGTTGAAATGAAGCGGTCACCAATTTATAGCGGTTGTTAACCAATTTATAGTGGGTACTCAAAGTTACGAATTTATAGGGAGAGTTACCAGGCTATGGTAAATAAATGCGGGGTTAACAAATTTTGGTGATGGGGAATTATCTATCTACCTCCAAAGATGATTTCTTCACTACTGTGTTCTTATTTTTGCTGGGCTTACCGAAGATTTAGGGTGATCGAGGTAAAGAAAGACGTTGAAAAATATATAATTTATTCTAATATTGGTCTATAACGGGGCAAGCGGCACGTCACGAAGTTACTTTGCGGGGGACTAGCAGTCTGTATATATTCAACGTGAAGTATAAAATTCCTTAAACGCGCTTCCATAAACGCTAATACGGGTATGACAATACTTAATAACAGTTATAATGCTTAGTTGTTAACTCTTTCATTCTTATCATTGATCACCTATATATACGGTTTCATTTCCAGGGGAACGTGACCTAAACTTGTTTGCGGGACAAATCTTTGTCGTCCTGGTTCATTAGTTTCATCCCTGGGCGGAGTTTTTAACGGCTGTGTATTACAATTTACTTATATCTCCTAATTTTTATCTATATAACAGTATATGCTTGACGCAGCTTAGTGATACATAACCATTTGGTCACCGTGTGTATTTAACCAGGTGTTCCATAGACTTCTGTCTTTTGACAAATCTAATCTGAGACGTGAAATGTTTATTTGCGACTTTTCTTATTGATACAAGTGATTCTGACCTTTTGCGTGTTTGTAAATTGTTTGTATTGGGCTTTCCTCCAATGGTCGCATATTTTCTATATACATTAACAAATATATTACATTCCTTATTTTGTATTCAAATTCATAGATGCAAATTAATCTATGCATTCTCAATTCCTTATTCCAATTTTAGACATTTATTTTATATAAGTGGCGTATGCTGGTATTTAAAAAGACCACCACGCGTCCATTTTGTGGAGATGTTTTCTAGGCCTATTGGACCTGCAATTTGGTTCCAGTACCCTACCTATTACATAATCCAATCACTTCAAATCTTTCTAATATTTTGACTACTACTTCCAAGAGCGTTATTGGTCCGAGGTTATCTGGCTCAGTTGGTGGTTTGTACGTGTAGGGGAATGGTCACTCCCCCCCCCCCCTCCGTTCACTCGTGATGCAGTCCCAAGGCGGTTACCGCAAGGACATCCGCCCCAGGCATCGGCGAGTCAAAAGCGTAACCACAACGTGGCACAACTTGGTGCCATGAAAGACCCTAAAGGTCAAAAAGGTAAGATCTCCCCCAGGAGAGTGAGATCCAGTTTCACGTTGAACAAGAAATTGGAGACGGGTTTCTCCCAATCTCGATGGCTAACGAGGAGCCGATGTTTGACTTCGTGGGAAAGACCGTTTAGAAAAAAAAACTCTCCTGGGGCCGTCCTCAAGCCCCTCTCCCCCTTAGCACTCCCCCAGTGGGGGTGCGAGGTATAAATGAGGAACTCTGAGGAAAATCGGGGTAGTATACGTCAGTCTCTAGGTGACGAAGTCTTCGGATCAAACCGAACTACCGAGACTAGAGAGGTAGTGCACTTGGCTCACCAGACCAAGAAGTACCCTGCAAGAGAGGCAGGGCTACCTACCTTAAGGGGCTAAGAAAAAGCTCATCCTTGAGCTAAGTCCCTGGTTATCAAACCAAACGATAATTGAACTTTGGTAAGTTCGACTTACTCTCGCCAGAGAGATTCCTCATATCCTGGTGCACCTTAAACACCAGGGGTATTCCTCGTCCTTGAGGAATTAAGAAAAGAAGAAGGAAAAGGCTCCCCCTCGAGCCCGTTATTCGGTGGCCACACCAAACTTTAAGTAATTTATTCTCGCCAGAGAAACCCCCCTCCGTTATCCTCGCCCTTGAAGAAGACTCTCCCCGAGTTCAGTCCTCGTCCATAAGGAAATAAGTAACGAAGGAGAAAAGCTCCTCCTCGAGCTCGTTACTCGGTGATCACACCGCACTCCAAGTTAACTTGATTTAAGAAACAAGTTCGACTCACTCTCGCCAGAGAGACCACGACTGCCTAGTTGTTGCATAAAGCACCGTCTTGGTTCTCGTCCTTAAAGAACCCTTCCCCCCGGAAGAACGTGTGGACCCCCCAGCTGCTACCCTCGCCAAAACGACTGTGGAATTTCGCCCATCTACAACTGGACACACGGCTCGCGTCGTGAGTCAATAACATTTCTGAGGCCCCTTAAACTACACATGAGTCCGTAAGCCTAATTCTTATATTATTGTTTTGTGTAGAGAAAACGTTAACCAAATTTTGGAGGGTAAACTAATTTAATTAATTCTTGTTTATAATAATATTTAGAGTATTGCTGTAGTTAATGTATAAATGTTGTGTATTCAATGGTTAAAGATAAAATATAAGTTTATTTGTGAATTAGTGGGCGTTTCTCTTATATCCTTACATGTTGCAGAACGGCTCTGTTCCTTAAGATATTCTTATTATATCAATATATTAGACACTCTTAGCACTCTTAGAATAAAACAAAAAAAAAGAGGGGGCATTCTACGACACTAAATAAAAGTCGTGTCAGGTAAGTAGGGTTTTTATCAGAAAGAATTCTACGACATAATTAAAGTGGTGTCAGGTGTGGGGTTCTTATCAGAAAGAATTCTACGACATAATTAAAGTGGTGTCAGGTTTTGTAGGTTGTTATTAGAAAGAACTCAGCAGTGTCTAATTAAGAAAGAGCCAACACGTAAAGGAATATCATATCAGGAGTAAGAGAATAATTGACGAGAGGAAAATTGGTAGAGTTAGGGGTGGTAACAATCTAAAGGTAATTGGTAGGCCAAGTGGTAAATTTGTTGTCGGGAGTGGTATTTCAATCAAAATAGTAGTGGGATTAAGGGTAAGTTATGCTGAGCGCTACCTGGTGAGTGGCGGCATAATTACCTGAGAATAAAGAAAGGAAAAATCGACGGACCAACACAAAATGGATCCGGTCGAAAGATTTTACCAACAAGCCAAAATTCTGGGATTTGAAGGCAAGGATATGGATGCCTACATCCTTGAAGAATTGAAAATACAAAGAGAAGAAGAAGAAGAAATAATAGAGTTTGATAGAAAAAGGGAAAATATAGAAATACGGATGAACCGGAAAAGTGAAGAATCCCGAATACAGTGGAAAATAGAAATAGAGGAAAGAAGAATGCTGAGAGGAAGTAAAACAAGCGAAAAAATAATACTGTTGAAAAGAGAAGCACAGCAATTCAGAATAAGGATAGAAATGGAAGATGAAGAAAGAAGACTAAAGATAAAGCTGGAAGATGAAGAAAGAAGAACTCGACGGGAAAACGAAATAGCGAAAGCAGAACAAGAAGCCGAGGACAGGAGAATGAAGAGGGAAATAGAGTCAAAAGAGAGGAGAATAAAGATTAAAAAAGAAATAGATGAAAGAAGAATACAGAGGAAAAAAGAACGTGCTCAAGCGGAAAGAGAAGAGAGAGAAGAAAAGGAAAGATTGCTCGCACTCGAAAGAGCACCTATCGAGAATCTCATAGAAGCCGAGGAAGTTGTAGCCCGGCCTGGACCTAAGAAAGGACCATCGAGAGAAACCCAGCCAAATGGGGTAACGATAGAAGAAGTAGGAAGTAGGAATGAGGTACCAGCAGGAGTACCTAAGGAAGAACCTACGAGGAGAACCCAGCCAAATGGGGTTATCAGGGAAGAAGAAGAAGGTAGAGTAGAGGTACGAGCAGGTGTACCTGAGGAACTACCGGCGAAGAGAAGTGAGTCAAATGAGTTGACAAGGAAGGAGGAAAGAGGTGCTATTGCGATACACCCAGGTAAGACTAATCAAAAGGTAGACATGGATGAGTATCCCCTACCCCTATTAGTCTCCTCCCCGAACGGAACGTCCACGGAGTTACCGCTAAATCGCCAAGTCGTAGTGAGCGCCACGCCCAGTAACGACCTCGCAGGGAAAAGTTTTCTCGATCCCCAAAGATCGAACCCAGACACGATCTTCCCGTGTACCTGGTTAAAGGAGAGCTATGGGACTCAAGTTCTCATCAATTATGCCCCGCTGCAACAGGCCGCTCTAGCCTTAATGTTCAATTTAAAGGTAGTTAAGTACCATAATATGGGTAATTCAAGTAGGTTGAAATACCGCTACCATTTAGTACCATACTTGGGTAGACTCAATAACCAGAACGGCCGACTCAGGCGCGGTAGAATAATGGTCACAGAGCACCATTTTAGGATCAGCTACATCAAAGGAGCCAATAATGTACAGCTGCCCTATAGGTGGAGACGAAAAACCATTGAGGGTTATTTCAGTACCTAATGAGGGTGAAACCATGTTTTCATTTGTTTTTCGTGTTAATATTTATCGGTAGGATTTAAGTTCTCAAAAACTTAGAAAGGTAAGGAAGTAGCTTGTTTTGTTTTGTTTTTTTGTGGGTAATCGATGAATTAAGGTTTTTTAATATTCTATGTAAAATTGTATTGCGAGTAGGTCTAGCTCGACACATTGCCTGTGTAAACGCGCGCGTGGGCGCTCATGTGTAAGGAAACTTAATGTAAGAGAGGGCTCAAAGAAATACAACTTTGATAAGCTCGACTAGGTTGAGTAAGGTGTTTTGAGTTCCCGGGAGCATCCCCCGCTCCTCATTAAGTTCTTCGGTGGGAGGTGTGTAGGGGAATGGTCACTCCCCCCCCCCCCTCCGTTCACTCGTGATGCAGTCCCAAGGCGGTTACCGCAAGGACATCCGCCCCAGGCATCGGCGAGTCAAAAGCGTAACCACAACGTGGCACAACTTGGTGCCATGAAAGACCCTAAAGGTCAAAAAGGTAAGATCTCCCCCAGGAGAGTGAGATCCAGTTTCACGTTGAACAAGAAATTGGAGACGGGTTTCTCCCAATCTCGATGGCTAACGAGGAGCCGATGTTTGACTTCGTGGGAAAGACCCTCTCCTCAAGCCCCTCTCCTCCTTACCACTCCCCCAGTTGGGGTGCGAGGTATAAATGAGGAACTCTGAGAAAAATCGGGGTAGTATACGTCAGTCTCTAGGTGACGAAGTCTTCGGATCAAACCGAACTACCGAGACTAGAGAGGTAGTGCACTTGGCTCGCCAGACCAAGAAGTACCCTGCAAGAGAGGCAGGGCTACCTACCTTAAGGGGCTAAGAAAAAGCTCATCCTTGAGCTAAGTACCTGGTTATCAAACCAAACGATAATTGAACTTTGGTAAGTTCGACTTACTCTCGCCAGAGAGACTCCTCATATCCTGGTGCACCTTAAACACCAGGGGTATTCCTCGTCCTTGAGGAATTAAGAAAAGAAGAAGGAGGTAGTATACGTCAGTCTCTAGGTGACGAAGTCCTCGGATCCAAAACCGAGCTACCGAGACTGGAGAGGTAGAGTACTTGGCTCGCCAGACCAAGAAGTACCCTGCAAGAGAGGCAGGGCTACCTACCTTAAGGGGCTAAGAAGAAGCTCATCCTCGAGCTAAGTCCCTGGTTATCAAACCAAACGATAAGTTAACTTTGGTAAGTTCAACTTACTCTCGCCAGAGAGATTCCTCATATCCTGGTGCACCTTAAACACCAGGGGTATTCCTCGTCCTTGAGGAATTAAGAAAAGAAGAAGGAAAAGGCTCCCCTCTCGAGCCCGTTATTCGGTGGCCACACCAAACTTTAAGTAACTTATTCTCGCCTAGAGAAACCCCCCTCCGTTATCCTCGCCCTTGAAGAAGACTCTCCCCGAGTTCAGTCCTCGTCCATAAGGAAATAAGTAACGAAGGAGAAAAGCTCCTCCTCGAGCTCGTTACTCGGTGATCACACCGCACTCCAAGTTAACTTGATTTATGAAACAAGTTCGACTCACTCTCGCCAGAGAGACCACGACTGCCTAGGTGTTGCATAAAGCACCGTCTTGGTTCTCGTCCTTAAAGAACCCTTCCCCCCCGGAAGAACGTGTGGACCCCCCAGCTGCTACCCTCGCCAAAACGACCGTGGAATTTCGCCCATCTACAACTGGACACACGGCTCGCGTCGTGAGTCAATAACATTTCTGAGGCTCTTTAAACTACACATGAGTCCGTAAGCCTAATTCTTATATTATTGTTTTGTGTAGAGAAAACGTTAACCAAATTTTGGAGGGTAAACTAATTTAATTAATTCTTGTTTATAATAATATTTAGAGTATTGCTGTAGTTAATGTATAAAGGTTGTGTATTCAATGGTTAAAGATAAAATATAAGTTTATTTTGTGAATTAGTGGGCGTTTCTCTTATAATGACAATCTTCGTTGTCATTAGGTGAAATATCGAAGAAACCACTTCCATGATTCCGGAACGGCGTTCTCTATTATGTTAGGTTATTTTTTCTCTTTTCCATTGTGGTTGACGGCTTAGTTAATTTTTCTCTTGCTAGGTTATTTTCATCTTGCTAGGTTAATTTTTTGCCAAAACTTGGTAATTGGGTTCAATTCTGCATCAATGGATTCCTGCTCCCCTCTCTATAGCTGTTGTCGTTATTACTCCGTCCTTTATCTGTTGTAGCCTTGCTCTGCGCCCCCCCTTGTGGGGCAGCACTGTTCCAGTGTTTCTCTCTGAGTGATTTTTATTCCCTCTCAAGTGCAGCAATTTGAGCTGTGTGCCTAAGGTGCGGAATAGTCCTAAAATATGTTCTTGGCATACAATTTTTATCCGCTTCGACGAGCGCTTTGACTAGGTTGTCGGTAACTCCGTCGATCTCCTCCAATGTTACGTCATTTAAATCTGGCTGCTGGTAATTAGTAAGTTCTTCAGCGTAACCATGCCAGTTTGCGTCTTTGTAGCTTTTCCTTAACGGGCATTTCCCTGTATCGTATCCATCGAGATAGCCATAATAACCATTTCGTGATCGCTGGTGGAGGATGGCCCTTTTTCTCTCAGGTAGTTGAATCTGATTGCAGGTGACACTAGAATAATATCGGGTTTGGTTGCCCTTCTTCGTCAGAAAAATGTTGGGGAATCCGGAAGCACTCTTTCCACAACGCCTCTTTCGATAACTGTGTCCAGGTTTTTAATTATGTGATTTAAGTAGTTGGTGGATCCGGACGACCTGAAGCGAGCCTTTAGATCGCTCATAAATATTGCTTGATCCTTCTGACCAAAGGCGTTTAAGAAATAATAAATTGCAGGAAATCCTTTCTTGGTGGTTGATATCCTGTCATTACCGTTATAGGGCCTATTGTCGTGGCAACTTTAACCGCTAGGTAGACCTCTTTAGATGTTGTGGTCTACTAAACTTTATGCTCTTCTTAATAGCTAAGCCTAACCCATCAAAGTTGATATATATATATCTAGTTGTCTTCGTTATAATATTGTAGTTGAATATTTTTAGTGGATTGATCTTAGAGTCTATGTTTATTTCGTTTAATAATATTATGTCTGGGTCTTCTTTCAGATAAGCATTGCATATGGAGTGCCTTTTTACGTCCCACCCTGCTATGTTATGGCTAATTATCTTTAACTTTCTTCTCTGGACAATATTTGAAACATTTATGTACTGTTGTGTGCCTTCCGTTCCGTTTTGTTAATTTCTCTGTCACAAAACGAATTAGTTCTCCCGCATCTTTTTTTCTTAAACTCATCTTTTGTCACTGTGAAACAAATTGACTTGGGTATGTTCAGATTACCGCTCATTATAATCTTTTTCACTTGTTTATAGTAACCTTTCATTATACAGTGTGTGATTTCTTTTGTGTTGTTCACCGAAAATTGTCTATCTTCTGGTGCAAAGAATTTCTGGTTAAATTCCCGACTATCTTCACTCCTTTCTTGAGATTGTTCGCTTTTACTTTCTTCTCCTGCTTCATCGTTCTCACCAACTTGGATGGTTTATCACTGTTCTTTATTGACGCCACTAGGCGTTGATGTTTCAATTTCCATCCTGCTATTATTTGCCTGGAGTAGTCTAGGCTTAAGCCTCGGGTCCCTTTCCGCGCCTGGCTTTGTCTGTTGTCTCTGACTGCTGCTTGTAGCCTCTGGTGCCGCCATAATTTTTTTCAGATGATGCTGGTTTTTATTGCATATTCAAGACTTCTACAGACCGAAGATTATCCAGGAACTACATCTGCTTAAATCCATTGTGACTCAGCATTTTGTTTAGTTCCTTTGAATAAGATCTCGGGCTGACGACATTGAGTTTGTATGCATGAACTATACACGCTAGAAAATTTAAAGATTTCCCATGCTTAAGCTCTATCACGTTTTTCCTCCCTTGATAGTGGTCTAATATGGCCTTCACTACTTTTGCGTACGCATCGATTGTCTTTCCTATTCTGCTTTCGCTTCCTCTTTGCGTTTCTTTTCTAGTAGTTCCTTTTTGATTGGGCATGTATTTCTATAGTGTGATGGTTGTCCCCGCAATTCAAGCATTTCTTACTTTGGCTATTAGACTCTCTCCATGTATGTGATTTAGAACTACACTCTGAAAATTATTTTTATTCTTTGTGTGGGCATTCCTTCGATGTCTGCTTGTTTAGCGCGAAGCAGTTAAAGCTGTTAGTACACTCACGAAATCATATCCTTTAATCTGTTCCTGAGTTATCTTCAGATTAAAGGCTAACAACCCGTTCTATTTAGCCTTTCTAGCCCTTGCGGTCTCCTGAAATATTATCTTGAAGACATGTGTGTATTCTGTATTGGTATTCCTGTTTATGGAATTTATCACTTTCCTTGATTCGTGCCTATTCTTGCTTCGCTCAATTTCTTCTTTAATTTCTACTGCAATGTGTTCCACTATCCATTGGTCTATTTGTCTGCAGTAGATTGCTTTTTGTGCCTCAATTTGCGGAGGCACCCTGGCTTGTAGGCCTATTAATTTCAATTTCTCGGTCGTATTTTCACTAAGCAGCCTATCTACATCTTTCTCAGTTTGAAAAATTGCTACGTAGTTAGTGGAGTAATCTAGTAATCTGATTAAGACTATTCCAACTTCTCCGTATATGACTTGGAAGACGCAGGGCCTGTCCGGTTGTTACGCACCCTTTAAGGTGCGTAGAGGTACCCGTTTTGTATTTTCCATGTTGCTATATTTTCTTTCTTCATCAGCTTCTTCATTGCAGTAAGAGTAAACCAGATTAAGTAAGTAGGTTTAAAAGAACTGAAGATGTGGTTATGATCCAATTATTTATTCTGGCTTATTCCGCCGCATGTCCGCGGCCTTACCTACCTACCTCACAGGTCTAACCCGTCCCAAGCTAAGTTTCAACCTGCACTGAGTTAGCCGCCCGGTTCAGCTATGGCTCCTGCTTGTATAGGTATCTGAGTGGACTAGCCAACACACCCTAAATCGGGGTGCAAGAGAGGAGAGTAGATCGAGTCTGAGGTAAAGTCCGGAGTCAATGAAGAGTCAATTCATGTCTCTTCTGGGTAAATCTTGATTATTATCAAAGTTTCGAGTAGCTACCGACGAGATTGCTGTATAATTCTTCAGTAGCAAGATTTAGACAACTGCCTTCCATCGCACAAGAGATCATACAGTACCGCCGGATTATATTAAGGAATGAACATTACTCTTACCAGCTTCTGAGCCCATCACTTATTGGTCAGGTCTAGTTTAGTCTAGACCAGTGTATGGGGCATTCCATAGCCCCAACGTTCTTTAAATGCATATTTTCACGGTAAAGGAGGCAAAAAGAAGGGAAAGACTCCTTGATCGGCCACCTTTCAACTTATGTTAGGGAAGCCAAAGTTAGAAAGTTGTCTTGCCCATTTCTTTGCCTACTTTACCGTGAAAAGATGCAGAGAAACAACTTCGCGTCTATGAAGTGCCGCAAACACTATACTAAGCTCATCAAAACAGTAAAAATTAGAGAAGACCCAAGAAGCTGGTTTGAGTAATGTTCAGTCCTTAGCGAATATAACTTGCAGTCGTGCTCATTTCTTGTCTTAGCGTTCTAAGAAACAGCTGGTAGGTTGGCTTCAGGAAAAACAAGCACAGTGATGGTACTAATATTCATCCAAGGGAAGAATAGAAAGCAAAGCGAGAAAAAATCAGGTTGGAGGAATTCCGTCGGGAGGTATCTAAGACCTTCAACAAAGCTTGGCCGAGGTGTATACAATTAGAGATACTCAGACATGGAAGGAACAACAACATAGAGAGAATATTATGCGAGTATGTAATGGAGAGACGCACTTATGTGGAAGTTGTACGCCAGCAGGGAGACGAAATTGAGTCTGCTGCTGGTTTGCCACAGGACAGATGTCTGATCTCGACTTTCTATTTAAACTGCACCGCAGATATAACGTCACCCAGAAATGAGAGATGCCCTGAAGCTTCATTTGTCTAACGGCATCAGCCAGCTAATAGTTTGCCCTTACAGGAGCGGCCACATGCAAGCTAGAATATTGAAGAAGAGAAAAGAAGTATTAATATATACAAAACAAGGCCTGCTGACCAAAAAGTCGCATAGTCTCATTCATTCTGATTTATGACCTTACGACCTACAAAACTCTCAATAATTATCATACTAACCATGGGCGAACCTTGGTTATTCTTCATTCGAAAAAGAATGTAAAACAACATAAGGGTTTCAAATCTCGTTAGAATCGGCCAAATAGTTATGATTTTATTGCCCCCATAGTAATAGTTCCCAGGATAACCTTGGGACGGCTTTGGCAATTCTATTATTCGAAAGAGAATGTAAAACAACATAAGGGTTTCAATTTTCGTTAGAATCAGCCGAATAGCTATGATGTTGTTGCCCCCAAAATAATAATTCCCAGGATAACCTTGGGACGACTTTGGCAATTATATTATTCGAAAGAGAATGTAAAACAACATAAACGTTTCAAATTTTGTTAGAATCGGTTGAACGGTTATGATGCTATTGCAAAGACAAAATAATTTCCACGGCTAATCTTTGAAGGACTTTAGCAATTATATCATTCGAAAGAGAATGCAAAACAACATAAGCGTTTTAAATCTCGTTATAATCGGCCGAATAGTTATGATGTTATTGGCAAAACAAAATAATTTACGGCTAACCATTGGAAGACCCTGTCAATTATATCTTTCGAAAGAAAATGTAACACAATATAAAGGTTTCAAATTTCATTAGAATCGGCTGAATAGTTATAATGTTATTGCCTAAACAAAAATGCAAAACGAGGACCGACCGACCGACATAGTGAGATGTAGAGTCGCACGCGACTAAAAATAGAAAATTAAAACCAATAAGGATAAATTTAAGATGGTAACCCTGTTCATGAGGATTATTTCAGATGCATATGTAGAATGAGAGCGCTACAGATACAACACAGATTGTAAGGTGCTTTGGCTAACCATTACGACATCAGGTCACAAATAATCCGCATTACCGAGAGGGTAAATCGAGGAAATTGCGGACTGGTAATACTATATAAGTTACGAAACCTCAGGATGAAGATTTTTTAAAATTTAGGTTCCCATCTGGCGACTACCTACTTGGGGCATAAGTCTCCGTACGAAATAGAAACTACTACAAGGCTATATAAAAAAAATACCGATATATAAATAAATAACGAAGATAAAAAAGCAAAGGCTAAAAAAACAAAAACAATAAAAACGACGACAAAAAACGAAAACAAAGCAAAAGGGAACTAGGCGGCGGGTTCCGGCATCGGGGGTAGGCCCGCCTTTCCCCGTTCCCCCGCGAAGTGGCAGGCAAGCAGCACCCAATCAAATGGCGCTGCGTCCTGCAAGCGGGGCCCAATTCGGAGACGACTCAGGATGAAGAAAAGGAGGAAGATTTACTAGGCCATAATACAATCCACAATCATTTTTCTGACCCTATCGATGTACACCACCTCGAGGAGCAACCTAATAACCTCCAAAAAGTAGAGAACAAAACTGTGTATATAATAACAAGCACTAGAAGATGAGAACTAAGAAGACAACGAGACCTTCATAGGGAGTCGATGATAAAGCTACTCAGCAGAATAATTGCCAAAACAGCAAGGAAAGTAATATAAAGAGATAATAAACTTGAAATTGATTAAAGCAACAGAAGGATAAAGAATATACAGATTTTTCCCAAGTTTCTCATTGATTGAGGAAATAGAATAGGAGATGGAAGAAATCTAAACCTAGAGAAGGAGAAGACTGCTCGACGACGACTAAGATTAATTATATAACTGGAGCATTACTAGAGAATAGCTTATAGACACTTACAACCAGAATAAGAATAATATAAAAGAGATAGAATCCTGCATGTATTAATAAGAATAAATAATAATAACGATTTGAATGCTTTACATAAACAAGCACTACACTGACAAAGAGACAAATATACATAGATACAACTTTATCACGCTAAATATAACTATCTACAAGGGAGAAATATTAGCCTGATCTCCAGTAAACAAGCATCTCTTTGCAAACTACTTACGTCTTCCAGTTTTCAGCAATTATTCTTTATTGATTATCACATTCACTATTACTCACCTTATCTACAGCTCCTGGAGCCGACTTATTCTCCGGGAAGTGTGGCTGCGGGAGACTAAAAAGTAGTACGGATCCTAGACCCTCCCTTCCTTGGCAACTCTTTTGAGAGTTAAGGGGGCCGGGGGAGGGGAGCTTTTCTTTGTCTATTCCTTCTCTTTTTATTTCATTTCTATTTTTTTACTTGTCTTAGATTATTGTTACTCTGAGGAAGCTCCAGGGTACCACTTCGAAAAAATCCATGCTGGAGTGAGATTCGAATTAAGCACACTGAGGCAGTGAACAACCGCCTTGATCTTAATTAAAGTGAGTCTTTAACCACTCGACTACGCAGAGGATAAAACATCTTCCGAATACACAAGCTTCTAAGGCACGCTTCACAAAGTCGATCGGGACTGTGAAAGAAAGAGAAATTAATTGGGAATACAAAGGGAAAATTGAGCTAAACAACCGGTGAATACACAATGTATATCTCTCCTAAGCGCGAGAGAATGATGAAATAAATCCAACAGGCCGCAAGAAAGAGAAAACGGAATAATTTTTTCCTTAAAAATATGGCAACATTAAAAACAAATTACGCAAGAAATACAAAAACTTAGAAAGATGAGAACAAATTTCTCTTAACGGAGGCTAATAAATGTCTGATGATGAAATATATGGCAAAATATGACTTTTCTCATTTCAAACGGAGGAAAATTATTGACTGGAGAATAACTGGGACTCCCGTTATGTTGGCATACATAAAACAAGAAGAATGGGCTTTTGGTAGCATAACTTAAGCCTCAAGGAGAAATTCAATGGAGGAGACACGTAGAGCATTGAAACATATTTTGCTGATAAATCTCAGAACCAAAGCTTTTAAACTGAATGCAGAGCTAAACCAACTTCTTTCCAACCAAACATAAGAAATACATTTCGTAGAAAGCACAATCCAACTGGATACCATGGAACGCCTGTCAATGCCCAACTTATTCCTTTGCCCATTAATGTAAAAAAAAAGTAAAATGGTACAAAGATCACCTTAAATCAGAAATCAGAAATATATGGATATGAATTCCCCAATCCTTTCCGTGAGGGAATAACATTTTCTCAGACTAATCATCATTTACACTTTTTTCTTGTTCATGACGAATATATGTGGGACGACAGCCAAAGACCTTTGATCCCGATTGCCCTAAATTAACTGGGAAACATGGAGAATGTTCTTTGATGGTTTTGGTGCCTTTATCTAGGGATTCTCGTGGATCTGTAATATCACCAAAGGGTACGGTTACTGCTCTCAACCATTTGTCACTTAGGTATCAGTTAGAAAATTCCCTAGATGATACAAATGATGTTTAACCATGATGGGACTATCTTCCAGGAAGATAATTCGTCATTTCGCACGGCTAAATTTGGTTAAAACTTGCATTAAGTGTCACTCAGAGATGTAGAACACTTTAATGAGACCATAATATCACCCGATCTTAACATAATCGAACATCTCTGGTTTGTTATAGAGCAACAAGTAAGGAACCGCTTTCTTATTCCATCATCTCTGAAAGAGCTTAAATTAAATATACCATTTATCCAGTTCGGTCTTAGGTGAAAGAAATGAAATTATCAACAGATCCAGTCGCATATAAATTCACACTATATACTTGAATATGAAATCGTTAGATTCGTCTAATTTTAAACGAAATTCGATGAATTATACATATTTCCGCAAGTGATAAATACGTGTAACTCTATTTTTAAATATAGATTTGGGGAAATTAGAGAATGTTATGAGAATGCGATATATTACTCTTATTTATCTACTGTATGGATTGCAAAATTTAAAATTCTTTTGCAGTAGAGAAGGGAAATTAGTTCATTCTTCAGTAGTGTCGTAGAATGACTCCCGACGATATACCATATATCACTATTCGTTGAGGGAACTTCCTTAATTATCTGTCTGGCGGCCGATATTATGTATCTTCAAAATGCTTAAGAAGTGGAACTGAGCTCAAGGATAATAATATTGCTATCATTAATAAAATAGAGTTTTATTAATAATAACTATAAACAATACACAAAAACGGAAAATATTGACAAACAGAATGGAAAGGGTCGTGGAGACTCGGGCTAATCCAAGGATTTAAGGGATCAAAAAAAGGTAAAACAAATATGGAGTTAAAGAGATGGGATGGTTCGATAAACCATTTAAAGCACAGGATAGAATTGACAAATAAGGGATCAATACTCAAAAGGTGACGCTTGGCTTACGTAACTTCATTAGGGTGCAGTGGAAGGTACTTGAAGGAATATTCGGTCCGCTGGCGAGTTCCAGCCGAAGGGGGGGGATAAAAGGATCCTGACGTGGCGTCTTGGAAAGGAGAACCGTTACTCGACGAACGGCTTGACGAACAATGGCTGTTCTAGGTTGTTCTCTTCTGAACAAAGGGGGGGATGAGAACCGTCTCTTGTCTACGGGCTCAAGAACAATGGCTGTTCTAATGTTGTTCTCCTTTGAACAACAGGGGGGGTGAGAACCGTTTCTTGGCGAAGGGCTCAAAACGAACAATGGCTGTTCTAATGTTGTTCTCCTTGAACAACAGGGGGGGATGAGAACCGTTTCTTGGCGAAGGGCTCAAAACGAACAATGGCTGTTCTAATGCTGTTCTCCTTGAACAACAGGGGGAAGATGAGAACCGTTTCTTGGCGAAGGGCTCAAAACGAACAATGGCTGTTCTAATGCTGTTCTCCTTGAACAACAGGGGGGGGATGAGAACCGTTTCTTGGCGAAGGGCTCAAAACGAACAATGGCTGTTCTAATGCTGTTCTCCTTGAACAAGAGGGGGGGGATGAGAACCGTTTCTTGGCGAAGGGCTCAAAACGAACAATGGCTGTTCTAATGCTGTTCTCCTTGAACAACAGGGGGGGGATGCCTTGGGGACTTGGCGTCACTAAAGGCTCGAACCTTTGGCACTCAAGGAATATTGTCCTCCTTCTGGACAAGTGATGGTGAATCTCGAGGTCGAGGTCCCTTGGCGCACAAAGGGAGAGAGGGTCGTGGTGATGTTTCGCGACGAAAATCTGGATCTCCAATCTGATCTTAGTGGTAAAGTTTCCATATAAATAGCCAGGACATCTCCTTGGCGTGGGGGAGAATGGGGTGGAAGCTTCGAGGGAACGCACAGCTGGGCCGGAGAAAAATGCCTTATCTGTCCATAAGCCTAACTCGATCTGGCGAGGTCGGCGTATGGGGGTGAACGGGGGGGACGATAACCTCCTTGTTTAAACATTGACGTCCGGTAGCTGTTGATAAGACTCCAAGCCTCGAATCGAAGATGCACGTGGGCCTCCTCGAGGTTTTAACTAATATGGGATAGGAGTTGAATTTAACACAGATTCAACTCGTTCTATCACACCCCTCCATTCCAGGGGAAGTTGTCACTTCGAAAAAAAAAGAGAGAAGGGACAACGATAGAGCTCCGTTGTAGGGAACTCGTTTTCTTGTACCAACCGTATCTTCCTGCACCTAACTATTATTACCTTAATACATGATTATTTTGATCTTTAGATTACAGGGGAAAATAACCTTTAATACAACTTAATAAAATAAAAAGGCATGGAACAATGAAATGATATAAACTTAGTACATACGGGACAAAATAATTTATACGTAAATTAATAAGAACAAATATATATACATCAAAAAAATTAGACATTGAGCGTTACAAAATTCAGACATATACATTAATTAATTATATTACAAAAGAATCTTAAATTAAGTCGTACAAGACGGTATATACCTACATGGAGATACTAATCCTATGAATGCAATTGTTCTACGCTATTCGGTAACGCATTCCTACTGAGTGCGTCAGCGACCTGGTTATCGGAACTTTTGATATAATTTATTTTAAATTGATACTCTTGCAAGAGTAAACTCCAGCGCATGATGCGGCCGTTTGAGTGTCTCAAATTCCTAATATAGGCTAACGGACGGTGGTCGGTTCCTATTTGAAAATCTTTACATATCAAGTACAGCTTGAATTTGTCTATGACCCAGATAATTGATAGAGCTATCTTTTCTCTAGTGGCATATCTCTTCCCGCGTGGTAATAATTGACGACTAGCATATGCAACTGGATGACTCGTTCTGTCATCCACGTATTGAAGGAGTACACCTCCAATGCCCTCGTTGATCACGTCGGTCTTAACCCCAACGGATTTTTCCGGGTTGGGCAACTTAAAAATGGGGGCAGAAATGAACTTACTTTTGAGCTGATTAAAATGGGAAACAGCGACATCATCCTAACGTAAACGATCGGAGAAATTCTTTTCCTGAAGGGGGCATAGGGGGGCCAAAATTGCAGCGAAATTCGGAACAAATCGCTGATAGGGAGAAGCTGATCCTAGGAACGATCTTAATGGCTTCTTTGTAATCGGGAGGGGCATGTGGGCGATTGCCTTAATCTTGTTCTCGTGGGGACCTAACTTGCTTTGTCCTATTTTGAAACCCAAATATTTGATGGTTTCGTGAGCAAAATGGCATTTGCTGGGGCCAATGCTGAGGCCATTTTTACGCAGTCGCTCAAAAAGAGCTAATAGGGCGGGTAAATGGTGATTCCATTTAATTAGTTCTTGTAGCTGGCTCTTCGGACGTGGTGTCAGCTGCGCGTCACTATCCAGGTCAGAGGGTTCCAAAGACTTGCCTGGTAGGGAAGGAGGAGGGTAATCGGCATCAGGTTGGATGCACACTGTCTGGATTACATTAAGGGACTCCGCGGGGCAATCCTCTTCAAGCGCCGATGCTTCGTCCAGTTCTACGAAGGTATCTCCATGGGCGCGTTGGGGGTTCTTTTTTTCTTGGGGTCCAGGGACAGTCTTCGTCTCCTTGTCTGGGGCCTTATCACCTAAGGGTATTTAGTGATTCACATTCCTCTTTTGCCGTCCTGAAGTCCTGGTTAGGGGTCTCCGAGAAATCGGACGGTATCGGGGTTCTGATGGGGACGGGCTCCTGGGCTTCTTTCTTATCTCGGCCTTGAGGAAGGGCGGCCTGAAACACAGGGTCGAAACTTACTTGGGGGCTCTGTCCTATAAGTATGGAACAGAATTTTATGGGTGCTACAATGACTTCAGCCCAGCCATTATAATATTGACACTGCAGGTAACATCTAGCGACGGGGAATCTGTTCGCCCGCCCAAGTTGGTCATGTACCACCGCAAATTTTTCGTGGTTAGAGACCACTGGGAGGAGTTCTTCGGACACGATGAAGCACGTACATCCTGTGTCCCTGACGAGAGTCGATACTCGACAGCTGTCCACGCTGCCCTCCTCATATTTCAAAGTTCCCGATGAACTTTTACCAAAAACAAAATTTACCTGGTGGCCTGACGGAGGGGGAGAAGTTTCTGCTTGGGTCTGCACCACCGGGGGAGCCGGGTTCGCCTTAATCTGGTGAACTTGGTGGGCTGGTCCGCTTTTAGCCTAGAATTTTGGGGGCAATTCCAGCTCATGTGGTTTTCTACACCACAGGTGAAGCATATGGTTGGTCGCTTCGGGAAGAGAGATGGAGGAGAAGTCTTAACGGGAGGTTTGGAGTCCCGTTGTTGGTTTTGGGGAAAGAAGTTTTGGGGTTTTACGGGGCTCGGAAACTTTGTCAGCTTTCCTGGGAAGGAGCGCGAGTCCGTCCTTCTTTCTTCTCGTTGGATTTCTTTTTCTCGTTCTTCTGGTTGGATTTTTCCTTCTCGTTCTTCTCGTGGGATTACTCTCTCCCTTTCTTTTTCTACCTTTTTTCTTTGAACTTCTGCTTTAATCCGAGCTAATTCAATCTGAAGCTCTCTTTCTCTTCTTTGCTCCTCTTGAATGTACTCAATTAGTTCTTTTCTGGAAAGTCCACAGGACTCTCCTTGCGCTTTAAAGATTTCAAACTGAGTCATCTTTGCACTTTGGGGCGCACTAGTCAACCAACTAAAATTCCTCGCAACAAGAATTATGCCTCTATAGAATTAGCCTACCTAACTATGGGCACTGACCTATTCGTACTTGTTTTCTCAATCTAAATAACCACTGACTAAAATCACAAAAAAACACAGACAAATTATTATAACCGTTCCTTGAGCTACTCCAGCTTCTTAAGTTTAAAAAAAAAAAGGGGATAGCAATCGTTAAAACAAAAGGGAACTACTATATTCTATTATTATAACGAATAACACTATGCTTTACTCGACTGAGACCAGTGTTTGCAAAGATATAGCGTTAAACCTTACACACCTGATACCAAATTTAAATAGTATATATATATATATATATATATATATGTCGAAGAATGACTCCCGACGATATACCATATATCACTATTCGTTGAGGGAACTTCCTTAATTATCTCTAGAGTGCGTTTTTACTGTCTGGCGGCCGATATTATGTATCTTCAAAATGCCCTAAGAAGTGGAACTGAGCTCAAGGATAATAATATTGCTATCATTAATAAAATAGAGTTTTATTAATAATAACTATCAGGAAACACAAAAACGGAAAATATTGACAAACAGAATGGAAAGGGTCGTGAAGACTCGGGCTAATCCAAGGATTTAAGGGATCAAAAAAGGTAAAACAAATATGGAGTTAAAGAGATGGGATGGTTCGATAAACCATTTATAGCACAGGGTAGAATTGACAAATAAGGGATCAATACTCAAAAGGTGACGCTTGGCTTACGTAACTTCATTAGGGTGCAGTGGAAGGTACTTGAAGGAATATTCGGTCCGCTGGCGAGTTCCAGCCGAAGGGGGGGGATAAAAGGATCCTGACGTGGCGTCTTGGAAAGGAGAACCGTTACTCGACGAACGGCTTGACGAACAATGGCTGTTCTAGGTTGTTCTCTTCTGAACAAAGGGGGGGATGAGAACCGTCTCTTGTCTACGGGCTCAAGAACAATGGCTGTTCTAATGTTGTTCTCCTTTGAACAACAGGGGGGGTGAGAACCGTTTCTTGGCGAAGGGCTCAAAACGAAAAATGGCTGTTCTAATGTTGTTCTCCTTGAACAACAGGGGGGGATGAGAACCGTTTCTTGGCGAAGGGCTCAAAACGAACAATGGCTGTTCTAATGCTGTTCTCCTTGAACAACAGGGGGGGGGATGAGAACCGTTTCTTGGCGAAGGGCTCAAAACGAACAATGGCTGTTCTAATGCTGTTCTCCTTGAACAAGAGGGGGGGGATGAGAACCGTTCCTTGGCGAAGGGCTCAAAACGAACAATGGCTGTTCTAATGCTGTTCTCCTTGAACAAGAGGGGGGGGGATGAGAACCGTTTCTTGGCGAAGGGCTCAAAACGAACAATGGCTGTTCTAATGCTGTTCTCCTTGAACAACAGGGGGGGGGATGCCTTGGGGACTTGGCGTCACTAAAGGCTCGAACCTTTGGCACTCAAGGAATATTGTCCTCCTTCTGGACAAGTGATGGTGAATCTCGAGGTCGAGGTCCCTTGGCGCACAAAGGGAGAGAGGGTCGTGGTGATGTTTCGCGACGAAAATCTGGATCTCCAATCTGATCTTAGTGGTAAAGTTTCCATATAAATAGCCAGGACATCTCCTTGGCGTGGGGGAGAATGGGGTGGAAGCTTCGAGGGAACGCACAGCTGGGCCGGAGAAAAATGCCTTATCTGTCCATAAGCCTAACTCGATCTGGCGAGGTCGGCGTATGGGGGCGAACGGGGGGGACGATAACCTCCTTGTTTAAACATTGACGTCCGGTAGCTGTTGATAAGACTCCAAGCCTCGAATCGAAGATGCACGTGGGCCTCCTCGAGGTTTTAACTAATATGGGATAGGAGTTGAATTTAACACAGATTCAACTCGTTCTATCACAAGTAGCAATCCCTAAACCCTAAAAGATCAATATTATGATTAAGTTAAATGTTACACTGTGGAATACAAAGAAAACTTTTTAGTCTATCTAGCTCTAAGCAAAACCGATATCGATTATATATCCTCTACATAGTGACTACTGAAAACTGTAATAAAAACTCACATTAAGAAATTTGTCCGGATCTTCCACAAGGTCGAAATTCAACTCCATATTGTAAAGATACACACAAGTGCGGAGATTCTACTTTTAGACAGTGAGAGTCACTTTCCCAGAAAATTGGAATGTGTGGTATAAATAAAGTAACCATTGGACTCTGGGCCAAAAAGTGTTAAAGTAAATTAGAAGGTATAGCGGATATATGACATATATTATATGTGTTTAATATTGTGGGGAGCTGTTGGCTTTGTGAGTTGGAGGGTCTTCTTGTAAAGGTCAGGTGCAATATTATGTGAAAAAAAATTACGTCGATGTTTGCGTGCTGTCTGCTGCTAACGAATGCTCTCGTATGTGATATGATTGCAACATTGATGTGCTCGTTTTTGAACTCACAGAAGAAACGATCGGTCTCAACTTCTTGTAGCACCCCGTTTTCAGTTGAAGACAGCGATAGATCAAAGTATTAAGTTACTGTTTCGAACAGATCATTTTAGGTCTGTTAGAAACGCGTGACTGAAACGTAATCTTGTCTCGTGGTGACTACGACGTCCCACAGGGTGCTATAAGAAGCGGCGTTATCAGCTAAGACTTTCCACTAACCGCACCATCTGTTATATTTTTCCGATATTTTATATGCACGAATGATGTCCTATCCGTTACGTAGTGGCATAGGATCCTTTCAAGTATTTGGTCGGGACATCGTCGGAATATTTTGTACTTTAGACTTCTCCTTCATACCATTTCAAAAGGTTTTTCAACATATTTGAGCTCTAGATCTGCGTGGCGATTTTCGGCTTTTAACTTTGACAGTTTCTCATTCATTTTCTTCTTACAGAACTTATGTTATTGGTTATTATGCATGTTATTTTCATCAAAGGACAACTGAATTCTATTTGCTAGTATCTTCTCGAAAACTTCACTGGCAAATGCTAAGAGAGATATAAGCCTCAAGTTTGCTGTACTTTTAACGAATATCATAAATGTTTGCCTGAACTTGGCTTATTTTTATGACCACTGGAAGGTGGAAAAATTGATATTTGATCTCAAAATAATATAAATTTTTCCACCTTCCAGTGATCATAAAAATAGCCCAAGTTCAGGCAAGTATTCATGATATTCGCTAATCCCATCAAAATGTTAGGGACAGCAGTGAAAAAGTTAGATCGGATTATTCGTCTAGACCTGCGTGTTCTCTGATGCCAAAATGTGTTGCATCAGTTTCTACGTCTAGTCAGTCTTATGCCTCTAAAAGTGATGATGATGGTGTCTGGTATTCTTACTATATTGAATCTATCCCTCTACTACATTGTTAGGACTTTTATTGTTACTGACCATCATGCAGCAATGATGGTTTATATTTAACTCGGGAATAGATACTGGTCTGCATTAGCAAGATGTTTAGTTATTTTTTTTAATTTCATCATCTATTTAATCCAGTGAGTAAATGGAATGTGCGCTTTATATTTTCATTTGGCAGAGGCGAACGTCAAAGAGGCGTAAGTCAGATTCCTTAGACTTGTTTACCATTCTCGGGGTTAGTGAATTGAATAACTTTGGCGACTTTAGCCCATTAACCGATGGATCAGGTAAGGTTATCAAACTCATCCACTGAGTCTCTCATTTTTCCTTCCTTCTTACCCTAGGGAGGAAGAAATCTATGGTAAAAAAACTCTGAGTGTCCGTGAATATGTGTGTGAATTTGCTTATATGTATGTTGGGACAAGTGTCTCACAAAGGGAAAAGAGAAAAAAAATGGAAGATGCGTATGTAATAAGTAGAAAATAACTAGGGGAATGTCGAAATACAGGAGTTAAGAGGCAATTTACCTTATGGAAGATTGTTTATATAGGCTATATTTCGCTGGTGGCTTCTCTATGTCCACTAAGGTGGACAGGTTATGTCCTTTCACAGGAGTTTTGTAGTGAAAGAAATTTCCAAGGTCGAATCATAGATCGCTATTGTTTCGCTTCGCTGCTGTTTCAAAAATAATTTGCTGCATCGCTCGTTTTTAGGAGCCCCTTTGGCGACTGCCTACAAGGACAAAAGTCTCAGTAATATGCTATGTTGTTAGGTGAATTAATGTTACAATTTGGTATCTTTACCGCGTAGCGAAATTATTCACCAAAGAAAGCAGGCAAACTGTTTAGTCATAAATTGATCGCGATCATCTCTCAGATCTTTATATGAACCCCTTTATTGCACGAGTGGTGCTGTTTAGACGGATTAATAGCAGATTAAAAGTAATATTCGCCCTTCACCTCAGGCTAGATGCGTTTGGTCGCGTCTTCTATTTTGTTACAACATAATCATATAAAAAGATGTAATTTATATTTAGGTATATATGCACTATATTTACAGTATATATTATGTGTTATATGTCTTAATATATTGTCTGTATAGTTTCATACATTAAGAAAACTCGAAGTTATTTTCCAATCCAAATTCTGAATTGTGTACCCCTGCCAAAAATTAATCGTTCAACCAACCATATTTAACAACCTAAGTCTTACTATAGTAATAAGCGTGGATGAGTTGACGGCCCACAAAAACTTCGCAAAGAAACCATCGCCCTGAACTCTTTGGACGTGGAAGAAAATCTTCCACATGATTATCTTTTTTCAACAATGTTTACTTCCAAGAAAACTCGTGCAATCACCATTGCTTTGCAGCAAAGTGGCCCCTCAAGTGCAGAAATTGTTACTAGGACTTATACGCCTGTAAAAACTATCTCAAAACGACCAAGATATCAAAACATAGGCAAGTGCAAAGACTCAAAAGAAGGCCTCGAGAGGTCCAAAGGTATCCACCAAACGCTATAACTACCTCTGAGTGCGGAGTTTCCTAGAATGGTAACAGTCTCATATGTCTGCATTTTCAAGCACTGCAAGTCAAAATTATTATGAACAACTGTCTCTTTACAAGGAAAGCAGCCAAGCAGCCACTACTCACTAAGAAAAATATTCATGATAAATTGTCGTTTAGCAATTTCAGACATCAAACAAATTTTTAGCCACTCTTGGCTCACCATCACAATCCTCTCTATCTGGAAACTAGCCCTATGATAACAATACTCAAACCAAACAAATCCTCAACACAAGCCAATTCCTACTGCTCAATTTCACTTCTATGCACCCTACCACCAAACAACATCATAAACGAGCCTCTCCACTCTTAATAAACCAACAGATAAATGAATACATAGAGCACACCGAATAATCCTTTCACAACTCAGCTCAGGCTACTCCACTACACTTCAACGATACAAACACATAATCAACCTTGGCCCACACCCCAAACCAACATGCACCAGATGCAACCAAAATCCAAACAATATAGCACACCTAATGCCTAAAACCTCACACCAGCACGTACTACACACATCTTTTCTCTTGGGACCTGTGGACCCACCCTGGTGGCCTATCTACGGGAGGTCCACCTCGCAGAAGAGGGGTAGGAGGGGCGGCAAGTATTAGAAATATTTCTAGGATATTACATCATGATTTGCTTTTAATAATTAGCAATATTTCGAAAACTGGTAACATATTCATCTATTTTTGCAGGAAATTACCCCAATCTTTCACGCACCACGCAATTCGCCTCTTGTTTGAGATCAGGGTTAGTCGGTGTATGACTATCGTGGATAGTGAGGATGTAGTAGCTATTTACGGCCTGACTTTTGTGGTCATATCCGAATGTTACCAGAAATGGATGTAAATAAACCTGTCAGATTTCACATATAAAGGAAGAAATAAATATGCTATGAGATTTAACTGCGCTTGAGACGTTTTATATTCGTTACGATATTGTGATCTAAAAGATATACATGAACATAATAAAAGATATACATGTACATAATAAAAGAAACGACATTGGTATAGGCATGAAATAACACTTATGTATTGTAAATATTTCCGAGTGATTTAGTAACGGCATGAAAAATGCTTATTTGTCTTTTTCCTTCACAATATCATAACGTTTGGGAAAATGAAGAGGAAATATTTGCGTTTGTAAATACATAAAAAAAGAAATGTATAACTTCCTAGAATGGTACGTAAAACAAATAATTATAAAGTTCTTCATGATGTAAAATCATTTATCCATCAAATTGATCTCTTTTTCATCATCTGAATCGGAGATTGCAGAAATGACTTGATTTTTCACATAATGATTTTGTTATATATGTTGAGGATTTAGGAAAGCTCCGTTTTAATGTCATCATTGTAAAACGATTTAAAAATAATTTTCAAAACTAAATAATTCATACAAACGCAAATAGCGTATGACTTCTAGACAATACAAAATGCGTGGCTGTATTGCCCTTATTCTATATATTGTCTAGTGCATAGAATGTCATATTTAATATTTATACCAATTTTCATTAAAAGATTAAATCTCAAACGATCAATAGGTACTATGTCAATTCAGTACAGCCCCAGCTAAAGGTTTTCATCTAGAAAACAACAAAAAAGTGTAAGCTTCCTTCTAGCCCTTTTTAATAAGGCAAAATGACGATGCTATTGAGATGCATGAAATTTTGCTATGGGTATGTGGTATGTTACAGTCAAAATGTCTTCATATAACTCCTAACATTTCTTGATTAATATGATATTCCATATCGATAGGATCTTATAATGATATGATAATGGCAAAAATGCATAACTATACCCTGGAGGAAAGAATCTTGATAAGGATACTGCAAGAGGAGGACCTCAGCTGTGGAGAAATCGTCGGGATGTTTGGCGGATAACATTCCGTGGTAGCAAAAATGTTAAAGAGGATCTAATAAAGTAGGAACATCCAAGACCGACCTCGTTTCAGACGACCCGGGTGGCTGATACGCAACGTGAGACAAGTCTCTGCATCGCATGGGTATTGAGAATCGTAAGAATACGGCAGTCCATCTGCAACATGAATAGACAGAATGCAGCGAGGTTAATGCATCTTTCAAAACAGTACATCTCAGATGGCATGTATAAGACCTGATCTCATCTAAGTTCGACAGAGCCGGTTATCAACCTTCAGCAGAAGAAAGGTCGACTGACTTGGACACGTGCTCACCACAACCATATCGTGCTTCAGTGGGGACGTGTCTTATAGACCGATGATTCTAAATTCCAATTGCTTTCGATCACAGGCAATGTTAGGGACCATAGTAGGCCCGATGAGCAGTGAAATCGAGAGTGCTTTGTGCCAACAGTAACGCATGATGGCTGTTCTATAATGTCATGGGGTTGCTTTCAAGTTCGGGTGTGGGTCATCTCACCATTTGTGATGTCACAATGAATTCAAAGAAGTACCAAGCTGTCTTTAGATTAAATGCTGACCTCAGCCCGATACCTCTTCATAAATGCCAGAAATTTACTTTCCAGTATCACAATACCCCTGGTCAAAAGTATGCGTCCACTATATGTTGGTTACGGGACAAAATATATCATAGAGATCGAGTGGCCACCTTAGTCCTAAGATATGAATCCACTGAAGAACCTTTGGTTTCACCGGAAAGAGGTTTTAAGGCGCTGTTAGCCAAGCTTCAATGATCAACTAAAGGTAGTCATCACTGAGGATTGGGCCAGCTTAACACAACCCTGGTGTTGCACCATTGTATAGAGGCTCATTCCTCAAGAATAAATGCTCTCATCATGCCAGGGACTCTCGACACGCTTTTGAGCTTCCTGTATCAGTTTGGAGTTGCTCCTCAGTTATGATGTTTAATACTTATTTGTTTTATATTGCTGATGTTAAATATTTGATCATTTTTGTATGTTGATCATTCTTGTTGATTGTTTTAGGTATATATAACATTATTTTTATTTTTCCTTATTTAACTCTTATATTCTGATTTATATCCTAATACAAATTTTACATTGATCTAAATTCTTAACATATACTAGGTATCCGTAAACCTTTGGTCACTGCTGAGTTATCGTAGTTTTAGTTAGTTTCACTAACATCAATTCTGCTTCGCCCTTATTAAGGCAAACTCGATGAAAATTTTAACATTTATAAATATTTATTTACTAAACAAAATCATTTTAACAAAATGTAAAAATTACAAATAATTTTTTTTAGCATAATCAATTAAATTTCCGTTCACGAAGAAAGAACAATGTCGGGAGGGTCTTTCCAGTGCAGTGAGTTTTGGGATGGATTAGCAGGGAAATGCGCAAGTATTTTATGTATTCAGTTCCTGATAGATGGGTACAAACATTATTATCATTAATTAAAGAATGTGTAGTGCCTGCAAGACTATTATATATGATAGTGGCGTGCTTTCAATGGAGTTGAATCCATGCCTGAGAGGCGGTATTACCATTTGACTGTTAACCACTCGCAGAACTCTAAAGATCCAGAAACGAGGTGCTCGCACAAACCAAATGGAATCGTTTGGGGCCAAGGTGAAAATGGGGAATAAAAAGGAATGTTTAACCACTCGTTCTCTAATTGACTCCTATAATATGTGCGAGTTTTTATGGAGGCAACGAAATAGAGGTAAAGACCTAGGTGCTCAAATTTACAACGATAATATAAAGTTTTATTCATTAAATAATGTTTAGCTTTCACTTTTTTTAACTAAAGATATCTTTTATATATTTTATACTTTCCTCAGTTTTTTTTTACTTTCCTCTTATTCGCCCCCGCAAACCCTCCAAATAAATATAACATAGGAATGATCCCATCCCTTGATTCCCGCGCATGAGAAAGGCAGTTCAACGTCCTTAGCCGGCCGTTCAACCATCTAGTTGAAACGAAAATTCAGTGCTTTTGAACTCTCTTCCAAGTATATTATCAAGAGGAATGACGGGAAACAACATGGAACTAATTAAAAGGAGGGCGAGTAGGAGAACGCCCACCCAAATAAAATCTCTCACCTTACCCTCCTGCTTAAATATTTAATTTTTTTCTTGTTTCTCGTCATTCCTTGATAATGAATTTGGTGTTGAATTTATTATTTCAAATTTTGCAGTTATACCCGTCTTCTCAATGCGGCCAAGCCCACATCTTTACTCTTGTTATGTTTAAATAGGAGAGATGAGAGCCGGGTTTGAAGGGCCTACGTGGGTGTTCATGCAACAGTCGGATTTTGCCCTTTGAACGGTGCATTATTTTTGTTTATTTATTAGTGAGCGAACTAAATACCTGGGGCCACCGGTTACAAGTGGGTTCCTAGGGCAGTGGGGAAGAATCTACAAATTAAATGTCGATTCCTCTGTAGTAATATACAAAACCTCTGGTTTCTAAAGAAATATTTGTAGCAGACTAATCGTGAAAGCCTGGCTATTCTCCGGGCTGACGCTTGGTTCTTCTGCATAAGCGATTTGTCAATCTTTTGCATAGCAAATCACTATATACTGGTTTCCTTGCATATTTGCTGGTACTCTAAAGTGATTTTTCTCTTACTAACACAAGAAAGTTGGGGCCTAGAACATTTGTCATTGAGTAGGCTTTCTTCTTATTTAGCTGATTGTTTAGCTATTGCTACCAGTAACAGGCTTACTCAGGACTTTTCTACCCTACTTATTTTGTCTATTATAGACTTAAACTACTATGTTGTTTGAGGGTTATTGCTTAAGAGTTCTGTGGGTATTTTCTTTTCTTCTTTCGAGATCTTAAACTGATCTTCTCAGATACTAAGGGTCCCCATGAGCAATCCTGTTATATCACCGTTCTTCGGCTTGTTGAAAAACGATTGACGAGCTAATTTGAAGCAAAATTTACATTATTGACCCCGCGGAGGGGGGTTTCAATTTTTAAAATTAACTAATTTTCTTTATGCAGGATTTTAGCTCATGTCCGATTAAGCTGGCCCGGCAATTTGTGCTTAGAGTGTTATATATTTAAATTTTAATGGAAGACCTTCTTCGATAAAAATTTCCTCCATAAAATGATCTTGCGAACAGGATAATCTGGCGCCTTTCTTAATTTAAAGGTCTCTTTCCTCTTGGTTAGATCGAGATAGCAATTTTCAGTCGGCATTTACTCTCTATTCTCATTTTCCTTTGGTTAGTCTATTAGTTAGATCATGGCCGAAGAACTTAAAAGTTGTTGGAAAAGCACAAAGACGAGCGAGCTTCTGCCACATAACATTAATTCGATGGAAAATCTCTTGTCAAAATCTAAAATCGATGATGCTGATCTCAAAAATCACCTTGAAATCCTTTTTTCCAAGTTAGCGAATTTAGACTAATAGATTCAAAAGTTGGAATGAGAGGAAGAATACTCTTTTATGATATACGGAAGAATGCCCATATCGAAACAAATAAAGACTTATATTAATGCCGCGCAAAAAATGATCCAAAATATAGAGCAGTATGCCGAAATTAATCACTTTGATTGCACTGAGTTAACCTTAAATGGACGACAATTACACTCCATATCTTCAAGGGTGATTCCCCTACAATGGTCCAAATTCACGAAGAGTTTTAACGCCTAGGTTAATAATATGAGGATCTGGCCTTGCCTCAGAATGCGGTTAGTTGAGGGGTTAAATAGAGGTGAGAATAAAAAAAATTATTGAAAGGTTTTCTCCGGATAATAAGGGGTGTTCCATAAAGGGCGCCGAATAAATTGGGCGACACTTTTGTGTTTTGAGGTTTGAAGGCTTGCTTCTATCATGTTTGCCATCTCTCATTACTCCGATTAATAGTTTCTTTATTGTTTTTAGGAATTCTTATGTTCGTCATGGAGCAGTTTACAACTGAGCAGTGCGTTCTCATCGTGAGGACATTTTACCATAACGGAGAAAGTGTGACGCAAACAGTTCAAACATTTCGTGTACCATTTGGGAGGTAAATGAAGCACCCAACGAGTCTATGGCTCGCAGACTAATGAGGAAATTTAAAACAACTGGTTCAGTTGCAACGGCAAAATCACCTGGTCGGAATCGATCTTGTGGGACAGAGCAACACATTGCTTTTGTGCAAGACAGTGTCACTCTGATTCCGGGAAAAACGATTCGCCGACGTTCGCAACAGTTGGACATCCTGGCCACTTCATTACATCGAATTATCCATAAAGATCTACATATGCATGCGCACAAAATTAAACTTACTTGGCATCTTCATTCATCTGACCACGGGAGGCAAAAGCAATATGCTGACTAAGTTGTGGAAAGACTTGCAACAGATGAAAACTTTGCAAAGAAAATCATCTTTAGTGACGAGGCACATTTTCACTTAAGTGGTTTTATCAATAAACAGAACTGCCGGATTTGGGGAAATGAAAATCATCGAATAATGCAATAGCGTGAAACTCATCCACTGAAAGCGACTGTGTGGTGTGGTTTTGGGCAGGTGGAGTGCTTGGACTGTTCTTTTTTGAAGATGATGAGGCGAATGTAGTTGCCATTAATGGAGAACGTTATCAAGAAAAGATATCCGCTCATTTATTGCCGAACTTGGAAGATACGGAGATTGGTAACCTCTGGTTTTAGCAGAATGGACCGAACTGCCACACTTCGTTCCAAACGCTTGTATTACTCCCCGAAAATCTTTCGCAACGAGTGATATCCTTGCATGGTGACCAGAAATGGTCACCAAGCTTCTTCAATCTTAACCCTTGTAATTTCATCTTATAAAGTATGTGAAATTACAGGTATATGCCAACACACCACGCACAATTCCTGAACTCAAGGCTGAAATCAGGCTTGTGATTGGAGGCATCGAGCCACACATCTGAGAAAGAGTTATCGAAAATTTCGAAGAGCGCCTAAATGTATGCAGACTCAGTGCAGGTGGACATATAGCCGAAATTGTGTTCCATGACTAAACGAGAGACATAACCCCTTTGAAATATGGAGAATATAACCATGTTTATAAAAATTCGTATTAATATTCACCTTTCAAATTCGGCGCCCTTTATGGAATACGCTTTATATATTATAAAGAGGCTACGAGTCTTCTTTGGCAAACATATAATAAGGGGTACGTAATAATACGTGCCCATATCTATTCTATGCTTAACTTTAAGGCACCTAAACTCAATGGTAAGGATCTTCGCTCCTTTATGTCTAGCTATTAATGCCTTTTACGGGCTCTAAAGGCTTTGTGGGCGCATGTAGAGGACGCTGGGTTTTTGTTCACTGCCATCTTTCTTCAGAAATTGCCAGTCAAATTACGTTATCATATTAACCGAGCTGCTTTGGAATATACTTGGAATTTAGAGTCATTCGGAGCAGTGATCGAAAGAGAAATATCTCTCATTAACGAAGTTCTGCTCGTTCAACAATAATCTCATAAGAGCCGGTTTTCCCAATTGGAGCCAAAAAAGACAAATCTCACTATTTGAAACTTTAACATAAGAAGTAAAAAAGCTTCCTGCGTTTTCTATGGAAGGAACCAAAGAGATATTTATTGTAGAACAGTTCAAGCTCCCAAGGAGCGATATCGTATAATGAAATCTAAGTCCTTGTCTGCAGTGCTTAGCTAAGCACTCAAAACATGCAAGCTCTTGTAATACGCCCTCTTGCTCTTTCCGTGACTCTATCCATATCCCTCTACTTTGTTTCCAAGTCCAGCTGCGTCTAAAGGAAAAGGTAATAATTAGAAGCGGAATCATAAGCACGACGTCTCTCAGAGAAACTTTAAGGCAGGAAGTTCATTCGCTTAGTGGGTTTGGTTGGGAACCGATCCGTAACCGCGAGCTATCCTGTTGTGCTGTTGCCGCTCCTGTATCTAGTAATCAATAAATATTTGAATGGTTTGCAGTGAAAAATTTATCTACTTCTATACCATCCTTGGATTAGCTAAAACCATTAAGGGGCTCAAGGCTAAAGTCAAGTTGGCCGATTCAATATTAAGATGAATGACATTTCCATTTCCTTGATAATCCAAAAGAATTATTATAACTACTTTTGAAGTTCTCTGGATATGTTCAAGAAATTTATCTAGCAAAATATATATTCGGAGATATGGTCACCGAACCTTTGCCGAACGTATGCGGAACTCCCCAGTATCGGCATCCTCTCAAGTAAGTCACATTTTAATATATAGATGTGAAGTGAAGGAATGCTCTGGAACACCCTAAACCCGCCTAAGGGAGTTAGAAGCGTTGGGAATTCAGCGCCATGTTCTGAAGAAAGATGATCCAAAGTCACTTAGAAATTTAGAAAAGCAAATTAAGTATCGAGATGGAATGTACTCCTCCAGATTACCATGGAAGATGGATTACTCCATATCTAGGTTATGTCCTTTAGAGGTAAGAGCCAACTTAGACAGTGTCAAATAATGCTATTCCAGATCATTATGAAGAGGGACCCACATTTTTTGTCTCCGCAGAGCAGCGGGTAAGGATGAGTTTTTATGGGTGGGTGGCGTGGTAATATGTCATGGTATAACATTAAATTATATCAATACCATATTATATCTATGGAAGAGGACTACTAACTTGAAAGCAGACCGACAAAAGAGACGGAAAACCACGCGTTCAGACGGGCTGAATAACGAGAGAGTGGAACGAGGTCAGGTAAATTTGGACAATAGCAAAGTTCAAGGTTATTTAAAGAGACTTGGACAAAAATAGAATTAAATTAACACCAAGAAAATAATAAGAGAATTGAAGGGTAAAATTACCTCAGAGAATTAACGGCAAAAAATCACATCAATAAACGAAGGGGGGAAGATTAACTCAATTGGGTTACTGAAGGGGGAAGGGGGGTTGTCTTACGGATGTCTTCTGTACGTGAGGTGAGACCACTCGGACTTCAGAGCGGGAGGTTGGAGTGATGACGGTTCTCCAAAAGCAAAGGGGGGGGGGGTAACTTACGGTCCAGGGGAGAGTATTTCGGCTACCCGAAATAAGGGGAGCTTCGACAGAAGTTGATGAAAGAAGTCGGGAAAATCACTCTGGGCGATCGTTCAGTGGAATTACCTCCTGGCTGGGGCTAATTCCAACTACACAAAATAGTCCAGCTGTCACTTTGCTTTGTTGCTAGCACTTGACTTGGAACCATGGATATTCTTCTTGGTTCTGGTGAGACTTCCCAACTCTGTGTCTTCCGGGGAGTCGAGCGTTATTTATATCCAAGGCTCTCCCCGGAGTTAGGGGTTAGCGGCAAACAGCTCTACTCTCCAAGGTCCTCGAATTTTCTGGCAAAGCTATTTTAGCCAGCATAAAGGTGAATCGTGGGGGACTCGATTCGAGGCTAACGCTTGTGGAAAGGGAAAGGGGTGGGTAGGCTTACCACTTTAGTCCTAGCCGGGCCTTTTGCTGCACATGGGAGTTCCTTTCTGCTAAAGATCTTCCACGTGGGGATTCCCTCACAGTGGGAATGTCTCGAATTTATTTTTTTAAATTTGACAGTTATATCCATCTTCTCAATGCAGCCAAGACGTGCCAGTTATCTGTGCTAGTCTTAAATATGAGCATGACAGAGGGGTTTGAAGGTTCCTTGTAGGTGTGCAGTCAGTAGTCGACTTTTGCCTATCGACGGCGTGCTGTATTTATTAATTATTTAGTGTACGAACTAAATACTTGAGGGGACTGGTGAGAATTGGATTCATATAACAGTAGGGAATTCATTCATAGTAGTCGAAGAATCGTAGAAGTACTTTAGTCTTACCTGGCTTTTGTCTCCATGCAAGTGGGCAATTTATAGCGCAGGGACTCATGTAATACAGGCTTCCTTACATATATGCTGGCTGTCTCCGTTTTTTCTCTTAATAATACAAGAAGGTTGGGATCTAGCACATTTTTCATTAAGTAGGGTTCCTTCTTATTTATATATCTGAGTGTCCAGCTATTGGTGCCCATAACAAGCCTACTCAGACCTTTTCTAACCTACATATTTGGCTATTGTTCTTAAACTATTGTCTAGCAGTTATTGCCTAGGAATTCCCTCGGGCCTTCCTGAATAGTAAACCTCCACCGGGATTCGAAACAGCGACTTCACGTCGGTGAGTATAAGAGTCGCACTTCATGCTAGATTGGGATCAGTTCCACAATACTGTCACGGCGGCTATCAGCACACCTACTAATTGAGCCACCAAAAGCCATACTTCGAAGCCCATAAAACCCTAGACTAGTTTAGTAAAAATTAAGCGACTCAGCCGTCATAATCCCTATCACAGCCTCGAAAATCAAAAGGTCAGAAGTGCAGAATGTCAAAAATAAGGCTCTAAGATCCATCACAGACACTAAGTGGTATTAGTTCAAGAGTTCGAGAGAGCTCCATAATAGGACAAGTTTACTTCCAATCAATTTATACATTCAGTCACTAAAATAAGAGACATGGGACTGAGAGTCTTAATACCATAACTGTAATACACTATTTAAACTATGGTCAGACGGAGAGGAGTCAAGATATAAGTGTTCTCTACCATTAGCATGAAAACCTCAAGTAAAACTGGCATACGAATAAGTCGTATAAAAATCCGTATGTAGAGTGGCCACTGACACGCAACTAGTAGAGTAAGCTGTGTTTATCTTAAGCTGTATATAGCCACCTTGCTCTTCTAACTTTTCACCTTTTGTACATACACTATAAATACTATTTTAATAGATTAAATTCGTTTGTTTAATATGTAAATAAATATGTTTAATACTTCAAAACATGTAAACTAAACTCAAGATGTCTAATGATACTCTCCAAAAATGAAAAAAAGAAGAATTGAAAAACCATTTGCTGTAGACAAACAGATGCCGTGGTTTGCCAGCACACATTTCAAGAGATAAAGGAAGAGATTAAATGAATTCAGAGCTTGGCTAAAGTAAGCGAGATTATAAAATTCAGAGAGTTACAACAAAATCCAGACTATACCCATATAATCAAAATAATCTTTAAGCAAACCGAGATGGCTTTCACAAAAAAATAACACCCGATCAAATGAATTCAGAAGATTTTGTGAGCGCACTGATTAATGTTTGCATTGGTATGCGCTATACAGCAACGTCACTGAGGACTAGCCTAAGAAGAACATCGAGTTTGATCATAATGTAGCGCAGAAAAACATGTTTGGTTCAAGTGCAGAAATGAACATAAGCAATGTTTGAATTGCAAAGGGCAGCACAAGACTCTAAACATAATTTGCCCGTTGAAGAGGGCCATAGTCGTGCAGAATAAAATGGAAAAAGCATCCAAGTAAGAAGAAAAAGATAATACAAGCTACACAAACCTTGCCAAGGGAACGGCCGAAAGATATGAGTTGAAACAAAATGTATTCGAAATTTAGCATAAAAAATCGTTGAATATCCTTTCGTGCATACTTCATGCACACGTTATGAACACTTGACGATTTACTCAACGGAACTTAATGAAATGTGGAATATACATATACAAGAAAAAGCTCACAATATACACATTAGTCAAATTATGAAGAAACACCTACAAAGGAAAATTTAACAAAACGTCCTCGAGCGCTTTCGTTTTTTTCCCAAAGACCTTTTCAAGGAATAACAAAAGACAACATATATTAGCTTGAATATAAGAGACATGTTAATTCGTGATTTTATATAAAATCACAAATTAATGTTTCAGGGTTCAAAGGAAGGTAGCCTAATTACACCAATGTGCCAATAGAAGAAACAATCGAATTAATTATAAAGTGCGTCTAGGAAAACTCTGATTTTTCTCCTCCACGAATGTAACCTAAATATTAAAACAACTTTTAAGAATATGTACAAATGAAGCTACATCCCGAAGTCCAGCTGGCAAACTTTATCGTTAATTGACGGAGTAACGATAGAGTCCCCTTTGGGCCCTACTTTTGCGAATTCTACATGGAAAACCTAAAGGAATTTCTCTTAACAAAAATGACGAACCCACCAGAAAATTACACCAGATTTGTTAATGACATATGCCTTACAAATAAAGACGAACATCAATTACTACAACTCAAAACGACATGAGAATCTCATTCCTTTCTCAAATTTACATACAAGTTGATTGTAAGCGGTCATATTCTCTTCCTTGATGTAGACGTAAAACAGAACAGCGCCAAAAAATATACCACCGCCGTTTATCTGTCTATTGAAAAGGAACAAACTTCGGTCGATGCCTTAACGCCACAAGTGAGTGCACCGAGAACTGTTAAAAATCAGTAATGAGCTCTTGCATAAGAAGAGCTATCAAGAACTGGTCGACGTGGACAACCCTAGAGGAAGATTCAAGACGATCCAAACAGATCCTAATCAACAATAGATAATACAACAAAGAATTTTTCAAACAACATGAGAGAATTTTCAACTCAAAGTTTGAGGTAAGGGAGGAAAAAGAAAAAAACCCATAAAACCACTCTACTACAAAAATCAAATGAAGGATGCTTACAAAACAGATGAAAGAATACTCCAAGATATCATAAAAATCAATATTATCCAAGAAAATTACAATAAATTATCTATAACATATACTATAAAAACACCAAAGTCAGCAACCCAGCTAATTAGAAACAACCTCCGTGAAAAACAATCCATACTAGAGGCTATAAATGTCGTGTGCAAATTAGAATGCCCCCATGAGGACTACAATTCTCATCCAAACACTTAATATAGTAGTATGGCCACTAGTACGCTCAACTGACGCTAAATAACTTACTTGCCAGAAGAAGGAGTCAGAGTATAATTCAACCAAAAGCTCAATAAGCAAGTTACAAGAACATTTCTGGTTGAAAACACAACCATTCGCAGATGAAACTCAGGTCTCCTCTGTATGGAGATTCTGAAAGGACTTCTTATCAAAGAGATGGGCACTAACCTTATCACCCTTCGCACCAATTCGGAGCGAATACTACACCTATTCTCTAAAAGTTAACGGTACTCTGGCTTTGACCTATAAAAGCATCAAAAAATGAAAACGAACTTCATTCTGACTGCTCAAACTGCCTGTTTCAGTAAAAAATTCTTCTTATTGCTACAAGGAGCTACAAGAAAAAGAAGTCCCCTAGGAAACCTTACGGTCCCTGAAAAGAGATTACCTTTGGGCTGAGAGTTGAGCAGACACAGTTCTGCACAGTGACTTAAGTGCCCAAACGGCCGCTTTTCAAGACTTTGTCCCGTCTCGACTTGAACTGATCAACAGAATTGCTGTTGACAACTTCCACTGGAAGTGCGTTCCAGCTCCCGCTGATGCTGTATGTGAAAAATTTACCACACAGATCACGGTTGTAACGCTTCAATTCAAGTTTGTAGCCGTGATTTCTCGTTCTGCACTCACTAAGTTGGAAAATATCCGAGCAGTCTACATTATCGAGACCTCGAAGTATAATAAACTCTTCGATAAGCTGACCACGCAGTCTCCGGGTTTCCAGCGAGAACAGATCTGATTCCCTTAATCTATGATCGTAACTTTTGTGTCTGATAGAGAGAATCAATTTGGTTGCCCTGGCTTGCACCCGTTCCAATCTCGCAATATCCTTTCAAAACAAAGGACTAAAAAATTGTACTGCATACTTCAGGTGCGTTCGGACAAGTGAGTTGTAGAAACAGAGTACTATCTCCTTGTTCCGATATTCAAACTGGTGCTTTATGTAGCCTAGCAAACTTTGGGCCTTTTTCTCCGCCTCAATTCACTGTTTCTAGAAATTGAGGTCACTAGTGATTGTTACACTAATGGGGGGGATTCAATAGCAGTGCCCTTAAGGATATACTAAGATTGGGGGTTTCGGTGGCTGATATGCATCACTTTGCTTTTGTTCACGTTAAATGGCATTTGCCTCGTGTCCGACCACTCCCCAATCTTCCAAAGATCATCTTGAAGGAGGGCAGTATTTCCTTCCTCTGCGATATTCATTCCAAGCTTGGTATTATCGGCAAATTTAGAAATCTTCGCAACCATGTCACCGTCCATGTCATTGACGTAGATGATGAAGACTAGTAGTCCCGTGACAGAACTTTGAGGAGCACTGCTAGTAACGGGCACCCACTCAGAAGCCTGTCCATTCAAAACAACCGGTTGCCGTCTGCTGTTTAGCCAGTTATCTATCCAACTTGCTACTTTTCCGTCTACGGCCAGCGCACGCACTTTTCGAAGGAGGCGGCGGTGTGGTACCTTATCAAAGGCTTTTTGAAAGTCTAAGTAGAAAACACCCACCGCCTTATCCTGATTGTGCTCACTAAAAACAAGGTGGAAGAATTCTACAAGATTCGTTAGGCATGACCGGTGCCTTTGAAACCCATGCTGGGAACTTCTCAATCGCAAGTTGGACTCTAAATGCGACGTCATTTTGTCCACCATGATTTTACCGACTATTAAGGGTAAGCTAATAGGACGGTAGTTTGACGGCTACCTAGGGTCTCCTTACTTGAAGATAGAAGTTACCTCCGCTTCACTCCAGTCTCTAGGAACGCATCTGGTCCGGATTGACATGGTGAAGATTGTACTCAAATGTCGTGACACTTCATCGCGCACTTCTTTCAACACCTTAGGTATAAACTCGTTTAGGCCAGGGTACTTATTCGTCTTTAGATCAGTGAGGAGGTTAGCATGCTATTCATCTGAGTGCTTTAATGAACCCTCTCATTCATTAAAGGGCCAATCGCGCGATGGATTGGCTTACGGCTGTTTACATAACCAAAGAACTATCTGGGATTCTCCTTGCAGTCTCGCCACTCGGAGCTCCTCAGCACGCTTTGCTGCCCTTATGCTGGACTTCACTCTTCTAGCTAGCCTACGGTACTCTTCAAAGTCTCCAGAAATCTTTGACTGATGGTACACCGTTCTTTTCTCCCTCAGCAATTGACCAATTTCTCGATTAAACCACTTTGGTTGAGCAGAAGACCGACGGAGGCTTTTTAAAGGGATGAATAGTGATTGAAGACTCATGAACGTAGTTCTGAATCTATTCTCCGAATCTTCAACATCCTCGCACACTTCTAACCTCGATTTACTAGTCGCAGACTCTACCTTGAGGACCTTGACTATAAATCTGACTAGTCGGTGATCACTGCCACCGAACTCTTCGCCTACAGAGAGATCCTCAATGATGTCATCCTCAGAGGTGAAGACCAAGTCGAGGGTATTATTGCCTCTCGTCGGCTCTCTCACCCATTGAGTCAGAAACTCGTTGTTCGCGAACTCCAGGAGTAGTGCGTTCTCGCCACAGGGTTCTCTGGTTTCCCAGTCAACTTGAGTATTGAAATCACCCATGGCGATACACACACTGTCTTGAACAAGTTTACCAAGTAGCCCATACAAATCCTTCTCCTTTTCAACGAGTTAGGCAGGGGGTCTGTAAAGCACCAGGGTCCTGTATCTGGCAGGACCTATGTCTAGGTCAACTCCTAGTAGCTCGTGGTCGGATACAATGTTGCAGTTCGTTGATTTGAGTGTATCCTTGACATACAATATCATACCGCCACCCTCTCTGTCTGGCCTATCTTTTTGGAAGAGTTGATAAGCGGGAATCGTGAATTCACCTTCAAAATCTCGGCTCGAGGTTTTTACCCAAGACTCTGTTATGGCCATCATTTCAGGTTCTTCCGTTGCTACAAGGCTACGAAGTTCAATAAACTTGTTTCTGATTGACCTCGCATTAAACAAAAGAACTTTCAGGGAGTTCCCAAATGTAGGACTCCCTACGCTCTTCCGTTTTCCGTCTTACTTGTCTCTCTATTCTCTTTTGGTAGTGTGGGGGCACCCTTTTTAGCGACCTCCGCGAAGGTCGTTCCATGGGTGACTTTGGCGTACTGGCGCACGTCCGCCCTCACTCTGGGCCGAACCGTCCTTTGAGTCTGCTCAACGACATCTTGTATCAAGTTTGAGAGTACAGACCTTCCTTTAAAGGAAAGGTGCACTCCATCCCTTTGGTAGAGATCGTTCCTACCATAAAAGGGGTCGACAAAAAAACCCCTCTGCCGTACATAAATCTGCTAGTCGTTGGTTCAATGAGACGTTCGTCGAGTGAGCGATCTGGCTTGGACCTCTTCTCGGGAGCATCCCGACCACGATACATATGCGGGTGTTCAACCCACAGTCATCTATAGCCCCCATGTCCGTCTGAAGGATCTCGCGTGTAGGGCCTACTCTACCTCCTCTAAGATTGAGGTCATTGCCACTTACCAAGCGGCAACGACCAAGTTGCTTTGATACTTTTTCTCAAGTAGAAAACGTTGTATTTTTTTTAAAATTTCGCAATAGGATAGTGCAAAAAATCGGGAGTAAATTTCAAAAGTCTTACGCTCGTGGTGCATTCTCGATATACTAAAATTTCAGTGAATTGTTTCTTATCTCGATAAACGCTCATGACGGGACTGGAGTTACTTCTTTTACCAACGAAACACCCTGGGACCGATCTTTTCTTGTCGAAATTCGTAAGGTAAAGTGTCTGGTAGAGCTATTTTGTTTGGATTTAGGACACTTCATCCTAAAAACTTTCCAATCCTAGTGATACGTTCACTTTTACATACATACACGCACACATATAAGCACACACTTGTGTATGCACTCTTTTCGACGGGTTTTTTCCATTTTTACCAGATGGAAAATAAATGGGCAGATGGAAAATAAATGAAAGAAACCAGGCGGATAAGACTGAATACCATTTCCGAAGGTTTAAAGCCTGGTTGAGGAACGGTCTTCGCAAAAGTCCATGTCAATCTTAATATAGCTCTTGCTAGACTGATAGATACGCACAACGGATACGTGGCTATCTGCTCTGATTAGGCGGATTGCGAGGCATTCACCTCCACAAAACGCGGCAGAATGCCTGAAAAGATTCAACCTTAAACCAGAGATACTAACATAAATACAATTTTACCGCAGCTGTATGCTTCGACGCCTCGATACATGGGTTAGGGGGTACTCTGTGGAATAAATTCATGCGGAGGTGAAAAAAAAAAAAACTTGGGCTAAGGTAGCTGAAATAAGTAAATTTAAAGACTATAAATACATTTTTTAAATAGTTTTTCGGAAACCCTGATGGCTAATAAAACTGCGGAGGCAGGTTTGCTCCCTTGAGTAGATCGAACATGAAGAGTTTATCGAACTCCAGATGTGCTTTAAATGCTACAAGTATGAGAAGCACACCACGGCCGAATGCCCAAAAGGAAATCTTCTTGTGTGTTATATCTGCTCTACTAAGCGCTATTCCTGGAGTTGCTGTAATAGCAGCTCTCTGAAATGTTTTAAACTGTGCTGGGACACACAACTGATTGTCCATGACTTGTCTGGTAAAAAAAGAACTATTACAAAAGAACTCACTACAAAAAAAACAAGCTAAGGAGGCAAAAGAAAACAACACCTATTCTAAAGTTACCAAAGCTATCGTGGCGCAATCAAAGGAGAACAAAACATACCTGCACGTCGAGAACGAAAACTCGACCAAAGTTGCGTTGTATATATTTTGCTCAAATTGCGAATTTCTCATCTCCAGGGTCGTAGCAAAGGAGATTAATAGAGTGGTAACGCATATTAGGGTACAGAAAATGTCGTTTTCTGAGAATCCACGATCGAAGGTTATACTGAAGATTAGCCTCATACCCAATTGTGAGACTAATTGCCAGAAGCTCCTTAACCCCGGCAATCCCTCTGCTCTCTCCAGAGACCAAATAATACAGGTACAAGAGGCAAACACACGCACCTAGAAACCGCGAAAACAACCACCCAAACATAAAAAAAACAGAAAACGCGCCAACACCAAAATAAGCGGAAATGGAAGTAACGGAAACGGAGCCTGAGAGGCCTGAGGGGGTAGTGCACACGCCCCTTCCCCAGAATCCCTCGCATTCCCATAAGTGTTCGAGATCGGCGTTTTTTTGCGAAAGTGAATCTAGAAACGTATTCCATTCAAGAAAAATAAACTTGAAAGTGTGCGCAGCCGTAAGGTCCCCCATTCCAAGCGAGAGGACTACCGTCGATGCGTTTGATGGTCAGAGTACTCTTCGGACGACGCTACTGAACTGAAACTCGAGGAGGCTTTACTCCGTGGTTTAATAAAACTGGCTCTCGATACCTCCATCTCCCTTACGTACGACAAATAAAGAACAAAAACGTACAGCTAAAACTCCTACCCCCTAGTCTACTCCAAAAGCGTATAAAATTAAAAGAGAATAAAACTTTACCACACAAACACTACAAAAGGAAACTAACGTGAAATAACACTGGACAAGCTTTTAAAGCACGCTTTTAAGTCGATCAGGACTATGAAAGAGAGATAAATTAATTGGTAATACAATGTTTTCTTTGTTCTTTGAATTCCAAATTAATTTCTCTCTTTTTCATAGTCCCGATCAACCTAGCGAAGCGTGCCTTAATTTTCGTTTTCTACCGTAGCCGACTGAATAAAAGTCCTTGCTTTATGTAATACTTCAGTTTAGGGGCACACGATAGGGGGCACTATTTCTTGACTACAACTTTGGGCTACAATTTAGGCTTTATTACGTCAGACGGTCGCCTAATCTGGATTTGGCCAATCACGACGTTTTATTTTGTTTCTGGCATTTATTCTTTATTATTTAGTAAATGCCTGCACTACTTATACTCAGTTATATTATTTAGTAATTTATTATTTTTTTTTGTTTCGTTTACCTATTTCGTTTGAATACAAAAGTCAACAGCTTTTAGTCTGCAGAACCGTGTCTGTAAATAGGACCCAATGGGAGTATTATGCAGTTTCATCATAGCTTCTTTGTGCGACAGTTGCGCTGCATCACTATTTGAATTCGCCTTCATTTTACACAACCGTGAAAAACTTTCAGAGATTTTAGATGAGCATAAACTAATCAAAATTCTAAAGTCCCAAAATGTAGCGCAGATTTAATGTTTATTTGTGATAAATATTTTGTTAACAAAAACAATAAAAGGCAACGGTGCCTTTTTAAACAATTAGCGCGTAGGGACACATTTTTCGCCGGTCCTCATATCGTTCAGGTTGCAATTTTTTTTGGTAATAAGTCGCTTTACGTATGTTGAAATTGCTGAACAGACTGGTCATGCTAACGTTACCATACCCGATTGGTTTAGCTTTTGTCGTGAAATGATTATTTATTATTTCGATAAACTTGCAGAGCCCATCGGTAGTCCCGGAAAAACTGTTGAAATAGACGAGGTAAAATTCAGTAAGTGCAAATACAATCGCGGACGCGTGTTGGAGGGCTAGTGCGTGTTTGGAGGTTTAGAGCGTGGAACAAAGATTTTTTTTTAAGAATCTAAGTTGTGTAGGAGTTAAACCACTCCCCGACAAGAAACACTCATTAATTGTAGCCCAGAAAGAGCGCCTGGTATCGTGTGCCCCTAAACTGAAGTATTAACTTGCTTTAATTGAGATCATAGCGGTTGCTTGCTTTCTTAGTGTGTTTGGTTTGAATCCCGCCCCAGTACTGATTTTTTGAATTAGGAAATAATATTTTTCCGAAGAAAAAATGATTCCGTTTTTCTCTTTTATGCGGAATGATGGATCTATTTCATCATTCTCTCGCTTACATGAGGAATATATATATAATATATGTAATTAATAACTCACAAAGTAGCACGTGAGGTTCGCAATGAATGCAATGTTCCGCAGGCAAAATGAAAAGGTGCTTCCAAGTACTTTCGAACTTAATTCAGTTCCTTCTCAAGGATAACTACACGAGAAAATAATATAATAAGGGTATATATAAGCTAGTAAAAGATAAAGGACCGCCTCTAAGACAAGAAATCACTAATGAGGAATTAGGAGAGGGATGGGTAAATTCACATTTGGATTATTAAGATTTAGCTAATAACAGGTAGCAAGGTCAAACCGAGAGGCAAGAAAGAGTCAAAAACAGGGACAAAAGGGTTAAAACGATTAACGGATAAAGCGATAGTCTAAAGAGGGATATTAAGAGAGACATGAAAAGTAAACAGATTCGAAGAGAGAGGGACAAGGAGAGAGGAAGAGAAATAAAATAATGTTCATACAAAATCAAAGCAATAATTAAATTGACAAATTGGGTTCCCATAAAAAATGAAAATTGCAAAAAAATGAGAAACATAAATCAAAGCTAATTTCTTTAAGAATGATTTTTTCATAACAGTATCAATTTTAAAAAGACCGCTGAGCACTCAGAATCTGCAGAAACCCTATTGTTGAACTGCACATGGCCTGTCGTGAATATAGGAAAATTTGCTCTATTGTGAACAGTCAAATTTCTTCTGTAATGAACATTATTGTGAAGTATAAATTTAATGCCATCAAATAGAGATGTTCGGTCTATAATAAAGATGGTTAAAAACAATAGTAACGCTTCATCAAATGAGTAACAAGAAAATCTTGCAGCACGCCTAGATGTATAATCTTCAACAGTAAAATGATATTTACACCGGGAAGTATTTCAAGCACGTTTCTGATGAAGAAACCCTTTGTTAGGTGCTACCTAAAGAGCATCTGGGAGATACGAAGATAAATAAGTTAAATTACTATCTTCAGAGGATAAAATAATCGAGCTTTTTAGTAAAAACGACGAACGTTACACTTGGCGGAGATCTGGCTTTGCCCTCAAATTAAAGAACACTGTCCCTATTGTCAAAATGGAGTTTTGCTTATGTTGTGTGGTTGGTTTCAGTGCCTCCGACACTGTAGCACTATAAATGTGACATAGATATACCATGAATTCAGAAAACTCTCGCGCATACTAAATAAATACGCGAAGCAATCAATAAAGAAACTGGAACTTGGAACGCATTTAACTATTCAGCAAGCTAACTATCTCAAACATAGCTTGAAATATACTCAAAAACCACTAGAACGACCCTACATTTTGTGCCGAAATAGCCTTTTGAAATCCATTGCATATCTGAGGAAAGATCTGAAGAAGCCTACCAAATCTAGCTTAAACAGTCCTAAAGAACAACAAACAACATTGTAGATATTGAATACGCATACTGCGTATAAATATGTGTGACCTATATATGGTTGTAGAGAGATAAAGCTCTCTGAATCTATAACTTAAATTGCTTTGTTTATCTGTTGTATATTTTAAATTAAAATTGCAGTTGATGGCTAGATTTCACTCGTTTCGGATTTGTAAACGGTTTGTATTTTTGATCGGAAAAAAAGAGGAGCTTGCACTTCACAGGCAGACCTTCAGTCTGTAGCCTAAAGCCTATCTGTCTCTAGAAACGGGATTTTGGTCTATACAAAATTAACACTAGGATGCCGAGCTTAATGATCTTCCTCGAATGTTTGAGTGAAGTTGTTGTAGGTCAGGTTAGATTTCCTGACCTCCGCTCGCTTCCTTTGACTCGGAAGGGAACGTGGCAAGCCAGCAGGACACTTCTGTGATTGGGCCTTGCCCTGAATAATGCACTTTAAACGTGGGTTGCACTAAATCGAGTAAGAGTGACTATTTTTCTTGGCTGAATTAAATCAACTAACTAGGAGGATCTGGATATCAAACTGGATGGAACAAAATAATCTTTACTACTGTACAAAAAAAAATAATGGATACAACATAGAAATACACAAAAAAAATAAATTGCCAAAATGGTTTACACACGTCAGCTCCAGGCGGGAGCCGTGAGCACGTACACCCAAATGTATACGGCCGACAAAAGGGAAACTACCGTTCTGAGGGACTCTGCCGCCCGAGGATTTTGTACTCGGGAGAAAGGCTTGGGGGAGGGGGGTACGAGGCGTCGAGTTCGATGGCTTTTGAAAAACACGGTCGGTTTGCACTTGGCCGATTAATACTCGGCCTGCTTAAAGTTATGAAGGAGAAAACAACCTGTCTTCTAACAACCACTGCTAGCCTCGAAAGTAGGGATTGAGGGAGTATTTCGCCGTGTTATCAAAAAGAAGTGGATAGCGGGTTCGGGTTCTTTCCATCCTACCCGTCTCTGTCTCTATCTATCTTTCACACGTATCATTTTGACTCCTTAATTGTTTTCTTTTTAAAAGTTGATTAATTATTGCAACTAAATTTGTTTTTTAGTTGTATCTGTATATTTACTTCAACATTCGACTCTATGAATGATTTTGAAATTTGCTTTTTATTTATTATACTTCACTGAGTAAAAAAAGAAGAAATGCCGCTAGTAAAGAATGCTATTTATTCATAATTATTACTTAAATTATTAATTACAACTATTTTTAAAATTATATTCAGCTAAACAAAGAAAAATCGCATTCTACCCTCACCCATTTGCAAACAAATTATATCGTAGCTGTACAAGTTTTACACAAGGCCTTTTGCAGTGCGTAGTACGGTTTGTATAGCAAAGATTTTTCACCTAGTAGTACTTTATGGGCGATATCGTGTCAAGGTCTGCATCTTTCACTTGTGTTTTAGATTTATAATGCCTCCTTGACTGCTTGTATGGCTCAGTTAACTCCTCTGCCAATCTTTGAATGAATGTTTGCCTGGAAGTTTACTCCTTAATGATTTCCTTGTAAATAATGCAGCTAAATCAGAAGTGTTTTGTGAAGAATGAACATAACACCTCCTTTACATGCTCTTACAGTATACTTCCCAGCCAGTTGGTCTACAATATCGATTCCATATTCAGTTTCATTAAAATATTTGACTGTTTCTGATATTTTATCTGTATTATCATCTATAAGAATATTTGGGTGGCAAGTGCTAAGAAGAAAGACATTTATTTTAGCTTTATCTTAATAAAGAGTGATTGTCAAATCTTCAGACTTGTGAATTTTAGTAGAGTAAAGCTCTTCCTTCTTGTTTCTTACTGCAACGGGTAGTTCCTCCTACTTTTACTTTTTTGTCCTAATAAGCTTGTTCCTTTGGTTTTCACTTGCTTGGTCAGCTTCCGAGATGTAACATAGTTACCTATTTTCCATTTCTTCCTTTATTTAGATAAAGTTCCATCAGTCGCATAACGACCGTATTAGAAATTCGTTCATCTGCTGGACGGGACTCATCTTTATTGACATAAGGAAAGCCATCTACGAGATAATTGCTTTTGTTGTCAACAGCTAGCCAGTAGCTTTGGCCGAACTTATCAAGTTCCAATAAACTGAGTGAAAAGACTCCTAGACTTACTCAGAAAAAGTTGTTTATCAAAAGGACTGAAAGCTTCAGGTTTATAAGATGCAATACGGTCATCTCTGAATCTATTCCAAACCACTAAGAATAGACCAAATTTGTAATTTTGTATTATTAAGTATAAAGTTGATTTATAATCAAATCGGGGGAATAGAAGTACTCGTATTTCGTGGAATCGATTCCTTGATATAGTCTGTTTACATAATGACACCACTGCTCCAGTTTTCGCTCCAAAGAGTGTGGAAAGGCCTATCATTTGCTTCTCCTACCTCTCGTGTGTACATGACAGCGATAAATCTTTCTATCTCTTCACCTCTGAGACTCAACTCCCTATTTCCAATCTGCTTTTGAACTTCTGCGATTGTACTCAGATACGTCTTTTTGGATATCATTAATAAATGAAAGCATTTTCTGTGGCTAATTCCGATTATGGTTGACACAATTGCATAGAATAATCATATATTATAGAGACCTGTTACACATCGAGACACATTCAGTTGACACAACGCAGTACGAGATGCTGCCAATCAATCATAGTGGGCTTTGGAAGGAAGTAGCGTTAGTGGAACAGATAAAGGGGGAGCGAGAAACAATGTGACTCACTGGCCAAAAACTTAGGCTTGGAAGTGAGTGGATGAAATATGTTGAAAAGAAATTGTTTTGGCGATACGAGGCGTCCTTTTAGAGTACTATTATATATGAAGTCGAAATGACTCCCTTAGACAAAAGAAGGTAATTTAAAGAAAATAGCGTTTATATTTATTTGGGTCAAACTCCAATTATATAGTTATGAGAGTAAAGCTAGACCTCTTTATAGGTAAACAGGATGATCCAATTTATTGGTAAGAGAGGCTAAGGTTGTAGAATTTAATCTGACTTCAAGTGTCCGTTTTGTTATCCACTTGTTGGTTAGGTTACGGTAACCGGAGAGACTACTTAGCGAAAGGAGGGAATCAGAAGGAAAATGGCTGTTTTGTAGGCTTTTAATCTTGGCTTAGGGATACCTCAGTTCGGACAAGTAAAATCGCTCACATCCTTGTGACTAGTTATCGGTGTTAATAAACTCAATGTTTCTTGTATCTCTCTTTCTCTGATAGAATTTCGCACTTTTGGCGGACGAACTTTGGATTTAGGTACTGTCTAACTCTTGGTGGTTGACTTAATTATGATACTAATAATACTGATTCTCGCTATATGTTTTTCAAGACTATTTATTCTAACTCGAATTTATGGGTGTGACTTCGCCTTTCCAATCGAACCGCGGGCCGAGCATATCTGATAAGATAGTATGTGCGTGTGATCTCCGTTCCGATCGCTGGGCGGAGCTTATTCGATAAGAGAGTGTGTGCATGTTCAGTGTAGGTACGTATGCACCAAGTGAGTATTTGGATTTGGAAATCTGACCGGGCTTTATCAAGCCAGCATCTGTAGCAAGATTGATTTTGTTTTTCACGGATTCACGTCAAGGCTGGTGGGTGGGGCTCCCTCTCTATCAGATTCCGTTTCATGTATGCACAGCTGTTTCCACTATCATTGTTATAATTGCAGCCAGACCGTGTATCTTTGTCTATTCGCGTTAAAACTCAACGATTTCACTGGAATTATTACAAAATATTCTGCTTTGCATTGCTACATAGATTATAAAAATTGCGATTTATCATTAATTGTTACAAGACGGCATATTAATTCAATGTTCGATTTGTGTTCCCAATTTCAAGATTTCATAAGGCCTATGGAGTACTCAATTTGTGAGGTTGCTTGTTAGCTCTACCTCACCTTTAAATTGAGCGCTAATTAGTAATGTTAAATACTAAAAATGGTCATAAAAGTCAGGAAAGTGTTCTCTTCAAAGCATCTTAGCAAAGAGCATGGATTCATGTGAACACACAAGAGGCGTCAAAATGACTCCAATGGGCATTCCAGCGTTGAAAGGTTTCCAATATAAATCTCCTAATAATTTACTCTTGGTCTATTTTTTATGATGGACGTTTATTTTCTATGCCTAAATGCAAGAAAATCTTTTATCGGAATTCTTTTGATATACGAAAAAAAAATCTCACGAGCTCTTATTTTTCCATCTAAATTTACTTTTATATACGAAAAAAATACAATAAAACCCCATGCCTTAATTTTCTGAACTTCATGATTTGTAATCTTTGTTTTCAAAAATTTCACAAAATTCGATAATCATATTTATTTTTCATAAACTCTTAGAAAGAACTTTAGTAAAAGTTTCAAATATATGAAAAACAGCTCTGGGAGCTGTGTTTCGAACTGTAAAACAAATCTTAGAAAAAACTTGGATAAAAGCTTCTATTATACCTGGGTGACTCCCAAACTACAATTCAAACTGTTAAAAAAGTTGCTTCTAATAAACCACTTTTCCTCATATCTCGTTTCCTTATATCCGAATTGCAAAACTTATTGACCGCCCCTTGTAGCTTTATGGATGATGCATATCTCCTTGTCTTAAAATGATTTAGGTGGAAATTCAGAGAGACAGTAGTTCTGTTAGGATCAACGGAAACCATCTAAATGGAAACCAATTTTGCAGGAGTAAAATTTTGAATAATGATTATCATAAACAAGAGAGAATTGATTTAGATAGTAGAGAAGTTACTTCTTTCTCTGAGTTCTGTCCTGAAAGAAACGTCCTATTGTCTTCTATGATTTGGTGGGCGCGTTAAAGTTCTAATAAAGTAAATGACTACTTTTTTTGGATATCCTCTCTAATATGTAGACTCTATCCATATGTTTTCACATAAAGAGATAACAGAGATCCTTCATGAATAATATGAGCGGTTCAATGAATTCTACAAGGCAAAGAAGATTGCTCCTGATAGTCAAAAACACTTCTGGAAAACATAAAGAGAAGCCATACATAGCCAGGTGTGTAGAGGATATCAAATCATTAACAATCGTTATGTGGGGTAGCGATAGAGTCCAGGGGAAATATTCGTTACAATTGTTCAGCTAAAGATCCAGAAAACAACAATCACTTGCAGAATCAGTACCACGACTTTACAGTGCCATTTGCTTTGGAGTTGTATCCTGATGTAAAAATATTGAAGGTTGAATCCATAAAGATATAGAAATGTTGCAGTTAAGATTAGAGAGAAAGTTACTACTAGTGGCAGAAAAGATTTGGTTTGGCATCCCGATTTGGGGAATCCATTCATGCGAAATCCGACCGATTCCTTTATTAATGGATGTTAAATATTGCACCAATAGGCCTGGAATATTATTCGTTCAAAATTTTCAAGGTAAACTTGATATTTCTTTTCTGTACTAGTGATTTTGCTTCTTTTTTTTTAAATGCACTATTTGTTTTAGTTTGTATTAATATTTCAGAGTAACCCTCTCAGTATAGATATTACTTTTAACCTCTAGGCAAATTTGTCATGTCTTTAATGATAAATACAATTTTAAAAATGATTATTTAATGTCCTAACTTTATGGGTCAGTGCAACACTAAGGACGACGTTAGAATCATCAAAATTGCGGAACAATTCTGCAATTATAAAATCATATTTTTGTGTTTGAATTCAGACTATAGTCGCTTCATGGATCTGCATGACATTCATTTTATTAAATATTACAATTTGGCAATAAAAAAAAATAGGGTTTCAGATTATCAATTTAATGACTGATATTTTTGAAAATTCATTGGGTCGGTTACGTTTTGGTATAGACTCATTAATTTTCTTATTTATCCATTACACTTTTTAACTCCTGGTAGCGAATGTAGGTTTATAATCCACGATTATATCCTTTCTTGTAAACAGTGTTCGTGAAAAAGTAGACATTTAATGAACATGAGATAAATGGCTTGAAACAAAGATTGAATATTTTTGATAATTAGCTCACAACGTGTTTTGTAGTTACTATTATTTTTCATATTTTTATTAGGAACCTTGCCCACCCTGTATACAATGAAAAACTAAAACAGACCCATACTTCTCGTTACAGTTGCGATTTGTTTCTTAATTTCTAGTAGATAGCTTTAAATAATTAATAGATAGTTGCTTGCTGTCGAGGTATACCTGTAAAGACCCGCTTGGAGCAAGGGCGCATACAAAAGCATGGGCAGTTATCCGACCCGAGGCTGCCTGCGATATGCTTTAGTCAATTAAAGGATTGGGAGGCCGCCTCCTTAATTTTTTATAGAGTGCGTTTACGATTGACCGGGATTTAGCTAATGGCTTGCCATATTGCAGGATATATAAAGATCAAGACGCCAAAATATAATTTTAATGTATATAATAAACGGGGCAATATATATACAAAAAGGGGAAAAAATTGCTCAATAAGGATAGTTACTTAGATCGTGACAGTTTACAATAGGACAGAGATAAGCGAGCATTACAAAATTATCGTTAACTCGAACAATGGATATTATTTAAGTTTGAACGGGAAGTCAATTCAAAAGAGGATGCAGGTGACGATTGACGAGGGGTGTATTCAGGGGATTACAATGCAAAATCGCTTTATCTTGAAGTCTAGTGGTGTTCGGAGTGGGAAGACCAACGGCACGGGTCTTCAAGGAGATACTTCTGTGAGTCCTGACGAGGAAGACTCGTAGATGGGCGTTTGAAGTACTACTTGAAGAACGAGATTTTCTCTGCTCCAGAAAGATGGAATCTTAAAGACGAGACGGTTCTGCGGCTCGGCAATGAGTCTCAGACACGAGGAACGGGCGTCTTGAAGAGGGCTGCTATATGAAGGGGCCGGTCGCACAGTTATTCGGGAAGAAGGTGGATCGATAGCCTTCCTCTGAACAAGGGGCAAAGCTTCCCGAAGGGCGATCTGCTGGTGAAATCTTAACGACGAGGTAGGACTCGAACAGGGTTGCGAGACTTTGCAGGGGAACATATAAACAGTCTGAAGGGAGGGACTAGCAGCCTCTCAATCTCCTCGATGAATGGCGGACGCAGGGTTAAATAGCCCGGTGGCTGGTCCGTTAGATAGCACCAGGGCATGGCCGTCCCCAAGGGATTCTTGATGTCAGTCTATACACACTTACTTCGAGATAAAGAGTTGTATCGGGCAGCGAGTTTAGCTCAGGTTATGGGGTTGGGGTTTGTACAAACGCCCTCGCTGTGGAAGGACATGCCAGAGAGGCATTAGGGCGAGAATTAAGCGTTGTCGTGGGGGAGGGGGGAGGGAGAACGAAGTGCGTCTCGAATAAGCAAATACAGCTGGGTCGAGAGACTCAGCGCGGGACTGCTTCCTTCTCGATGACTCTAAAATTCCCTTGCCAAGGACCACTTGGTTTGGAGCGAAGGGGCTGAAATGGGTATTCCGGGAGGCTTCCTCTCACGATGGTCCTTCGAGAGGCATCCCCTCACACTTGCTTTACCCCATTTGCTTATTTAAAATCTTGCAAAAATATCACGTAGTCTTTTCGATTTGAATAGTTTTATGCTACTACCTCTTAAATTTTATCTTGATAAATACCAAAGTTCTTTTTCTCTAAGATCTTTGTAAGATTGTGGTTTAGAAATGGATAACTCTTTTAGTAAGAAAATGGACAACTTAAATTATTTTGAGAGAAGTGAACAAAATATTCCGCTATGATGCGCCCAAAACCAAGTCTTAGAATTTTTAGGTCATACAATCGATCAGAAATTTGACAACAACTCAATCTAGCTGTTTTTAGCTTTTTTAATCCGCAAAGAGACGTCTGTTGTAACAACAACTATGTTGGCTGAAATCTGGCGTATTTTGTGCACGTGCACTCTCTGACCTAACGCAAGATGGTATATTGGTAGTTATATAGATTTCGCACAATTTGACTTTCCTTATTTTCATTACTTTCTTTCCAGATCTTTCCAACAAACACTGCTGGTAGTGCTCTGGTTGGTCGTCGCATATTAAGTAATAAAAGTGATTAGGTTTCTCAGATACCTCAAAGCAGTCTTCCACTTTCGCTGATTCTGTTCTTTGTTTCTCGATATAGTGAGAAGAAATTGTTATATTCGTCTATATTGCAATTTATTTGCACGAGGATAACCTTTTGAGTAATAGTTGTGCTTTTTATTGATTCACTCTACTTTGAATTCCCCCATTAGCGCATGGATTTTTTTAGGACTTTTACACTAATTCAAAGATGATTTTGTCCTATTTTATGTCATTTTGCTTTCGAATATAAAGTTGTAGTATATATTAAATATGAGAATACGTTATGATATTCATATTCTTATCATGTTTAGAAATAGTGCGTGATGGATTTATTCGTAAAAATCACTTTTTTATCTCTCTCTAGGTTGCTTTGAGACGATTAGTGGTCTCTTCTTCAGAGTTCATTGGCTTAGGTAAGTAATGTTTAATATCTTTTATATACACTATGGATTTAATCGAGTTTCACAGTTCTTCTTGGATTTTCATTTCGTGTATACATATTTTGACGACGTAAATATGAAGTGGCGATGGTTTTCAGGACAGTTTATTGAATTTTAGTTCTTTGCTCCTAAGATGATAATTTTACTCCACAAGGCTTTTCAATTAAACTATGGGACTGCAGTACTGAAACATAGTTTTCTTCAAAATGAAAATGAAACCAATAAATATAATTAAGGCTTAGAATATGTATATAAAGGAAGACAGTCATTCTTTCAGAGGCTTGAAATATATAACACATTTTCAAAAAATAGAGAAAACTAATTCAGTTGGATTACTTAAAGATCTCTTCAGGATTTTAATTGGAAGGTCTCTTCAGAGGATTAACGGGAAATTTATGAATCTCAATGGAGGTAAGATTATTCTGGGTATTGAATTTGCATATATTTTACAACTTGAATTTAATTATCTAAATTAATTGGAATTCTCTCTAAAAGTAAATCGCAACGCAGGCGATTTAACACTCAAACCCAAATTTCACGATGATCTCGACAAAGATGGATGGAATTGCAATGATTTTAATATCTTTGAGATTCTTGGAACCCCACATAGAGTTTAAAGTTCGTTATTTGGGGTAAACCTGCTATTCGTACGAACTTACTCTTCGAAACTTATTCCAAGCCGTCAACTCCCGATTAATTAGGATAATCAATGTTCAGTATCTCCGTCTTTTTCAACATTAACTATTCGTTTACTTTAACATTAAAAGGTTTAGTTAGTTATAAAATCGTGAGCTGTAATGCCTTTTTGACTACTAGCAATAGGCAATAGTAAATTGATTTCCGAAAAATTCTAGAGATTTCAAATAGAGATTTAAAGTAACTACTAGTGACTTCTTTATCCCTGATGAATGTCGCCTTGCTAAAAAAGAGAGAATGGAATGTCTTTTTTACTTTTTTGCCTCCACTTTTCATCAGACGCAGACGGCAAAATTTGAAGAATCCTATTGCTGCCATACTGTCTGGCAGTCATCCCTTCTAAGAAAAGATATTTTTCTCATAAATTTGCTCGAATTCAATTTCTTGCTGCATAAATTGGCTTGAACTCAATTTCTTTCTGAATGTGCCAATGGAGCTTCATTCCATGAACACATGCAACGCTCCCATCTATCCAAACCAATATGACTTTTATGACATAGCTAACATATCTTAATTTTTAAATGCTACGTATTTCATTTTTTTCGATAATTGTTAAGTTTAGTGGCACACAATTTTTTTTTAGCGATTTAGGGCTATTTTTCAATCTACTTTTTGTCCCACTTTCTTCACTGTTTGGAGCCTATATCAGGTACCTTTTGTGTTCCCGTGAAACGTTTTTTTGAGGGTTCTAAGTGCCTTTCTAAAATAATTACTGATAAACGTAAAAAGACCAAACTTAAACCTAATCTAATTAATAATTTAGAAAGGCACTTAGAACCCTCAAAAAACACCATCACGATTTGTTGCACAGAAATACGCGAGACGGCGAAAAAAGTCCCGTTACGAGCGGAATATTTGAACCTGCACCACACCGTTCTCTTTTTGTTATCCGCGCCAACGAACGATTTGTCACACAGGAAAATATCTTTTTTGAAACTACGAGTAAGTTTCGACTTACATCTCAAGCTCTTACTCGTCGCTTTTATTAGTAGATGATTAACTAAAAATTCTACTGTTTTATCGTGGCCGGGTAAAACCGATCCTAAATGGTAAACCAAAATCGAACACACTTCGCGCGCAGTTGGTATTGTGAAAAATCGGCCCGAATAGGCCTACCTTTGAGTATTTATACCACTCATGCAGACAGAAAAGAAGCATCGATTTGAACAGTCAAAACGACGAGAATGTGATTTTTGTATGACAAACCTTTCGTAAATACCAGGCTATATTAAATGGATTGTTTTGCAACGATAACACGAATTATTGCCGTACAAAACAGTTTGTAACAAAGCAAAAGAAATGTAAAATAACATCAATCTTTTTTTATAAAAAAGCTTCTTATAGATCGATTTCAGCTTCACTCGGCGAATCCAAACAAGTGAATATAAAGGAAAACTAAAACAAAAGAATAAATAGTGTCGGGCATGGTTTATTTACGAGACATCGAGAATAGACCCGGGAAAAAAGCATAAACAAACAAAACAAACTAGTTCATACCCATCTTTAGAAGCACAAAAGGAACTTGGAAAAAATAAACGGTTATGATTGGCCAATCACGGTGAATAATAGAGATTGCTGTTTGGACTTGAGCTAGTTGAAAAACGCTAAAAAAATAGCAAAAGTGTACTCAAATTCGGTAACAAAATCTTGCGCAATTAATCACATTATCTTTGATGTAAAGAAATTAATTTTTTAACAATTTTATGATGATTATTTTTTTCATAATTACCCTTCTTCTACAAATCGTAATTAGCCTACTTCTAACAGTTTTATAAAGCATTTAACTAATGATCGATTTAGGTTAGTTATAAATATAAGATAAAATAAATGGCTTTCAATAACAAAACAATATTTAAGCTTTTAACTTGAAAACAATGCTTCCTTAACTATGACTTAATAACACGTTCAGTAAAGTCAATTAATGTCACTGTAACAAATGCTGAGTAACTTCTAGCAGGTAAAAAAGAATAAAAAATGTCATCAATAGACGTATATTGAATAAAGAATTGAACAAATAATCCTCTTTTTAGAAACTTTCAAAGAGGAGAAAATTCCTCCGTTAATATATGAACTAACGAATATATCTAAACCAAGGTGCAGTAACTGATATTTTAGAATACCATAAATTAGGATATAAAATAACATTAAACGAAAATGAATTCAGAAGTGATATTATCTTAAATGAAAGCAGAAGTTTAATTTAAATAGCACGTTATCCTTGTTGTTGTACTTTTATAGGTATATAATTATAGCCTAAAATTTAGGAGACTACTATATTTTTGTATATGGAAAAATTAATACAACTAATCAAATGTTATTTTTTGTTTTAGTAATTATCAGAAGTTGTAAGAGAGATATACATAGAGAAATTCAGAGCCCAAACTCATCTTATTAATAAATGCAGTCAATTGATGCACGTAATCAATATTTACAATGATGTCCCTTGTTCTTCGGAACTGCTTCAATTCGTCTTGGCATGCTAAGGATCAGATTTATGATGGTATCTTGACTGACATTGCTCCATTTTTGTTCAATAAGAACTCGCTACTCTTCACAATAGGATGGCATCTGTTTATCACACACTAGTTTTATTATTGCTAACAAATTATAATATATTGGATTTCAAATTTGGCGCATTCCTGGGCTAAGGTCCCAAAAGTTTGATGTTATTTTCAATCAAAAACTTTGTTATTGTCTTTGATTTGCGACAAAGTGTAAAATCATTTTGAAAAATACAGCTAGTATTCCCAAATTTGTTATGAACTGTTAGCAAAAGGTAATGATGAAGCACGTTTTGGTACCCTTTTACGTTCATTACAGTATTCTTGGGTAAAATTATTAGTCTTCCTGTTCCCTTAGATAAGAAACAGCCCCAAGATGAAGAACGTTCCGATGCTTCACTGTAGGAGCGATACAGGATTCGTAAAACACCCCCATTTTCTCCTCCTGACTAAGGATCATCGAGAAGCTCCAAACAAAAGGAAGGTAGCTTCGACAGAGAATATCACTATCTCCTAGTATTCTGTATGGTTCTTCTTGGTGAAGGGAGGTTTATTCGAAGCCCTTCTCGAGTTGAGAACTTTGTCCTAAAATCTCGGCCTCATTGTGCGCACTCAAGCATTCACATCTGCCTCTTTCTAATTGTGTGCAAGCTGACACTAGAGACAACCCCATCTTTGAGCTGAGACCTTACCAGGAAACGATCTTGGCTTTTATTTGACGCTCTAGGGTGTCCAGAATTCTTCTTTACCTGATTGTCTTTTTAAGTTATTAATGATCCTAAAGCTCTGTAACCATGATGTAATCCCATTAGTAACTATTTCGTTGCATTTCAGCCCACTTTGGTGCAGAGCAGCAACGATTTCACACTTTTCTTTGGAAAGATCAATTTCTTGAATCGTAAAACATTCAAACATTTATTTTTACAGATAAATATTAGGAAATAGATTATAATCACATATCTATGAGTTAACCCATATTTGTTACTACTTTACACTTTTGGTCGAATAAAATAGCTCGGGAGAGTGAAACTTACCTCCTACAGAACAGAAGCAGAGCGCAATTTTGGGTTCAGAGGAGGAATGCACATTTATTCCTTGGTATTTTAGAAATTATGTCATTTGAATAATTCTGAAATAATTCAAATATTAGTATAGTTATTCCTATCAACTAAATTTTCAAAACGAATAATAAAATAAAAATATATGTATACCAGGTAATTGCTTCACCACTCCCCCTTATGGGCGCAGGTTGCGCTTCGCTACTAAGATTAAAATTTAAAATCTAAAAAAAAGCAGCCATGGTTAAATTTATAAATTTTCTGAACTTCACCAATTATAATAATTTTAAAAAGAAACTCTAAACTAATTCTTTGGGTTTTAAAAAAGTTAAAAAATTTCGATACTTATATTTATTTTTGAACACCATTTTATTTTTGATATTATAAAAGAATTATTAAAAATAACTTTGATAAAAAACATAAGTCATAACCAAACTAAGATGAAATTATTATTCAAATACACAAAGAAATCCGCTTCTTAAATTATAGTGTTAGCGAGGATGATGATGATTATTATTAAAGATAACTTTGATAAAAAACATAAGTCATAAACAAACTAAGATGAAATTATTATTCAAATAGTAAAAAAAATCCTCTTCTTAAATTATACAATTAGTGATATAATATAGAGTTATAAAAGCTATATAAAAATTAATTTTTTGAACTTTACCATTTGTAATTCTTTTGATTTTAAACTATTCACAAAGTTTCGATACTTATATTTATTTCTGAACTTCACCATTTTGAATTCTTAGAAATAACTTTGATAAAAAAACATAAGTCATAACCAAACTAAGATAAAATTATTAATCAAATAGTCAAAAAAATTCCCTTCTTAAATTATAGAGTTAGTGATGATGATGATGATGATTATTCTCAAAACTTTGTGTCATGACTACAAAACTAGACATTTCCATTAATACCTGACACGACAAATATCAGTTGGATAAATCTAAAAAGAAATTATAAAGTTTAAATAATATATATAAAAATAAAATTATCTGCTAAAGTACCAAATGAAAAAAAAAGCGCTAAATCAAAAGTATACGAGCACTTCAAAGATCAGATCGGATCAGATCACAAAGGTGCAAGAAATAAATAATCCAAATACAACTGAAAATTTGATCAAGGTCCAGAGTAGCCAATTTAACATGAGGAAAAATAATGGATTCACTTATCGCAAACCAAGTTGAAAACATGAATATCTCTCGACAAAAGAAAACTTTCCCTCAAACAAAATTTAACTTCCGACAGTAAGAAGAAAACAGGAAGAAAAATCTTAGCTAAAGGGGAAAAATAGCGAAAATATAAGGGGTATATAAAAATATTTTGCCTTTTAATATTCTTTGGTAAAATATCTTTCAAGAAAAGGCTTTGAACTTTAATTCAAATTGTTAGAGAAGCATTTTGAGTAAAAATACAACTTTTCTACATGGGAAGAGGGTAGCTGGGAGATTTCTCATCAGTGAGTGATCTACTTAATGTCTACTCAGGGCATGCTCGTAAACTTTCCTATACACTATTTGTCCCTTTTTTTAAGTTTTACATAATTATCAAAAGTAGAAGTGAAGTAAATTAATTCATAGTTTCGAATAGGATATAAAAGGTGGAATAAGCAAGAAAGCCCGCAAAGAGAAGGGTAGAAGCAAATTAATAAAATGGTTTAGCAAACAATAAGAGCTTTTTAAATCGTAAAGTGTAACTGTATTTCAAATCTTTACCTCAAATTTACTCTTTAAAGCATGCATAAAGGGTTGTATTTAAGGGATGTAATAAGGGTTGAATTTATGGGTTCTGAAAAAGGTTACATTTAAGGGATGGATAGAACGTTGTATTTGAGGGATACATAAGTAGTGGTATTTAAGGGATAGAGAAGAGTTTTTTATACTCATACAGGGTTACCCTCTCACCCCCAAACGGGACCCAAATTTCGATAGGCGTCATTTCTTAATTTTCTGCAAAAAATAAATGAAACTTTGGTGATAACTAGTTTATTGTGTTTAGAAACATCATATCAAAAGATGAGAATCTTTGGACTTCTCTTCTTTATTCTAGAGCACGTGTTCGAGATGACCTCCATTTAGCTCTGTGCATTTCTTGAGGCACAGCACAAAGTTGTCTATGACGTCCTTACAAACCGACCGACTAATGGCTCTGATCTCCTCTCTGATGGTTTCTTTGAGTTCCGTGATGGTCTTGGGTCTCCCTTCATACACTCTGTCTTTAAGTTAGCCCCAAAGAAATCTGGGGAGTTAAGATCTGGGCTGTCAGGTGCCCACTCAAAATCAGTCTTGAGACTGATCACACGGCCACCAAAGTTCTCTTTCAGCCAATCTTGGGACAGATTTGAAGTGTGAGAGCTTGATTCATCTTGCTGAAACCAGAACCTCACCTTATGCGACGAGAACAGGTTCTGAAGCTCCCTCTCGGAGGTTTTGAGCACCTTAACATACCGTTCCTTGGTGACTGTCACCGTCGCATCAGATCCCTCGAAGAAGAATGGTCTGATGATGCTTCTGGCTGAGATTGCAGTCGATATTGTGCACTTAGGGGAGTGTAGGGGCTTGGTGGCTACTTCATTTGGCCTGGAGGTCCGCCAGAAGACATTTGTCTTCGAGTTTACCTTTCCTTCAAGATGGAAGTGAGCTTCATCTGAGATCCAAAGGAGGTTAAGGAAAGTTGGGGGCACCTGAATCTTCTCCAGTGTCTTGACTGCCATAGCCTTTCTGCTTCTCTTTGTCTAAGTGTGTCAGGGTCTGCCTCGTCTGTATTTTGCATGGGTAGGCCTTTAAATCCATCACTAGCAGTCTCCTGCAAGTCTCACTAGATATACCGAGGAACTGACTTCGCTTTCGCACAAAGCGTTTTGGACTCTGCTGAACTGACTAACGCTTTCGACCAGCTCAGCTGTATGTTTCTTGGGGCGTCCCGAGTAGCTTGGACTGTTTTCACTGGCTGTATTGAAGTTCTCCACTGTCCCATAGTTCTCTAAATGGTCCACCCAGTCCTGAATTCATCTCTTGGAGGGGACTTGTTCACATTCGAACTGATGCACGAAAGTGTCCGGCAATTTCGTGAACGAGCCTCTCTTGTAGTAATGTTTGAGGCAGTATGTTCTTTGGTGGAGCTCCCATTAAGATCTAGTTGTTTTCACAGACGTTGCTTCTTTCATGTCCTGCAAAGGGAGTGAGGGTGATTAGATAATGAATGAAGGATATATATTACAAAAAGTGTGTGCAGATCTATTTTTTTTGTATATGGGATGAATAAGAAGTTTCTATTTAACCAATGAATAAACGGCTTAACTTTAAATATGCAAAAGGTTTTCAATTTAAGAAATAAAAAGAATAAAGGAAAAAAAACCCGAATTTGACAGATGAATATGAAGAATAATTTAAGGGCTGTATTAAGAGTTTATTTAAGGGCTTCGTAAGAGGTTATATTTAATTGAAAGATAAGAGGTTGTATTTAAGAGATTCATAAGGAGATGTAATAAGTGAGACATTAAAGCTTCTATATATATATGATGTATGAGAGGTTTGTATTTATGTCATGGAAATGAGGGTGTATTTTTAGAAAGCATATGAGGTTGTATTTACAGATCGTAAAAGAGGACGAATTTAAGAGAATCATAATAGGTTTATTAAAGGAGGCAAAACTGCATTTAAGGGATTCGATATATGTTATAGCTGGGGAGTGAATAGGAAGTTTGGTTTAATGAATGCATCTAAGGTTCTATTCATGGGATTTATAAAAGATTGCTTCTATGAGGTTTTATTTAAGTAATGCAAAAGAGGTTGTTTACAAGGGATCATAAGATATTGTATTTACGAAACGAGTACGAGGATGTATTTCAGGGATGGAAACTTAAGAAGTTGTATTTTAGGAATGCGCGTAGAGCTTGCATTTTGGATATGCTAAAGAGGTTTAATTTAGCGATACAAAATAGTTTATATTTTATAGAAGCAGGATAGGTTTTATTTTTGAGATTATAAAGAAGTTGTATTTAAGGGATGCTTAAGAGGTGTATTGAAGTGATGATTAAGAGCTTGTATTTAAAGGATGGTTAAGAGGTTGCATTAAAGATGTTTACAAAGGGAGCAAAACACTTAATATTTAAGGCATGATAATCTTGTCGCATATGAGGAATGAATTAAATGTGAAATTTATGGGGTGAAGAAGAGGTTGTTTTATATAGATGCGTTAGCGGTTTTATTTAATGTAAGACTAAAGTTTTGTATTTACGCCATGCATAAGATGTAATTGAAGCAAGCATAAGGTGTTATATTTTATAGATACATAAAATGGATTTAAATAATACAAAAAAAAAGTGTAATTAAAGGGTGCATAAAGAGGTTGAATTTAAGAGATGTATGAGAGGTTGTTTTTCAAAAGATGCATCACGGAGAGATGTTAAACGGATTGTATATAATGAATGCCGATGAGGGTGTGTTTAAAAGATAAAATAGCCTGTGTATTTAATTATTGCATATCTAGGTGTATTTAATGAACTCTTAAGAGGTTTTGTTTCATTGTATTTAGGGGTTGTATTAAAGTTTGTGTCAAAGGAATACATGGGAGGTTTGGTGTATGTGATGCAAATAGATTTGTATTTACAGGCTCTAAAAGAGGTTGTATTTTAGAGATGCAATTGTGCTTTATTTAAGGGATGAATAAGAGGTATTTAAGGTATGAATAAGAGGTATTTAAGGGATGAATAAGAAGATATTAAATTTGGTATTTCTGCGATGCAGAAGATCTTTTGATGAAGGAATAAGAAGTTGTATTTAATGGATGCATAGAGGTTGTGTTTAAGGGATACATAAGAGGTTGATTGTAAGGGGTAGCTAAGAGGATGTTTTTAGGAGATAATACATAAAAAGGTTGTATTAAAAATAAATTAGGCGATTTATTTAATAGTTCATTCTAGGTTGTATTTAAGGGATAAAAGAGGTAATTGACTGATGCAAAAAAAGGTTTTATTTAAGGAATGCATATGAATATATTTTGATGGGATGCATGAAAGATTGAATTTAAGAATACTTGAGAGATTTTAATTAAAATATAAATAAGAGGTTGATTTACAGCTACATAAAATGTCGCTCTAAAAGGATAAAAAAGTTATATTTAAGTGAATCATAATAGGTCATATTTAGGTAATGTATGATAGGTGGTATTTAATTTATGCAGAAGATGTTGATTTAGTGGATGCAAAAGAGGTTGCATTTAAGAAATGCAAAAGAGCTGGTAGTTTTATGATACATGATATGTTTAATGTAAGAGATATAAAAGAGATTGTAATCAATAGATGCATTTGAGCTCGCGCTTGAAGAATTAATATCAGGGTGTATTTAAACGATGTATAGAAGATTGTATTTCGGGCTGGATAAGAGATTTCTTCAAGAGATTCCTAAAAGTTTGTATTACAGAGAATCATTAAATCCTATTTATACGGAATTGATCGGAGGTTTGTTTTTATATAATGGAAATGAAGTTAAATTTAATGGATGCTTTTGAGGTATTAACGAATTCATAAGAGGGTGTATTTAAGCGATGCATACTAAATGGAGACAAATCTGCATCCTTAATGTTGCATAAGAGGGTGTGAGGTTGCATTTAAGATATTCATCTGAGGTTCTAGATATATAAAAGCTTAGAAAAATTTGTATTTATAATCAATGCATCAGAGTTTTTATTTAAATGCTGCATGGGAGTTTTGTTTTAGGGATTCATAATAAGTTGCAATTACGAGATGAAAAAGAGATTGTATTTTAAAGATCCGTAAGTTCTATTTTAGGATTGCCCGAGAGCTTTTATTTATGGGAACCTATAAAGAAGTCAATTTAAGGGATGATTAAGCAGTGGTATTAAAGAGAGTCATAAAATGTTGTATTTAAGAGGTGGGTGATAGGAATTCAAAGGATGCAAAAGTGGTTGTACTTTATAGATGCATAATTGCTTTTATTTACATGATGTATAAGAGATTGTATTTACACCATGCATAAAATTTACATGAGGCAAGCAGAGAGGTTGTATTTATTGGCTGCATAAAATATATTTAAGAATAGAAAAGAAAGTGTAATTAAAGGATGCGTAAAGGGGTTGAACAAATGGGATGCATAAAACATATTATATTTCAAGAAATGCAAAAGAGGGTTTCTATTTAAGGGATGCTAAAGAGGTTGTTTTTAATGGATACAGAGAAGGTTTCGTTCAAAAGATAAAAAAGGTTGTATTTAAAGGTTGCATATGCGATTGTATTTATGTGATGTTTAATGAATTCATGTTTGTATTTAAGGGATGCAGAGAAGGTTTTTATATACTTTTGTAATGGAAAGGATTTTTTTTTTAATGGATTCATAAAAGATTTCCTATACGGATGTTTAGAAGATTGAATTTAAGAGATGAATGAGAAATTTTATTCAGGGGATTTATTTGAGCTTGTTTTTAACTCCAACATTTACAGAAAATACCATTATCTAAGTAAATATTACTTTTAACTATAGATTCACTAGTGGAAGAATTCAATAAGAATGATATAAATAACAGATAAATATTGCTGACAACAAATCAAAAAGAGTAACCAGCTCCCTATGAGCTCTACCAAACGTGACACCTCCAAATCAAACACGCCCTAATTATGCAGTCGACAGATTGGCTCCTAAAAAATAAATAAATAATAATAAACCAAACCAAACATGAAATAAATCACCTAATATGTTTCCCAAGAAAGTGACTCCTAAAGTGACTAATCGATAAGACACTTAGAGTGACTGACCACAAAAGTGAACATAACAGTGGTAAAAAATAAAAAAAGCATTGAAACACAAAGTTACTACAGTTAATTAATACCAGAAAGTGCTCAAGTGGAAGGCTTAAGGCACCTTCATAATACACGAGACACTATACGTGAACATACATTAAATACATACTCAGCTGAGTAGGAACTAAATAAACACAATGGCATGAATGCTACAAAACACACAAGACTAAAAAAAAGATTACATAGGTTGGACTCCTCACCTGACAACTTTACAGAAGTTGCACTTACATCCCAGTAGAGCAACAAGTAAAGAATGCAATAGTAAAGACTAAATACACGTCGTTGTTTAGATTCAACGTTAATCAGTGGATCAAAATAAAAGGAAACTATTCCATTTTATCCTTCTCTACTAAGCTAAAAGAAAAAGGTCACCAGAAATCAATTCTTCTCTTCTACTGTGATATCTTTCATCTCACCTACTTCTCCTCCTCTCCTACCTCCAAGCTCCACCCCCTTCCTTCTCCCATCGTCCCCAAAATATGTTGTAACCTGATTAAGGAAAGTTGCAGGTGGCCGGAAAGAGTCGACCTGAAGTTTTCTTCTTCCTCCTGCACAATCATGAGCAGTAGAGCTGTTATTTAAGGGATAAAAAAACGAATTATTTAAAAGTTGAAAAAGAGGTTATATTTCAAAACATGGATGAGGGGAATTTTAATGGATACATGGGAGATTGACTTTAAGGGATGCTTGAGGGGTTGTGATTAAAGTACTAATAAAAGATCATATTTGCAAGATGCATAAAAGGTTTATTTAAGTAGTGCAGAATAGGCTATGTTGAAGTATAAGAGGTTTTATTTAAGTAAAACTTAATCAGTGGTATTTAATGGATGCAGAAGAGCTTAATTTAATGGATGAAAGGAAATTATATTTAAAATTTGCATAGGAGGTTGTATTTAATCGTTGCATAAAGTATTGAATATACAGGGTGCAAAAGATGTATTTATTGGATACATATGAACTTGCGTTGAAGTGATGCATAAGTTTGTATTTAAACGATACATAAAAGATTGTATTTAAGGGATATAAATAAGGTTTGTTTTTAAGATATGCATATGGGGTGTTTATATATGTTATAGAAATGAAGTTGTCTTCAAAGTATGCAGAAGAGGGTTTAAATAAGTATGAATAAGATGTATTTAAGAGCTGCATGCCATTGTATTAAAGGGATTCATAATATACTTTTTATGGATGAATGAAAAGTGGTATTTACGTGATTATAAAGATGTATTTAATAAATGCCTAAGATATTTTATTAAAAGATTGAAAATAAGTTGTAATTAAGGGCTGCATAATACATTGTATTAAATGGATGGAAATGGCGTTGCTTTTAAGGGATGTATAGATGTAATTTGAGTAAGCATAAAAAGATGTATTTAAATTACGGATGAAAAGTATTTATAAGATGCTAAAGAGTTTGTATTTAATAGATGCAATAGTGTTTTCTATTTGAAGAAGGAATAAAAATTTCTATTTACGCGATGTATAATGTGTATTTTAAAGGGAAGCAATAGAGGTTTTATTTAACCGATGAATGACAGTTTGTATTGAAGAGATGCATGAAAGGCTGTATATATGTGACTAATAAGTAGATGAATTTAAGGAGTACATAAAAGTTTGTATTAGAAATGTATAAAAATGTTATAAAATGTTTCATTTATGGGATACATGAGTAGTTGAGGTTAATGACTGGATAAGAACATGTATTTAAGATTTGCATAAGGAAATGTATTTAAAAGATGTTTACGAGGTGGAATTAAATGGCTGAAAAAGAGGGTGTATTTGCATGTTTTTGTTTTTACGGGATAGTTGAAAGGTTGCATAAGAGGTTGTATTTAAGGGATTTATACGAGAGAATGGAACTGATGCAAAAGTCTATTTAAGGGCTAATGTAGCTGTATTTAAGGGATTTACTTCAGGTTGTATTTAAGCGATTCCTAAGAGGGTTGTACTTTAGTGATGCCTCAGATCTTCTAAACAAGGAATGAATAGGAAGTTTAATTTAAGGGATAAATAAGGATGATATCTATGAGATGCATAGGTTGCATGTATTTAAGGGATAAGAAAGAGGTTGTATTTAAGAGATGCATAAGATATTTCATATACAGAAGGCCTAATTGTTTATAGGTAAACAATAGAGTCCCGTCTAAAAGTCTTTGGAGAGATATAAAAACTTAAGGAAAGTTGATAAATGCATGGTAGTTAAGGTCATACTTTTTGGAATATCTATATGAATATAACAGTGAAATAAGGAGGAATAAATAACAATAATTTGTATATACCCCATAAAATTAACATGAATTAATAAAGTACAGAATTGTCCAAAAATGAGAGCAATATGAAACTGATACAGTAAGCTAGATATCGTTTCAAGAGTCCCTTGACAGTAATGAGAGCATTTGTTCATCAAAGTGTACTCTTCCCGAGGGTGCGACACCTGAGGAGTTCTGATCCTGGCCCACTCTTCAATGATGACGCTTTCAGTTACTCAGTGGGGGCTGGTTGACGAAGTTTTACGTTCCCCTTCAGCTCCTGCTAAAGGTTTCGCAGTGGACTCATATCCGGAGACTGAGGTGGCAAGTCAATCAGTGTGATATTTTTTCCTGGAATCACTATGAAGTGGACGGAGACATTTAACATGGTGAATTGTCTCTCTGATAATTATCACATTCAGTTTCTTTTCTGGAGAAGTCTCGGGCTGAGGGAATCATGTTATCTCTTAGGATAGTTTCTACTACTCTGATTTCATAGTGCCATCACAGACGGTCGAAAGACTAACCCTTGAACTTGGAATGCAGGCCTATACCATTGCAGAGTGGCTACAATGCTTTACTGTTGGCACTATATACTTTAGATCTCCCTGCTCTCCTGGCATCATGTGGACTCTAACTTTGACTAGGGTGAAAAGTAGATTATCGAAACATAAAATATAACCCTACTTACGCATGATCTAGTTGCGGTGAGCACATGCCAAAGCTAGTTGACGTCACTTCTGCTGAAGTTTAATCAGCGGCTTCTGGTGGGCCATTTAAGAGTCCAGGTCTTATACGAGCCTTCTGATAAGGATTGATCTGAAGGATGCATTGATCGGGGCGTCCTGTGCTCACACCGCCTGTATAGATAATCATCTTTAATTGGACTTTCTAGATTCAAACTTCTCCTCTGCATTTATGTCCCTATGAGACAAAATAGTTTGGTCGCTGTTTGCTCTTAATTTCAAATATATATTTTTTTAAATAAAAAGGGGATTCTAAAATTTTTATTAGATTAGAATTTGGGATAATACCATATTACCAAGTATTTTGAAGTTAGCAAATGAAATTTTAAACTGACCTTTTAAGCGTGATTTTTTAATTGGCTATGTGGTGCCTAGACATTCTCTCAACTTACCTGTTCGGTCCACGCCAAATGTTAGTATCACACGGCCAACCTCCATGCTCTCCAATCACGCTGGCTGCAGCCACTTTGATTGATCAACCAAGAAGAATTCCAACCAACCTACATTGTAATTAAATATAATATATAATTTGAATCTGTTTGTATAACCAATATCTCCATTACTGACCCAATATAAAAAGTTTACACTCAATAGAATGCTTCAATCAATCGTCATGACTTAACGACAAAACAACCAGCAATCATATACCCCCCAAAACAGTAATCTTCTAAGACAGACATGGCAAATTTTCAGCAATTTAAGTGCTTCAATATTTGAAAAGTAAGCCAAAACACTAGCTTCGTCTCTGCGAGCTGGATATTGAGGCAAAAGATGTTTTGTCTACAAAGACCAAATTCAGGCTGCCCTTTTCATATTTACCGGCAAACCTCATGTAAATAACGAACTCGTTATTTGAGTTATCAGTAGAGCAGAGGTCCTCCGAAACTCACAAAGCCTTATGTTTTTTGGCCCTACAAGCTCTCAGATCAGCAACAATGTCACAACCTCACCAGAAAAATCACTTAGTGGGGTAGGTGCCCATAACTCTACTTCGGCCGCTCTGAAAAGCCGCTGGTACCGACTTCCGGTGGTATAACTGAAGTAAGCATTCCTCACTCGTTTTTCCCTTCAGAAAACATACATCTTCAAGGAGCTGAAATGTTATACCCCTTGGTAGCTTCCCAGGGTTTGCCCATCGCGTCTTAGCTAGAGATGCTTTAAGTTGCCAGGAAATAGTTTTACCTGTCGCCTATGATGCTCCAAACTAACATTGTTCGCGAAGCTTTCTCACCAACCATGACCGCACATTCCTAGAACAGAATACGGACAAAATCATCGACGGGGAGCAGAATCTGGCCATATAACTGCAAGGCTTTTCGCTTATGCCCTCGGTTCTCGTGTTGGTCTAAATCTTCGACAGTGGTTGATCCAGGGAGGGAGCCATCTAGCTGGTGCTAGTATCAATAGAAATTTAAAGGTAGGGACCATCGCTGCTTTTTACCCAGTAACTTGCATGTAGGGGGAAGCCAATGACTAACTATAAATCTTCTCCCTCTTACCCCAAGTGGGACCATACCTCCATCATCTCCACTTTCGCTGCTGAAAGACGAAAAGGAGCATCCTTTCGATGTTTCAAACCCTTCAGCAGCAGACACTCTCAACACTGTGCTTGACACTCACTTTAATAGTCATCAGTCGTCAATTCAATGAAATGCTAACTATATTTAATTTTGAAATACAAAAACATAACCTCACCTCATGAGTTGTTATTCCTTTCTCCACACCCAATCTTTGGCACACTACTTCCGTGCTACCAGCCCCACTTAAAAGATACCTTTCCTCCCCTGGGCTCCATCTGCTTATCCGCGCACTTACCGTGAGTGCAATGCAGCGCTCGAATCCCTTCCTCTTCATCCAGGATCCAGATACGCGACTCAACTTCCTCGTTAACAACAGTTTTATAGCCTGCATTCTTTTGGTTTCCCTTCCAGGCAGACGTCGAGCTCCCATGGTCTCCTCGCTCCAAATTATCTCAAGTCAACATATTTCAGTCAATTCTCAGAAGTTTTTTCAATCTTTATCTTTCCCAAACGGTCTATCCCTTACATATTATTAGTTTATAACGTAGATCACCCCATCTTGAAGGCAGACTTATTGCAACACTTATCGCTTAACCTTGATTTTAAAGGGTTATGTGTTTTTTCAAAGATAGTGTGCGAGAGCTTTATTCAGGGCACTCATTTCTCTAAAGCCATGCGTTTCATTTTCCCGTGCCTGTTCAAGGACTTGACTTGCCAAGTTCCACATGCCCCCTTTCAGCATTGTATCTTAAGATACATGCTCAATTCACTGCATTACTTGCATCCTTCCTAGACTTAACCTAACCCTTGCTTGAAGGGAGGGCGCAGTCAGTAAAGCACTCTACTCAATACTATCTGCACACAACGTCTCTCCTGGCAACAAAACGCCCGCGGCGCTTTCCTCCAGTAAAACTCAAAGCTGCGAAGAAGGAGTTCGCCAGAATGGGGAAAGAAAGGAAAACTCGGGAGTCGCGGTCTTCTTAGGCATCTCCACCACATTTAATTTCTAAGAAGGATGGGTACTATTGGCCAATATGTGACTTTCGTGCCTCAAACACAAACTCTAATTTTGATACCTATCCAATTCCGTTTCTCTTGTATTTTACGGCTCAAATTGCAGGTGCGCATGTATTTTCCAAACTCAATTTTCTAAAGGTCTTCCAGCAAATCTTGGTGGAATCGTCGAGTGAGAATAAAACGTGTGTAACCATGCCATTTAATGTGTATGTTTTTTGTACATGCCACTCGGATTGAGGTCGTCTTTGCAAACGATTGTGCATTTCTTAACAAATGCCTAGGAGATTTTCCACTCCTTTTCGCTTTAATAAAAGGCATATTGTTCGATTCTCCATACTACGAACCTCACCTAAAACACCAATATCAGGTATTCGATCATCTACTGGAATATAGTTTAAAGTTGCTACTACCCAAATGCCAATTTGGAGTAGACTGGTTAGAATTTATTGTATACCTCCTAACCAAAGAGTGCATCTAATCTCTGCCTGTGTTTCATCCATAAGTAATTTTCTTGCCCCCTCCACATAAAGAATTCCAAAGTCTATTCAATTTTTACAGAAATTATGTAAAAATGCGGCCTCCATCTTTGCCTTGCTAAATGACTTCCTGAATGGTGAATACAAACGCAACAAAGCCTCATTAAATTAGCCGCAAAGTGCTGCTAGTGCCTATTAGGAGGCCAAACCTGCTATTTCCTCAGCCACCGAATTGAGGCCCCAATTGCAGGACCCCCATTCGTGTTTTGGCTAACGCAAGTGAGACGGATGTGGCAAGCACCTTAGAAAAACATGACGAGGTCCCATAACCACCCGCTCCACGTTCAATGTCTCCTTTCGCTGCTTTTAGAAATAACCTTAAAAATTTTGAAGTGCCAATGAACAATTTATTTTTGCAATTTTTCACGACTTAATTATTAAAGATATTCTAAGGAGAACTTACCATAAAAGTAAAACTAACCTATATTGATAACAGTCTATATAGCGTCATTTCACACAATAAGAATCATTTTTTAAATGTCTATATAGATGTGAGTATGATTTAGCTTTGCCATTAATTTATATTAATTGCATACAAGTTGTTTAGTCATTACACAACGTAACATTTATTTAAAAGATTCTTTTATGATTTCTTTGCTATCTATTAATCAGTTTTCTACGCAGATTCCAAAAAATGTGATTAATTTTTCTGTCTTCAACCGTTACAAAAATACATTGATTTTATATTATATCAATTTCACTCAGGTTTCGGTTGAAGTTGTTAGGTGTATTTATTTTTTTACAAAGAAGATATAATCGATCTTTCATCAGAAGAATCAGCAAGTAGTTGCAGCAAAGTAATGGATTAAGCATTCGTTCAAAGAATGAGTACGCATCTCCACTTTTCAAATCAAAGTGCACTGGATGATTTGATCAGGGACTTACGTCTTATTAAGTCCGTAGATAAAATTTTAAAATCCAGCAAAAGGAATGTAATTTACTTGGAAAAAAAGTGCAAAGCATCTGTGTACTGGAAAGGACGAGGGGAATTTGAGATTTAATTTGAAGTTAGTCAAGATCTATATTTATGAACAAATGTGAATGTTTTTTTTCTGTTGCTGGATTGAAACATGATTCTGCCGAATGGCGACTGTTCATAAACAGCCTAAAATCATGCTTACGACCCAATAGTAACTAATAGTCACCTTTGCTACTTTTACACTCCTGAAAGAGGAATGAAGACTAAAATAATGATAAATACGACGTGAAAAATTGCTGAACTTTTTCACTCGGGATTTTGAGGGGCACTAATTTGAATTTTTTGAAATATGACAACCAAGAGAAGGGTGCTGAACGGAAATCGTGAGAAAATTTTTCAGCCTTTCGAGCCATAAGAGAAGAAGGAAAAGACTTCTTTATATATTACGATATCTCAGTCAATTGCTATTTTAGATTGAATCCATATATGGCCGATTGACATCCAAAGGATTACAGCGCTTCTTGACAAAGTCAACTATGCTCTATTTAAGTAAGATGTATGCAGGAACTTCGAGATGATTGCATTCTTGCTTGGCTTGCAATGTAGATAAATAAATATTCGTATTTATTTTGCTTATTGGATAACAGAGCTGATAGTTTCCATTACCAAAAAATTAAGTTGCCTCCCAACATGAATTACAGCAAGGTAAGTTAAATGTTGTCTCACAGCCTCTTATGGAGCATGCCAAGGTTTTATTACATCTCACTTCATATAAAATTGGGATTAATAAAACAGTTTTGAAATGCCTTGGATTTTGGAGGAGATTCCTTTTAAGATACTTGTCTTATGCTTACAAAGATATATGAAGTTAAGATCAAGGGTGTTATATTTACTAGACCGTAAACACAATGTTCAAGTCAGAGAAACTTGAAAGAGCGATGAGCGATGTCTAAAGAAAGCATGATGTGCATTTCGTGATCTAGTTCATTTATTTAAGGAAATCACAAAGATCTAAACTACAAGCAAATGGTAGCAAAACTTGTTGAGAGCCTCAAGGACTTAGGTATTCGATTATCTTTGAAGGTGCATTTTATGCATTCAAATCTAGTTTTCTCTTTGTAAAAAACTTCGCTGATGCTAGTGAAGAGCATGATGAGAGATTCCATCAAGACACGCAATTTGGAGATACAATACCAAGGAAAATGGGATACTACCATGATGGGAGACTATATATTGTGTCTAGTAAGAAAAAATAAAGGCATTCACACTAGAGAAACATTATCTACAAAACACCTCCCATGCAAATATTTTCAACATCTTTTGCTTTTATTTTCTTCCCAGTCCCAATATACGTTGTAATACGTGAAAATTTACATGTTACTATCTTAATATCCTTAAAAAATTGGAATAGAACGAACTAAATTTATTGCTATAGGGGAAGATTGAATATATAATTTAAAGATAAGATGGTATGCAAAAAATGTGATCAATTTCGTAATGATGTAGAATAGAATCACTTTCCCCTCAATTTTATGGCTTCCTCTTATAAGAATCTAGTAAAGAAGAAATGGCATGTTTATTAAACCAAATAAGAATATGGAAGCCACTGGACATAGATTTATTATGTAACAGACACTATTTTGGCTCGATGTTATGCTAAGCACGAATACCTGATTCTCCCCGTCTATCCTACGGAATACAGTGCAAATTTCGCTAAAAATCTGGAAGCGACTGGATATCGATTTATGTAAACAATGATTGCAATATAAATTTAGACAGTTTAAGCATTGACCTTTATAATGGCGCCTTTGTAAAGGATTTATAAACACTTTTTAAAGAACAAAAGATGAATATACACTAACCGTATACAATGACCAAACAATTCATCATGTGGGTTTTATTGCATTCTTTTTGTCTATTGCTTAGCAAACATTATGTCTTATATTTCCTTTTTAAACCATTTTTCATTATGTGATTATATGTAAAACAATTAATAGGTAATATTTTAGCTAAGTATCATCGCTGGGAATTGGTGAGGTAGTTTTTAAGAATAAAAATAAGAAACTTAAAACATCTTTGAAGTTTCATTCATATGGTGGAAAAGCTGAAGAATATTTTGATGGAGTGTGTGTATAGAGTGATTTTGAGATCAAAAACAAAATAAAATACCGAGAATGTAATTGCCATATAGTAAATTCTTGCGTCTTGAAGGACGAAAAGGGTAAAATTAGAGGAAAAGAGCAAGAGTCTGGGAAGTAAAGTTAGAGGGAAAGGGAATTGAGGCTCGCTTTGCTCGCAAGTTTGTAACGTTGAGAAGAAATAACAATAGTTTTAGTGGTAACAACTAAGGGAAAGGAATATTTTATGTGTCGCCTTATTATGTCAAACCGAATAGTGACTACACTACAAAAAGTTCGCTGAAGTCACCAAAATGGCGAATCAAATTCGCCTTTTGTGACATATAGTGCATTGTTTCAAAAATTCTAGATCTCTTCAGTATTTTGGTTATTCATGACATCAAATATTTTCTTATATCACGCAAACAAGGGTAGCATCTCAATATTTATATAGTTGAATTAACCCTTATCTAATTTTAAAAATTTAGGAACAGTGTGTTCGGATGTTTTCCCTTCGTTTGATTTTTTCTTAACCATACCATTGATTCACCATTTTCCAATATGTGATTTATATAGTCTTCTCATTTATCTCCATGTTTCTCATTATATAATTTTGGATGTATGTATGTGTATTCTTACTTTTAATTCTATGCACCTTGTGTTTAGTGAAGAGAAGAACCTAAACCCCTTTGTGTGACAAGGTACAAAAGTACAAAAGATTATTCCTATCATATGGACTGATGAGGCTAGGAGTAATCACATAAAAACAGACGACGAGACATTTATTGATTACTTAAATAGTTGATAACAGAGTCTAAAATCTAAATAAATGTGAGGAAGAATAATGGGGTCTTTTCTCTGCAAACCGATCGGGTTAACATGCAGTAAACCAACTTATAAATATTTAAGTAATATGTTTTTAGCTCTAACCCAGAAAGTTTAATTCCGTCAAGCACAACCCATTTGTTCCACATACAAATTGCTCAAAGTATAAGTTACTCTTCTCAAAAAGTACTTTAAAAACAATGGCTACTTTGATTTATTGATGAATAAGGATATTAATAGATTATGTTATGTATACTACTAGTTAAATGGTTTATTGTGTATCTATTTGTAATATATTTGTAATGTTTATTTGTAATGTAATATATATTTATTTGTAATATATATATATTTATGTAATATCAAAACAACAATCTCCAACTCCTTTAGTGATTACCCATAATACAACCAACTAACCTCCTCCCACACAACCAACTAACTTACTACCAATACTTATTTAATTTTAAATTTTCCCAATTTTAGGCAGTTCACCTTCAACAACTTAACGCTCTCCTTCTGGAATTGATTTGCTCTAGATTTTGTGTAATTTGTCAATTAATGTGCTCTATTTTGGGGGGGATTATTCAGTGCACTACTACTGCAATGTAAGTCTCTTATAGTTGTCAAATTTGGCACCTATGTACCTTATCCCTCTCTCTCAACGTGTGATAAGTATTATTAAGATTTGTTATTTTTATGTATTGTATAAACTGTATATTTGTAAATATGATATTCATGTTTCTCCAAACCTTATATATTTATTTATAACTTTAATTAAGTAAAAGGAAAACTGCCAAAATTACAAACTTTGACTTACTATCTAAACTGGTCTCATTGTTGCTCATAATAATAACTATAATAATAACTTTAATATATTAATTTTCTATATTTTCTTTGTTTTACCTTTACCAATATTAGCCTATGCTATATATGAAGGAAAACTCTAGGATTATATATAATCTTATAAGATTGATTGGCATAATTTAAACTCTGATTTAAGCAATTAATGTAACTTATTATTGTTACTTGACTGTTTGTACACATTTGGGGTTTCTTAAGACTGGCATAGTCCTGCTTAGCCTATAATTGACGTTCTGTAACCTCGTGTTCATAACGAGGTTCTTATTATTTTCTTTAGTGTTGTGGGACTTAACCCTGCCCGTAACAATATCGTAGAATTCAGGTCGCCCGACCTGACCCTCTTAGCTTTCCTCTAAAGATACAGGGAAGGGGAGACGACAGCCCCAAATTAGGAAAAGATTTCCTCTTCGAGTAGGTTGGGATTTGAAATGGCCAGAGTGAAGTAATCGTTGGCCGGTATTGCTACTATTTAATTAGGCTTTGGTGGTTGTAGGATTTAAACAGGAAAAACAAAAATAATCTTTTAATCTTATATAAACAACAAAAGATATTTACAGAATAATATACAGGCAAATTAGTTAACACCGTTTACTAAATGAAAGAAATTGAAATAACAAGTATGAATCATCTTAGCCGAACTAGGCTCAATAAGTACACTAATTACCCAAGTGAAAGAGGGAGGCGACTGCGAGGTGAGTCTTAGCCGTACGTGGCTCAATAATAGCTACAATAATTATCCGAAAGGGACCGGGAAGAGATCACGAGGTGAGTCGCTCCGTCGGAGAGCGTCACGCCTCTTCGACGATGAAAGAAAATGTAATTCTTACGAGTATGTGTACTCGGGGGAAGATATTTCTTCCAGGAAGAGGAGTAGAGCGCGATATTCCAGACGTAGTCTTCGTCGTTTCGAATATGAATTCCTGCTGCGAGACCGAATAGCACCTGGGGAAGTCGCTCGAGGATTGCGCGTCGTCGAATTATTCCAAAGATCTCATATGATGCCGCGTGAATACCTTCTGTATTGCGTGGGCTTGCTTACTTGGAAGCAACGTGGGGACAGCTCGCGACCCTAAAGCTCTAAGAATACTTCCTTGATTATTCTTAGGGTGGGGAATATATATTACTACACCGAAAGTTCCAATGTTTGCCGGCAGAAGCATCATCGGTTCGTTCCCACAGCCTTGGTTGCGAGAATTGACGGTGAGTCTCGTGACACCATAAGCGGCCCGGGGTTCTGTCGCGTTATCGCTCCGGAAGTTTGCAGACGGTTTGGAAGCAGGGCTCTTTCGATCGAAACCCCTTTCTCGTGACTCGAACACACACGCTCTCTCTCTCTCTCTCTCCCTCATTTTCTAACAATAGATTTCTTAGTTGAATTTATGCCGTAAAAACAAATATTAGTGCAGTTCATAAAGTACCTCACTATATTTATATATCATTATTTTCATTTTAATAGGCTTAGTATATGATCGATAAAAAAGCACTAATTCAATTTTAATCATATTTCGACCCTTATTTCGTAAATTGAAAAGTGCATAACCTTTTGATCTTACCACAATTATGAAAATGTCATTCTTATGCCGCTCTTCATTTATTTGTAAACACTCTTATGAGTCAGGCCACTCACCCTATATCGGATCAACTGTAAGATCTATCGATAGTCGTATAGTTTAGCATTCTATGTGATCTAACATTACACGGTCTTTTCTAAGTAAGCCGAACGTAGTGACTATTAGAGATCATGTCCCAAATTGTGAGTTTATAATTTAAGTTGATACTTTCAAAATAATTAGTGGTGGTAAATTATAAGAAATTCAGAATTTTAGAAGTTTTTATTTTTAAAGAAAACCGGGATCAGTCTCTAAATTTGTCTTAGAATAATAATTTTTATTCTAACAATTTACTTGCATAAATGAACTTAATCGCATTTGTTTATTTTAATATCTAACCAGGTGGCATAATGTATTATAATTCTAAATTAGGCTCTTCGTATAGGAAACCCACATTAGAAAGAAATTTTTCGAAATCCGATTCGTACGAAGATTCATTCACTGTAGACGACCTGAAAATCTTATAAATTGATTGAACCAAATGCTTGATACTTAAAGATCGTGATCATAAAATGGCTGATCTCACATCCAAAGAACTTCTAAACTTGCTTCTGCCATTTCTTATTTTCTTCTAAGTAATTACTTGCAATCTTCTGTGAAAATAATCCCATTCTTTACAATTTACGTTTCAACCAATCCCTTTGATGAAAATGAAGGAATCAATTTGATATTTCTAAATCAATTTTCTGTGACGTTTCAATTGTTTGGCTACAAAAGATACTGGATAAAAATTGACGATAATATAAGTTTTCAATAGAGATAATACACTTTTTATTTACAGATATTATAGACACCAACACAAGCAAATGCATATTGCATCAGTAAAAGTAATACAACCGAGGTTTATGCGTGTTTAGACGACTGGTTGGTATGACAGTTCCAGATGGACCTGTCATACCCTCTGGATGGACGATCGATGAAAAAAGCCTTCTATTAGCTATGATCTTGTTAATTGACCGGATACTATGAAATCGGTAATCAGAACTCGAGTTCGTATACAACTGACTCAAGCTAAGTTTAAATTAAATTTTACAATTCTATGTAACTAAATTTCACTTTTTCTTGTTCCTTGGTTAAAAGTGTTATTCTCAGTTGTTCGTAACTCAAATAAGTGTAAATGATCTATTTTGACTCAAAAACTGTGCTTATTTAGGTAGGGTACTGAATTTCGAAATTTGTCCACTTGGAAAAAAATGCTAAGTTATTATTAAATTCGGGGAAAAAATGAGAATATATAGAAGGCTGGAGAGGTTTTACTTCTTTCGAAAGCATGGCTGAAAATTGTAAATCCAATTTAAAAAATCAATTGAATGTTGTAAAATAATAATATTTTTTTTAAGAAAACCTTCCGTAACCTTCCTGATTTAATAAGAAATTTCTAGAATTTAGTAGAATTTTATGAAGTTTCAGGAATGTCACAGAACTTGCCATAACACACTCCTAGCAACTTCTGGAATATTATGAAATATTATTTCAGAAATATTATTACAGGGATTCACGGATCTGCTATCATTTCAGCTCTAGCAACCATATATAGTGAACACATCAGAAGGGAAATGGCATAATGAAGCTGCAACCATTATCCAGATGCATTCTCTAAAATCTGGGACGATTCTTCAAAACAAGAGCAGAAGAGTTCTGCATGAAAGCATCTATGCGAATGTATGAAGCTTACAAAATATAGTTTGGCATGCAAGAAAAACACTGGGCACCTCATTTCGCTTGAAAACGCTGCAAGAAAAATTGGGAGGTAAGAAAATTGCTTGTTTTAAAGAGTAAAATATTAAATGTCCCCAGTATTTGGGCTATTAATTTTTGTGTAATACAGAAGACTGATAAGTATATATTTTTACTCGTACAGGATAATATTGAGGGGAAAGAAGAACGATGAATCTGGTGTGAACCCATCATTACTCAAGCAACTGCTATTTCTGCATAGTGGTCCCTTCCAAACGTCGAAATGGTCAAAATGCTCCTTCTATTTCCTATTCCGATATTCCATCTTATATTGAACAAGTACCACACAATGCAGATATTACTGTATGTACTCCTGCAAAAAGGAATAACTATCTTCATAAGAAAGTAACAATTCAGAAGATGAAAGAATCATTGAAGATGCACACTAAAATGTTAGAGATAAGGCCCTTGAGAGAAATCCACACTACCAAAGCAAAGAGTCCTCAAATCCATTATCCGTTTGCTAAGCTTTGGATTTCTAATGATTCTTTATTTATATAATTGAGCTAAGGTACTAGAATGTTGTATCTGGTCTACTTGATGCAATTCAAATTACATGTAATTCAGAGGAGTAGAGGCTCTTCATTGACAGTTCCTCAAGAACTTGAATTCTGTACTTCTCCATAATTAGAATTGGCTTGCATTCCTTCCCTTAGTTCATTCAGCTTATCTCAAGGAAGACTTCAACAGTATCAAGCTCGTATTACAAGCTTTGCATTATAAGGCGTATGGCTGAGAATTGATTGGAGACTTCAAAATAGTTGCCCTTTTGATGTGCTTCCAGGCATGATTTACTAAGTTTCCATGTCATTTCTGTCTTTGCGTTAGTAGGGATAAGAGTAATAATCATCGGTCACAAAAGATTAGGTTTTCTAATAAAAGGCATATTGTTAAGCAAGAGTAATTGATTTGAGCGTCAAAAGGTGTTTTTGCCTCGATTGCATTCAAAACAAGGTCTTATGAAGCAGTTTTTGTTAGAGTTCTTAACAAACAGTCTACGTCCTTCAAGTACCTTCAACATTTCTTTCCCAAACTCTCTGAGTAAAAGATGAAAGCTGCTCTCTTTGTTGCACCCCAAATATGGAAAAACATAGGGTTCATAATTCCTCCCCAAGAAGGATAATTAAAAGAAAATAAAAACCTGTAAAAGCTTTGTTTCGAAATGTCAGGGCGTTTGGGGCAAACAATAGGCTGATAAATACGAGGGGCGGTCAATAAGCTTTGCAATTCGGATATAAGGAAACGAGATATGAGGAAAAATGTATTATTATTTTTCAATATAACTACCCACGACTCCAATGCCTTTGCGACACTTGTCCCTGAGGTTTCGAATTCCCGACAACCAGAAATCTCCCGACTTCTGTTCAATCCACTCCTGGACGGCGAGTTGGACATCTTAATCGTCTCAAAACAGCGTCCACGCTTGAGCTAGCGGAATAAAATATAGTCACTAGGGGCCAGATCTGGACTGTAGGGGGGATGGTTGAGCTCCTCAAATCCGCACTCGCGCATGGCAGCTTGTGCAACTTTGGCCTTGTGGACTTTGACGATGCTGAAGTCGATCATGGGGCGTGAGGTTTCTAAGGACCCAGCAGGAAGAGACCTTGGTCATGGCCAAATTGTCGTGAATGATGTTGATAACACTTCCATGTGATATTCAAAGTTCTTGCACAATTTCTTTGACTTTCACCCGTCGATTTTCGAGGATCATCCTCTCCACACGGGGCACATTGTCCTCGTTGGTCACGTCTGACTGGCGTCCTGGACGGGGGTCATCTTCAAAGGACTTACGACCATGACGGAACTCCCTATTCCAGCGAGCAATGGTTGCATAGGAAGGGGCGGTGTCGGTGTACACTACAACCATGCGTTCATGGATCTCTTCTGCATTCTTGCCTTCCTTGGTCAAAAATTTGATCACTGCGCGGTGCTCAACCTTCTCCATTGTTGAAAAATTTGTGACTGACGATCTGTGATCAGCTACTGCTTCTTAAATAGACGAGGGAGGAGCGTGCGGCTGCAGGTCCTGACTTGTCATAACTTGTCCTAACCCTCCCACAAACAGCCATCCGCCTTCCTCTGTTTTGCCCTACCGATTCGCAAAACTTATTGATCCCCCCTTGTATTTATGAATGTTGGCAATACTTTTGCTTTTTGTATTTTTATAATAAACACCATGTTCAATGTTAATAATTTTTTATTATCATTTATACATTATAATATATTGCTTTTAGGCTAATATAATTAAATATAATATAAATATGTACATCTCGAGTAAGTAGCATAAAATTTCATAAATTACAAAATTTGAGATGTGTTGCCAATAGTTATGCACGCAACTGTAAATATATTAGCAGTAACATACAGCTATAAAGCACTACAATTGATACTTGCCTTACTCAACTTAAAGCCCTAAAAAACGTTATTAATTTCAATTTTATGCCAGGGTAAAATGAATTATTTTCATTAGATATTCAGGTCTAGCTTCTCTAATATCTAACAGCATGGAAAATGAGAATTAGTTAGGTATTAACACTTCGGCGCAATTTCTCAGCTTATCTGCAAAAGTAAATCTTTTAAAAGTCTTTCTGACATTGCCAAAAATTTTAAACTTTACTGTAGTAACAGTGAGGCTGAACTCGATAATGCATCCCACTAACACATATTGCCACTATGATACACGCCTGACCGAAACATTAATTTATTCTTTGGCTTTGCCCTAACCAATATTGAAGCATTGTCAAGTAATCTAAAATTTATAAAAATCTCCACTTTTTTAATTCGATTCACGCTACTATTTGCAAACTTTTGTCTGTCTCACTAAGGCAATGATATCTCTTTCATTTAATGAATCCTCATAAAGTTGTTTTTTCTTTCTGCCTGTAAGTTGCTCGTATCACCATAATCATTAAATCAGATATTTCTAACATTATAGGCCTATTTTCTCACTTTCATTGTTATCCCTCATATTTGAAAGTCTTTCTTACTGAACATAAATATTATACCCTAATAAATTATGCATTCGGTCGAAACGTTAGCACATTTGACAATTCATGAATTTCTTATCAAAAGATATAATACCATAAAATGTTCACAAATATTTTATGCTCTTTTTTATATTTCTAAAACCTTTGGTGCATTAAATCATTTAAATATTTTCAATAAGCTGAATCGAATTGAAATTCATAGCAAGAGTAATATATGTTTAAAATTCTACTTAACAAAATGTCAGCAATCAGTAGCCGTTGATGACATTCTCCAGCGAGTCAACTTTCTCCATACGAGTTATTTAGTTTACTGTTTTGGACTCATTTCTATTTCTAATTTACACTAAAGACATTTCCAGCCCTTTCATTATAAAACCTCTGCATTTTTAACGTGCAGTTTGACGAACAAATGAAGAGCTTAGTTGCGTCAGAAAACTTTGATAATTTCACAGCTGCAGAGATATAGCAAGTTTAAAAATGGACCTTAATTCAATAGTTTAAAATATCTGACTACCAGGAAATGGCTTCGCCACTCCCCCCTACCCGGGGTAGCTTGCGCTTCATTACTAGGATTAAATTTTAAAATGTAAAAAAAAGCAGCCATGGTTATATTTTTATAAATTTTTTGAACTTCGCCAATTATAATAATTTTAAAAAGGAACTTTAAACTAAATTTCCTCCCTTTCAAAATATCACGTTGCTAAAATATAGTTATAGAAGAAGATATATAAAAATAAATTTTCTGAACTTCACCATTATAATTCTTTGGGTTTTAAAAATTCACAAAATTTCGATACTTATAAAAAACATAAGTTATAACCAAACTAAGATGAAATTATTATTCAATTAGTAAAAAATATCCCCTTCTTAAATTATAGAGTTAGTGATGATGATGATGATGATAAAAATTTTTGTTAATAAGATAGGCCGAGAAGAAGAGACAGAAGCGTTCTTGTATGCATAATATTACGCTGGTCGGAAATTTTAACCATCAAGTTTCCTATTAATAGGTATATAATTCATTTCACCGTAGTATATAGGCCACAGAGCAAATATTAAGTGTTACGATATTATTCCTTGTGAAATGGTTTCAAAAAGTTATGCTTATATGCGCTCAATTAAATTTTACGAACCTAGATTTTATAAATGAAGCTGAGGACAATGAATGAAATAAGTTTCTAGAACTTATAAATGATAACTTTATGAGGTAACTAGTTGCTTAAATGGCACACACACAAGAGAAATTAGTTGAGAGTAAATACATTGGCAAACAGTTGTGAATAGTGATCATAATCTATTTCGATTCAATCTAAATATTTCTCAAACTTTCAGGAGAGCTGCTCCTCTCATCTGGATCTATAAATCTGGTAATTTTGATCTTTTTCACCCCCTCTGATAACTCACAAATTGGCTGAAAATTTAAACTGTGAAACCATGAGGCTCTAATCGATCAAATCTGGTGAGGTCGATAGATGGAGAAATAAAAATTGAATAAATGAACATAACCACTTTTGTAAAAAAATTAAAAAAGCAAGTGACGAGAATAGAACCGATAGAAAAGTTGCTATCGTTATCTTTTGAAATGCAAAATAAGTGCAAACGCAAAAATCTAGAAAAAAAACTAGTGTCGTTTTCAAAACACGAGCCGAAGTGTATTTATACATATATAAATAATCGTAGACCAATTGAATAGTGCATGGGCTTCAGGATGCCGAGTTAATTTCATTAAGGATCCAAACCACGTACTGAAGATAATAAATAAACACCTTGTGTAGGTTTTTAGTCGGGTGCGAGCCTAGTCACGAGCGCCTCTACATCTCACTATTTCGGTCGGTCGGTCCCGTTTTGCTTTTTTTATTTTGTAATAAAATTGTAACTATTTGGCCGATTCTAAGAAAATTTGATACTCTTATGTTGTTTTACATTTTCTTTCGAATCCAATAAATTTTTGTGAGATATCGATTTATTTTTGTTTATATTTCTCATCCGAAATAGGTTTTCAAGATAAAAAACATCGTTTTCTAACACAATTATTAATTAAATGGTACAACAATTGATTAGTTTACATTGAATTTTAGACAGTGTTAAATTTAATTACATGTAAATTGGATATTAGGTTACATTGTTCAGAAGTTAGGGCATGAAATTGCATTTCTTTAAAATCCTAGAATGCTCAGCGGTAAGGATGTATCTCTTCAGAGTGCAACAGAATCAGCCATTATGACTGCATTCCAGCGTTCCTGACACTTTGCTTCCATTTTCTCCATGTCCTGATGGAATCCCTCCCTCTACACCTCGCTCAATGTTCCAAGATTCTCAGGAAACCGATCCCTATGTGAGAATAAGTAATGCATTTTGATGCGTATGTTGCATCTAAGGTTACTGAAAGCATTCAACATATTTGTGACAAGTTCTGTGTAGTTTTTGGCCTTCTTGTTGCTAAGAGAACTCTTCACGACCAGAAAAAAATGCTTCCTCGCTTCCAGTTCTACTTTTTTCATTGAGTTTTCAAACTCTGGATCTCTGATGAGCTGACGGAATTGAAGAACGTAAATGGTAAAAGGTGCCACTTTAAATTTTTCCATGGTCAGTCATGAAAAAGGGGGCACAAATAAGTGAAACAGCCACCATTCTTGTCGAGAGCTTTAGTGAACTGTTTGATCAAGCCGAGCTTGATGGGCAGCGGTTGGAAGAGTCTCCTTTTTCTGTCCGCCAGATATTACCCAGAAGCTGCGCATATTCATACAGTACACCAAGTGCTTCTCTTCAGAGAAACAACTGAAGGTACTCTTGATATCTTTTGCAGTAGAAGGTGATGCGAACTCTGTCGAAGGGGAGCTTTATACTTCAATCTGGATGCAAACAGATTGGCAGAGGACTTTGACAAGACTAGATCACGAACTAGATCATTTAGCTCCTTTAAGGAAAAAAGGATATGCAGCATCATCGTCGAAGACCACTCTTTCTTCTTCATTTTCTTCAAACTGGTGGAACTTTTGTCACAAATGTCAGAGATTTGTTCAAAGACAGGTACTGGAGTCTCATCACAATAGGCTACAGGAAACGTGCTTATTAAAGCTTAGGATAGGTGAGATTACTCCTGTTCTTTCTGTTGATCTCAGTCAAATCAATAGCGCAGAAGTAGCAGTCAGTGCTATGGTTTTTCGGTTCCCTCCAAACAATGGGAATTCCAAAGTTCAGACAATACTTCTTGCCCTTGGTCCAACGACGCAGATATTCGGTGCATGTCTTGCATACCGTATGTGGCACCCAAGCTTTATCCTGGTCACCAAGTTTCATACTAGAAATGCACATGTTAAACAAGCTTTATGAAACTTGTGACTGGATTCCTGTTAGGAACAACGGTTTATTCGCCGCATATGCGGTAGAATACATGGAGCCTATTTTGGCGAGAACTTCTGGCCGAATCCATTTCATTCTCTTTCAAAAGAAAAATACAAGTTAGTCAAAAATTGCCGCATGTAAACTATTCAGAATTCGTTTCCTTAAGCAAATAAGAAAAATATTTCTATTATATAAATAGAACATACTCATGTGGTAATAAATTAAAACCATGGCCTGATTCAGCAAAAATAATGCCAATTTTGGATTTTACGCATCAAAATTATGCTAAATCAGCTATCTTTGTTGTTGTTGTCATTATACAACATTCAAATTGTTATTTTTCTAATAAGATTGCTTTGTAAAAAGTAAAATCTCCAGCCTTTTACAAATTCTCACTTTTTTATTGATTTACTTTTATACAAAAACTGTATTTATTTATTATAATCCATACTTAATATATGAAAAATTAAAAATCAAGTTATCTCTAAGACTATATTTTAAGAGAGCAATTTTTTAAATAGTTTGAATTTTTTTCATAGTTCAAGTGTGAATTTTTATGTTATTGGAATTTTATTATATAATTTTAAGCTAATGAAACTTTTTGAAATTAAAGACTGTTTTTTTCTTATATTTAAAGCGTTTATCAAAGTCCTTTCTAAGAGTTGAGAAAAAATAATTAAAAATTGTGAATTTTAGAAAATCCTTTAGAATTAAGGGATGGATGATTGATTTCTTTTATATAAAAGCAAACTTTGTTTGGAAAAAAAGATCTTGAGGATTTTCTTTGCATATTTCAAAAGAATTGCCATAATCTTTTTGTTGCCTTTAAGCATAGCAATTAATCAGGGATCTGAAAGCAATATAACAAGAGTAAATTATTAGGAAATATGTATCTACTGAAACCTTTTAATTTATTATTTTTACCAATAGCCTGTTGCTAGAGCCAGAAGGCTGTATGGAACAGACCAATGATCTGCCGGCAAAGTGCAAGCTCCTCCTATAAGGAAGAGTTGCGAAGCCGCTGTTCCTCTTTCCTTATTAATTTTTTGTTTGATAGATTTAATAATATTACGAAAAGGTTACTGAGCAATCAATGGCAATATCTTCATATGATCTTTAATAAAAATATTGAACTAATTTTGAATATCTTCTATTTATTCAATTATATTTTCCTACCTTTCGTTATTATACAAATACCATTTTTAATTGTAAATAACATAATATCTTCCCTCTATTTATAGGAATCTATAGTCATTTATTAAATGTTGGAGTACTATATTTTTACCTTCATCGTAATCATCATCATCACTAACTCTATAATTTAAGAACGGGTTTTTGTAGTATTTGGATAATAATTTCATCTTAGTTTGGTTACACTTAAGTATATTTACATTTTTTTCTAAGGTAATTTCTAAGAATTTCTTTAGAATTTGAAAAAACAAAAGAGTTTATTTAAAAAAAATGATTATCCAATGCTTTATAATGTTTTTAAAGAAAATTAATTACATTTGGTGAAGTTCAGAAAATGTATTAAAATTTAAGTAAGGCTGCTTTTTAATTTTATCTATAACTATATTTTAGCAACGTTATTTTTTTTGAAAGGGAAGAAATTTAGTTTAGAGTTCCTTTTTGAAATTATTATAATTGGCGAAGTTCAGAAAATTTATAAAAATTTAACCATGGCTGCTTTTTTTAAGATTTTAGATTTTAATCTTAGTGGCGAAGCGCAATCTCCTCTGTAGGGAGAGTGGCAAAGCCATTGCATGGTCTTTATCTAAAAATATTAGATCATGGTTTTTGTGAAATCTTTTGGGGGTATATTTGAATACTTATCATGTTTTATACCGGTTCGACTGCTCTAGAGACCACTGTACGTTGTCATATGTATATCTTATCTATCACTAACAACCAGAGCTAAACAGTACCGCTTCAAACCTTGCAAAACTAGTGAATACTTAAGAATAGAACAAAGACAAACAAAAATAAAACGACTTTTCAGAAAACTATAAAATTATTTTCAAATCCAACACGAATAAACCTAACACTCGCAGAAGCAATTCTAACTAATTAAAGATAAATAACCAAATTTAAACATCAAATATGATGAATTTTTTTTAAAGCACTAGACATATTTCAATGCCATTTCTACTTTATGATGTAAATAACACTGATTTCCGCTCTTTTCAAGGTCAAACGCATAATATCTGATTTAAGGCCAGTTTTCCACGCTGAATCCGAAAATCATGCTCATTTTATCTAATCAAATCAAGTTTTTGAAATATAAGCACATGCCAGAAATTCATATATTCCGATCTATTTGTAGACGAATGTACACACAATAGTAAATTTTGAACTGATAAATAGAAAGAAGGTTTATAGAATGTTCATGGATGAAGGGTCTCTTCTAGGACTTCCGATTGTCTCTAGCAGACACCAAATCCCTTTTCAGGCACCAGCAGTAGTCAGCCCAAAATTTTGACATCCTAACACCTTTGGAAGCGTTCCTCCATCACACGGATATCTTGGTGAAAGCGCTCATCCTTTCTTCAATAAGTTATCCACAATTTTTGCTTACCCAAAAGCTAGTCAGATTCTTGGGAAAGGTTCAGTTCTCTGCGTAAATTGCACTAATTGCCCACTTTTCCTGGCTTTTATGCATCAAATATAAAACTCAGCTGCATTGATAGTGACACTAGCCTTGGAGTCAGAGCTAGAACTCATGGTAAAATCAAGCTCAGGGACAGGAACTTTGGGGCGATGTGGGACTGGTTTTATGGCAGAAGGAACATTGAAGTATTGAACATGGTATTTGTTCTTGCAATTGATGCCTTTCAAATTTGTCATGCAGAAGTAGCAGTCGGTGACGTGATATTTGCCTTCGCTTCTCACCATTGGGACAGCAAATGGCATATTCTTCCTTTTCTTATTATTCCAATTTCGTAAATTTTCCACACATGTTTTACATCAAATATGGGGGGGCAAATAGCTTACCTTGGTCTTCATGATATGCTTTTTTTGGCAGAATCCGTGATTTTTGCTTGACGGTCTGGAAAAGCGACATGTCCGCAAGTGTAATAGAACTTATTCGGATGATTATTATACGTACGATCCATTGTAATACCAATTAGACCAGAAAAGATGAATAAAATAGATTATGTATGGTTGCTCATCACTAGATCAGACAAAATAGAAGTAATAAACGGTTGAATGAATGCACTATTTTAGAATGTATGTTCTCATATAAATCGAGCATATCTTAGAAACAAGACCTGAATAAAAAAAAATATATATATTCTTAAATTCAGCATACAAAAATGTTTCTAAAGAAATTTGAAAACCTAAGACCTTTGTAAAAATGTTTGGAAACGCAGGCCAGTGTAATATAGCTCAATAAATTTGTAGCAAAAATAGATAGGCTGCCTCATCTCTCCTCCTTAAGGAGGAACCCTCTCTTTGCACGTTCACATTCCGCCTTCGGCCTACGGCCTATACAGCTCTAGCAATAATAGGCTTAGGTTATAGAATCTTACTTAGCGCCACCACCCCCTCCAGCACCTCTCCAATTATTCAAAATACCCCTATTTAAATCTTTTTTCTTAGAATGGACTAATTAATAAAGAAATTTCTACATAAGCAAAATACATTTTCATTAATTGTGACGAAAAGGAATCAACCTCATCTAATTTGGGGGCAGAAAACCGATTGTCCATAAAATGAGGTGATTTTGTTTTTATTTACATTTTTCTTTACTGTTTCAAAGAAAATGACTAAGATTTTCTACTATTTTTGACACAGTTTCTGTCACTAGAATGATCCTATGCTTATTCAATAAAAAAAAATCCTCAAAGCTCGCCAAATAATTTTTCTGGCGCCACTTCAAAAATGACCTCCAAAGTTGGGAGAGTGACGGAATGTCGCGGTAATTTTTTCTCTCCAATCAATAAGAAGTGATGAAGCTAGAATGAGTAAAAATGTGCAGGATATAAACCCGTATATCATTATGCATACATTGGGGCCAGGAGTAATTACAGTCATCCAGATCTCAGCCACAGCAAATTTTTCTATGCTACAGTTGACATCTCCCTGTGGTTGAATGGCTGCAAATTAAACATTATCAGATAAGGCCGTGTTGAAATTGATTTGATATAGCCGCAAGGCAGCTGCCTACCCAGGCTGGTGAACTCCATTTCACCTCTTCTATTTTTAGTCGAAAATATTGAAGCCACGTGAAGGTCAGCAGTAAGTAACTCAGATCAGCATGCCTCCCCCTTCCCCTCGAGTTGATTATAAGGCGATATAATTTTAAAAAATAATTAATTTTAGCTTTGAGCTCGTAATTAGGTACGATTTCTGAATCTAATATAAAAAAAAATCAGCTAAATTAAATTTGTTCTATAAAATTATTAGTTTTATATTAATACATTATTTATGAAAGTGCTTACTGATGACTTAATAAGATTTTTGTCATACATATTTGCGAACTTTTACGTTAATATCATGTAACTGGAGTCACAGAATTATGAAATGCTTGCACTATTAAAGAGCAGTAATTCTTTTCACTTTCTTTTTATAAGATTCAAATTCTCGTGCATTAACATACGTAATTCTCATCAAAGTTATTAAAAGTGAATTATTGTCTTCTGGCTAAATGTACATTCTCTAATATTAAGTCTTGATCTGCCTTCATGAAGCGAGAGGTTATGGCCATTTCTTCTTCCTCCGAATTCCATTAAAAAAAATAATTCTCTTTTCAATAGTTTTATGCCATAAATTATTATATACACTTGAATTGTATCTCCTTTCTTCTTGTTTCAAAGTCCTTAGCTTACATCTTTTGATTTCATTTATAGATGCCTCATGTCTTAAATCAAGCATTATTTTAATCCTTCTTCTTTGAAATTTGTCAATGTTATTAATATGAGTAAAATTTGCTCGTCTTTAGATACTGTTTAACTTTTTCCATAAACGTCAACAGGTTTGTAATGCATGAACTAGTAGGAAGAAATCCATGATGAGTTTCCTCGATAATCATCTTATTTAGTAAAAAGTCACACAATGCTCTTCATCAGAAGTTTTTCAAAGGTTTTACTAACTTAGGCTGTTAACTAGTCGGTGCGCTTTATATATAAACAAAATTAGTATTAAATTCTTCTTTTATAAATAGATATTACGTTAGCCTCCTTCAGATTCCCAGGCAGATGATAGTGAGATAACGTTCTTCGTAGATAACTCAGAACTATTATGATGAATGCCATCATTTCGCTGCGCTTTTTACTGGGGCCAAATCTGAAAGCTCTTTCTTGGTATTTCCCGTATAAGATCTAAGCTCTCCATAATTCTATAACCAATTGCGATTTTATAGATTTTGGCAGTCTCCAACTTTTTAACTGCAATGCTGGTAATAAATACGGAATATCTTTTATTTGTTATTACATGTGCGAGCAAAAATTGTTACTCCATCTTCGATCATTTGTCATTAACTCTCCTTTATTTTGAGTTTATTACATATATACTTATGATAAGAGTTAGATCCAGTTTTATATAGGTGGATCATTTTCTCCCTGTACTTTAATTAATCTTTTCTAAGCCCGTTTGTTTCCGTTATGATTTTATAGAACATCTATGACCTTGTCCATTTTTCAACATTTTATATTGTCTTTACTTTTTCTTTCAATATGTTTGTTCCACCAATCTGTGTTCAGTTTTAGATTCTCCCTGTTTTTTAACACGTTTACGAGTTCACTTTTTTTGTCATGTGGGTTTTAAAAGATCTTCTTTCACATCCCTTTCATGTTTTATTTATAAAGCTTTATTCCAATTAAGGTTATAAAATCATCTATCAATTTCGTAAAATCTGCATTGTATTTCTCCTACCAAACATGCAGGAGGGGATCCATGGGGGGCTACAGGCGTGAAACCCCACAACTTTCAAACCCGTTTATGTTTCTATTTCTTTTTTAAGCCATACTTATATTCTATTATTCAGAAAGAGTTATGTAAAAATATAGAATATAAATAAAAACAATGTTTAGGTCCTTGCCTTCGAATGTACCTTATATAATACATGTATAAAATACAAGTACATGTCAACAATAATTATTAAATTCAGTACTACACATTAGCTGACGTTAAAAAACTACGATTCTGAATTTTCTCAAGTGTGAAAAAAATCAGGATCTGAGTAGGTTTAGGGTGTTATTTTTCCTTCTAATTCTTGTACAATTAGCATGGAACGTTTCCTAATCCAGACTTTAATGATTAAAATAACTCTTTATAATAGCTATATATTCTAAGCTACAAACCATTCTTATAGTCTGACATGCTAGTTTTTAATTACTATGGTCGTCGAAAACTCAAATAATATACTCTAATCAATGCTGCTTTGTATTTACCTTGCCTTTAGCATCAACCAAACCAGAGATAACGAATACTTGATTGGTAGCTCAAAATTTGGCGATTTCATAGTCGGGCTAGCCAGGAAAAAACAAAAATGGTTCTTATTTCTTTATTTTTAAAGATATTCACTCCAAATTTGGCATAAAGCACCCTGGGACCAATGTACCTTGAGCTGTAAAGTCAAAGTTCTATTCGACGAACAGATTTGGCATGACGAACAAAAGTGTGTCTTATTTAATGAATAAGAAAAAATTGAAAACTAATATTTATAACTGATGTTGGTTATATTCAATTCAATTTTATTTAATAAGGCTGTGTACAATGGGATTCTTAGATACTACAGGGTGTCTACTAATATCAAATTTAAAAATTCCATAGTTTTTTCAGGTACTTAAAAAAAATAAATGGCAAAATCTCTAATTAAAACTGTAATGAAAAATGGGTATATTACATTTAACTACAAACATATTTCAAGGTATATTTTAATAAATGAAATAAAGTTGTAGCATCAATTAAAGAAAAAAGATGGAAGCCCTTCAGGGCCCACACCTGACCAATCTAGTAAACAATTATATATCCATTGTGTATCATTTAGCTAGACCCTCGCATTTATTTTTTTTTTTTAACTTAATAAATCTTTTTCATAGCCCATGGGTGAGTATCGACTATATTATTCTGAAATAGGTATAATAAATTAGTAGTTAGTAACAATCTAAGGTCTGGATACCCTGTACTAGAAACCTATTTCATGGTTAACCTGGATTTTAATATCTACCCTACAAAATAAAGATACATTACAAATGTCAGTGGCTACGTACACTTAAATTGACTAAAGACTTTTTCGCACTAGAAAGTTTCTTCTTCTTGTAGTCACTTTTGCTCCTGGTAGCTTTCTCGGGTGCATCCGGATTACCTCTTTTTATGCCTCTTCTTTTGACTTCTGCATAGGCATGACTATTAGCTTTTGAGACTATATTTTTGCCCATGACATGAAAGAAGTACCTAGCGATGGCAGGAACAACGGTGTTGGCCATGCTGCAACCCTTTTCACAGGCCAGCAGGGACATGCCTAAGTCATTGCTTATTATTTCCTTGTAGACTTCCACGGCCATCATGGCCATGTGGATGCCCTCGTTTGAGGGGTAGAGGAGACCGCCGCGGTCCTAGGAATTCAATCATCCCTCTGAAAGTCTCTGGTAGCTTGTCGGGGTCGGACACCTGCACTGAGGGCATAAGGGTTTTGTCTTCTACCAGAGCCTCCTGGTAAGAAGCACACTTTAGGAGGCTGCAGGCTTTTCTGGCAAAGTAATACAACATTTGTAATCACATGAATAACAGTAGAGTATTATTAATTAGATTTTATTGCTGTCTTTGAACCCGTGTTTAATAAATTTACCAGGCAATAGCTTCGCTACCCCTCGACCCTCCTACGGGGGGAGCTTGCGCTTCGCTACTAAGATTAAAATTTAAAATCTAAAAAAAAGCAGCCATGGTTAAATTTTTATAAATTTTCTGAACTTCGCCAATTATAATAATTTTAAAAAGGAACTCTAAACTAAATTACACCCTTTCAAAATATCACGTTGTTAAAATATAGTTATAGAAGAACACATATAAATAAATTTTCTGAACTTCACCATTTAGATTTTAAAAATTCGCAAAATTTCGATACTTATATTTATTTCTGAACTTCACCATTTAGTTTTTGATATTATAATAGAATTATTAGAAATAACTTTGATAAAAAACATAAGTCATTACCAAACTAAGATGAAATTATTATTCAAATACTCAAAAAAATACCCTTCTTAAATATAATTTTACCGTAATAACTATCCAGAGATGATTTAATCAACCCAAGGCATCGGTGCAGGTGTAGTTTAAGGTGTGTATCCTAGTCACGACTTTAAATATCACAGTTATGATAAACAGTTATCTATGGATAAACAATACCATAGATTAGGGTTGCACCGATATACAAATTCGCCGATAACCGATATATCGGCGCCGATACAAGGTTAACGAAATCAAAATAAAAAATATATATTTGAGAATATTTTGCCGAATGGAGGAGCTATTGCCGTATAAAAAAATGTGTTAAAGGACGTCATTTCTGACAATTTTAGACGATCGCAATCTTTTTAAGCCTAATCGTCCTCGTTTGTTTACAAACGTATACAATACTATGAATAATAAAATCATTCGATAATAGTTAGGTTTATTGTAGCGTGAATGTACTATTAATTTAAATTAGTGTATTATTTACGTAATTATTGCTATAACTTTTAAGTTATTTTAGAAATTAACGCGTGCATTGTGAGGCTTAAGGCTAAGTTTGCAATTTCTAGATTATTATAGCGTCCCTTCCCAAGCAATATATATGTATTATAGGCTGGCTTCCCTTATTTAACACAAATTATAACTTATTCACTTAAATAGCAGGCGTCCACATCTTCACTACTTACAAGTACTAGAGCTAACAGGCCTACAAAGGCAAATAAATACAATTAACTTATGATTTCAAAACTTTCTAAGATGGCAGCAGCGTCTCACCCAAAGTAAATAATGAATGTAATCCGCTCTCTGGCGGGCATAGCGGCAAACAAACGGTCTGACTTTTATCGCCCGACTATCGAAGTAGCAGAATCCGAAATTTACTGAAGCTACCAATCAAGTATTCATTATCTTTGACCAAACATATTCACTCTCCACTATTTGACCATTCTGAAGTTATGTATGGACACTTTAGGTTCTGTTCTTACATAAATTAGAGCGCCTCTACTAGCTATGTTTGTTCTATTAGTTCTCGATGGATTTCACATGTTTTAGTAATTAACAAAATTTCAGTTTTTTCAAGAGTCACATAAACAATAAATTAGCGATTATATTTTCGTTACTTATAGCACTTATTAATGAGCATTTAATTTTTATATCAATCAATTTATAGATATTTTATAAACAAATTTGGAAAACTTAGTGGTGTTTTTTTTAAACCTATAATCTTTCTTTTGTAAATATCTGATTGTTTTCTTAACTTAGCGTTTTTATCTTCTCTACATAGAAAGTATTCTTCCTAGTGTTATATCTTATTTGAATTGCTTGTCTAAATACATTTTTAGAGTCAAGGTAACTTTGAAGTTATCTAACTTTAATAAGAATAATATATTTTTAATTAAAGGTAACAAAAATTAATACGAATTTCTTTAGGCAAATTGAAATTTATATTGACTTAATCGGATAGAAAAAAGTTTTTGCTCTTTGACTAAAATACCCTGTATTGCAAATTCAACATTATATAATCTCTTTCATATGATTCCTTTGTTTAGTTTTTTTTCAGAAATTACTCTGATAAATTAAATTTTTAAAATGAAATATTTTATTAAATACGAAGTCAAATTTTAATTCGATTTTAAAAAAATTACTAATTCAAAATTGGTGACCAAACGAAGTAACTTGTGTTTATATGATTGTTAGAAATTTTGTTGTAGTCTTTGGATAGGAAAAATAAAGAAGAGATTAGAAAATAGAATAAAACCATATAGTGTTGTAGAATCGGGAAAATCACAGGAGCACCTTTTATTCATTATCAAATAGATTGATCTTACGCAAACTAGTCGTCTTATTAAGTGTGATAGAAGCCATCTATTTAAACTAGTCGTCATTACATTTTCACAAGGGATAAATTCTTAATGAAGAAAATTGACTTCCCTTCTAAAATTACGGATTAGTTTAATTTAATTTTACGAGCTCGTTTGTTCACTGTTTATTGAATTGCGTCATATTTTTTATTTTACTTGTGTGTTTCTTACTCTTGTCTTTTTCTTCCTGTGGACCTTAAGATATAAACACAAAAGTGCTTTGGTTTGGACGCTAACAAATCTTGTACAGAATATTTTTTAAAATTCTACATTGTCTGCATAATTTTTTATTACAATAGAATTTCAAATTAAAATGTGCAATATTGTTACACTGACATATAAAGTTCCAAATTCCTGAGAAAAATCTAGATGTTTCAATCAGATATATATATATATATATATTCTGTAGTTCTAATCAAGCCACTTTACACTTTCCTCGAGTCTACCAGAGGAACATATTTCATATATATATTATTTTATTTAATCCCATTTGTGTCATATTAAAATACGAATATTCTTTTCCCTTGCGATTCTTAAGTCTCTCACGTTTTGAATACAGTTTGTCAGGTTATGTATAAAATGTATATTTAATCACACAAATATAAAAAATTATATATTTTTGCCTGAGTTTTTCGTTATTTAAGTAGTTTTTGATATATTATTTTTGCTTGTTTTAATGAGGATTCACACACTTGATCATTAAATAAATTAAACCCTTTTTCTAAACTAATTTGCAAGGTATTAAATTTATTAAAGTTTTAGTTGGTTTGTTCTCTTCGTCAGAAACTTGAGTATCTAAAAATATTACCTTGTTTTAATTCGTTTCAAAACTTTGATTAAACTCGCCAAGAGAAAAATAAGCCGTTTTATGCGCAAGTGTGATATTACTTAACTCATAAAGATCAAAGAAGATAGCAATAACTCCTCCACCTATGTTCTATGTAGAACAATTCTTGATCACCTCTTTGTAAATATTTTTTTTATTTCCCATTGGTTGACTTGACACTAACGAAACGGGTAGAATTCTCTTCATAATAACAATGTGGAGCATTTAATTTGGCTGACAGCTCAAAGTTTCTTGGAAGATTTAACACCACCAACCTTCATGAAGGGAAATAGGAAGGATTCAACTTCCTAAAGAAAAATAGGACCAACGCATTTTTTTAACGCAATTTCTGTAGACAATGCAAGAACTTTTGTCACTTTGCATATATTAAACGAAATATTGTAGTGATTTGGTACAATTTTTTAAAGGAATAAAAGAGTATATCTCAACAAACAAAATAACATGAATATTTTGGTAAAATTGTAAAGTCCCCAAAATCCAAAGGAAAATTAAATGAAAGTGATTGCTCAGGTGGCTGATGAAACAAGTTCTCAAGTATTCTCAGACTTATAAAAGAAAGGATCGTAAAAGTATAAACTTTTTAACTCATGTTACTTTCTCAATACACCCAAGTATCATTCATGTTGATACGTATAGAGACGTAAAAAAACATCCAGTTAATTACTGAAATACGTTTGTCATAAATTTAAGGAATGAAATACATTGTAAACAATGAAAGTACATTTTCCCTATACGGTTTAATGTTGCTCTCTGCCAATAATTACTATTTCGTCTAATAGCACAGTGTGTATTTGCGGCAACGAACCGAGTGAGCTATCTGCTGATGTCCACAACTCCATTTTACTTATAAAATCGACATAAGCGGGAATAACTTAGTAAGGCGGTGGTATTGGTTTAGAGGGGCTATGTTGGCTTTCTTACTGATTCATGACGTCATCACTAATATTTTAGTCATTTCAAGGTTCCTTCTGAAGGTACGAGGGGCGGTAAATATATATATATATATATATATATATATATATATATATATATATATATATATATATATATATATATATATATATATATATATATATATATATATATATATATATATATATATATATATATATATATATATATATATATATATATATATATATATATATACACGAGAGGCGGTCAATAAGTTTTACGAATGGCAAAACAGAGGAAGGGGAATAGCTGTTTGTGGGGGTGTTAGGACAAGTTAGGACAAGTCAGGACCTGCAGCCGCACGCTGCTGCCTCGTCTATTTAAGAAGCAGTAGCTGATCGCAGATCGTCAGTCACAACTTTTCAACAATGGAGAAGGTTGAGCACCACGCAGTGATCAAATTTATGACCAAGGAAGGCACGAATGCAAAAGAGATCCATGAACGCATGGTTGCAGTGTACACCCATACCGCCCCTTCCTATGCAACTATTGCTCGCTGGAATAGGGAGTTCCGCCATGGTCGTGAGTCCCTTGAAGATGACCCATGTCCGGGACACCCGTCAGACGTGACCAATGAGGACAATGTGGCCCGTGTGGAGAGGATGATCCTCGAAACTCGACGGGTGAAGGTCGAAGAAATCGAGCCAGAACTTGGAATATCACATGAAAGTGTTATCAACATCATCCACGACAATTTGGCCATGGCCAAGGTCTCTGCCCTTTGGGTTCCTAGAAACCTCACGCCCCATGATCGACTTCAACGTCGTCAAAGTCCACAAGGCCAGAGTTGCACAAGCTGCCCTGCGCGAGTGCGGATTCAAGGAGCTCAACCATCCCCCTTACACTCCAGATCTGGCCCCCAGTGACTCCTTTTTATTCCGCCAGCTCAAGGTTTCACTGCGTGGACACCGGTTTGAGGACGATGAAGATGTCCAGGTCGCCGTCCCGGAGTGGATTGAACAGCAGTCGGGAGATTTCTGGTTGTCGGGAATTTGAAGCCTCAGGGACAAGTGGCGCAAGTGCATTGAAGTCGAGGGTAGTTATATTGAAAAATAATAAAACACTTTTCCTCATATCTCGTTTCCTTATATCCGAATTGCAAAACCTATTGACCTTCCCTCGTACGTCTATACTAAAATTCTGAATGATGTTTGAAGTTATAAAGAGTGTATAAGAGTAATATAAATTGATTATATTGTTACTTATGTATAGTAATGACTAGATCGTTGCCACGAAGCAACAATATATAACAAAGACAATCTTTTTATGTAAATATCCATTCTGCTAGATTTTGTATAACCTAAAATTTACCCTTATTTTTTTATATCTAGCCCGGCCACCCACGTAGCCAAGGGGTGGCAGTGGGAATGAGGATGGCAATGCCCATCGTTATTGTTAAGGCCGATCTCAGAAGCTGTGATTTTCCCATTCTTTTGTACTCCATGCAGTATAACAGGAAACCCTTCGTTCAATGAATAAAAACTTTTATTTTCAAGCTGACCATTTGAAATCAATGGTAGAACTCCCTCTTTAACAATGAGAATATATTTTCCTCCGAGTTAATACTGCCAACATACTAACCAACAATGAATTAACATCATTCGAAAATTTCCAAGACCAAAATAAAAAAGTCAACAAGTTTCACCGTTGGTTTTACCTGTTTATGCTGAACTTCTGAGAGAGTAATATCCTAAGCCATACCCGTTCATTCTTAAAAGAGGTTTCTTCTTTCCTCCAAGTTTATAATATTCAGCCGAGTGTAATTACTGCTCCTCTTAGGCTGATATGGAGTTCTTCTGGCACTTCAAAGACCTTTAACCGAATGTTAAATGTTTCTTCGAACAGCACGAAGACATCTTCTAAAATGTCGAAGACAACAAGTCGTGAATTCGAGGATGTTTTAATATTTTCTTCAAATTAGGGTATAATTCCGGTAACGAAAGAAAGAGGTATTCCGAGATTACTAGCAATTTTTCTTTGTGGCACGAGAAATAGTGACCAAATCCCTTTTCTTGAAAATCTGATATTTCCTTGGAATTTTGTTTTCTAATTGCAATATCAAATTCTAAAATAATAATGACCAAAAATAAGAATAAAAAATTTACTGATCAAACTGTTGATATCTTTTTGCGTCATTAATGTATCTTTATAGTGCATCATAGATTGACTTGTTACTCTTCGCTACGGTTTTTTTCATAAAGTTTACATCCCAGCAACTTAGTTCATGTTCCAAAATTTTAAGCCCATATTTTTTCATAAGCTGTTTCCTTATTTTTTTATGAAATATTTGGAACTTTCTAAAAACCACAATATAGATAACGATCGAAAACAATAAATTTCTCGAAAAAATATGGCTCAATTTGGTCTTGAATTAAACAATAAATTTTTCTTGACCTATAATGTTCACATGTATTGTTCGTATCCAAATTTATGGCAGGACGTAGACCAGACTAACCCCTTAAATAAAAAGGAAACTCCTTGGCTCTTAAAAGAGAAATTTCTTCTTCAAATTCAAGCATCTTTGCGTCTTATACCAATGCTCCTGCGCGGTGACCTCCCTAATATGGAAGGGAGACACATTCAGGGAGCTGGTTGCTCTTTCTTTGCCCCTCGTTGCTCTCGTAATCTACTACAGTTGTTACTCACATTTATTTTAATTCAAATAACTTTAATATTTCTGTACCACATCCCTTTCAATTAATTATTAACAAGTTATATGTTTAGTTTGTGTCCACATTATATTTTTGTAAATTACCCCGACCTCTCTTCTATGTGCTAGCAAATGGACATTTTAATGTGGAATTTGTAGTATAGATTATGATTATAATAATTTTGTTGGCAAATAATTTTGTTGGCAAATATACCCGCCAGTATTTTTGTACCTGCATTTCCTACTCTTTCCTTACAAATATCATACAATCAATTCTAAAATAGAAGCCTTATTTTCTTCTTGAAATGGCACCTAATTCCAATAAATATACATAACAAAATGACAAATATTACTTCTTATTATGTGCCACAATCATTCTGTTTCCCTTTCTATCAGGCTTTTTCACATAAAGAGCAGTTTATTCAAGTGTAGATTGAAGCTGGTATAAAAAGGAACAACGAAGAATATATAAAAAATATATGATCCATTTCTATTAACAAGTTTTTGCGCACGTTCCTCTAATGCATCCAATTTCGATAAAAATCTTTCCAACTATTTTCTTACATTTAAGTTCATAATTTTGAGCTGGGTGCGAAAGTGGCAATAAAAAGGTCAAATGGAATTATCAAGGAGAAATAAAACCAAGGTAATTTTAACCTAGTTTAAAACTAACAGAGACACTGGGGTCAGAAAGGCGTGTTGCTTTTCTAGGTATCATATGTAACAGTCAACACATAGCATTCACTTGCAGGGCCGCAATAAGGACTTCAATGTGAATATGGTGTTTGCTCCAAACTTCATTTCCCGAATCTCTAAACTTAAGCACAATGACCTGCGAGGTGTGAGACCTGGCATTATCATGAAGCTGTATCGTTTAATGTTTATTTACCAATAGAGGTTCTTTGGAAAGCAATTTTGCATGAATTTCAGCAATCATTCGAGAGAACCGGCTATTATTTTTCCCTGGGTTCAAAATTTTTAAAAAATGGATGATCCCTTCACTTATATAATAAACTGAAACCATAACCATTTGTCTGTACAGCTAGTTACTCACGAAACCTCTTACTGAGAACCTATAGAGATCATTTTGAATCACACGTAAATGTTCTCTGCAAAGAATGATCCCTACCTTGTCATACAAGATGCGATGAACAGATTTCACCACTTGACAATTTCTGAGTTTCATTCTATTGATGCGGAAGCAACTTTTCAAATGAGTTTATTTCCCTATCGTCTGGAATAATAAGACATGGTAGTTGCTGAAGACTAAAATGCTTCAATAAGTGATTGAAGTGGTGTTTGAGGATTATTGTTCACTGCATCCTTGAAGGTCAAATGGAAATATCAAGGAGGAATAAAACCAAGGTAATTTCAACCTAGTTTGAAATATAACGGAGACACTAGGGCCGGAAAGGCGTGTTGCTTTTCCAAGTACCATATGTATATCATTAGGTACAGCCCTGGGCCTCCCTCATTTGTAGATATTGGCGCCCATGTTTCCAGAGGCAAACAAGGTATGAGGAGTTCTCAATGTTGTCATGTACCCATGATCAACTCTATGTCCCAATTTATTGTATTGTAATTCAGTGTTTTCTATTGTGTTCATTATAAATGCTTTAATGACTTGGTTGATATTATCAATAGCTAACTAAAATTTAGTATATATTTTTGGTTTATACCATTGCTGATGAAAAGATTGAAAAGTTTAAAAAATTATTTACTTAATCTCTATTTACATAAATTTGAAAAAATAGCGTTTTACTGCTCATTGTGAAAACAAAATACATTTCATATGAAGCAAATTATTACCTGGATATAAAAATTAGGCAAATCGATAAAGAAATATTTGAAGAAATTAGAAAGGAAAAAATTGTTAAAGATTGATTGGGCTTTAATCAATGAAGTAGGGATTAATTTCATAGGTATAAATATATTTTGAAATGTATTATCAAAAAGGATTTTGAATTTATATGAGTCATTATATTTCAATTGATAATTTAAAACATTTGAGGGCTTCTAAATGATCAAAAGCATTGAAATGTAATAGATCTTTAAAAAATATGTACTGAAACATCACTAACTCTATAATTTTAAAAGGGGATTTTTTTGAGTATTTGAATAATAATTTCACCTTAGTTTTGTTATGACAGGTTTTTTTTATCAAAGTTATTTCTAATAATTCTTTTATAATATCAAAAAAAAAAATGGTAAAGTTCAGAAATAAATATAAGTATCGAAATTTTGTGATTTTTTTAAAACCCAAAGAATTACAAATGGAGAAGTTCAGAAAAATTATTTTTATATATCTTCTTCTATAACTATATTTTAGCAACGTGGTATTTTTAAAGGGGCGAAATTTAGTTTAGAGTTCCTTTTTAACCATGGCTGTTTTTTTTTAGATTTTAAATTATAATCTCAGTAGCGAAGTGCAAGCTCCCCCCATAGGGGGGATTGGCGAAGTCATTGCCAGGTTCCTATTTATATGTTGAGCCATCATTCCCTCGCTCGTGAACGAACGAGACCATTCGTCTCCCTCTTAGCCCCTTTTCGTTTTAAGGGATAAGTGGAAATGAGTACCCATCAGGTGCGGATTAGTTGTGCTGTGAAGATAAGCGGAAACTCAGACCGCTGTTGTGATAACCTATGTGCATGATGACATGTTTAGAAATTACGTACACAACATTTGGCTCCCATAAAGGAGCAATATAGTTTATCTTGATTTTCAGAAGGCGTTTGATATCTTCCACATAAGAGACTTTTGATAAAGATAAATGCTCATAGTCTAAGGGAGACATAAATGCATTTGTTAAATTTTATAGAGCTAATCTGAAGGAGGCCAGGCAATGAGGGTACAACTGAAAAAAGTGCAAAAAGGTCTTATCTTCAAGGATATTTTTGATAAAAAAGGAAGGAAAAAACAGAATAACATAGAAATTCTATTAAAATCAAAACAAAGACGCTAAGATATAAAAAATAACAAACAAAAACAAGAGGCACGCTTAAAGACCATAGGTTCACCTGCCTCCTTGAATTAGTATTGATAAAGCACACGACACAAATATAGATCACGAAATAATTTATTGTAGATGATACGTAGCCCAGGCCCCAGGGATAAGCGGTAGAGACACAGCTTGTCATTGTGTCGGTACAGATACCATGCAAAAAGCTCCCCTCACCTAAGAAATTGGAACAAAATGGGGCGTAGAGTATGGAAGACCAAGCATTCTTCGAAGAATGGCTCAAGTGAGCGCTCGATCAGATGGGAGTGTGTCTCCTGTGTGTCTCTGTAGTCTTTGCCAAAGAAAAAATGAAATTATTATGCTTCGGCATAAGAAGAGAATCTCTTCAAAGCCTGTTGTTTGCCTCGCTCCAATGTAGCTAACGGGGCATGGTAAAAATAAATGAAATGACATCTACGTATGTAGAATGAGGTAAAAACCTTTTACGGCTGCACTTTTATACCGTTCATCCTCGCAATACAGAGAGGTTGGTTAAGGAAGAATACCTGAAAAACGCCATATTCGTGATGCATTAGGCATGACAGAGTTCTCAGTGTCGTATATAGAATTGTAGATCTCGTAGAAACACACAAAAATAATAAAAGCTGTCTTTTCTACTACATCGTGCGAAGAGTTTCCCTTTTACCGTACCACCATGCGATATCATGGACTTCTCCAAATCAGGGAATAACGTGGTGTAGTGCTGTCTACAAGGAAATACCTCGCAAATAGTACTTTCTATCTGAAGCAGAGCATCCGATGTGGAGGGAAACTTGCGAAAGCTGTAATGACCAGAAGAAAGTTATCCTCCTCAACCTCGAAAATATGCTCACCTTACAATTATTTTCCCCATCAATTTTTAAGACCTAAGAGGTGCGATCTCTCATTTGATTGCAAAATTGAAGCAGGTAACCATTAGTCAATGCAGCATACCTAAGGTAAACAAGCTATTGAAGGGTTCTCCCCCTCTGGTTTTAGAAATTCATTCGGTGACTCTCAGTGACCTTGTAATGTGCTTCAAATCCTAATGAAACATTATGACAGCTAGTGAATGTGGAGAATGCGGTCACGAAAGCTCCTCTATAGACGCAGTGTCCCTCATTTTCTTTCTAAGGGGACTGCCGAAAAAGCCAGAAGGCAGCCCATTGCCGACCGCCCCTTGTGTAAGCGGCTTGGTCAGGCAAATTCACTTAGGGGGGAGGGGAAGCCAGGCCCCTTCGGTCGCTTCCCTCAAAAGACCTGCTGGCAAGAATATTAAACCTTGCCGGGGTCAAGGCCTGTGCCTCCACACACAAGATTGGTGACGCTGCAAAGGGGACCTGCGATGTCCTGGGAGGGAATGGCCAGCTAAAAGCCACTCCTGTGATAGACAGGGTCCTTGAGGAAGCCCAGCCTCAGACGGTAGGGCCTTCCATGGGGGGGAATCCGGGCTCGGCGCCAATCACCAAACCCGAATCCGCCCCTATGCAAGGTCCTCCTCAAATGGCTGAGGGCTCCAAGGCAGTACAAGGAGGGGAGGGATCTCCTCCAACCGGTGCCCCTGTGACCAGCAGGACCTTCTCCATTTCGGAGAAGGACCTGGCTGAGGCCGGTCCATCTGGCCTGGGGGCTCCTATCGGTGGAGGTGAGAAGCGGGTTCATTCCCTGCCCTCCTCCCCCAAAAAGAAAAGGACGAAAAAGACAAAAAAGAATAAAAAGACTCGGGGCTCCTATCCATCCGCGGGGGCTACGGGGACGGATGGGTCTGCTGCCACTTTGGCAAGCGACCAAGCCAAGATCGGATCATCTGGCCCCTCTGCACTTCCCCCCGGTTGCGGAGCCCCAAAATAAGACCAAAAGGGCACAGGGTGGAGCCTTGATGACATCGGGGCCCCTCATTCAGAGGTTACCTGGCGTATTCGAGCCCGCTGGCTTCAAACCCTTCCTCGTTATTCGCTCCACTGATGGCAGCATGTTGGCCAAGGGCAACATGATCCATCAGAGGAGAGCATTAGCTATTGTAATTGGTAGAGAGCCGAAGGTGACCCGTTTCCCGGACGGGAGCCTTCTGGCGAATGAGACGAATCTCGCCGAGGCGGCCAAGATAAGTACTCTTCGGACACTTCATGGCACACCGGTGAGTGTGACGCCGCACTCTACCATGAACTTCGTGAAAGGAATAGTTTATGCGAGGGAACTCGTTGACTACTCCATTGAGGAAATCACCTTAGCGCTGGCCGACCATGGGGCGGTCAAGTTCGAACGTGTGATGAAAAAACAGGAAGGGGCCACGAAACCCACACCTCCACTCTTCGTCACGTTCGACTGTGACAAGCTCCCTGAGTCGGTGCGTGCTGGTTGGCACCGCTACCGCGTGAAGTCATTCGTGCCACTGCCGCGGTGGCTCTATTACTGTCACCGCTTCGGCCATACGAATTGATCTTGTAGACGTGCAAAGTCGAGGTCATCCGAAGTCCAAGGCCGCACACGATAATTCTAAATCATGTGTGGCCAAATGTGTCAAATGCGGAGAGCCACATTCCACTTTTTCAAGGCGATGTGGTGCATATCTCCTCGAGAAAGAAATTTTGGCCGTTCAGGCTACGGATCGAATCTCATTCCGCGAGGCTAAGGACTTGGTCCTGCCGCGCCTGGCTCTGCCTTGGACGTCATATGCCTCAATAGTTAGAAAGGCACCCTTTGCTCATGGCTCATCCAGGTCAACAAGCAAGGTTGTTTCCGCGCCCATTTTGAGCCCTTCTGCGGGCTCTACTCAACCCAGGTGCTTCCCTAATAAAGCTGGCAGGAAAAAGGGTTCATACCCACCCCGGCTAAAACCAAGGCTCCCCCCTCTTCCCTTAGCGTGACCGTTTCCCGTAAGGCAAAACGGCCACGCGCCTCCACCGAGTCGTTAGACTCACCCCTAAAGTTAGTCGTCAGGCCATCTTCCGGGGTTCCTAAAGCTGTCCACCGAAAGGAGGACAGCAACAAAGGAGCTTCGGCTCCTTCGCCTACGCCTAGTGGTGGAGCGAGTGGCTCGAAGACGGCGGTTCCTCGAAAAGAGGGCCCCCCGCCTCCGGAGCCGCAACGTCCGCCTAAGGTTTCGAGGCGAAGGGTTGAAAAGACTTGCATGGCGAGCCCAACCTCCCCCAATAAGTCCTCGAAGGCGACAGCGCTTTGTCTGGCTAACAGAGCCCGGGGTTCTGCCCCCGGGAAGCGTACGGAAATTCCCGTCAGGGTCTTCTGTTCAAGGAGGGCCCCCGCGTCTCCTTCGAGCTAGGCCTGGAGGGCAAATTCCTTCAATGGAATTACCGTGGACTCCGGGACAACTGGGTGCTGCTGCGGAGGCTCGTCTCGGCCCGTTCACCGTTAGCTATTTTTCTGCCGGAGACCATGTTAGGCGTGTGCCCCCTGCCAGCCCTCCCGGGTTATAAGGGTCTTGCGACTCCACCACCACAGGATTGCCGGGCTGGGGGATGCGCGGTTTACACCCAGCATGATGTCTCCGTTCTTTCTTTCTCTTTATATACCTCCTTTAAGGCAGTGGCTGTGCAGCTTCACCTGGATAGGAGGTATACTATTCTGCGTACATTCCACCGTCAGCTGACTTCGACGCGGGGGACTTCGGCCGCGTCGTGGCACGGTTGCCGAGGCCCTTTCTCTAGCTTGGAGATCTTAACGGCAGTCATCCTCTCTGGGGAGATTACTCCATAAATCCCAGGGGACAAGTCCTTGCCGATCTGATCGAAGAGTTGAGATAGGTGTCCTAAACGTGGATGAGTTTACACATCACTGTCCGAGAACCGCTTCATTTTCTTGCCTTGACCTATCTTTGTGCTCTTCGGATGCACAGCCTGATTTTGATTGGGGGGGTGGTCGATGACCTCCATGGAAGTGATCACTTTCCCATTCAAATATCATTTTCAGGGCAACTGCCGCCTGAGAGCCGACCTCAGTGGTGCTTGGCGCGAGCGCAGTGGCCTACATTTCAAGAAATGACTGAATTCTCTATCTCAATCGAGGACTTTAGTTCGGTAGATGAGGCCGTTGAATTCTTCTTCGGCCACCTCATCGCCGTGGGCCTGACTACTATTCCTAGGACGTCTGGCCGTTTTGCACGCCGACCACTCCCTTGGTGGTCGGGCGAGTGTCAGACGATCCTCATACACAAGAGTTATGCCTACATGCGCTATTAGCCCCGCTTAAACGATTGTACTGTCGCTGAATTTCGTCGGGCTAGGGCTAGGTTCCGGTATATTTCGAAGCACGCCCGCCGCTCTTCTTGCCGGGCATACGTGTCTTCACTTAACGGGAAGCCCTCTTTGGCAGGGGTGTGGAAGCGAGTCACAAGGATTCGGAACAAGTTTTCGCAGGACCCCCCTCCCGTTCTTCAGGAGAATGGGACCGCAATCTCGGACCCCGCGTCCGTGGCAGAATTCTTAGCGACTGCTTTTTCCGCATTCTCTACCCGGGATGCTACTCCGACAGCATTCAATGCACGTCGTGATGTCGCCGAAGGCCGCCGGCTGGACTTTACCTCTATAGGCGGAGAACCCTTCAACGACAGGTTTACTGTGAGTGAGTTGCGCTCCGCTCTTGCTTCGTGCGCGGACACCGCACATGGTCTGGACGATGTCCCGTACACCATGCTTCAACACCTGGGTGAGCTAGGCATGGCCTTTCTTTTAGATTTGTTCAACAGGATCTGGTTGGAGGATCTTCCTGATTCCTGGCGAATCGCTACTGTGCTCGCATTTCGCGAACCGGGGAGAAATCACTCTACTCCGACCGGTTTTCGCCCAATCTCTCTACCCTTTTGCGTGTGCAAGTTGATGGAGAAATTGGTAAATGTTAGATTAGCGTTTTTCCTGGACAGCGGAGGCCCTCTGTCTTCTGCACAGTGCGGCTTCCGCAAGTTCCAATCCACGTCGGATGCTCTGCTCCGACTGGAAATTGCCGATGGCGAGGCTTTGCTTCGTAGACAGCACAACGCCACGGTGTTTTTCGATCTGGAAAAGGCCTATGATACCGCATGGCGATACGGTATCATGTAGACTCTCCACACGATGGGCGCGAGGAGATGCGTCCCAATGTTTATATCTGAATTTTTGCGAGATCGTTGATTCCGCTTACGGGTGGGGGAAGCCCTCTCCAGCCCAAAGGAGCAGAAAGAGGGTGTCTCGCAAGGAAGTGTCCTCAGTGTCACACTCTTTGCCCTGAGCATCAACGGCATCACCTCGGTGCTGCCGGAAGATGTTCTCGCTACGATCTACGTGGACGACCTTTCGATCTCTTTTGGCGCGGCCCAGATGCCAACTCTGGAGCTTCGACTCCAACAGAGATTAAACCGCATCTCTCGCTATGCTGGAGCGCACAGGCTTCGGTTTTCTTTGGCCAAGACTAAGGTGGTGCACTTCTGCCGCCATCCACGGCTTCACCCCGACCCGTATTTGTTTCTTAATGGGGTGCGCCTGGATGTGGTTTAGTCGCACCGTTTCCTTGGTCTTGTATTCGACCGACGCCTCACCTGGGAGGCTCATATTCGCAGCCTTAGGGTCTCTTGTACCAGCGCCATGGATATTCTCCGTTCCGTGACGTTCAGCGCTTGTGGTGCTGATAGGGCTACTGCCCTACCTTTTTATCTATCCTTTGTTCGTTTGAAGCTCGACTACAGATGCGAGTTTTATACATCCGCCGCCGAGCGTTAATTGTGGAAGGTGTATTCGATCCACCCCACTAGCCTTCGCCTTGTGACTGGTGCCTTCCGAACTTCCCCCATTGAGAGCCTGTTGGTCGATGCTGGGGAGATGCCACTCGCTCTGCGCCGCGTGCAGTGCATCACTCGCCTGTACGCACGAGCCCGTCGCCTCCCTCAGTTGCCATCAGCTCTCACTGCATCTGCAGCTGATCTCGACGGTGCCTATGCCGCCGAGAGACACTAGTCATACCCTAAGCCCTTTAGGTTTAGGGCCATGAAACTCCTTCGAGAGGTAGATATAGCTCTCGGTCCGGTGGCGCCCTTGGTTCTGCCCAGGACGCCACTCTGGAGGGTACCACATTTGGCTATTTGTCGCCACGCCTCTGCTCCCAAAGCTTGTACGGCGCCGGGAGTATTGCGTTCGACCTTTTTGGAGCACACCTCGTGTCACGCTGGAACCGTGACAGTGTATACAGATGGCTCCAAGTCCCAAGAGGGTGTCGGCTTCCACGCTGTGTCCCCTCTGTTTGAAGTCAGCGGGGCTCTGCCAGGCGCTGCGCCTGTCTTCATGGACAAACTGGTTGCAATACACCACTCTGTACGGGAGATTACGCGACGTGCCCGGTTCGGAGACCGGATTGTGATCTATAGTGACTCACAAACCGCCCCGAGTGCTTTCGGGGCATTAGAATCTCCGCATCCCCTGGTTCGCGATATCCTTGACGCCACGGTTTTGGCGAGCCGGGTGGATGTCGAGATTATCTTTTGCTGTGTTTCTGCACATGTAGGAATTGCGGGGAATGAGCGCGCCGATGAGGGCGCCAAAGAGTCCGCGAGGACTCTGCGACCGGACCAGCGTTTCGCTCTTCCTCACACAGACTATATGGCAGGAATACAGGCAGCTCTTCGGACTGCTTGGACAAAGAAGATGGGAGACGGTCGAAGGGAACTTAAAGTTGCGTGCCATTGCGCCGCAACTGTTTCCATGGACCTATCCCCCAATTCCGCGACGGCTTCAGGTCGCTTTCTGTCGTCTCCGAATCAGACACACTCACGTGACGCATCGCTATTTGATTGAGCGCTCGCCTGCACCCTATTGTGACGACTGCGTCGTCCCCCAGGCTGTTTGGCACATTCTTATCGAATGTCCCAGTCGGGGTGATCTTCACGCACGTTACCTGTCCCGGTACCGGGATGGGCGGGGTCGCTACCGCCTGTCCCTTGTACTTGGGACGAGTTCGTGCACATTGACTGTTGGACTTGCTGACTTTTGGGGGGAGGGCGGGCTTCTCCCCTTTATTTTAGTAGGTTCTATTTTTTTTTGTTAGTTTTTTCTTTGTAGGTTGCACGCTCCTGCACCTGGGTGAGGGGGGCCCATCCCCGACGCCGGAGATTGCTTCCTAATTCTTAAGTTTTTCCAATTTTTATCATTGTTCTGTTTTCATATTTTGATTTTAAAGTAGCCTAGTTCTAGGCTGTCGTGTTTCCGGCGACTTTTGCCCAAGTGGGCAGACGCCAGATGGGCTCTAAAAAATAATAAAAAATAAAAAATGCTCAACCGATATTACAATTGAAATATGAGATCTGCCTCATTGTTCTTTGATCAAAGTAAAATAGATTCAGCTATCTATTCTAATGAGATACGCAGCCGTTCTTTCCTCCTTAATTAATAAAAAAGATTGTTTTTTTACTTTGATTGACACGTCTATTCTCAATCTCAGTGAGATAGACAGGTTGATGGAATCCAACATTATGTAATATACAATCATGACCAAAGGCTTAGATACTACTAAGATTTTTCATATAAGAAAATAAATAGAACTAATCAACGTCGCATTTTGTTTTATTATGTTTATATCATAAGCTCAAGGTAACATATAGAAACATTTAAAGCTCAAATCTATTTTATTAATAAATACAGTCGATTGATGCGCGCAGTGAATATTTACAAAGATTTTCTTTATTCTTCGGACTGATTTAATTCGTTTTGGTTTGCTTGGGATGAAATTGATGATGATATATTGCTCAATTTTGTTTAAAAGGCAATTGCTCAAAATTTGGCTGCTTCCTTTTATCAACTGCTGGTATGATTATCCTCTACATATTCATTATTAGGTTTGCGTGCCATTGCGCCGCGACTGTTCCCATGGGCCTATCCCCCAATGCCGTGACGGCTTCAGGTCGCTTTCTATCGTCTCCGAATTGGACACACTCGTGTGACGCATCGCTATTTGATAGAGCGCTCGCCTGCGCCCTATTGCGACGACTGCGTCGTCCCCCAGACTGTTCGGCACATTCTTGTCGAATGTCCCAGTCTGGGTGATCATCGCGCACGTTACCTGTCCCGGTACCGGAATGGGCGGGGTTGCTACCGCCTGTCCTTTGTACTCGGGAAGAATGCGTGCACATTGACTTTTGGGGGGCGGCCGGCCTTCTCCCTTGTATTTAACTAGTTTTTTTTGTTTTTTGTTTTTTTGTTATTGTTTGCTTTTTTGTAGGTCGCACGCTCCTGCGCCCGAGATTGCTTCCTGATTGTTGTGATCTTCCTTTTTTATCGTCTTCATATTTGTATTTTAAAGAAGCCTAGTGCTAGGCTGTCTTGATTCCGGTGACTTATGCCTAACTAGGCAGTCGCCAGATAGGCTCCTAAAAAAAAAAAATCTGTATTGGGTTCAAATCTGGCGAACCCTGGGCCAAAGTTCTAAAGGTTCGATGTTATTTTCCGACAAGAACTTTAATCTTACTTTTGTTGTGTAACAGGTTACGCCATGGAAAATACTGCTATCATCCCCAAATTTGTCATAAACTGTTGTGAAAAGGTACAGATTAACAAAGTTTTGGTACCATTTTGAGTTCCTGGGCAAAATTCTTAGTACTCCAGTTCCTTTAGATGGGATACAACCCCATACATGTTCAGTGTACGGATGATTTAGCATGAACCTGACACAGGATTCGTGAAAGCGCTCCTCTTTACTCCTCCCAATAAGATATCTTTCCAGAAGCTACACAGAAGCAGAAGGGAGCTTCAGCGGAGAATGTATATCCGTAAGGTTCTTCTTGGTGAGAGGAAGCTTCTTCGTAGCCGTCTCGACTTGAAACCTTTATCGAAAAGTATTCGCCGCACTGTGCGCGCTGAAGCATTAATACCTGCTTCTTTACAATCATGAATAAGCTTTCGCAATGAGGACAACCAGATCTTTGAGCTGGGACTATACAAGAAAGCAATCTTGGCGTTAATTAGTTCAATTAATTTTCTCACATGAGTGTAGCTAGCATTTCATGCCACTTTGGTGCAGAGCAGCAATGGGTACCAGCTTTTCTTTGGAAATACCATTTCTGGAATTGTAAATGATTGAAACACAATTGTACCAAATATTAATAAAAAGTATATTTTAAATATACATCATTCATTTAACCCATATTTTTCATCATTTTAATCTTTTGATGGAAGAGCAAAGCTCCAGGGATTGAAATTCACCTTTTACAGGAACAAGGCCATAGCACGATTTGGGATTCAGCGAAAGAATACACAACTTTTCTTATTATTTTAGAAATGCTGACTTATTAATAAACTCGTAAGAATTTAAATATTAGAATAATTATTCATATCACGCAAATTTAAAAAAATAATAAAAAAAGTAAAATATGTAGTTGTTTGAAAACTTATGCCCATGACTGAGTACTCGATATTTTTTACACGAAAAGGAAAATAACTGGTAGGGTCAGGTGGACACGGATCTTACTGCTAGTGTTTTTTTGGTCATAGAAACTAAAGTTTTAAAGTTAGCAGAAATCCAACGTACCCAATAGGTAGCTCATATAAATACCTATATTTTCCCCATACGTAACTTTGAAATATGTTTACCAGTTCAGATTTATGGTATCATTTTTTGAAAAAAGTGTTTTGGTACGGATCGTGACCATGTAGGACATTCTCCGTACGCCCTTGGTACCATTTTTTGCAATTATTTTTTCGGTATACCACAACTGAAATTAAAGGATCTACTACTACTAAATGATACACAAATATTATGAAAAGACATAATATAAAGAAATGTTTAAAATTGTTATTTTACAACATTTATAGATAAGTATAAAAAGTAATGTAAAAATCATAGATTTCTTAATTTTATAGAACATTTTTGAGCAAATAATGCACAGCTCTCATGGTTATCATTGCATTCAAAATATTAATAACCTCATTAGGCAATGTAAAATTCCCATCTTACTCTAATAATGCCAACTTCACAGAGTGGGTATGAATTACCAATTTTTTCAAAAATATTTAAAAAATATAAACACAGGTAAAATAATTTTAGATAATAACAAAAATAACATCATTTAACACTGATAAAATTTATCAAATTTCCACTTTAATATCTTGTATTTTTATTGAGTTTTGAAAACATTTTTACATTTAAAACACAAAACAATGTTATGTGATCAACATACAGTAGTTTCATTAGTATAATTTTCACGAATTTCCAAATTTTGTTCGGACCGTTTACTACGAGCCATTTTATGTAAACTGTAAACACAGAAATCCCCACACTGGTCACCGTTATGAAATCACACTCATTTTTCTTAACAGTGATCATACTCACCATGGAAACCACAGCCAACAGAATCACGCAATATCCTCGAATACTGTTTACCATATTGTCACTCATAAAAATTGTATCAGAAGGGGAATTTCTAGGTTTGAGCGTCAAATGCTTCTATATTTTATCTTGAATTTATGATATAAGCATCCTAAAACAAAATGCAACGTTAATTAGTTTCTATTAATTTTCTTATATTAAAAAATCTAGTAGCATCTAAACCTTGTGTCATGATTGTATATTAAATAATGCCTATCTCACTGATATTGAGAATAGACGTTAATTAAGGTGAAAAATAATCCTTTTTAGTAATTCTCAGACATAAAAGTTTAATTAAGGAGCAAAGAAAAGTTGCATATCTCGCTGGAATAAATAGCTGAATCTATTTTTGTTTTATCAAAGAAGAACAAGGAAGATCTCTCATTTTCTTTGTAAACGAATTTTTTTATTCCTAACGCTCATTTTTAACATGATAGAGCTGCAAAACTGTTATTAAACTTCTTGAAGAACGCTTAGAAGGGATTTATTAAACGTTTCCTTTATATAAGCTAGCATTATTCTTTGCTGGATTGAATTCTAATGTCAGCTACTAGAATGCAATCTCTTTCCAAAGTGTTTAGACAAGCTCACTTTAAAGCTACCTTGAATTTCGTGACTGAAATTTATTACAACAGGAAAATATTTTTCTCACGTTTGTTTATTTGATACTGATAGACTATGGCTACATAAAAAAATAAAAATAAAATATGTTTTTGAGTAGATTCCCCAAATTTTATAAATGCCATTTTTGTTTTACAGCTTTTTCGACTTGATTTTAATTTATATATTTCCTCGTAGTATAAAATTTTGGTATTATTTGAAAATAAAGAAATGATGTTCCACTTCTTAATATTATTGAAGCTTTTTGAAGAGTCAATATTGCATGTTTTCTCAAATTTTGAAGTCGGAACGTGGTAATAGCTAATTTTGACAATAAGGAACTGGTTATATACTGGTAGGAAGAGTAGTGCCCATTTGATAACACTCTCCACTAATAAAAAAAAACGGAAATGAGAATAGCCTTTTATAGGAGTATTTTTTGCATTAATCACGAGTATAACATCCGTTTCTTTCTGTAACCATACAGTTTCTCGTAAATTACCATCTTACTCAAGTTAAGTACACTGATGGTTCCGTAGGGATTGGATGCAAACCAGATTGGGCCGAAACTGACAACTCTAAAAGTTATAAATGGATTTTGATATAATTTTAAAGATCTGTTCCTAAGGTAATATTCCACCTAACCAATAAAATTTGTGAAAGTATACTTAATATTTCTTTAGTTATATGGGTCCCAATCAGTAGTAACACTTACGTAACGCTTGGTAATTTTGTAACCTACTATAAATGCTTCTTATTTTTACCTATTTATTTAATATAGGTTGTTGTAACTATTTCTATTATTTTTCACATATTACAGTGTTTTTTCTTTAAAGGGGACAGCTAAAATGCCTAGAGTATGCCAAAGTTCCCCAGACAGTTTTTGTTATATATGTGAATCAGTTACATTAAGTGGATACAAGAGAGAGATGAGTAAACATGTTAAGGAAGTTTATGAGCTGTAGTTTGTATGTAAATTGGTGACCAGGACAAACGCTAGGCACCTCATATTTGTTGTGTCAGGTCTAAAGTTCATTTTCTTCATGGGTGAAAGGCAATTGGCCTGGCCTCATGTTTGGCGTACCAATGGTCTGGAAGGAGCCACAGGATCATTCAATGGATTGCTACTTCTGCTTAACAGATGTTAAAGTTGGGTAGTCAATGTATTTTTTTCCACATCTTTGATATATTTTTAAGAGATATATAAATTAAAAGGAAGAAAATACTTCCACTATTTCTGCAAGTGATCACAGTAGGTAATATCCATTTTTACTCTGATTTTATTTTATCTCACAGCAGGTGGCAAGAGAAAGGCAAGAAATCTATCATGTATCCAGATCTTTAGTCTGCTATTAGCCCAGTTCGACATTAAAGTGCTATTTCTGTACTCCAGATGTCCTCTGAACTACCAAGAGGTGACATGAGCAACTCAAACGATTCAGAATCTCAAGATAAAGCATATTATGGAACAACTTAAATCTGACGAGAAACCACACTTCATCATTCAACCTCAACTCAATGATCTAGTTTGTGATCTTACACTTACTAAGTAAAAGAGTGAACTCCTGGCTTCATGTCTGGCACAATGGAACCTGTTGGATTAACATGCTCGAATTACAGTATTTAGGTAGAGTTCTGCAGATCTACAGCAATTCTTAACTTTCGGAAACAACTTAACTTATTGTAATGATATTAAAAGCCTATTCAATGCCTTTGAGCTGAGCTATAAACCAAGTTAGTGGAGGTTATTCATAGATAGATCCATTCACAGCATATACAGCAGTTATGTTGCACATTGGAAACACCATGCCTTCAGTTCCAGTTGCTCACTCATTTTAAGAGAGACATATGAGAACTTGCTTTTATTCTAGACCGCATAAATTACAAGGACCATTATTGGCTAACTTGTGCGAACTTGAAAGTAGTAACCCTATTTAATTTGTTACAAATTGATACAGCAGGTTTATGTGCTAGCAGCCAGGCATGCATAAAAAAATGTATGTAAAAGACACCTGGGGAAGCACCATGGGGCCCAGCGAGAGCTTATAGTGGAGAGCCTAATCAAGTGCAACCTCGGATGCCATATGTCACTGACGATACACTTTCTTCATTCTCATATGTCCTTCTTTCTAGAGAATGCAGGAGATGTGAGTGATGAACATAGAGAGAGGTTCCATCAAAATATAGCGTCAATGAGAAACAGGTATAGGGGAAAAGGGAGCCCTGCTATGCTGGCTGATTTCTGCTGGAACTTGAAGCGGGACACACTTGAGACGTCCTACAAATGAAGAAGTAAATAATAAAATGTAGGTTAATACATTATATAATGTTAACAAACATGTTGATTTATCATATATTCATAAATCAATTACAATGGACACATTTGATCTGACTTTGGGAGTGAAATATATTTATGGTATCGTGGAAATCGGTATCAATTACATAATCATTAATTCGGCAATTTATAAGAAAATGTTACGCGAAGGGAAATATATTTTATCGAATTGCAATTTAGCACATTGAACTTCATAATAAAATGCACATGAGATCTATGTTTGTTTCTTTGCACTGCAATTTTTTGTACAGTTTAAAATATTATTTCACTTTTTTCCAATGGAGAGATCTTTGTGAATCATCTAAAATTTTAAGATGAAAGATGTTGTTAAATCAGTCTTCGCTCCCACAAAAGGGCTTTAAGGTCTGGGATGAAAATTATGCAGCAGCTGACATCTGAAGGATTGCGTTTCATCCTGGCTTCAACTCCCATAAATCCATTCGCTCACGGCCAGATCAGATTGAGGATCTAAACACATAAATTCACTTCCTCTATCTTCCGCGCTTTCTCTGCAGATCTCGCATTGTAAACTTTCTGCGGGAGAAAGTCTCGTTGAGCTCGACTTTAAAGTTTTATGGAGTTTGGGAGGAAGCCATTTGGCAACTGCCACGAAGAATAGTGACCGAAATAAAAGAAATCATCCATTATTAGGATTTTTATAAAACGCACACAAAATACACACCATAAAACAAGCTAAAACATTTAAAAAATTACAACCACAAACAAAACAAAGCAAAAACGCAGACAGAAAAGACAAAAAAAACAAAGAGAAACAAAAGTGAAAACAGAAAAACAAAAACGAAATAGAAATAACAAAACAGGAAAACAAAAGGCCAAAACCAAACAAAATACAACTAAAACAAAGCAAAGCAAAACTACAACAAAACAAACAAAAAAACTAAAGAAAACCCAAATCCCCCCCAAAAAAAGATCCAAAACAGCAAAATATAGACAAAAGCTACAAAAATAAAACAAAACCTAAAAATAACTAAAGCAAAACAAAACAAATAACTTTTGTTTTTGTTTGTTTTTAGTTTGTGTAACTAAAGGTTTTTGGTGTGCTTTGTTTTTGTGTTTTAATGTAGCCTAATAATGGCTGTGTTTTTTTCCGTGATTGTATATACCCCATCCCTATAAAGTAGAGTTAAAAAAACAACCACTAAAAAACAAACCAAACCAATTTACATTAAAAAACAAACACTAAAGCAAGAAGAGAAAGTACAATTTGGCTACGTGGGGAGGCCTGCCTGCCCCGGCACCGGACCACGTTCGCGACAACAAAGGGAGTCAAATAAAATAGAGAAGGCAGCCTTCTCTAGAAAGTCCACGAGTCTAAAAGTCTGCGACACTCAACAACAATCTGCTGAACTGTCTGGGGGATGCTTCATCATGTTGCAGTAGGGGTTGTCGGTATATACCAACAAGCTCCTCCATGAAGACATACGCTGTACATGATAACTCAACGTGGCCTTTGAAGAAATCTAATAAGGCATGAAATCCAAGCCCCTCTTCAAACCTGGAGCAAACCCTATACACTGACACGAATCCAGAATGACACAAATTGTTCTCCAAACAGGTCTGCTGAACTGTCTGGGGGATGCTTCATCATGTTGCAGTAGGGGTTGTCGGTATATACCAACAAGCTCCTCCATGAAGACATACGCTGTACATGATAACTCAACGTGGCCTTTGAAGAAATCTAATAAGGCATGAAATCCAAGCCCCTCTTCAAACCTGGAGCAAACCCTATACACTGACACGAATCCAGAATGACACAAATTGTTCTCCAAACAGGTCGATGCCAAAACTCTCTACTTTGAGAGCAGAAGCGTAGGTTAATCTGTCTGTGATCCTTTACCCTTCGTGGGAAGAGGACCCTTCCTTTATTTAAAGTACAAGAAGAGGGAATATAGAAAATTCCGGATAACGAAAGAGGACAAAAAAGGGGATATATAAAATCCCCGTTAACAAGAAAATGTAATGAAGCCTATGACGCGCTGGAAGGAGATCAGGAAGCAACGACGACTGAGGAGGAGGAAAGGAGGGCACGGAGGGGAGCCGGACTAAGTGAAGTGTCGGTGACGAGGACCAAAACGACCATGCGCCTCGCGAATGAGGTGGCGCCTTATATAGCAGCGGCAAACACCTCCCTCAACCAGGCAATATTACTTGGCCGAAGGTCCTCGAGGCGTGGTCCGCAGGGTTCCTGTGGATCCTGATGTAAGCATTGTTAAGCGCCGCACTCCTGAAGTGCCGTGAGATTGAGGGATTGAGTTTGGTTGGAGTATTTTTTCATGAAGGACCAGGGGTGCTTCCCCCTGATGGTATTAAAGATCGCCAGTAGATTATCGGAGAAGATCCTGGACCTAAGATAAAGGATGACGGCGATCCATAGGGCGAGAGTTTCTTACTCAAAGATGGAACCCATCATGTCAGCGTCTAAAGGCCACGCGGTGGAGTGTTCCCTAGAGGCAATTGAGAATGCAGTGGTGCTAGCGTCTAAATAAATTTTGATTGGACTAGCATGGGGGCGAAACAGGCTAAACCACTGCTGGGTAATAAGGGGAACCAAACGGAGAAAGTCCCGGGGTCTCGGCTGTGCTATTTGTTTGAAGCACAGCTGAACCTATAAATGGGGAGCCGGATAAAAGGAGACAGGAAGTTAATTAATTAAACTCGAAGGGCATTTCTTGTCTTATTACACATTTGGGAGGACAGAACAAGACGGCGTTGTCTCAGGTCTATATGGACACCGAGGTAAACCAGAAGTTTAGAAGGATTTATTACACTTTTGTCCAAATTTACATTTAAGGAACACTTAAGGATAGCATTTACATATTTCTTCTGTCGCCCTTACGGGGCCTATTATCAACACGTCGTCTAAATATGTATGTTCGCGACAGCCGAATCGGCGGATGAATTCGTTTACCTTGGCTGAGAGGGCCATCTGCATGATATAAGGGCTTCCAGGGAAAGCCATTGGGAGTCTGGTAAATCTAAAACCGCGGTCCCCTATTACGAAGCCAAATATATGTCTTGCTTTGGGGTGAATCAAGTTATGGTGGAAGGAGCCGGAATTCTGGACGTCCAAGCGAGCCAAGGGCTCGAAAGGACTTCTTTCTTCCTGAAGGGCGTCAAGGGAAGGGCTGACCCCCTCCCACTCGTCTTCGTCATCCCGTTGTCCATTATCAACGCGATTCCCGTTTACCCGTTGAACCTGGTGTTCATTTCCGTTGATGTTATCACTTCGGGGTTCCATGATATCGGGTGGAGTGCTCATGACGTCCCGCAGTATATCATCATGCTCGGAGGGGTCGGACGACACACTAGAGGCGTCGCAGTCCGGGGCAGCTGTTATCTGAAGGACGGTGGGGACGAAGAGACCCGGCAGAGGTATAGAGGTGATGGACTGGGCAGGGAAAGGCCGGGTCTTCTTTTATGAGCAGAGCCCCTAATTCGTCTGCGGCTGTTTCGAAGAAGGCGAGGATATCCACGGAGTCACGACGTACAGGGAGGAGTACACTTCTAGTTGGACAAAGTTTTCTTGGTTGATACCGATAACCTCCCTTATTTCCTCCACCGAAGAAGAATCAGGAGAAACGGGGTCCGGAACTGGCTCTTGGTGATCATGGAGGGGGGTTGACACGGCCTCTAGAGATGCAAAGAGAAATAGGCGGTGGACCGAGGAGGGAGAGAAATGTCTCGAGTAAGTGACGGTCGAAATATCCAGGAAGTCCCAGTCCAGAGTAGGATCCGCACCATCTCAGAACCTTGAAACCGACCTAGAGGACAGAGACTGGAATTCTGTCGATGTTAAAAAGCATTCATGGCCATTAAAGCTCATACGACTGGCTGCTTGCTCCACCCAAATGCGCCATCTCCAATCGAGGCCCTAAGCGACGTCGTCTAGAAATCGCTGGGTGATTCCCATCCGTTCTTGCTGTTTTTCGCTCTGGCTCTTCCAATCTTTGGAGTCGAAGCAGATTGTGGGAGCCAGAATCTATCTATACCTGGGAGGATCAGGTGGTACAGTGCGTATTTGTTGAACATGTGGACCGTGGAGGGCTTGCTCGCTAATTTTTATTCCATTTGAGACTGCTGCCTACTCTCGGATGTCCATGATTAACCAGAGGAGCCACCGGGCGTCTATGTTTAACTAGATGAAGAAAGCTATATCGAGCTCAAGATGGATTTTCCTAGTCATAATCCCAAAAGGCTTAGGGCATAACTGGCGTTAGCAACTGGATAGGCAACATCGAGATCGGCCGCGAATGCGATGAGAACCATTGGCGACTAAGAGAGACGCCAGTCACGCCTGTTATAAACGCTCAATGCAATCTGAAAGGCGCAAAGTAAGTGATATCTCTCCGGATTCGACAAGCAGGCTTGCAATAGGGATAGTGCAGAAAGCACCGATAACCAGAGAGAGTCTTGTGTGGTGGATCGTGTCAATATTCCACAATTCCCACTAAGCTGCGGTTGTTTAAATCTCGAATCCGTTGTAAGCTTTAATCGAACAAAAAAAAAGATAAAACTTTAAAGATTTAGCCTTATCAAAACCCTAATTGTGGAATTACAGGAACGATGAATGTCCCTGGCACACGTACAAGAGTCCCTAAAGCTTCGAATATTGACCTCCTGCTGAGAAAACGCTAAAAAAATCCAAAGGAAATAGTGTGAGTCAACCAGTTCCAGGTGGATATTGTTGGGAATAAGGTTGGGTCCTGGTGTAACATTAGATAGCAGCAGAAATGAATTACATTAGCCAAGCAAAACCAAAAACTGTGCGCTTTGACATAGCGAGAAAATCGGTTCAATGCCTAATGGATCCACACACCAGATTTGGCATCTGAGCCGCACCAAAAGAAATCTGAATTTCGCCTACCTAGAGCGTAGCGAGAACATCTTGCGGCTGCACTAATGAGCTAGCTTTAATGCCTAGGGCAAAAGTTTAACACTGATGACAGTTCCCTGTGAAACGTATTTTTCCTTTATAAAATATGACGTATAGAGCTCCCTGTCCCCGTATGTAGCATCGATGGTTTCGTAGGAATTCAGATATCAAAATTGGGAGGCTTCTCCTCACTCCCATTGTATGGAGGGTCCCCATGACATCTTACAACCATGTGGTATCATAAGATTCCCCAGATTGAAAAACACCGTGGCCTCCTTCTTACTACGAGGCATAGCCTCGCATATAGCATTTTATAACTGAAGAACAAAATATCCTTTGAGGAGAACTTGCTGAATCGGTTCTGTTCAGAAGGTAGGTCGCCTACGATTTCCAGGAAAAGTGGCTAATCTTACCTTTGCCAATTCTCTATTGACTTGCATGATCAGCAGATTAGAGAAATTGTACGAAAAACGGCCGAGGTAGAGTGATCTTTACCTGGTTTGCGAAAAGCGAGTACATTGGCCATTCCCCAGAAATCTAAGAGGATAGGTTCTGTCTAGATCGTATAAACCTTTCGCAAAGGTTCTCCTCTCTTGTAGATAAAGCCTATTTGGAAGCCTTCAGAGATATTAAGACCTGCATTAAATGCTAACGTAGCAACATATCGGCTAGAGAATGTGAAGAAAGTGGTTGAGAAAGACTGCCACGGACACGAAGGGGTCCAAGATTGTTACCCTGTTCTCTTAGATAACACTACGGGGGTCCTGCGAGAACTTGCCTCATATCTCTTGTGACTTACTCTTACACCTTTGAAAGAGGAGTCTTGCCGTTAAATAAAGACACGTATGCTAGCTAAGAAGAGGGGTGTGTGTGATGTGAGACATACTGCAACTTAGCCCTAGCACAACGAAATTCGCCGACGGTTAGGTCGTTTGGTTATTTAACTCACTTAGGCGTATCGCTTCTCACTGAGAACCGATTACCAAGAAAGCGAACGGCATGTAAAATGGCCAGACGTTCTAAGAATAGTAGTTAGGTCCAAGTCGATGAGTTTCCTTGAGAAAACTCAACGTCCTCGTTAATCTAAATAAATCTCTCGACTTAGACAGAGAAATCAATAATTTCCGGAACCGAAGCGGTTTTTTAGTCACCCCAAAATAGAATGTTTATCCACAGAGCACATGAAATAGGAGCGTTTTCGGGCAAAGCGGTAAGAGGCGCTGTTGCTTTCGAAGAATTATTGTGGAAGGGTGCGCTAGTCATAGGATTATTTTCCTCAATCCGCTTTAAAACTTTTGGTGGATGTAGCAGCTTCTAAGAGGTGGTCTTTGGTGGCGCCGTGGGAGCAAAAGCTTCCTTTCTTTTGTTCTTCTTTGGTGGGGAGAATTAGAAGCCCCCGATCAGAGTCTAACGGCCACCAATGGGACGTTTACCTACTTTAAGTCCCACTACTCGGTGGAGGCTTGCAGACATTTCACCTTATGGCCAACGCTCATCTAGTGAGAGAAGAGATCGTTGGTTTTACCCGAGCTGGCTTTGGCTGTTTGAGCCGTAATCTCATGCAGGAGAGCACCCAGGGTAGTATAACCAGAAAAATGGTTCAGAATCCACGTGAAATTGAGAGTGCTCGTAGACAAAGGGTGCATGCATAACTCTGGAGGGATCAGACGTCCTATGTCGCACGGTGAGCATGACGGATGAATGTTCCTAGCTTAAAAAAATAGAGTAAGTCCGAGGCCATAAAGGAAAGGACCTCCTTTTATAGGAGATATACGCCACCTTGTTTTGAGTAAGCAAGGCTTGACATTCCGCAATCGAGACAGTTGGCCGTACACAGTAAGGACTTTTCGTATACAGTTTTAGAGCAATTCATACAGACTTTCTGTAAACCCAAATTGGCACGACTGAAAGAGCCTCTCGTAATTAAACGTAACGCTGAGTTTAGTGGTGTCTCGGCCCGTTGGTCGGCAGAGTGTGGTGTCACTTACACCGGCGATCCACTTATTGTCCGATGAGCACTAATAATGTCCCCCTCGGAAATTATGCCTCATTTGCCAGAGGTTTTCTCTCCAAGAAACAGGTGATATTCGGTTCCCTAGCAGTCGACCTAGTTAATGCTATTCTCAGATAAAACATGTTACCTTTTGCCAATATGCTGCCATTAGTGAAGCGAATCACTAAAAGCATTTGAAGCTAGCGGACTTGAGATCGTCAGATAGTTTTTCAATGATAGTCCCTCTCGTAATCGAGACTTGGAAATAATTAGGGTTTCCACGACCAAGGGTGGCCTCGCTCGTACATGCTAGTCTTGGCCGGGCCATTCCCCCCCCCCCTGCGTAGGGAGATGAACCTCTAGTTATATGACTTTTTTACTTTGCACCGAATCCGGGTTCAGATCCATGTAATATTCATGGGATTTGTGGCAGGGCACCTCCAAAACTATCTTCACCTAAAGAGGGGCCTGAAAATGGCCATCCCCTCTAGGTAGATAGGGAGTCAGAATGCCTATAGGCCGTCACAAACGTCACTTGGGCTTGTATACTGAGTTTCTCTAGGAAAAATGTAGAAGCTGGCATGACGGACCCCATCAGTGTGACGAATCTCGGATCTATGAGGTGTCTGCGCATTGCCTAGATAGTGGTAGCTCCTCTTATCCCTGGAAGTGGTTTGTGGTGGGTTACGCGCGCCCATCGATTGGCTTTGAACCGATTCAGCGCTTCCTCTCTCTTGTCATGGACTTTGTATACCGCAGAGAGGAAATAAGGCACTTACCGCTAAATAAATATCGACCAAAGGCAACTCTATAAAAGGGAATAAGGGATGAAACCTCCAAACTCGTATCAATTGGAGATGGGAAAACACTGTTGCAAGTAGAATCTTGGAAAGGCCTAGAGTAGGCACAGGGAGGTGGGTACCTCAATCACACGAGTACAGATGCTTGAAGTCTGCTCCAAAGATCGAGAAGGAAATAGCCCTTGGACGCACAAAAATGGTCGGAAGAGATTCCTTGCACCAGTTAGAGTGGTGCTGTCGCGAAATATCTCGTCCTCCCGAACCATAAGGTCAAGCGAGGAGCATAAAGGGTTAGGAGGAGATGGAAAGGATTAAGTGGCTTTTATGTGCATCGACCCAACTTTGCCCGAAAGTGATTTATTATAAATTAATTGGAATGATCTTTGTATTACGCGTCCTTCACCGGGCTCATTGAGGTCGCCCATAGAGTATGACGTAAGGGTTATTAGACACTACTGCCTATGGTAGCTATGGCGACTAACTACAACGAATTCAGATTAACTTCATTGCCCTCAGCTAGGTGGTAGCACGAATCGTTAATGGATGAAAGTATTAGTTAATAAAGCTCGGTTATCTCCGCAGGTTGAAAATTATAATTAGCAAATACTCTTCTTCAAATTGCAATCAATATTTTGACGATAAAAGTATTAGATATCCTGGACACGTCTCTTCTCCATCCCGTACTTTTCTTAGTTCAACTTCTTGGTCATTTATCTAAAAGAGCTCCAATTTAGGGATTTTTTCGGTTCCATCTTCCTCCGTCCCTTAGGGAAATGAGCCTAGCCCAAGTTCATTTCTAAGCATTCATTTTTTTTTCTATTTTTCCCTTGCATGCGTCTTGCGTTTATATCAAAGTCTATCTCTCTCTTACATCGAAGTACGAGTATTTCTTTCATATATCCTATTATATTTCTTTGTGCTTTTCTTGCTGTCATAAGGAGTCTAAAGCTCTCTTATGTAATCTTATTCTTCTACGTTTCAAAGATTTGGGCATCATTGATAAAGATATTATTATTTTTTTCCAAAAAGTTCATTCCCAAATAGGAATTTTGAAACTAAATTTCTAATTCAGTTTTCATTTAGTATTTTCATCTGAACTTGCAGGAATATTATGCTGTTATCATTAGAGCCAAGGCAGTTCAACTATGTCTAAATAATTCTGATTTCCTTTCGTTGGTGCCATTTAAGTCGTCTTTTTTCTGATAGAATCTTAGCCAATTTAATATTCAATCTCTGTGATTTTATTCACATGTTCCATTACACTATATTTTAACCCTGGAAATTTTCTGGATTTATTTTTCGTCAAAAAAATTTATGTACAAATTGACAAAAAGCAAATTTCGGGATGTTGATATAGTCCTGGCCAAAAATTCTGACATTAACTTATCGATAAAAATATATTTTAACTTTGGATTCTTAAAAACAAAATGGTAAAGTAGAGAAAAATAAATATGATGATCGAAATTTTTTAATTCTAAATATAGAAATAGTGAAGTTAATATGTATAATGCATTAAAATCAAGGTATGGCTATTTTTGGTGTTTTTCTTATATAAAAGCAAATTTCGTTAAAAAAATAGCTCACATAAATCTTTTTTTACCTTTAGGCCTAGAAAATAAGTACTGATCTGAAAAAAAATAGACTAGGAGTACATTATTAGGACACAAGTTGAAAGGCTTCGCCACTCCTCCTTACAGGTGGAGCTTGCGCTTCGGAGGCAGACTTTCCTTTCGTGGCATACGGCCTATTCGTCTTTGGCAACGGCCTTTTGGTAAAAAAATAATAAAAAAAGTTTCCACTATATGTCTCTTAATAAGTTAATCTTCGTCTACGTTTTTATATTTGGCCTAAAGGCCCCAAAAAACTTTTATCGGAATTCTTTTTAATACAGAATAAACAATCCTCACCATTTTTTTCTCAGCTAAATTTGCTCTAAAAATTTAACTATGCTTTACTCGTTTTCAGGGGATGGTTGCCATTTCCTTCTGTTAAAGATTCAAATTAAAAATCTATATTAGAAATAATTTCGATAAAATTTTCGAATATACGATAAGATAAAATAATAAAGCAGCTATTCCTAAATGTTCTGAACTTCCCGATTTTTCTTTTAAAAATTTAAAAACATTCGATTATCATATTTATTTTTTTAACTTTACCATTTTGTTTTTTCAAACACTAAAGGAATTCCTAAAATAAACTTGGATACAAAATTAAAATATACTTAGGTCATAACCAAACTAAGAAACAAATATTTATTATTTATAAACCCATAAAAAAACCGTTCCTAAAATAGTGTTATGGATATATATTGGAAGCCTTGAAAAAGTTTTAGAACAAAACCCGATTTATTACAAGAACGACAGCGCAAACAATTTTCTATTGCAATATAACGATCAAATTATCAGTGGAAAACTTCTGTAAAACTTATAAGTAATTAGCATTTTGTGTGGTCTGATACCGGAACGAATCAACTATCGACAATCTTGTGCGGTAATCTCGCTGGATTCATTTTGAAGAAATTTCCAAAGTTTTTGAACTGTTTTCGAATTCCTCGCTTTAAACCTCTCTCCTAGTGTTTTGAATATTCACAATGGGAATCAGGTCCAAATCCAGCGCAGGCCACTTAATACGAGCGATGTGAGTATCATCCGGAAGCTCATCACCGAATAGGTCGTGTGGCAGGGGTGTTATCTAGGAAGAAAATTGGGAGTTAAGCTTCGGAGGCTCACAGATTGCGAAAACTATGTGTTCGCACCAATTCCATATATACTGTTTTTCATTGGAAGAGAAGTGGCTTAGTGCCTTATACTGAAATACAGCTACACATCATGACATTTTCTATGTCAAGCTTCAAAATCATTTTGATACAAGTGACAATTTTTCGCCTGCTCTGCAACGGCAAACCTCAGGCCATCGGACACAAATAGATTAAACTTTGATTGATTACTAAAATTAACTTAGATCAGTTGGTAATCTGTCCATATAATGTGTCCAACAAGAGATTTCTTGTTCATTGGACTGTTCAATGGCTTAACTGCGGATATACGAACCTGAGGATTTTTTTCATCCCGCCAACGTAAAACTATCTTGCTGGAGTTATTGAGGGCTATAATCATACTATCTGATTTCTCGAGAAACTGCAGCAGACGTCTAGAAAATCTTTACCAATATGTAAGTTTACCTGTTTGTTATTGACAACCAATTTTGGAAAGGGGGATTCTCTCAGGCAAAGTTTATGTTAAAATAGTCTTTGCTATCTTTTTTGTACGGTATTGTATGTCTCCCATTAATTTTTATTCCCTTTTCTGCATATACAAAATAATTTTAAAAGTTCTGAATCAGTCTTTAGGCAGTTAGTCGGAGATGTGTTACCCTTGTCGAATTTGTTTTATTATTGATCGAGTACAACTATAATGACCATGTTGCATGACTGTATAAGCAAGATAGGATTTGATTTAAATTAATTTTATTAATTTCTTGTTTCTTTACTTCTGTTAGATATGAATAGGTGTTTGCTGAATGGGATTCTTTTTAATATCTACTAAAACCATAAGAAGTGGTAAATAATATTCATTATATTCTTGTTATAATCGTTAAAACATTGCTTAGGATCATATTTGTTTTATTTTCATTTCTAATCTCCCTGTTTTGATTGTTGTGAAAGGAGAATTATTTGTGTGTAATTCTTTATATTTTTCATGCAGGTTTTTTTTTAAAGAAGTACTACAAAACAAGTTAGCAACAAGGGCAACAACCATTCCTTCCAAAATTTTATTAGGTCAATTGTTACCCCATCTGCTTTTACCATGGGCACAAAATTTCGTCATTCTTTCTTTACAAGAATTCATTCTCATTTATTGACTTGTTTTTGTGTCCATTGATATTATATACATAGCTCTTGATAGAATTATTCAACATTTTCCATTATTATATCTTTTTGCTCTTGTTTCAGTATTTAATATTTAGTTTTGTCCCTTGCTTGAGAGCAATTTTTTGTTCTTGTTTAATATATTTTTGTGATAACACTAGTAGTAAGAGTGAATTTCCTATTATTATGGTTAAAACATAGGCCATATTTTCCCTGATAGTTACTAATATTTTAATAACAGGAAACCATCAAGTCTTTATTAAGGCAATTACATAGTAGTTCCGCTGAATTCCAGGATTTCTTTGTCCTAGATCATAAAGGAATCATTAATTTGTTTGAGAATAGGAACAAAGTAATCAGTATTGCACAATTTATTTAGTTTTTCCATTAGGAAAACAAAGCTAACTTCAGAAAACAATGTAAATAACGATTCATGTAACTTTATAAAAACTTTTCCTAATCATCACGAATCTAATTTTCCTTATATGCGAAGAGGAACGGGCTTCTAACGATCGCACAGTTGTGCAGGCACAGTATATGACTCTGAGGAAAAGCCTGAAAAAAGAAACTAGTAGACAACATCACTGCAAGAAAACTAGGGTACACGATCCTTGACAAAGAAAATATTTCACGGATTTATCATTTACAAATACAAACCTACATTCTATCTGAAAGAATTATTGTTTGACAAGCAATGAAAAGTTTTGTCTGCATAACTTATGTATAAATATTATTTATAATTTTGGGAGGGAATGTAAAATATTTAAATATTACCTTAAAAATATTACCTTTAAATATTAGGTTTAAAAAAGATCTATATCGATTTGGGATTATATATAGATTAAAGACCTAAAGTAACCCATATAGAGAATAAGTACCTCAACTTTGGCCTTATGTAGATTACAGACCCCAGTCTTGCCCAAATGAAGAAGACAAAACTCAACTAAAATTAATAAAACAAACTTTAATATATATATTTTTTAATTTAACTGAATGGTTAGGTTAGTTTTTTTGTTTTTACTACACTAATATAAAAATGTTGTCTTTGATTAATTAAAAGGTTATTATAAAATATTATATTTATTATAAGTTTAATTAAATGAATATTGTGAACTAATGGTATTACAAAAATGAAAAAAAATGTATTGTTTATGTGGCTTTCACGCTACATAAATTTGTTTAAGTATGAATTTAAGTGTAATCTCCTACATTAATCCATTTATTTTATCCAACTTTTTTGCCTATTCCAATAGCTTTCGATAGTTTGTGTGTGTACTTGAGTAATTGGGTCAATAAATCAAAGCGAATGATTCACTTCCCTGTGAGTAAATCCAATATCTTGTTGAATATGCCTGTAAGCCTTCCATTCGTCACTATGAATTACAATTCCAGGTTTTACTATTTTTTATATTATTAGTAGTAACGTTTCTGCATTTCTCTTTTTCACAATCTCCATATATCCTACAGCAGGTTTATTGTTTGTGTCAACAAGACCAAAAACCCATAATCGCGTGCTGGGAAATCTTCCACGATAGTGCTTGGGTTTGTGTGAAAAATATAACTCGTCTATTTCTACAATAATTCCCGGACCACCAATTTGTACTGGATTATCTTCAGAATATTTAGAACTGAACAAACTATATATCCACGATAGTTTTTTCTGAAACATTAAGCTGATTCATTGCATTTTGAGGGGAGGCTCTTTCACTCCAATGATAAATGGCGAATATCCACATGTGTTCAAAGGTAGCTTTGATTGATTAAAAAAAGATTTAGAACGTATTGATGTTCTTGTTTTGTATTTGGTGCAGTCTTTAATTTGTCATTTCCATACAAATTTGTCGAGAGATGAGGAATGTTTAGTCCAGTTCATATTTTGATGACAGCTACAACATCACTCACCTCACACATAGTCAATCACAACACTGCTTTCTTTCCTCTCCCGCCTTCACAGCACAACACACACATACACTCTCTGTTCCAAGGAATCCTGGTGATGGGTATCTATATCCACATACTTCTGACGCGGAACAGGTCCCTCTCTCCCGAGGTGACGAAGACTTCCACCTGAACGCTCTTTGGTGTCAAAACATAATACTTTCTGGCACCTCTTACCAAAAGAGGACCGGCTCCCGGGGCCCTCGGGCCGACCAGCGATTGTCATACTGACCTTATATAGATTTCATTATCTGGTCGGGGATTCTCCAAGTATTATGGTAGGATTTGCGTTGACTAACTAACTAACACTTCATTTGAATAGCAAGAAGGCGCTGCCCTTTCATTCAGTTAATAACCGTTAAAGTCTCTTCAGTTGATATTAGACTGCATACGACATCTTGGAAAATCGATCTATTCATGATGTGTGAGTAAATTGTCCAAATAATACTTCAATTATTCTTTTGAAAATGACTGATGAAAATTTAAAAGCTAAAAAAAAGTTATATTAGAAAAAAATTAAAATATTTTAATTCGGTGAAGCAACTTACCAAATATTTTAATTTAACAAGAAGGTATAAAAACCTATTAAATTAACCTAATGGAGAATACAGACCCAAGGAAAAAAAATTGAATAATATTTTATTTCGGTGAAGCAACTCTTCAAATATGGAAATTTAACAAGAAGGTATAAAAACCTAATAAATTAACCTAATGGAGAATACAGACCCAAGGTTTTTCCTTTTCAAATATTGTAATTTAACGGGAAGCTTTAAAAAACTAATTAAAATGGCAATATGGAGAATACGGATCTCAAACATCCGCTAATGTAGAATACGGAACTCAAACCTGGCAGGGGTCCGTAATCTTCATATAATCCTGGATTTGTGGTAAATCCTGCAAAGTTTTCACTGTCTTTAAAAATTCTATAGAAATTCTTTTTCAATATTTTTCTTGTTAGTGAAGAGAGGTTTAATATCAAAACAGACAAAAACAAATCTATTGCGAAATGATGATTTAAAATTTCTTTTTGTGAACTCAGATGAATTTTTAATAAAATATTGAATAGTAGAAAAGTGTTAGATCAAAGGGACAATAAATTTAGATAATTTGTAAGAGGGTAAGTTATATGTGGCCGAATTTCATGCTTGTGGACTTTAAGCAAACAATAAAGCTTTTTTTTAAGTTTGAGATGTAACCATTACATAGTTTGATGCCGATCATGTGTTATTGATTTTTATTAAATTTTAACATAATGAAACTTTTTAAAATTACAAATTATTATAAATTGTTTTTTTATATATAAAAAATAAAAGGGATGTGAAAAGCCACAAAACATTAAGCTACATCAAATATGTAGATCATATAAAGGTCGAAATACAGCCCTCATCAGTGTTTTTTAGTATCTTAAATAGTTCATCGCTGTTTCCTTAAAGATATCTTTCATTTTATCTTTAGACAGAGAAAATAGGTCCAGCCCCCTCTAACCCAATATACCAATAGCAAATAATTAGCGCCTATTCTGCCCCCCCCCAAAACGCAAGGCTGTTTTGTTTTCAGTTCTTTACAAAGAATTCCGATAAAAAACATTTTATTTTACTTTCAAAGAAAGAAAATAGACATAAAGCACATTATTGGTGCACACTTAGATGAGAAATAAGAGCCCTGCGGGAAGTCTATTATTTCTGGATTTTAGAAAAATAGGCCGAGGATATCGGGACTGAAAGCTTCTAAAAGAGACAGACCAATCCCCGCTGCCAGAGCTGTATGGGCCGCAGACTATACGCTTTTATAATTGATTAAATTTAATTAGGGAAATAATTTATTTTTCCAAATGGCAGGAAGCTTCCTCCTATCTTAATATGACAGTCGAGGATTCGGGAGGATTTTCTTCCCCTTGAATTTATATCACAATTACAAATGCGGCGAATAAGGCGAAAGTTTTGTAAAGAGAAATCGGTAAATCCAGTGATTAATTTAGGCAAAATGTTGAAGATATCACCGCAGATCCCCCTGAGCACGTTGGGGCCGGAAAGGGAAACCGCTGAAGGTTTTGGTGCTGGGACGACACACAAGCTTTAATCTAGTATCCCTTTTCTGGTACGCTATCGGATTTACAAGCTGGGAGAGGAGGGGGGGATAGGGACAATAGAAAGTGAAAAGATTGTAACCATGCAGAAATATTAAAACCCAGAACCGTAACCGGAGTTAAGAGAAAGGAGTGAACCAGACCCCCACCCACTCTCTCACATTCCCGACTAGAGATGAATAGATGAGAGCTGTTCAGTGCCAAGCCCGCGATATCAACCGCTGAGGAGGCCATAGATGCAAGGTGACTTGTAAATAATGGAGGTGACATAAAAGTGTAAAATTGAGATGTGGAAAAGGAATAAAGGCGATGTATACTCATACTAATTTGAGACTAGCGGTTCCAATGGGAGCGGAAGGGCGTCACACTTATTTACATACCAAGAGTAATTTCTTTTTTAATTTTAGGAGCTTATCTGGCTACTGCCTACTTGGGCATAAGTCTCGGTACTCACGACCCAAGAGTAACAGACTACATGGGGCCCATTTCCCGTGTGCGTAGTTTAATGATAAAAACTGATCATTAGTAATGTATTCCCAGCATCATTACTTATATAAACTGCTCTGTCAGTAGTATCAGCAGCATTCTTAGATCCACATATGACTCTTAATTGGGGTTGCTAGATCATTGCTACTAAACTAATCAATCCAGCCACACTCATTTATTCATTTATTTATCAATGCTATGTAAACTCAAAACTAATATAAGCATCCTCAATATGTAGCCATTTTCAGATTGACATTGAAAGAGTTAAGCAGGAAATTAAAAGGTTGGGTTACATGTGGTACCAATTGCCTTTAAATGACGTCTCTGATTGTGGTGGCAGCAATTTCTATATCGAATGGTTAAAGAACTTAAGACATTTAACTTGCCCACTTGTCTTTTAGCCAAATAAAGTTTTTGTAATCTACAAAACGAATATTTCTCTGGGTTAACGATTTAAATCGGATAAAGTAAAAATGGCTTATTCACCTTTAAAAACACCATTCTAGTGTCTAATTTTCTCATATAGTTTTCTCACTTGATCATACATATAAGTTACAGTGAGCAGAAAATTTCTTCTAGACTTTTTTTTATCTTTTAATTTAATGTTTATAGTTTATATTTCTCGCTATAATTGGTTTTGTCCTCAATGAATACCTATCTCTCTGGATATACACAATGATGTATTTATACTTCTTTAACTTTATTAAATCCAATGAAAATTTATCATGTCGCTATTAGAAATGATAAACTTATTGTAGTATTATATCAAATAAATCATTAATATAATTTCCATCAATAGAAATCACCACCCATAATAATTCTTGTTTCTTAATATTTATGCAGTAGAAAATGTAGAGAAGGTGATTTCCTTCGCACATGTATTGTGAGGTTTAGTCCGTGACCACAGCTCTGCAACCTCCCAAATAGTGGCAGTCAGATTGAGAAAGAACAGGAGAAGAATGTAGAGCGGCGAAACTTTATCTCATTTGAGTTCATCAATCTTTCCGGATGTGAGCTTTTCTGAGTGGGATCGTACACTCTCCTCCAGGAAGAGCACGTCTTTGTAATACGAGGGTGGGGGGCAATAAGTTTTGTGAATTGGTAGGGCAAAACAGAGGAAGGGGGATGGCTGTTTGTAGGGGTGTTAGGACAAGTTATGAAAAGTCAGGACCTGCAGCCGCACGCTCCTGCCCCGTCTATTTAAGAAGCAGTAGCTTATCGCAGATCGTCAGTCACAAATATTTTAACAATGGAGAAGGTTGAACACCGCATATTGATCAAATTATTCAAATTATTGAACAAGGAAGGCAAGAATGCAAAAGGGATCCATGAACGCATGGTTGCAGTGTACACCGAAACCGCCCCCTCCTATGCAACCATTGCTCGCTGGAATAGGGAGTTCCACCATGGTTGTGAGTCCCTTGAAGATGACCCCCGTCAGACGTGACCAACGAGGGTAATGTGGCACGTGTGGAGAGGATCATCCTCGAAAATCGACGGGTGAAGGTTGAAGAATTCGAGCGAGAACTTGGAATATCACATGGAAGTGTTATCAACATCATCCAGGACTATTTGGCTATGTGTAAGGTCTTTGCCCGTTGGGTCCCTAGAAACCTCATGCCCCATGATCGACCTTAACGTCATCAAAGTACACAAGGCCAAAAACGTCGTCAAAGTACACAGGGCCAGAGTTGCACAAGCTGCCCTGCGCGAGTGCAGATTCGAGGAGCTCAGCCATCTGCCATACAGTCCAGATCTGGCCCTTAGCGACTACTTTTTATTCAGCCTGCTCAAGCCTGCACTGCGTGGACGCCGGTTTGGGGACGATGAAGATTTTCCAGCTCGCCGTCCAGGAGTGGATTAAACAGCAGTCGGGAGATTTCTGGTTGTCGAGAATTCGAAGCCCCAGAGACAAGTGGCGTAAGTGCATTGAAGTCGAGGGGAGTTATATTGAAAAATAATAAAACACTTTTCCTTATATTCGAATTGCAAAACTTATTGACCGCCTCTCGTAATCTTAGTAGGGATTTTTTCTTAAGAAGCCTATAATGGCACACCAACACACCAAATAGAATAGAGTTGCGTAAATGACAATTGATATGTTTTACGATTTCATCCAGCAGACGCTTGGCTGGGTAATGACACCAAATCACGATTGGTCTTAGATGCGGCTACATTTCACCTAAAATCATACATATTTCCATTACAAGTTTCGAATAGCGCAGGACATAAACAGCTGTCCTAGCATATGTCATTTTCCCCAGATTGCAGAAAAGTTAACCCGACAAGTGAAACCGTGAACTATTTGCTACCAGTAGACTGTTGTGTGGGAAAGTCTGTGTGAGTCACGGACGAATGTTGCTTAAGAAAAATTGGATGCGCTTTTTAGGTCGGAAAGGATACCTGTTGTTTTAGTGTTAACGGCCAGGCACGTCTTTTAATGAACTTTGTGGTCTTCTGAGGGTCCGGAGGGATTGATGCAAACTAGAGAAGTCGATCTGTGTCAGGTAGAGAGAGGGAGGGTGATTGAAAGTTTGTGCTGTCCTTTATAAAGAAGCTTGAATTGAATAAGAAGGTAATTTAGTCTGTGGCTTGCAGGGTATAGTCGACCGTTTGAAAGGACAAGAATAAATATAAATAAAGGCACGATACAAGATTGCATGAGCGGGCTGCACTCAAGCAGTGCCAAATGGAAATCGTCATTTTAACCGGGACAAGGAAGTTTGTGGTCCGTGAATGAATGATTACTTGGTTGGAATGCTTTTGCCTATATGCACAAAACACGGGTTATGTTAGGTCTGGGAATGATGCCAAATAGGCAGTGTATTCATAATAGTAAAGTTTTATGCACGGCTAAAAGTAGTTCTGTTTAACTTCGTAAGTCAAGTCCTTAGACGGGAGCGGTAAGATCGAACTCCGCAGCGCGGGATGAAGTAATGCTGTAAATAACGCTATTAAACCTTGGGTCCGTGTGAACACCCTTTTTAGGTTAGGGCAAGCAAGAAATCTTACAGTAAATGGCCCGTAAGATTTGAAGGCCGATGTTAGCAAGTAAGTAGAGTCAAGTGAGAGAGACCTTCCGGGAAATATAGATGGAAAGAAGTTTCTTTTATTACACCGGCATAGGCTGACCTGAGATAATTTAGAACAAGGAGACCATCGGAGTTTGAAGTGTGTCTTGAGGCAAAGCCGGAAACATGGAGCTGGTAGAGCCGTTGTCAACGAAGAATTTTAGACTTCTGTCTTGATCGCAGTTAGTGATGCAGGGGGCGAGCACTACATCACCTCAAGGGTGACTGCGGAGGCAGGTGACCTTTCTCTAATGTCCACGGGGCATGGTAACCAGAGTATATGAGCACAGGCATGATATCCGGTCAGGGTGATTCAGCAATGCTCTGACCTAACACTTGCGAGATGCAGACCAAGGGACCAACTGGAGGGAAGCAAAGGTGGCCACACTTGCTTCCAACAGAAGGAGGAGAAAGCCATTGGAAGCAGCGTTCACCTCCAAATGCTTGAAAATAAGTCCCGCTTCTTCAACAAAAGTTGAAAGGAGGCAAAAGAAGTGTTCTTTTCCTTTCTTTAGCCTCCTTTACCGCGAAATAGCTGGAGAGGAACAACTTCGCGCCTATGAGTTGGACTATACACTAGTCCAGACACATCACAAACTGACCAATCTCTGACAGTTCAGTGTTGGAAAGAATAATGTTTAATCCTTAGCGCATATAAGCTGGTGTTCCTGTGGTTCTCAGTTCGCCTTTTCAGCTCTTTGCTTCGGAAACTCGAATATGTAAAAGAGACGAGGCCAAGTGAAATTGGACTCCAAAGCCTTGACTTGTTGGCATCTCTTCGAGTAAAGAGTTGATTGTCTCTTTGGCCACTGGAGACCAGGGCCCCTTCGTAAAGTCACCAGAGGAGACCCCACACCCCAGCCAAGGGTGCGCTTCTATGCGAAAAGTAATTCATCGTTTTGCTCCGAGACTTCTCCCACGCTAACCCCGGCACCGGAAGCAATTCCTCCGATGGTGTACTTTAGCGCCCTAATACCTAACCCTTTGCCACCGAAGGGAAGCGGCCGACTGATTGGAGATTCCTTCTGTTTCGGTTGTTCTCAATACCTGCAGAAACGAGAGTGGCTGGGCTTATTTGAGATATCTATTCTGCCTGACCTGCTTGAAAAGAGGATATCTTCCCCTACTCCCCCTATGGATTCAGCGAAGTTTCTATCCACTTCGCTTAGTCAAAACAGTCTAAAGGGCGCCTGATTGAATATTCTTCCTGTGTCACCTTTGGCTATGGGGAGGAAGTGAATATGGTAAACATACCGCCGTGCCTGTTCTTATCGAACTTGGGTGATTGTGGAACAATGGGCGTACCAGAGAAGGCGGCGGACCTACGGGTCTTGCTTCGCCAGACCAAGGAAGAGCCTCCAACTAAGTTCCAGGTGTTCGAGGTCATCCTCGGACAAAAGGAAATTGACATAAAGAGGCTCATCAATCTAGGAAATGGATACGCAGTCATCTGCCATAAACATGAGATCTAAAGAAGCTAGCTTTCGAAGCAAAAAGCATCGGTTCTGCCAGAACAACAGAACTGCCTAAACAAAAGCCCAAGTTAGCAACGGAATACGGAAGGAGAAGAAAATACAAAATTCTGCACATTAACAAACGGATCAGAAAACATTAATCCTTGGCAACATCTTCATAAAAATAGATTTACTCATAATTTTAATATCTGAACATGTAGTGAACCCATATAGAAGCAATGAAAATTTTCAATTAGGTTTTTGACGGTGTGGCCATGACAATCAGAAAAGACATAGATTACATGAAATCGATGGCTATGTAAAATATGATGACCATCTTCAGCACAGGGCTCCCAATAATATTTATAAGAGACGTGAATGCAAGGTCCAGAGCGAATGGCTACCAAAAAAAATTGAAGTGGTGAAAACTTTGAACTATTGATGGGAAGAAATATATTCAAAAGAATCAACCCAGACTTCCCTGCTTAGCTAAAATGCAAAGTTGCCTACAAAACCAGACGAAACATCAAGCAACTACTACATCTCCTACAACAATATAATGCAGCCCGTCAACGTAGCATGTAGTGATCACGTGAGAGAACTACTTGAAGTAAATCAGAATTGGATACAGGTAGGGTACCGGAAAGGAAGAGCTACAATAGACGAACTATAATGAATACAAAGAGGATTTTAGAAGTTTCGTCCTAGCCAATTTTAATGCAATTAACCTGGATGAAATTGATGAAAAAATGGAGCGTATAATATCAACCTTCATTGGGCGAGAGAATAAAAAGTTACGAATAACGAGACACCACATACACCTTCGACCAAGATGGACGGAAGAGATGAGGGAGAAAAACCGACGACTCAGCAACATCTATGTTTGTGAGTGTCCATTCATTGCTATATATGAACCAATGTTCTATCTATTTTAATTTTCTCTGAGGATGATACAAGTATATCAAACGCGTCAGTTTAATAAAGTGATATGCTAAAGGGCTCTTCTGCTATTCCACTTGAAATTTAAAATCTGAGTTTTAATGAATTTTAGAAAACTCATCCTCAACTTGAATCCAGAAGTAAAGGCGAATATACAAATCGAGAGATTTTAAAAGAAAATCACAAATACGAAATTGGCCTTCCCTTTTAACAAAACTTGCCACGATGAAAATATATTGCCCAACTTTACCCATATATATATATATATATTCTGTCTTCAAAATTGTTTTGAAAGGCAGAAAATGAATATGGCGAAAGCCCTGTGGTGGTTGTTATCACCCGCAGAACTTGCATTTGCTCCTTCTTCTTTGTATGTGACTTGGGGATGAGCCTTTAAACTGTGAGCGGGTAAGAAGATGTGGTATAAAAATTCCTTGGAGGTTCCTAGCTTAGAGAGATACTGGGTTTGATGGGGTGACGCTTTGGGCGAAGTAGAGTCACTGTGCCTGGTAGCTCAGCGGTAGAGCATCTGACCGGCAATCAGCAGACCCGGGTTCGAGTCCCGGCCAGGAATTTCAAACTTTTTTCCCCTGGCGTTATCTCTGTCTTCTCGGTAAAGGATTGCCTTCATTGTGCCGCCCTCTGCTCTCTATGATTCTAGTCTTCTTCTAATGTCCCTTTCTCTTACCTCTAAAAAACTCCTGTTTCTTGTCTCATTGCTCATTCCGTCAAATTTCTCTTTCCTGTACTATATATATATATATATATATTTATTAGGGGGATGCAAAACAGGGAGTAAAAAATTTAGTTTAATTTTTATGAGATACCATCTTATTGGATTCATTTGAGTGCAAGAGCTATTTTGTAAAAAATTCAGATGAAAACATGAATATTTAGAGGTGTCGCCCAGCAGTTGAATATTGCTCATTTCCATGGCACCTAGGAGGTACAGCAAGCACCACGTTACTTTCTTCATAGTGGAAGTACTCCAGCTTGCCTACCATATAACTTCTTTTCACTTCTTTTGGAAGTGGTTACTCATTTGAAGCAGCATCAATAATGGTCATTTGATTTTTCAGTGAACTTTATTCTGCAGCTCGACACAACTTGTAACAAATTCTGGTTTTGCTCCTCCTCATTAGTTAACAATTTTTTTTATTCCTCTATGAGCTTAACCCCTCTTTCAGCAATGTCATTAACATCTTTTAGATCATTAACAACATTTTTATCAATCCAAAAGCTTTGTGCTTGTGGCCAGTCCTTAACCGATATGTTAAAAATATTTGAGAATAGCCCAAGTGTTTTGAAGTAAGAGACTGCGAATGTCGTCGCAGGGTCCCAAAGGTGCTTCTTGCCGTAATTTTCATCGTCTATTCTGGTTTTATTCGGTAGATCTGAATTTTCTGCATTCTTAAAGGCATCTTTTTTTTTTTTCTTTTGTCTAAAAGGAGTCACCATCATCTAAATGGCCACCACAATTAACTCTTGTGAAAGATACCAGAGATGGTTTTCAAGCAGCAATCTTTTCATTTGTTCTTTTGTAGAAATGAAGTTCTTCAAGAAGCAATAAATCATTCTGTGTGGAACTGATTGCTGTTGCTGCAGAAAACGGATCGGATTAAAATGGCAAACGCATATTTTATTCCAATTTTGGGCTTCTTTGGGTGAAAATTTGAATTGACTTTTGAACATGAAAGTTTTTATGAAGAATATAAGTTTGGCCATCCATCTAACTCTGTGGTATGCTCCAGATTTTTTTTAATTTTGCACCATTATAAGGAGGTTCTCCTATTATTAATATCGTTAACTCCAAGAGTTTCTTGCAATCGTCTCGAGTTTATCGTTCTTTGATCAGTTCTGTAGAAAATTTTATCCTTAAATCTTTCTTTCCTAAGGATAATTTTCTAAGGTTTCAAATTTGTCTTGGTTTATGTTATTCCATGATATTTTGAATATTTTGAATAAAAGAATATCAGGGCCAGAAGAAGCTTAAAGAGCAGGCGCTACCACTGTCTCCATAATAATTTCAAATATGTGATGTCGGCAGTGGAACCACAATAAGTCTCTCATTCATCTTTGCTCAATTACTGTACAAGTGGCCTTCTTTACGACCTGTATTTGAAGTTGTTGTGGCAAAACACATATCTTTCACTTTATGTCTAATTTCCTAGTCAAGCATCATTAGATCAACTGCTTCAGCCATACGTTTGCAGGTGCCTTGAGGGATTTCTGACAATCCAAGAAGCTGTGCTGTATCACTGCCTGATGTTAAAATTGGAAGGCAATCCACGAATTCTACCTATGATATGTCTTCAAGAAGTTTTCCATCCCAATAAACTGTTTAATAAAGGGTTTCTCAGTTTGAAAACGATTTTTTTTTCAGTTTTTACTGAATGTCTTTCTTGATTTTTGTCGAGCTCGACGGAGAGTAGAGTAACTGATATTATAGTCTTTTGGGTTCTTACCTACATTCGAAATGGTAGGAATAATAATGAGAGAGGCTGATCGGTCACTTATTTTGGCAACATCCAAGGTGGAAAGAATATTTTCGTTCAATATTTTAGCCTTTTTCTATGGAGCCCTTTTGATGTTGAGCATTTGGATTCATTGTAGAAATCTTCTACTTCCTTTCACTTGAAGCATTGCTGGAACTAGTGCTACTTGCAAGAACAACTGTTCCACTGAATGAATCTGCTTGTCGTCCCTTTTTAGTTCCATTTCCTCTTGCTGCAGTTGTACTTCAAGTTTTGGCTGTTGTTTCTTCTTATCTATTGCAATCATTATTCCTTTCCTTCCCGCTCTCTGCGGACGAAGGATTATTTTGATTTTGTTATTTCTAAGTTGTTTCCAGCCATTATATAATCTATTAAGTTTCCTTGCTGCATTACATTTATGAGTGGTGGGTATCCCAACCTTATGCTACACATCTAATACATCACTGATAGTTACATTTAAAGCTCCTCTGTCTTGTTCAATACTTTTATGATTCATCAGTACACACATAACTTGTTTTTTTTATGCTAACTTTCTATGGCTCAGGTTGGTTATTGGTTGACCAATTAACTGAACTTCAGTTGAATTTCTGGTTATCATACGCCAGATGGGCTCCTAAAATTAAAAAAAAAATCTGGTTGTCATAGTGAATCCACTTGAAATTCTTATAATTGGGTAAATCAGGAAAAGCGTCGCACAACCTCTTCCGTCTGCAAGCTGCGCACTTTCTTGTCACGTGCGCCTTATGCCTTGCCTCAACCTCTTGCAACAATTGTTCAGCTTCTATTTTTTTAGTTAAAAAGAACTTAAATTTATATTATATAATCTATGTGGATTGAAAATCTTTGCAACTCTTAAAAATATTACTCACAAATATGCTTGTAATGGAAGAACAATATAATCAATGAGTAATTATGTGTTAGAAAAGCATTGGTAGTTTACTTCGAGTTTCAGTAAATCTAAAATATTCAAGTGCCGGGCGCATACATTTAAACATTATTTATTTGACTCAAAACTTTTGCTACAATGTTTTTACATAAAAAAATACTTAATTAAGATAGTATCCCGCCAAAAAAAAATATATATATATATATATATATATATATATATATATATATATATATATATAAACCACTTTATAAGAGCATAGTATTTATTTACGAGAATAGTTTCGGTATGAAGGTTGCCATAACATCATCGGTCCTATACTGAGAGATGACAGACATCCACACATAGATCTCTCGAACAGAACAATGTCACTAATATGAGAAGATGATTCTAAGGTTTTTAACACTATCATTAAAAATTAGATTCTGGCCAAAATGGCCAGGTTTAAATCGTACATCCAAAAGGTAAGAGTGAGATATTTCGCGAATTAGACTAGATTCATGAATTTTATTATATGGAAATCAATACATGTGCAAATTAACTGGTACAAAGGCTAAGTAATTAAATGGTTTATATTCTTATTTGATTAAAACTACTCTATGTAGTATTGGCTGGTCTGATATCACCTTTGTGTTCATATAACCTATTTACTAAGGATCTGCCCATTTCTTCTACGTAGAAACAGACGCAAGTAATTGACTATATTTAATTCGCTGTAAATTTAAAGATTACAGTGCTTCTATAGCATCGTAAATTAATTAATTTCTGTAATAAACCAAAATATCCAATCTCTAACAGTGAAACATTCCAGAGTGAAAGAGCACACGTTAAACGTCTTCAAAATTCACTCCGAGCCTAGGGCGAATAAGCAAGCAAATGGGATCGCCTCGAAAACATTTCAGTATGAGTGGTTGCGCATTTCGTTTCCAGAATCGGCTTTAGACTTTTCTCATTTCGAACATAAAAATGGTTATTAATTCATTGATAAAGCTGGTACAGTTCCGATTAATTGTTGAAGTAGTTCGAATTTTGTCACATAGTAAGTATGATTATCTTCAGTTTAATTTGAATTTTGATGTGTAATTAATTATATATATTACTTTTGCTTACAAATTTCTGGAACTCACTAATCTATTTATCAAATTCAACGTCGTTTAGACCTGTTTTACAAGGTGATTCGTGTAAAGAATTCAAAATTAGATCGAAAGTCGCAATTAGCTCAATTTTTAGCGTAAATTATTAATTTATGCTTTGAACTGGACTATGATGATGGTCTCAGATGTATTATGAAAGGACCGAAATCTGGTGAAATGAGATTTCAGAAATAGGATTCATTAACCTCCTTAGGATCGCCCATATATTTTGAGTAAAATAAGAGAGGAATGAAAAATTAAAATAGTTAAATTAAGAATCAGGCTATTATATAAAGAAAATCGCAAATGGTAGATAAATAATATTTTCAATACTATGTACTTTTTTATATTATTGAAAGTAGCACAGAGAAAATAATTTGGACAATTGAAAATATTGTCCTTTTAGTTATTTTGGATCAAATATATTATTTAACATCAAATCATTTCTAAAAAACTATTTAATTTCAAGTGGAGAAATTTAACAAATATTTTTAAATATTTTGTTTCTTAAATTGCTGTAGACTTAAAATTTTTAATTTCATTCGTTTTAGCTCAAACTATTATTCCTTTTTCCAACTCAACAATTTGATTTGATCTTCTCCTATCAGGATTATAACGTTAATTTATTTCATCCTATGCCCGCACAAACTCTTCTTCACTCTTGAACAGAAGAAAATTTACATTTTTAGTATTCATTAGCACAGTATAATAGAATAGTTGTGTCTCTGTGTCACATGCCTGGCGTAGTCGACCGCGGGATAATTGTTGGGTTATTTTAATTCTTTATCGGAAATCCGTCCATTATTCAACCCGAAAGAGAAAATGCTTTCCTTTAAGGATTACGACAGGTGAGACTCTTCCCACTTTCTCTTGCTTCAAGTAGCTTCCATTTTGTAATAATCTATATATGTACCTTACACACTTCATTTCTAACTTAATCACCTTCCTGAGTAGAATACTTTGAAATGTTTATCGGCTTCTATGCATTCTCCAGTTGTTTTCTGATATTTAAATAAATAATTAATAATAAAAATAATATTATAGTTGTTATCGGACAGCTTAATTCAATCCATAATCTATAATCAGAGCCAAAAGGGGCACAGTACTTTAGGGAATACAACAGCTGTGGTTACCAGCCAACTTACTGAGGGAATTTATGATCAAGCAAATTATTCAATTTTTATTATCTTATCACATTCTTTATTTTAATTCTTGAACACCACTACGGCTTTTAATACAAAATCAATCTAGCGTTTCCTCATTTTTTATTACCTTAACTTACCGTTGTGCCATATCCTCCAGGAAGTCGGCAACCAAGGACTTCCATCTTCCTCTGTTCCGCGTAGCTCTGATAAACTGCTCGCATGACGTTCCGCCTTCCATCAACTTCACTAGTCCATCCATAAATGTTTCTCTTGGCCTTCCTCTTCCCCTCCTTCCCTCCACCATTCCAGTTACAACCAAATTTTCCATCCCTTCTCTTCTCATCACGTGACCGAAGAATCTTAACTGTCTTTCTCTTACCATCTCCATCAATTTTCTCTTCTCTCTACTCTGCTACCATTCGCAAAACTGCTTCGTTCGTTATTCTTGCTGTCTACGGGATTTCCATCATTCTTCTCCAGCACCACATTTCCATCGCCTCCAGTCTCTTCTCTCTTCGCCATTGCTGCTGACATTGTCCAACTCTCCACTCCATACAACAAAGTTGACCATACGCGCGTGTATATTAAACCTTTCCTCGTTTTGATCGCTAACTTCCTGTTCGCTAATATATTTTGAATATTTCCGAATGCCATCTTTGCTATTTTTATCCTTCCCTTGATTTAAGTGTCGCTTCTTACATCTTCCGTCACCACACTTTCTAGGTATTTAAACGACTCTACCTGCTTCAATGTCTGATCTCCACAACTTAATTCAAATCTTGGCACTGATCTATTATTAGCTATAGCTATACACTCCTTTCTTCATTAATATTTAGCCCTTTGTTCTCACTTTCTTCATTTACTTAATTGAATATTAGTTGTAACTGTTGCCTTGAATGAGCTATTAGTACTGTGTCGTCCGCGTATATTAAATTATTTATATTACATCCTCCTATTCTTATCCCTTCATATTTTTAAAAATTCATCATTATTACCTCACTATATATTGATAACAGGTCTGGTTACAACACACAGCCTTCTAATTGCATGGAAGTCAGTTTCTTCACCATCTATTCTTACACATGACGTCTGTGTCCAGTATAAGTTCTTAATCACTTTGTATTCATTTCCATCTATGTATACCAATATTTTTTTTATTAAAAAGGATTAATTTACATTTAGAGTCAGTGTACCTTATAGGATGCAGGAAACTATGGACGCACGATCCAAAGAACGTACCATTCAGGGTGGACAACTTTCTTTTGGCAGTTTTCAGACACTACACGTTTTCCCACTCGCAATTCTTTCTTCTTTTTTCCTCTCTCATCACACTAATTTCTCTTCGTTTATTTTATAAGCACAAGTTCAATAATATCGTTCTTGTCCTGAAGTGTCTGCGCTTCTCCCGTTGGCTGGAAGCACCTCCTAAATTGCGCCAAATTCATGCGAGCGCTGAAATTCGTAGTGTGCTCAGGCCGGGAATCAAACCTGCTAACCAGGCATGAAAATCAAACACTTTCCCCGTTAGGCTTGTGCATTCCCCTGCCTCTATGATTGAATTAAAGTATTTAAAATAATTCAGAGAAACTTCCACTGTACTTGCTACTAATAGCCCGTATGAAATATATAACGAATTCATAGACAACAGTTCAACATTGCGGACATATAATAAAAGTAAAAAAAGTTTTGAAGTGAAATTGGGCATGATATATTGTTAAGAAATATAGAAAAATTGACGAATAATTCATAAACTGAACACGTATTGTACAAAAAAAACAACCTATAAGAGGAACCTCCAAATTGGTAGGGGATAATATATATTCACTTATGGAGAAACGCGACAGAATCGACTTCTTGACCGTGATCAGTATGCAATTCTTTCGAGGCATCTGATCAGCAATAGGATAAAATCGGCATTGAGATATAACTCATTTTGCAAGTTTAAGTAAGGAAACTAGAGATCGAGTGGTTTCTTAACAATTAGTGGTAACTTGTATATTCAATATTGTGAATTAGAAATTGCAAATCGAAAATATTGGAATTTGGAACCTTTTAAATAGCCAAATATTATAAAATGTTCAATAAATAGCGTAAAACATTCGGGAAATGGTCTCAAATCTTGTGAAAAAAATGGAGGAAGTAATATTCATGGAATGTTACATACAAGGATTAAAGTAAAGTGTGTAGAACATTTACAGAACTTACCTGCATAAACTACGTATTGGTAAATGTTATATACATAGTTGATGAATAAAACGAAAGTTATCAGCAGATAAACAATTTACTTGAAATATTCAAGTGTCCAAAATGATTCAAACGACAGTGGAAACAACTTTATATTAGAACATAAGATTAAATTGCCAGTGGAATACTTTTTATAAGTTATAAGTAATTATTATTTAGGGTGTAGGTCTATATTTTTGATGATGCTTTGACATTTCCTGCCACAGAAACAAAGCAACTGTTGACACTCATGCTCAGTAATCTTACTCGATTTATCTTGAGAATTTCTTTAAATGTATATAGATTCCTCGATTTACATCTCTCGTCGAGTGTCTTCCAATATTTATATATGCGATTCAAATCAAGACTCTGGCCAGGCCAGTTCATAACAGTGATATACTCGTCGTTTGGCAGGGGGCGTTATCCTGCATGAAAATTACTGGTTCTACTTCGGACGGTCATAGATATGGTAAAGCTAGCTATCGAAGCAATTATTTGTATATTTGTGGATTTACTGTGCCTCGTAAAAGCACAAGTGATCCAGTATATTCTATTGAATTTGCAACCCTGATCATGAGACATCTTCTGCCAAACTTAACACTCTTTTGATGTGATTAACAGAAAACTTTTGGTTCCTCAGAAAAGAATAAACTGAAATTAGATTCGTCACTTAAGTTTACTTGGCTCCATTGGTCATCCGTCCATGTAACATGGTCATTAACGAAAACAAGACGAGGAATGACCGCAGTTTTGCCAGTTTAAAATATCACTAATCTTCTAAGAAACTTCTATAGCCATCTTGAAACTATCATTCTTTCCAAGTTGGTAATAGCTCTCTCCCTCCTTTTTCTACAGGTTGATTTTCAAGCTTTACATAAAGCTGATATGTCATTGGTTGAACTAATATTATGGAATATACTTTGAAAGCCTTTACAGTCACTACAATGGTTCCAATCGAAAGGTCATCTAGGTAGCGCAGCTTTACGATAAGCTTGCATAAAGAGAGAGAAAGGTCGTGACAGATATCTTATGCATGTGCTGGTAAGAGATTTAATGACCTAACAAACACCAGCTTCAACTGAGGTTAGTTGCTATGAAATAAATGCTGGTTCTAAAGCTTCGAAGACGGATTTATTTTTGTTTAATAACACCAATAAAGGACTTTACCAAATATTTGTTGTTTTTCTTCTTAGTTTAGCTTTGGGAAGTCCATCGAGATCGATGATGCAGGATTCATCCTCAGCTGCAGGGAGCTGCTGGTGCTTGCCTATAGGCACCCCCGGTCCTGGTTGGTGATCGAGATATCCTTCTTCTAGCCTTTACCTAAAAAGGCACAACCTATAAGGCAGTGAGGGGAGTGTAGTGATTGGTAGGCGCCAAGGCGTGTCCACACACCGGTGGGCCTGCACTTAGTTTTAAGTGCTTCCTTTGCTTACCTTCTCGCTTTGCACTTCTGTTGCTGGCTTGCCCTTGTGGTAAAAATGGAAGCCAAGTGCGTAAGCCTTCCCCTGTCAGTACATAGCTTCTCTATTACCAAAACTCATGCTGTACCTACTCGTGGCCACACACAGGTAGTTGGGGCTGCAGATTTGCAAGGAATCTCTTGGTTCTCGTCTTGGTTCTAAAGATTCACAAGAGAAGCAGACTCGCTGAATATAGGCTGTAAAAATAACCAAACTATAAAAATCATGTAATCAAGTGTCTGAAGTGTATCTTATTCAATGTAATAATTGCAAAAAATGTTATGTAGGGAAAACTGGAAACCTTAATAAAGCAATATATGAACATCGGGGGGATATAAGAAGAGGAATTTTATCTTCCAGTTTGTTCAACTACGCAAGTGATTGTGATCACCAAATTGATTTTAATAATGGCAAACTAGTTTTTACGTCTGATGATTTTTAGAAAAGGCACATAAGTGAGTCAATTTCCAATTACAATATGGCTAAGAAATCATATAAATTAAAAAAAATTCTCTCGGCCCAAAACCTGCTTCCTAAATCGTCATAAATTTACCTGCTCCTAAATCTATGCTTTCCTTTGATTCTCCCTTCCCTTCTCTGTCATCCTTTCCCATCCCTTCCTATATATAAATATAAAGAATTTGAGTCTAGTCTTCTCTTTGCACAGCAGAAGATAGAGGTAGATACCATTTTTTCTCTCTTGAGATATATATATATATATATATATATATATATATATATATATATATATATATATATATATATATATATAACTCTTTCTGAAATGTTCTTTGTTTATAAAGGATCGAAATAATGGAAATTTATTCATATCAAAAGCATTTATATTCAGCAAAGTACAAAGGCTCTTTAAAAATTCATAGAAAATGAAATAAATTTTTTAAAGAGAAGCATAAATCTTTATTTTTCAACATAAGCACCAATAAGCCAAACATTTTTGCAAGCGATAAAACCATCCATTTAAGCCATTTTAATAAAAGAGGACGCTAAGAATTAAACCAAGTTAAAAGTGCACTTTTAATATCACCAACAGAAGAAAAGGGAGCGCCTTTTATTATTTTTTTAAGTATGGAAAAAAAAGAAGGGATGACCTAGCTCCCATCTAACTTTGTCTCCATTTTTGTGTTTAAGCGTGAAGAACTGCTTGTGGGGGCATAAAATAAAATAAATTAAGGGAACATTCAATAAAATATGTGGGTAGGAAATGGGAACAGCAGTATATGCAATAACGAATGGAAAATAAAACTTTTAATTTAAACAACATTAAAACACCAAATGTGTAAAATCTGTAATAAATTAAGGGAACATTCAATAAAATATGTGGGTAGGAAAGGGGAACAGCAGTATGTGCAAAAACGAATGGAAAATAAAACTTTTAATTTAAACAACATTAAAACACCAAATGTGTAAAATCTGTTCACTTGAAAAGAAATGGTGTTATAGTAATGGATTTGAAGTTCAATAATATATTTTGTTCAAACTAACTAAAAGGCGTCATAATATTTTTAAGTTTCCCAATTATTTTGCATGTGCAAATTTAGATAATAATAAAAATATATAGTATTACATATATTATATAGCTACTCAATTGGGATATTCTTACAATAATAGCATGATTCTTAATTTGATTATTTGATTTTTTCATTCCTCTCTTCCTTTTAGAATTTCGTTATCATTTCACTCAGAATATAGGTACCATCCTGATAAGGTTAATAAATCTCATTTCTGAAATCCAATTTCACCAGATTTGGGTCCTTTCTTCATACATCTGAGAGCATCATCATCGTATGTTCAAAGCATAAAATTAATAATCTGTGCCGAAAATTGAGCTGAATTCCGACCTGATTTTGAACTCATTACTACAATCACTTCGAAAAGAGGTCTGAAGAACATTATTTTTGATGAATAGATTAGTAAGTTCGAGCGCTTGAGATGCAAAGATAATGTATATACGAGTATATTTGAATGTTAGAAATGAGAAAAATCTAAGGCTGATTCTGGACAAAAATGTCTCTACCACTCACAATGAAATGTAATCAAGTAGATCCTGCTTGTTTATTTTGTTTGTTTTGATTCGCCTCAAGCACGGGGTGATTTCTTATGCAGTCTCGCATTAGGCCTAAAACTATCTACGGCTACCTATCCCCGTGGTGGTATACAATGTATTCAATATTAATCTAATGTTTCACTTAATCGAATTGAGTAACTTTACATGAAAACAAGGTCCCCTGCCTCAAATGTCGCGTGCTCTCTCTTATTCTAATTTATGACCTTACCATCTACAAAACTTTCAATAATCCAGGACTAACCTTAGGGAGACCCTGGCAATTTTATTTTTTCGAAAGAGAATGTAAAACATCATGAGGTTTTGAAATTTCGTTAAAATCGGCAAAATAGTTATGATCTTATTGCCCCTACCAAAATAATTCCTAGGCTAACCTTGGGAAAAATTATGAAATTAATATCATTCGAAAGAGAGTATAAAACAACATAGGGTTTCCAATTTCGTTAGAATCGGCCGAATAGTTATCATGTTATTGAAAAAATAAAATAATTTCCTGGCTAACCTTATGAGGACTTTTTCAATTATATAATTCAGAAGATAATGTAAAACCACACTAGTATTTCAAATTTCATTAAGATCGGCTGAATAGTTACAATGTTGTTACAAAAACAAAAAAAGCAAAACGGGGACCGACCGATCGATCGTCATAGTGAGTAAAGTCCCCGAGACAAGACTCGCACGTGACTAAAAACAGTGATGTGACACAAGTATTTGCACAGTCAAACTTCCAATATTTCTGAAATATTTCGCGCTTTCATCTGCTTATAAAACTAATAAGAATTCAGTAAATATATTTAGCAGGTGATAAAAGTATTTATCCGATGATAATTCAGTCATTAAATATTTGTCAGCATGAAATAGGTTTGCAATAACAGCACGAAGACAATTTCCACAGGTTGATATTAACCTTGATATTGTATTCCATTCCTCCACGCTAATCGACTTCAAAAAGGCAAGGTTCTGTGGGTTTTTCTCTCGGATGGCAAGCCTAATTATTCGCTACAAGTGGACAATAGTATTGAGACCTGGCGAATGACTTGAGCATTAAAAAAGCTTATTTCTTTCTTCTTAAAGATTATTGAGTTAATTTCGCACTATGCTTTGGAGTGTTGCCCCCCTGAAATACCAGCTGATGTCGGCCGAATTTGTTTTTCGAAATTAGAAGCAGCTTTTACTCTACTATCTTTAGATACGTGGCACTATCCATTATCCCATCATTGATGTGGAGTGACCCTATATCCGTTTTCAGTAGAGCAGCCACAAGCCATGAGACTATCGCATCCATGTTTTAGGCAATTCGTTCTGCCCTATAAACGTGACGACCATCATTTTGACCGAAAAGTCCTATTTTAGAATCATCTGACCATATAATAATGTTGCAAAATTCCTTTTCCCTTTCAAGATGCTTTCTGACAAAATTTAAACGATTCATTTATTTTTTTTATTAAAAAGTTGAGTTTGGGCGTAGAGAAAGAATGCAAATCATTACGATGGAGGTCTCAACAAATATTATTTTACTTACTTGTCTTTGACAATTTAAGATCGCTTTGTAGATCTTTTTGAGTAATTATTGGATTATGTATTATTTAGCTTTTGAAGAATATAAAGTCGAGGCTCATCGTTAATCTTGCGAGGATCAACGTCTTTTGAGAACTTGCAGGTGATTCCATACTGTCGAATTATAAAATTTACAGTTGCATAAGCCACATCAAACCGCTCAGAAATAGTTTTATAGGAAGTTTTAATTTCTTCAAACAAACGTCCCTCTTCTATGGATTCTTAGCAATAAATAATGATGCTAATGTTCAGCAGTTTATATCAGTTTCGTTTCTAGAAATTTGCCTAATCTTCTATCCTACCATTTTCATCCAATTTCTAAAATTTATTTTATTTAATAACAATAATTTTGCATGCTATTAGAGTGTTCATTTATATTTTTCGCAAGAGAAATTTTTTGTTATTAGTAATTTTTGTTATATCCCAAGAAAATCTGTCCTGTGCATTTTTCTGTTAAATATGTGTGTATTGAGTTTACTGTTTTTTAATAACCTAACAAAAGCACTAAGTATTTCAGAAATGATAAAAATTAAGGTCAGCAAATAATTGTGTGACCTTACTATATATAGTTATATATTTATTTTCACTCGATACTTTACTTTTTGCTCTTGTCTCAGCCTGATAAGAGTTCACATTTTTCATTAGTTCATTTTAAGAATCATCTTTGTTTTTCTTACTTGGGAAGCACACCCAAAACAGGCAAAGCGCACACATACTTTCTTTAAGGAAAAGTACTTCTCGTGCTCATTTAGTGAATACAGACGATGGTGAATACTCGTTGCATTTCTTCTATAATTCCACTGCTTTAATAAAGTTCTCATTGTGACGGCTGTTCTTCTGATGACGAAAGAAACCATTTTCAAAGAGCTGTGGTTTCCATCTTCTGAGTCCTTGCACCGTTTCCGGAATATATGCGTATGATAGCGAACGTTCCATAAGCCGAATCCCACTTCTCTATTACAACGCCGTTAAACTCGAGTAAATTCATATAGGGTTGAATTTTGTTTTGTTTTGTCGTATTCTCTTGATCTTTATTGAAGTGGTTTCTGGACCATTAACTACCATTCGACTTAGCATGAAATTGCAGTTACAATAGTTCTTTCATATTTTAGCCTCTCCAAATAACAAAGATTCCCATCAATTTGGGACAACTGAACAGAAAATTTCAGCATGTTCAAATTTTCGTTCGAACTTCACGTAAAAGTTACTTTATTGTTTCAAACTTCTTTTAAAATTATTTTAATTTTGATTTATTAGACATTTTTGATGATTTGTTTGGTATCTTTTGAAAATATTTTTCATGTTTTTCGACGTTGATGAGTGAACAAAACGTTAAAAAAATATTCTATCCAACTCGAACTTGGAGGTGATTCCAAGTTAGACTTTACATAGTTCCTATGTTTTTAAATGAATGGAAACTGACGAGGGCATCTCAGTCCCACAGGTTTAAAGTTAAAACCTGTTCTAACGAAGTATACCCGTAGATCCTCCTGCATGAAGTCGGGCTGGGAGGAAACGCAACCGCCGGATAAGGAGGGTACGCAACAGCAACCGTTGGGACTAAAAGCACATGCAACTGTACCAATTAAGGGACTGGATTTGCCCAATTTCATCATGACTTTATGAGCTTCTGAGTTCGACCTCAGTGTTAAATCCGGGTGTTGACTTACAATTTTGGCCTGAATTCCAATGTCAGAAATTATGTCGCTTATGAATCTACAGATTGACATTCCTACCCACATCCATCCTAAGTTTGGACTTCTTTCAATTTTCCTAAGTTGTCCTAAGTAGTTTCCTCATTTCACTCAAATTTGTCTATCAATTATAATAGCTCTATTCTCTACAAAACTATTTAACATCATTGTTGTCTTTCAAAATTTCATAGGAGACTAACTGTGAGTGTGCTTTGGGACAAATGACTTATTATTAGCTATTTTTGCGGAAAGCATTAGCATATCATCAATAATGTTAACTTTTCCAGTCATAAGAATTCTTCAAATTAAAATGTCCAAATGCACAGGAGATATTTTTTAACTGAATAGAAAAATAACCATATGATATTAAATATCTGGCATGTTTAATAATAAAAACATTTTGAATTTTTTTTATAAATTTTAGTTTTTACATAGGTGTTCAAAATTTGATCCACCGTGCACCTGGAAATAGAATTTGAAATGGCTTGTGGATTCAAATATGTCCCACTTATTTTGAATGGTGTTCTTAAAAAGAATATTTGCCCTTTGCTAAACAAAGGGGTATTTCACATGCTGACTATTTCAAATTTGTTCTAATTTCGCATTTCTTTGTGTTGAAACTTGCGCACCTTTTTCTTATGCTTAGTCTGACTGGTTTGTGCTCTACATCACTCTTTCTTTTTTTCTTTACTCGAATGATTGTTGGTGAATGGCATGCTGCTGCAGACAATGGAAAATATTTTACTGCAACCAGACCTTTAGCTGCCTGAAGGCGAAATTATTTTGATATAAATATTTTATCTTCACTCATCATAATATAGAAGATGTAAGCATTAGTTACAGCTCAATCGAGCAAATAAAAAAACGTCTATACTTACCTTTGTGGCTTTTGTAATCCATTGCATAGATTTGTTTCAATTTGTCAAAATTATCCACGAAATTCATGTTTATGTTATAACACTGGGGAACAAATTTTAACTTTTTGTTCATTGACTTAGATTTGGGTGCGCTGAGCACAAAGTTTTACTCCGTTTTGCACTATCAGTTACTGGTTTTGTTCAACACATTTTCTCTTTCATCATATTCATAAAAGGATATTTTCTTAATACTTGCTAAGTCTTTTTGCAGTTGCATATTATATTACAATTATCTATTAGTAGCTATTTAAACTAATGTTTGTTTTATATTTCACGTTTTGAAAATAAGGAAATAAAATACCTCTACAAATTGACCAAACAATCAAGTAATATGTCCTCAAGCACTAGAAAATTCCTATGCAAAAACTCTCCTGATTCATTTTGCTACATATGTGGAAATTTTATATTTCCACATCAACGAGGAAATTTAACGAATTTCGTGAAAAAAGCTTACCTAGCTTATTTTTGCACTGTATGCATTGAAAGACTGTAACATTCAACGAAGGGTTAGGAGTCAAAAGTACTTTTTGGAGTACCGATGGTATGTTTATGATTTCATAAAACTATGTAACTTATTCATTTATATACTATAAATTACCTAAGTGTAATTGTAATTTAAGTACATAAACAACTTATAATAAAATTCGCTTTTGTTAAAGCCTCACATATGTTTTCCATTTCAGGTGTGGTGAGAGCCTAGTAAACATGCTTTGTCAAGACTTCGTGCTTCCCTAAGAAGAATAAACATTGTATCGAGTACCCAAATTTCGACACCTTAATACGACCTATGCTACATTCCAATGAAATTCCCATTGCAAAATTTAAAAGTCTGCCGTCTCATGAATTAGTTGAAGATGTTTCTGAAAATATTGTTATGCATTTTGAGTCAGACACCGAATTCGCCCCCAGCGTAGTTGTAAGTTAAAGTGGTCTGCAAAGGTTTAACCAGCCAGAATTGAATGATCTTGTAAGGGATCTAAATTCACCAATAAAAGCTGCGGAAATTTTAGCTTCAAATCTTAAACAGAAAAACATTTCATTTTACAGAAACAAAGAAAAATAACTTCTTAAATATTTTAGGACAGAGTATAGTTTAGTATATTGCTGCGGCTTCCTAGATTTGTTAAAGGAGATGGTAGTTTCAGTTTTCAATGCAAGTGATTGGTGCTGGTTTTAGACAGTTCCAACAGTGGCCTTAAGTGTGCGTTGCTGCATAATGGCAATCTATACAGACAGCTCGATACCAATTGGGTACTCAACAACATTAAAAGAAAAGTATGAGCATATAGAAACTGTTTTAAAACTTATCAAATGTAGAAATCACGAGTAGATCATATATGTTGACTTAAAAATGGTCAATATTCTTCTGCTAGGGCAACGAACTTAAAGACTGCTTCCTTTGCTTATGGGACAGCAGAGCTAAAGAAGAACATTATTCCAAATAAATCTGCCCAGCACGAACATCACTTACTGTCGGAGAAAAAAATGTAATTAATCCATCTTTAGTGAGCAGAGATAAAGTCATATTTCCTCCTCTGCATATCAAACTAGGGGCCATGAAACAAACAATATGTAAAAGCTTAAAATAAAAACGGAGAGGGTTTCCAACAGATAATTTCAAAATTCCCAACTTTAAGTTAGGAAAAAATCAAAGCTGGAATTTTCGACGGTCCACAAGTAAGAACATTAATTAATGACAGCAGTTTTTCTAATGTCATGAAAGAACGCGAAAGAAATGCCTGTTTCTTATTCGTGGACTTGATAAAAAGCTGTTAGGAAATTTTGGGGCAGATAACTACGAAGAAGTCGTAAGATAACCCAGGTTGTAATATGATCAGAAAAAATGCCTTTTTCGAAAGTCATCTTGACCAATTTCCAAGTAATTTAGGTGCTGTAAGTGACAAACAAGGGGAGAGATATTAAAATTATGGAGGAACGTTATCAAGGACACTGGGATTGCCACATGATGGCTGATTATCGCTGGTGCTGAAAAAGAGACCTGCCGTCAACAACCAAATACTTTAGAAAGTCCTATAAATGTAAATCTACCAGCGTGAAAGCTTCATATCTTTTAGTTTTGTTTTATTTTCTATCGTTATAATTTAATTCTACAATGGTTTGAACTGCATGGATTCATGAAAATTAGAAATGTTAACGCATTACTTTATTTTTAGTCCTAATTTTGAAAAAACTGGAAAATGGCGCATGGGCTGTTTACAAGAATCAGGACCTGATTGAGCCAAACCGAGATGAAATTCGTTTTCAGCGCACAAAAACTACTTACAATCAAGTGTCAGATATCATTCAATAAAATACGTATTCCCCAGTGAATCTTGAATTGCTTATGGACATGGTACTGTTTTGCTTTTTAGTAGCCTCATTTTGCTTTCTTTCGACATCTCCTACAGCTTCAGGATCATAGATATTTGAGAGTACACGTACTTCACTTTTTTCCATTCATTTTAATGCAACTAGTTTATCACTACTGCCATAGTATTCAAGATACTCTTTTTCCATTTTCTTTTCTTTTCTTTAAATTATAGAGATTTTGCGTGTCTCGTTGACAGTAACACAAGCTTTGGTCCATTTATCTTTCAAATCTTTCATTAGTTAATAACTGCTATAATAGTTATTAAAATAGAGTCTATAGTTTTTCCCTTCTAAGCCAGCAGGCAGTCTTCGTATTACTCTATCTGCTAGGTTTTTCTGAATTATTTCTCCCTTCTTTCCCCTATAAATATCAAATTTCAAGACGTAACCTGATTTATCAGTTAAAACTCACTTTTTGCAACCCCTTTTGATTGGCTTATCACGCACATATGTATTGTTTTATAGTGCTTCGGCCTTTAAACATAACCATAGATTCATCAATGGCTAGTATTTCACTGGGCTCTAGGCAATCCTAAATTTTCTTTGTAAAAAGTCTACAAAAGGACCTATCTTATATAATTTATTATAATTTGAAGAGTCATAGGAGAGGCATAAGAGAACTATAATTTAGGTGCTGGTGTGTCAAAATAAATCCAAATCAGTTCACAAACATCAGCCTACTTATGTATGGATCATTTAGCATAGGATTTGTGCCCCATTGGTCTCTGTAAGAGGGATACTTCTTGATACTCATAATTAGGTTTATTCCAAGAAAAGTCTTAACTTCAGCAAAAGTTAAAATTTACTTTTTACTTTGCTCTTGGCAATTAAGGATTTTTAAAAGTTATATGCACGAAAATTGGATTTAAAAATAGTAGACTGAAGTAATCATAAGGTGTTCTTCTTTGTATATTTTTAACAAAATCGATTGGACCACTATTAGCTTCAAATTGAATAAAACATCCGTTTTAACTGATTGAAACCCAACCACATTCGAAACAGGAGGACCACAGTAGCTACATTGCTAGGAATGCTTTATAGAATATCATCATTTGAATAGAGTGAAACAGTCATCATCGTTAGAAAATTTAATGTAATCAGAAGAATCTGATTCCATTTAACTTTAATCTGAATCTGTGCTAAGAAAATTTTAAGGTTTTTTATTTAGTTCATCCTTTGCTAATTTCCTTTTTCAAATATTTTTGTCAACTGTAGAGGAAAAAATAATAGCTTTATAATACATTAGTAGTAGGTATTAAATAAATATTTGTTTAAAAAATTTGTTTACATATTATTAAAATGTACTTAATTAGGCACGGCTTCCCTATACGTAACGTCTATCCCACGATTGTGACAACTTTTTACGCGATTGAACTTTTTTCTCCCGTTTATGCCTTGGCAGTCCTCCCACTGGATAAATTGGCAAACCTAACCCTAACCTAACTTAATATTGTTCAATCAGCGTTAGGTATTTTGAATTCGCGCCCCTAGTTATATCATATCTTCAATTTAAGTAACAAATATATATAAGTATCGTTGATAATTAGCTAAACCATTGTTAAAAATTTAAATTTGTTCGCCATAAGAAAATAGAGATCCGCCACCTAGCATGGTGGGACATTTTTTTATCTAATTATAGATAAACCATTAAGAATCAAAATATTTTAAATATTTCACAGCAAAAACAGAACATGAATAAGAGTAATTGCATATACATGTTAAATGATATTAATTATTTTCCATTAGGATAAAAATAACATAAATTTCTTGGCAAATTGCGTGGGTTAACAACTAGAATGGGTTGAACAAATAAACTAGCGAAAATAGAGTGTCGTGGTATAGGAAGGACCGAGTGATGGCTGGAGTTTGTACGTAGGGGTTGTTTACGTACGTCAAAACTCCTGGATTACGTTTTATCTCTAAGAGTGCTATATACAGTCGACCCTCGGTGATTCGCGGTTCGTCATCCGCGCCTTCAACTATCCGCGGAAATTTTGGGGGGGCCTTAAAATTCAAAATTTGCACCATTTTCCGACATGCGCGGAAATCTACGTACATAGTCGTAAAACGTAAGTGTTTGTTGGCTGAGACGAGATGATTCCAGCCAATTAGCGTTCAGATCTCATTCGCTCAACTACAGTATGTACAGTATATGTACCGATTTCCCGCGCTTCATTCAGTACGCTTGTGTCCCACGTGTGCGAGCGGTGATTTGTGTATTTGTCGTAATTTTGCGTGTTTTATTTCTCTCTTTTCCATTTTTTTACAACCTCAATAATTCTTGCTTTTTGCACCTTAATATTAACAATGCCTAAGCGCGCTGCATCGTCTTTTTTTTGTGTTGCTAAAGACATGCCTAAGCGCGCCAAGAAAGTGATGCGTTTGGAGGAGAAGGCGAAAGTGTTAGATAGGTTGAAAGAAAGCAATAAAAAGGCCGAAGTTGCTCGAGAGTTCGGCGTAAACGAAAGCACAATTCGTACTGTATGTGTATGAACATGACAAACATAACCTTTTGAATTAATATGGGGAGCGTATTACGATGTTTGGGAAGGGTTGGGTAACTATCCGCGGTTTTTCAATATTCACGGATGTTCGTGGTCCCTATCCCCCGCGAATATGGCGGACGCGACTGTATTTGATTATTATCTATTATTTCTTTTTTAATCTTTCAGGGTTTCTAGTGCCTTGCTTAGCGTTACAAGGATTGAATAAAAATATTTGTTAAAAAAACTAAAACTTTAATTAAAACAAAAAAAACATGAACCAACGAAACTTGATACCTTAAATACCCAAAATGAAATTCAATAAATTTAAGTGAGGCTTTCTAAAATGACATACTTGAAATTATAGTGATGGTTGACCCACAGCTCACTTTATTATAAAAAGTGTAAACGGACTTTACAGAAACGAAAACCCGGGTTTAAATACCTTCATAGCTTCCTACTAGAATCGGGTTTGAGTCTCACCTTGAACTCAATCGTTACGTCACCTCAGGAATGTTGTTGCCTGGATGACGCGTGCCGATTGTCCAGATGTGTTCGTACTGGCAAAATAGCTTTAAAGCCACGGAGGCCTTTGGCGTGTGTTGCAGATGGAGAGACTCACGCCTTCGATAGGAAATGATCTCACCACGAGGCAGTGAAAGAATGTTTCTTTCTTCTCTTCGGATTACTCTGGGTAATAATTCGCACTGGCTAGCGATGAGCCAATGCCGGAATCCTTTGACTCAGGGGAGTTCTAGAGGAAGTTCACTCGGGGGTCTTCCTCAAGGGTGAGGACTATCTCTGTGCTTTGGGATACACCAGGATAGAGGGGTTTCTCTGAAGAGGGAAAGTTGAACTTGCTTCTTAAATCAAGTTAACTAAAAGTTTGGTGTGACCACCAGGAACTGACTCGATGATGAGCTTCTTATTAAGTTCCGGTATTCCTCAAGGGCAAGGACTATCTCGGTTTTTCGGGATACACTAGAATAGGGGGATTTCTCTGACGAGAGTAAGTTGAACTTGATCAAGTTAACTTAAAGTTCGGTGTGATCACCAGTAACTAGCTCGAGGATGAGCTTCTTCTTAGTTCCAGTATTCCTCAATAGCGAGGACTATCTCGTTGCTTTGGGATACACCAGGCTATGGGGGCTTCTCTGAAGAGAGTAAGTTGAACTTGATTCTTAAATCAAGGTTACTTAAGGTTCGGTGTGACTACCAGTAACTAGCTCGAAGATGAGCTTCTTCTTAGTTCCTTCTGTTGGTAGCCCAGGCCTCTTGCCGGGAACTTCGTTGCCTTGATGATTAACGTAATCTTCCTCGTTTTCCAAAGATATTTGGTTTTATACGTCGCCACCCCACTGGGGTAGGGGCAGGAGGGAAGGAATGCGTGGACAAGCCGCATGAAGTCTCCTCCTCCGACGGTTTTTCTCAGGGCGTCGTACAGCTGGCCCAGAGGGACCTTCTGGCTTTAGGGCGACGCTCCTCTAATTTCACCTATGCGGTGAAATTGAATATCATCTCTTGGGGGAAATCTTGCTGATCTTAACTGATGTTGCGGTCTTGGGACCAACCTGAGCTGATTAGCGCATTATGTGGTCTCGGTCGGCCGTTCAGCTTTTCATCGAGACGAAGGGCGAGAAAAAGGTGGTAAGGGATAGGGCTACGGCATCTACACTGCCAAGATACTGTGGGTGACGACCAGCGGCTCACTCGTGAAGGGGGGGGGGGGCATCTATTCCCTCACATACCTCCCTTCGAAGAAATTAATGGGGGGGAATATAATGAACAACAGAAACAACTAACTAAACCTACTCGACAAAAGCAAAGTTGCATGTTTTTTGAATTTACTACTGCTTATCACGACTAACTGGAGTCAACCATACTCTTAACTTAAATTTCTTTGAATAGTGCGCACGCGCGCGCGCATACAAAGGCAGTGGATAGAAATAGGCCTCGCGAGCCTACTAGGGGTTTGTTTTCCAAGACAATTTAACATACAAACAAAACAAAACCTAATTCATCGATTAAACACAAAAAAGGAGCCTGGCTCGAAAGTGGTATCTAACCAGCTACTTTCTTACATTTCTAAACTTTTTAAGAACTTAAATTCAAACACTAACTACGAACACAAAAAAAATTAACACATGGTTTTACGATTACCGGGTGCTGAAATAACCTTTCAAAACCTGACCCATTCCCAATTCGAAACCATCTGTCACAATGTGGCTCTAGGGCTACACTCGAGAACTTCATGATACTTAATGCAGTAAGAAATATCTCGGACCTTTACCTGCTAGAGTCAATTTATATTACAAAACTTCAACCAAGTCTAAATAATAACTCATTATCTGTCTCATTAAATATAGTGACTCATTAAAAACATGCTAATTTGTTAAATAATTTCACATTGGTATTTTAAGGGGGGGGGGGGGTGCACGAATAAAATTCACTGTCAATTATTTTCCTTCCTATTTTTCAGAAATTCCCTCGTTGGTTTAGTTTTTTTTCATCCATATTTCTAATGTAATCAATTAGTCTCAAATTTAATATTCATGTTTCACAATTATATTACATGTGTTAACTTTTTATGTATACATTTAATTCTGTATTTTGTATTCTTTCTTTAGCACTGATGATTGGAATAGTTATAATCCTGAAATGTTGGAAATAAATGTTACGAGGCATTTACGGCTTTGTCCTGGTCATCCTGTTTATACTTCGCTTGAAGTTTGCGTCCATCAATTCGTTATATATATATATATATATATATATATATATATATATATATATATATATATATATATATATATATATATAGTGAATGATATCACATTGGCGTAATGTTTATCAGTAAAAGATAATGGTAAACCACAATATCTGAATCAAGATTTTATTTATAACTATCGGACTAGTTTCGGCAAGATGACATTTTCAACTAATAATTAAGAAACTATGCAAGGAACAGAGTATATATAAGGTAAGACACCTCCTAAACAGAATGAAACAGTAGGAAATAATCTGGGGAAAACTCGAGTGAATCTGGCGCGGAAGACAAGCTAAACAAATTAAAATGGAACTAGAAACAATCTGGAGAGTTGCTAATCTCCGAGACTCATTGTATCCGGAGGTTAAGAAATTCGATTGGTGACTTTATTCGATATATATTGGTTAAATTGTATTACCCTTCAGATAAATTGAAATTATCAACTTTGTTCATTATGTTGTATTCCGTAATTCTTCTCTCAATATAATTGTTTGATTTATAAATGATTTTTTCAGGGTTAAAATCAATTCTATGGACGTGCGTTTGCATGTGCGTAAAGAGACTTGACGAAGTCGTACACCTTCTGATATCAGCAAAAGGTTCTTTCATCCTCTTAATAAAGTGTCCTCACTCACCGATGTATGTTAATTTGCAATTATAGCATGGTATACTGTAAACTACAGCATCGAGATTGATTGGGCGCAGTCTAGTCAAGGATTCTTGAATGGTATTGGAATATTTAAATGTAATATTTATGTTATTTCCATTCGCATAAGATTTAGAGGAGCCAAGGCTGGAGCATATGGGAAATTAATAAAAAAATTTTAATCATCCCTTTGTGGTGTAGAGGTAGCATAGAAGTTTTTTCGTGCTTTGGAATGACATCTATTTACGAGGTGAATTGGATATTTTAGTTCAATCAAATTGCAGATAAGGTCGTTAATTTCATCCTGAAGGAAGATTGGGTCGCACGGTATGTAGGCTCGGAGAAAGAGGAAAGAAATAACAGATATCTCAACGAATTTGTCATGTAATGAGAAAAAATGTATGTAAGCATTTGAAGTGGTAGGCTTTCGATAAACTGAGCACTGGATATGATTATTTAAACGTTGGCTATTTACATCTAGAAACGGTAGAGAATTGTTCTGTTCCCATTCTACTTAGAATTTTATCGCTAGGTGTAACGAATTAAGGTTGTTGAAAAATTCATTGAGATTGTTATTGTCTTTGGGCCATGCTGACAGGATATAGTCTACATATTGGAACCAGATAAGAGATTGGGAATGGATCCTAGGAAGGAGGGTCATTTCATAGTTTTCCATAAATAGATTGTATAAGATGGGGGAAAGGGAAATACCCATACTTAGGCCATATATTTGGCGAAAAAACTTATCTTCAGTTGAAAATACATTATTCGTTACACATAAGCACACTAATTTAATAATTTTAGGGATCGGTAAACGTAGGTCAATATCTAAATTAGGAAGAAATCTCAATAACACGTCAAGTGCTTCATCAACCGAAATTTGGGAACCAAAGTATTTACTTCAAAGCTTAACAATTTTGTACCACTGAGGTCAAGATTTTTAATTTTGGAAATAAGATCCGATAAGTGGATAATTTGTGAGTGAGAGATTTTACCCACCACATTTGATAAGATTTCAGGATAGCTTATAACTATGGGAGTTAATGAAAGAGATAATTGTTTTACCTCAGAGTTCTCGATGTAGGGAGGGTGGGAAGCTACTGCTTCTACCTCGGGATGCTGATAAAGGAGGACTGGTTTTACTTGAGGGTTCTCGATGAGAGAGTACTGGCGCGAATTCCACGGAAGAACGGCCGTTTTAAGGAGCAGCCAATTGACTGGGGCGATGTCTACAGCGGAGAGATTCTAACCGTCGGTAACCGAATAAGGCACAGAGGATCAGACTCTAGAACGTAATGTGCCTTCGTGAGCGGGGGTGCTGTACTAACTATCCAGCGGAAAATCTCCAGTTATATAGGTGGTCGGGGGGGGCAGCGAAATTGCCTAGGGCCACAGCGTGCTCTCCTGGAATTTGAAGTCCTAGGCTTTCGGCTGAGAGGGAGGGGGGGCCGAGATAAGGAGCCGGTCGTGTCACGACTATGGGAGGCGAGCTTAAATCGCCCACGGGCCACAGCGTGCTCTCCTGGGATTTGAAGTCGCCGGCTTTCGGCTGCGAAGTGGGGGCGGTCCGAGATAAGGAGCCGGTTGTGTCACGACTATGGAAGGCGAGCATAAATCGCCCTCGGGCACAGGCAAAAGGCCTCGCAGGATAAACACAACTGGTTTATTAAAGTCATTTTCACCCGATTCCTTCCTTGCTTTTCACGCTCTTTGTCTCAGGGCTAAGGCCACGTGGTTCTTCTTAGGGTTCAAGGTGGACCTCTAGATACTATTAGACCCTATTCCTCCACAATAGTATTACTGATATTATATAGATACCTAGTTGTAATTTTCTTAATATAATAGCGTGATTTTAATTTCATCATTTGACTTTTTTTATTCCTCTTTTCGCCTCATAATTTAGTTATTATTTTAGTAAGAATATATGAGCAGCCCTGAAAAGATTAATGAGGCTCATTTCTGGAATCCTATTTCCCTAGATTTAGGTCTTTTTATCATAAATCTGAGCCCATCATCATCGTCCAGTTCAACGCATAAAATTAATAATTTGCGCCAAAAAATGACCAGGATTTTGACTTTCGACCTGATTTTGAATTCATTACAAGAATCACTTCGTAAAAGAGGTCTAAAGGTCGTTGTAATTGATGAATAGATTTGTAAGTTAAGAGCTTCTGATGCAAAGTTTATAAATATATATATAAATATATATATATATATATATATATATATATATATATATATATATATATATATATATATATATATATATATATCGGTATATGTTGGGAGCAGCTTTTCATCTATACATGTTTTGTTAAACACCAGGTTTTATTTTGATTTTATCAATTTTATTTTGGAAGGTTCCAACTGGCGAATTCAGTTTTTTGTATCTGGTTGGATATTAAAGATCAGTTGACGAAGATCTATTTAATTTTTTACAACTAATTTGATTTTTAGCTGTGAGCTCTCGCCTTTCTTAAGGCATCTTTAGACGGAAGTCTTTGTTATTAATGAAGCTGCGTTGACTTGGTGTTTCCTTGGTTTTGTCTCCTTTACCGGTGAGGTAGCTCATTGCTGATCGTGAGCAGCGAAGAATGAAATTGATTTTCGTTCCTTGGTACTCTTATAGGTTAAAGTCGGGAGACCTTGTTCCTTTAGCAGAAAAGGTGAAGTACTCGCTCGGAATTGGTGCGTTGGGTGTTAAGTTTTGTGTCCATCTCTTTAATGAGAAGAGCCTCCAAAATCTTTAGGCGGAGAAGGTTAGGGTTTCTTCTGAGTATGGTAGTGTTTTCGATCAGAGTTGCTCTTTTAATTTGTGAGGTATGCTTTCCTTTGTAATGTGTTTTTATTCTTCCTTCTTGCAAATGCATCGTTAGGTGCAGGCTGATGCTACTAGTGCTCCTACCTCTATATTAATTATTTGGATGAGGTTTACAGTTCTCATGGGGGAATTTGAATTTTTATACCACATTTGTAGCCTTTAAGATCGATTGCTTTTCGCGAAGGTTGTTTTCCATTAATGAGTTTCCTACTTTTGTGTTTTTATAATTAACTCATAAGGATAACTTGTTATTTTCTTTGATAATGTTAGTTTTTATGATATCTTGTAGTATTCTTTCGTCTGTTTTGTAAGCATCCGTCATTTGGTTCTTGTAGTAGAGTGGTATTCGATTTTCCTTTTTCTTTTCCCTCCGCTACCTCAAACTTGGAGTTGAGAATTTTCTTTTGTAATTTGTCAAATTCTCTGTTTGAGTAGCCATTATTGATCAGGATCTGTTTTGATCTTAGATATTCTTCATCAAGTGCGGTCCACGTTGAGCAGTTCTTGATGGCTCTTCTTATGTATGAGCGAATTACCGATTTTTTTACAGTTCTCCATGCAATTACTTTTGGCGTTAAGGAATGGACCGAAGTCTGTCCCTTTTCGATAGACGGTGGGGGTATATTTTCCGTCGCTGTTTTGTTTTACGTCTACGTCCAGGAAGGAAATACGGCCGCTTACACTTAATTCTTATGTAAATTTAAAAACAGAATGGTATTCTAAGGCCCTTTTGAGTTGTAGTAATTAGTGTTCATCATTAACAAAAGATGTATATAAATATATATATATATATATATATATATATATATATATATATATATATATATATATATATATGTGTGTGTGTGTGTGTGTGTATACCACGTAAGGAAAAATGAAAGACTGGTTAGAGTTAGTACTTTCGTCATCTTCACATTTTCAAAATCACAATGGTTTACAAGATAAAGACCCTATCCTTCTTTCTTAAATCGGACTTATCAGAGATCATAAAAAATCGGACCTCATACGGAACCTTGCTCTGTTATACGGTGTATCTCTATCTTGTAAACCATTGTGAGTTTGAAAATGTGAAGACAACGAAAGTACTAGCTCCAACCAGTCTTTCATTTTTCTTTACGTGGTATACACAAATATATATATATATATATATATATATATATATATATATGCATTTTACGATTTGATAAGTGCAATACCTCTTTCTGCTGGATCGTTAACAATCATTAAGTTAATAGCTCGACGCTGAAATTCTTGAAAGCACGTATTCTTTTACCAAGAACTTGGGTTATTCCTTAGGTTTTGAGTTATCACTTCATACAAGTCCAAATCCTCGATGTTTTTTTTAAGATTCAATCGGCGAACAACTTTGATGTTTTCATTACGTTGGAGATTGGAGACCATCTTCTGTTTGGTCTCAGCATTAATTCTATGATCGAAAAATGCAGGACAAACAAGATGTTCTGCAAGATACCAAAGGTGTCTTTGAAAGGCTGTGATTGCTTCTTTAGATATTCTCTGACTTGAGTACTTTTGCAAAGTTTTAAGAAGCAGCATGAAATTTAAAAGAGCATCAATTCACAATGGGCTTCATTCCAAAAACGCGAGTAGACCAAAGCAATAAAAAGAGAGATCTCTGTAATATTGGCCTTTTCACGTTCCGTTAGTTTCAGTTGATGCTTAAACAAGTATATTTTCAGGACATATATAGCCTTAGCCATCCAGTGTGCATGATGAGTCACTCTTGGGGCTCTTAATGTAAATTTTTTCTTATCAATGCCCCCAAGAAAGATGAGACTGACTCGCAGCAATTCTTCATAATCGTCACGCAACTGACCAGATTTCAAAGCTTCCTGAAAATATGGGACCATTTCTTCTCGAAGATTTTGCATTACTGGCTTGACGAATAAAACGCTATCCGCCTCTAAAAAAGAATCCTTTTTAAGTGACGAACATTGTTCTTTAAAACGTTCAAAGAGAGTCCTCTTGGGACCAATTGTAGGCCCAAGTAAAAAATTGCAAGCACGTGACAACATAATTTCGAAAATAAGATGACGGCACGCAATCCAAACAAGCTCCCTTTCTAATACTTTCTCAATTATGGTACAGCCTCCTTTTTTTTGGCCTGTATTTGATGCAGTTGTGTCAAATACAAGGCCTTGAACTTCTTCACGAAGATTCCAGTCATTAATTGATGAAATGCATGCCATAGCCTATTCTTCTCCTGTTGCTCGTGTTATTTTTAGCACACCAAGAAGTTTTTCCATTCCATTTACAGAAACTATTGCAATTCGTTCTACTGCTTCCTTTGCCCCATAAATAGCAGGTAGTAGTTTTCCATCTCAGTGAAGAAGGATCGGTTTTTCAACAGATAACGAAACTTTATCTTCATTGTATGTTGCCACTCTTATTTGCTTTTAGGAACGTCATATAGAACTCCTGGAAAGTGTCATAACTACAATATCCTGACCCAAGGCTTGTGCTATTGATCTAGCAACCATTGTTGTTTTTCTATGCGTAATATTTGCACAATCAAGAACAGCAGCAACACCTGAAGTTGTAAAGATATTTTTTGAATTTGAAAGACTACATTGCGCATTCTTTTTCTAGTTGAAGAAGGTGGACAAAACTCTTTGTCTGCCGCAATTAAACTTTCTCCTTCAGATGATGATGACTCGAAATCTGCATGAGCAGCAGCCTCTGCTTGATTTTTAGAAGTATATACTTTTTTTGGTATTGTAAAGCCTTCCCATGTCGATAGCTTTTGCTGGATTCCTTGGCTGAAGTAATCTTATCACGGCACGACATACTGCAGGAGAAAATGTTCTCTCTGTGCATCAACAGAAATTGGCGGTCTTCTTCATTTTTTATCATATTTAAAGCATATTTTGAGGCTAAGTGAAAAGGTTTTGAAAGAGTAGATTCGAAACTACGCTTATTCATTCTACATGAGTAAAGTTCGGTTTTGCGGTTCTTCTTCAAAGAAAGGTATTCTTCATACACCTTGAGAGCTTCCTAACGCAAGAGTTTATTCGCTGTGTGGGAATTCGGGCTCTTTCCCATACTTTTTTGCAAGCGAGGTTGTAACTTTGTTTCAAATTCATTGACTCCACTTGATTGTGGTACTGAACAACACGAAGCACAGCACCACATGTTGGTAGGTTTGCATATGAAAGCTTACTAGTAGGATGTCCTAAAAGCCAGACTGCCGCAGATGAATGAGTACTTCCAGCCATAATCTGAAACAACAGAAATAATTATTTATTGCAACTGAGTGAGCTCACGGTTCCTCTCCATTTATTTATACTTAGAAGATATTTTTTTATACTCTAAAATATCTAAATATTCAATATTCATGAAAAAATAAGCTTTCATTTGACATAAATAAATAGGCTCCTGTGTTTGTAAAAAATTGCGGCAGTCATGCTTAATTAAAATATATATATATATATATAATTATATATATATATATATTGTGAATTAAAATATTAACATAAAGTGCGTTAACATATAATTCTAATATTCTTTAGGTAAGTCTGATATTGATAAAAAACTGAAAATTATCTATACACTGAATAAACAAAGTATATTACTTACCTAAATAATTATATATATACTTGTATAAACCAGCACTTGTATTCACTTGTATTACGTCAACTGTTAAACTTCAAACTGCAAAAGAACAATTAATCAATCCTCGCTGACTTATATAGGAAATAGTGCGATTACATCACCATTTGAAACGAAGGGGCGTTATTGAGTCATCGCTTTACAAATGGGCTCAGAAATCAACAAGCTGAAACAACAATTATTATTGCATCATACGCCGAATATGTGAATGTCATTCCACTTTTCAGGTAATGCAATACCTGGATTTTTTTGGCGAATTATTGTAATTCATAATTAATGAGTTATCAATGACAAATATATGATAGTATATTAGTAACAACGAATAAATGCCTACTATTTAAAGTTCCAATATTTTGACTGAAATTTAAAAGTATGGAGACACATAGCGACCTCTAAATATTCACCAATTTAGTCAATATTTTGCATCAGCTCTTTTAACATCTCATAGCATAATTTTAGCTATGTGGAGAACATTTCCAACTAATTTCAATTTTTTACATATATTTTTGGACCACCCTAATGGTACATACATCAAAATAAAAATTGTATAAGGCAGGTAAGGTTGATACGTCGGTCGTGGGGATCCACGCGGTGCGGGCCGCGCGGCTGCCAGCGACGAATGTTTTGAACTGCACAAAGCAGTCGGCCCACACGGCACCAACTCTCATCTGTCGCAAAAAAATCGACGATCGAGCCTGTGTTTACGACCGTCGGGGATCAGACGTTATGGTAAGCCCCACTGTCGGGGTTCAGACACGTCAATTACCATTTTTTACGACTGACGGCCGGAATCTGGCGGCCGGTTCGCGGCAGCATCGTCCGACGGAGGGTAATTAACAACCAGCGGGTAGCCATTCCCGACATCCTCTTACCGAAGCCGACCATCCTCTCGCAGCAACTTCAGCGTCTACAGGAGCCCTCCACCAGCTTTCAGCGCCTTCAACGCCTACAGGAAACCTCAACCAACTCCCTCTGTGCTCCCATGCCACTCTGCCCGTTTCCTGCCACCCTACTATGAAGAGGAAGGACTTGAAAAATCTGCGGAGGAGTAGTTTTACCCAACCTGCTACTACCACCACTAGTTATACAACTTCGCAGGCAGCTACCCCCATCACATATAAGAAACGAGTACCAGGACGACCTGTTTTCGCTCATCAGGGAATTGTGGCGTCCTGAGTTCCCTGTCTCCGTAGACAGCAATAATGGCCCGCCAGGTATCTGGTTCAATGTGGATGAGGGTATTGTGGGAAACTCGAAAGGAATATTGCAGGATCTTGTATGAAGCACCCATAGCGAGGAAACGTAGGGTAATGGTAACACGCAGGCCAGGAGGAATAGGTTTGCGCTAGAACGTATGTTTCTTATTAATGAGGGGCGTAACACGTTCTACTATCTCATCAAACAGTTGGCGTTCTATTCTCGTGAAGTTCTTGTAAAGTTTTAGACATTCTCAGGACCACTCTTGCATTACGTTGTCGTAATGACCATATTCCATTCGTTGTTGCAGATAGGGTCCCAAAAATCGGGCCGGCAATCGGGACCTGAAAACAAATACGCATTGTAACACGACTATGATTTAACAATCGTACAAGGGCGGCGCAAGGTATATGACAGTCGGACCATGTTGACGATCCAGATGGATGGGGGACCAACAGACCCTTCACTCACGCATGTACAACAATCAGAAATTTAGACGTGCGGGAGACATCAGGAGACAAAATAATAGTTGTTTGACCCCAGGATAAGGCCCTCTTTAATTGCGATCAAAGCAGTTGCTTCCTGCTTCAGTGTGCTTGGTTCGAATCCCACCCTAGTACGGATTTTTCAAATTAGGATATAAATTTTTTCGAATAAAAATTATCTCGTTTTCTTTTTATTGCGGTATGCTTGACATATATATATATATATATATATATATATATATATATATATATATATATATATATATATATATATGTATAACTGAATCACGAAAATAAGGAACGTGAGGAATTTATGAATAACGTTACAGCCATGAGGAAAATGAAACCACGGAGAACTGTGAAGCCTTTCGACTCAGTAAAGGACCATTAGTCAAAAGGCCTCGCAGTTCTCCGTTGTTTCATTTTCCTCTTGGCTGTAACGTTATTCATATATATATATATATATATATATATATATATATATATATATATATATATATATATATATATATATATATATATATATATATATATATATATATATATATATATATATATATATATATATATATATATATATATATATATATATATATATATATATATATATATATATATATATATATATATATATATATTTCATGAACGCGAAATAATGATGAAATAAATAATGAATCCAGCAAACCGCCAAAAACAGAAAAACAGGATAATTCTTCTTCGGTAATGTTATTTCCTAATTCACGAAAATTCCGTACAGGGGTAGGATTCGAACCGTGCACACTGAGGCAGCGAGCAACCGCTTTGATCTCAATTAAACCGTCCCTTAGACCAATAGTTTCCAACCGATTTTGGCGCATGGCCCCCTTAGGAACCTTATTTTTTCCTGTGGCCCATAATCATTATTTTCAGTAGGTAATATGCAGTTTAACTCTTCTTTAAAGGATAAAGGATATTAAACTATTTGTATTCAGGTACAATTTTATTTGTCACATATATAGGACTATAAACATAACTAAAATTAAACAGTGATTAACAAAAATGTAATACTCTTTTAAAATAAATAATTAGTCTTACAAAAAATAAAATCCTTTAGCAAAATGAAATAAATATATCATCAACTCTTTATTCATTCAATGCGATCCTTGTGCTTCATGCATTTTCACAAGTTTTTCAATATCAGGATCTATAGTTGTTAGAGACAGACGAAGATCACCTCTTCTTACTATTTCTAAGCGGCTGCGAGTTTTTGATAGGAGGTGCGACACTTTCCTTCAACCCGACTCAACCAGATAAGAAGTAGGAAAAGCAATAAAATATAATTTTACTTCGTCCCAAAGCAATTGGTATTTCATAGCAATTTCATGACTTGTCCATAAGTTCCTGACACCATGCTTAAATCTCCCCAGAGAAGTTTGATCACTCTATAACTCAATGAGGCTTTCTTGTAATCTGATATTCCAGGTTGGGTGGTAGACCCATATTCCAAATGGGTCTACCATCCAACCTGGAATGTCCAGTTGTAGAAGATCTGTGAACCTAACTTCCATATCACTATGCAATTTCTCCAAATGATCAATTTATACTAAAATATCATCTTTCAACTCAGTCTCAATAGTGCGGTGGGTTGGAAACTGTATCAACTCTTTTCGCCCCATATTTGTCTTGAACAGCTTAATTTTCCCCATAAATGCACAAATAGACTCTTTGCAAGTTAAAATATTTGCATTTTTACCTGGTAGCTGCTTGTTCAAGATATTTAGCTTTTCAAATATATCTGTAAGGCAGAATATGTCATATTTGGCAGCAATGATTCTTACTCCGAGCTGCTCACCATCCAGAAATAACACAACACTATCCCAAAGTGCAATGAAGCGATTCAGACAATTGCCCTTAGAAAGCCATCGCACATCTGTATGCAAAACTAGGCGCTCAAACCCTTCTTCATTGGTAGCACAGAGTTATCGGAAAAGACGCTCTTAAAGTGGATTTAACTTGATAAGGTTGACTGGCTTGATTACACTATCAAGTGAATCTTTCAGACGTCCTCCTAGGTTTTTTGCAATCAGATGTTGACAGTGGAAAACACAGTGTATGCAAAAAACTTTAGGTACAGCCTCTTTTAAATGTGCAGTAAATCCCCTATATCTACTTACCATAGCAGCGGCGCCATCAGTTGCACAAGCCATAATATTCTCAAGTGGAATATCATTTTCTTTAAAAATTGTTTCACCTTTTGTATCTGTCAAAAGGCTGCAGGAAAAAAGCATTTCTTCTCTGAGTTGATCTTCATCCCAAAACCTAACATACGCCATGAGAAGAGCTTCGTTATCACGTGATAAAGTTTCATCAATTTGTAATGCAAAGGTCTTTACTTGTAAATGTTTAATGAGTTTTTCATCTACATCCTTTACTATTTCGTCAATACGTCTTGATAATGTATTGTTGCTCAGCGGAATGACTTTAGTGATTTGGGGGAATTTTGTTGCATGACAGTTGAAATAACCACAGATACTGAAGGCAAAATCAATTCTTTGCCAATAGTATAAGGTTTTCCCGATTTCGCTATTAGCTTGTAAATGTCATAAGATGCAATTAAACCTTTGTCTAGTTTGGCCGCTGTTTTGCTAAATATATCTTTAATAGTGCTCCTTGCTTGGAAATCATCCCGCAGCTTTTTAAAGTGATCTAATGTTTTGTCTTTTTTGTCCTTGTGCTTATTCTCTGAATGTATTTTAAGCTTACTTGGTCGCATACTATCATTAGAAAGTGTAACCATACATAAAAGACACAATGGCTGTGTTATATTGTCTGGTGAATGTATAAAACCATAAGCTAAATACTCACTAGAGTATTGTGGACATTTTTTCTTCGTCGCCGTAGCCATGGGTAATCCGTGCAGAAGAAATTTAATATATTACATTTTAGAGCTAAAGCTCACCGCAACAAAATTAAAGGCGCTTATCTCAGCGGCGAAAAAGGAAGAGTATTTGTGAAAAAAGACCCAGAAACAACGTCCATTTCCTGTGCAGTGCACTGAGTCTGTGCCCAACACCAACTCCTATTACAGTCGGCCACGAAAATTTCAGACATGTCCAATAAATAGAAACACTCGTAAAAATAACTGCATTGAAAATTTTTCTTTTTTTGTGTTAAATACTTGCCCTTGATGGTAAATATTTGACACCAAAAAAACAACGGCAAAACAATGCAACTATTTTTATGAGCGTTTCTATTAATTGGCATATCCGAAATTTTCGTTGTTGATTGTACATCCTGGTACTCTGTACCAGTACCTAAATGCAAAACAGCAGAAATGTACTCTCTGAGGAGGGTAGATTTGCATTAATTTTAGTAATATATTATATGTACATATATATTACTCAAATTAATGCAGATATAATACGATAAGTACAATCATCAGAATCTAAGATTAAATGCTTATCTCGTAAATAAGCCCTAAGTGAAACCGAAGTGAATAAAAATGACTTAGTGTAGGCCTAACAATGGAACACTTTACTTACAAACAAAAATGTTCAGTTATTTACTTATAAAAGTCATATTTTATTGTGTTTGTGGCAATCTATTATATTTTTAAAAACTAGCAAAATTACTACAACTTCGCAGTATTAGGGTAAACAAATAAAAGTTACTTACATACTATAACGCCGAACCACTTGATAAACAGACTCTAAGGATTTAAAGTTCCACCGGAAGTATTTTCATCACGCCAACAACGGTGCCAGGCGCATAACGATCAAGCGCACAATTGAGTGCGCCGCAGACTAAGTTTGTAAGATGAAAATATTTTGTACAGATTAATGTAAATCCTATTATGCTAATGAAATATTTCAAAAAAGGGAAAATATATGTAGTAATATTTTTAAAATGTAATTCAACTGCATAAATTAAAATTAGGTACTGCCCTAACTATAATTCAGGCTTCAATAGGGTTGAATCCTGTGGCCCCCTTCATGGATCTGTGGCCCCTCTGAAGCTTAAAATTTTCCTGTGGCCCCCTTTAGATGTGTCATGGCCCCCAGGAGCGAAACCCTGCCTTAGACCACTCGGCTACGCAGAGGACAAAAATCTTCCGAATAAACAAGCATTTAAGGTACGCTTCGCAAGGTCGATCGAGGGTATGAAAGAGAGAGAAATTAATAGGGAATTCATTCGTACGGTTTAATTGCGAGCAAAGCGGTTGCTCGCTGCCTCAGTGTGCACGGTTCGAATCCTACCCTTGTACGGAATTTTTGCGAAGAAAAATTATTCTGTTTCTTGTGGTTTGCTGGATTCCTTTCATCATTCTTTCGCGTTCATGAAAGATTTATACATTGTATATTCGCCGTGTGTTTACATCAATTCTCCTTTGTCCTTTGAATTCCCTATTAATTTCTCTCGCTTTCATAGTCCTGATCGACCTTGGGTAGCGTTAATCGGGTGTATGGTTTTCGAAAAGATTTACCCTGAGCTAAATATTGCTTCAGTACGTCTCATTGACATCTCTAATGGATATTCGTTTATCTGTGCGAGGGAGGAGGACACTGAAGCCCTCACTTCCCCGTGTGCCACGGAAGCCCTACTCAAAATCAACCATAAACCACAAACGCACCCACAAATACGCTCTCATATTAGCATTATCTGCCGCCCTCTTGACCCCTAAGTTGGAGAACACTCTGCTGCCGAAATAACTGAGGAGATTCTTCGGAATCACTCGTGGGTGAAAGTAGCCGAAGTGGTGAAATTTAAGAGCTACACACACGTTTTCAAAGTAGTCTTCACAGAAACAACCATGGCGATAAAAGCAAGAGAAACTGGCCTCCTCCTTTTTAATGTCCGTGTCTGCTCCGAGCAGATTAAACGGGAGGAATTTATTCACCTCCAAATTTACCTCCGGTGCTACAGGCACAACCCGCACACCACTGTCACTTGCCTTAACTTTGATATTGTATTCTGCTTCGTGTGCGCTCAACAAAGCCATTCCTGGAGTGATTGCAACAATACTATCCATAAATGCGTTAATTGTGGTGGCCCACATAAGACTATGGCTATGGTGAGTCCTATCAAAAAGGAACAAATCAAAATAGCAAAAGAAAAGGGCAAAAAAGAGGAAGAAAGGAAAGTTAACGCTACTTATGCGAAGGTTGCTAAGGCAGTGGACGCAGAAAGTAGTGTGGCCCCTAAACCTACTTTCCTGCAAATCGAAAATGAATAATCATCCAAAATAATGTGTTTCATTTATTATGCACACATTCCCAACCTGATCCGGCCTGGTACCTTCGCGAAGGAGTTGAATACCATGCTCGTAAAAAACTGCATGGAGGAAATGTGGTTTCCTAAAAACTCTCCATTGAATGAGGTCCTTAGAGTAAATCTCCAACCACAGAACGAGAAGAGCGGCCACAAACCCCAGGCCTTGAGTAATGACCTTGAACGGGATCCTCGAGTCCAGGCTATGGCTGCCCGGAAGCACGCTCCAAACAAACACACGGAAAGAAACACAACAGAGAAAACTCAAACAGATTCACGAGTCGAGCGGGAGGAAACCCTGGCTGTAAGATCCTAGAAGGTGGATCATACGTCTCCTCCTCAAAAGGCCTCGCAGTTACGTCGACCGAGTAGGTCCTCGTCATCGAAAACTCGGGAACCCAGGTCCATGTACTAGTCAAAGATGATTAACCTAAGGGTATATGCTGCCGAAGGGAACCAGTTTCCAGACGAGGCGGGCCCAGATGATATAGTTAATGGCCTAAGGGCCATACAGTACAAATGGGACTACACGGCCGACATACCAGAAGACCTAGTTAAACGAGCTCTTTTCAGAGGACTCGTCAAATTCTCAACAGACACTTACGTTGTTCTCTCGGAAGCCGAGTTTTGAAAGAAAAGATCTGGCAAGGGGAGAACCCCACAAGGTTCCCCCATAAGAGCTAAAGTGGAAAGCGAATAAAACACACACCTACTAAATACCACTACGCTACAGTGCGAGTGTAGTATCTAAGGCCACCCGTAACTTGAAGAAGATCTTACTGAAAAATATCACCAAGCCTCTTGACAGATAACAAACCCAAAAATATAACCCCAAATTACCACAAAACCCACAAATTTGACTAACCATAGTAATGGGCTCATACCCAACCACTACAAAAGCTTGGATTTAAGCCAGCTTTGACATAAAAAACCCTAAGTATACATACAATACCAGTGATACTCTTTGACCAGGGATCTTAACTCTCCACTAAGTTACTGACTCTATATGCTATACCTATTTTTGCTGGAAATACCCTTCCACCAGGGAAACTAATCTTTCAAACTCATTCTAAACTTATCTTTACTATCATTCTCAAAACCCTTTCGCCACTATTGCCTCTAACCTTTATCCTACTAATCTATATTTTTCTGTCTTATTTATGTCCAATGTGATTCCATTTCTGTTCATTCCTTGAAGATGACCGATCACGATCGAAAGACGTCTCGGAATAAAATATGTCTTTTGCGAATGGTTTTTCTCGCCAACAAGACCCAGACAAGAAACCTGTAAGAAAAATAAAAAATCAATAACGCTGCCACTCCTGTGGACTTTAACAGTAAATGTATACAATATGGTCTCTAACCTAATTATATATATATATATATATATATATATATATATATATATATATATATATTGTGTCAGCAGATTCACATTCTCTTGGTCTGGGTATATCTTGCTTCTACTTTTAGTTCATAGCCACTTAACGACTCTATGACTCCAACAAGCTACGTTTCGTCTCTGAGTGCCTTCGTGGGACAAAACAATAAACAAGGTCTGCTAACCAAGGTCGCGTGCTCCCACTTATTCTGATTTATGACCTTACGACCTTCAAAACTTTCAATAATTCCTGGACTAAACTTGCGAGTACCTTGACAATTATACCATACGAAAGAGAATGTAAAACAACATAAGGTTATAAATTTTGTTAGAATCTTCTGAATAGTTATGATATTGCCAAAAAAATAATTTCCGGGCTAACCTGGAAGGACCTTGGCAATTATATCATTCCAAAGAAAATGTAGAACACCATAAGGGTTTCAAGTTTCGTTTGAATCGGCTGAATAGTTACAATGTTATTACCAAAACAAAAAAGCAAAACGGCGACCGACGGAGCGACGAACCGACGAACCGACGTACCGACCGGTTGGGTGGAATGTCCGACCGACGGAACAACTGACAGATCGACATACGAGATATATAGTCACACACGACTAAAAAACACCACCAGCTGATTGTGTGGTCCTTTCCCAGTTCTCTCCTGTCTCGTCTCCAGTGTAAATAAAAGTAGTGTGTTTTCATTTCCAATAATCCCAAAGAACGTAAAGTTTATTGGTTGTTTCCATCTTACGTCTGATTTTCTTCCACACAAATTTTAGATTATTCCCATCGCAATATTTAACATTAATTTTTTATTGTTTTCTCTTCCTTGGTGATTTCAAACAACACCTTAAACAATATAGAGATTTTTGTTTTCATTTTTAGGCAAATTCACCATGCGTAATTGTAAAATCCACTGCATTTTCATTACTAAAGTTCTGATAGACCTATATATTTATCAATGGAAATGAAACCCTTTCTTTAAGTGAATTACTTTTTTATTATCTAACAAAGTTTGACCAAAGATATTTCTTATATATAAAATGAATAAGAAAATACAAACTAGAACAGCAATATTTAATATTATTTACGCCCAAGAGAGAACATGAGACACAAAACATGGAAGGATAAGGGTGAGTTGATTCATATCTGAGAAGTGATATTGCATTTGGTGATAGTTCAAGCGTAAATTCCATTTCAAGAGATGGAAAGTTGGAGGGAATCAATTAAAGCCGCCTTAAATAGATGTACCTTTAGCTAATAATTCACTGTGTAACACGTTTTTTGTCTTCGGGTAGCAACTGTTATTCTCTTTTTGCTTGTGTCTAGAATACAAAAAAAAACACATTTATTTATTTCAAACTTTACTTTTGTCTAGGATAATGATATTTATATGAAATTTACATATTCCCTCTGAAAGGAAGTAGCGAATTTGAACTTTTATTTGCATAAAGTAGAAACAAAACGACATGATACAAAAATAGCATTTATTTATTCTAGAATTACATAAATGAGACAATTAAAATATTTCAAATGAGCAGTTTTCCGTGATTTACGCTTATACTGCAAATTATTTTCACGAATCAGCTTCCAAATGTAGTCTCCTATCAGATTTTAATTCTACAATCGTTGAAAGCGGCGTTCAAAGTCTAGTAGATCCTGATGAAAGCGCTCGCCATGCTCTTCGGAGTACACCCATGTTCTTATTAAATTTATCAAGATGAGCGTCAATAATATCGCCTTTCAGGGACATTCTGTAACCCATCTTGCCATAGTTTCTATCTAAGTTCTCAACAAGCTCTACATAGTTTTCGGCTTTGTGATTACCTAATAAGCCCAGAACCACTGCAATAAAGCTCTCACACGCTTCTTTTTCTGTACTAGTGAGCTTCTCGGGGAAACTCCTTGCACTTCATGATCTTGTTTATTTGTAGACCGACGAAGACCCCGGCTTCTATCTCTGCCACAGATAGCTTAGAAAAGAAATCTTAGAGATCCTTGAAGGCTGCCGACTCCTTATCTAGAGCTCTTACGAATTGCTTTATATGGTCCAATTTTAGGGGAAGACGAAGATAGAGTACTTTACGGGGGTCCAACAAAGGCTCCCGTTTGACGTTGTTCCTCCCCACACTAAACTTGGTCCGTTGAGGCCAATATCACTGTTGGTAGTGTACCACTGTGTCCCTGCTTTCCCAAAGGCAAAGGAAACTTTCTAAAGCCGCCTTGGGGGCCCAGCAAGAAGGCTACGATTTTGAAGTCTCCGATAACCTCCCAACCGTACTTTTCATATTTCAATGCATCTAGCAAAATCTTGACACTGCTGTACTCCTATTTAAGTTGGACCGAGTGAGAGAAGAAAAGAGATGGTTACTTGTTCCCGTTATGAAGCAGCACTGCTTTGAGGCTCTTAAACGAACTGTCAATGAAGGCACGTTACTCGTTGGGATTACAGGGAATTCCGATTGTCTCAAACAGACCGGCCACATTGTGACAAAAGAAAGTCTCATCTTGACATGTAAAAAAGCTTGAAAAACACTGGCGAGGCTTTCTCTGACTTGATATTTGCACACTGTCATCTAACAAATGCCATTGTTTGAGTCTCGAAGCTAAAAGCTCGGCAGTGGACTTTGTGCGACCAAGATCTCTGACAAGGTCGTTCAAATCTTTTTGGTTGGGGCAGTATGGGTTTCTCTGTTCACTTGCACTTCTGCAATCTGGACCAATGACTTTATCCTCTTCTGAACTGCTTTTTCTTTTTAAGCCCTGCTGCTCTCTTTTTAGAGGAGTGGGTAAGAGGAGCCTAAAACTGTGTGACACACACAATAGATGACTGAAGGTCTGGATACATGATAACAGGCGCATTTTAAGCCTGTTCGACGTTTCGAAGGGTTCACCATGCAGAAGAAACAATTGCTTGAGTGGTCAGTTGGTTCCCTCCAAATTGGTGGTATTGAGAAATTCATAGCTCTCTTTTCTCCTCTGTACTATAAGGAAAAAAACAACATAAGTATAAATATACAAATACTTTTCACTTAGTATTATTAGAAATGTAAAAAAACTCCAGTATCCAAATAAACAAAACACATTATATATATATATATATATATATATATATATATATATATATATATATATATATATATATAATATATGATTGCCATAAACCACATTGCGTAGCATAATGTACTAATGGCATGCTTTTAACTGTGATCAAAGTGGTGCTCGCTGCCTTAGTGTGCATTGTTCGAATCACTTTCCTACACGGATTTTTTTGAAATAAGGTAATAAATATTACTGTAGGAAAAACCATTGCGTTTTCTCTTTCAATATGTGTGAGGGTATGAAACCGCCATACTCGCATGCCGCCAGACAATCGTGGAAACGAAAGAAATTTGTTGTTTGAGTTGACCTTCGTCTCCTCTCTCTCCCCCCCCCACCACCCTTCCCCCAACTGGCGACAGGAAGTTTGACGAAAGAAGGCCTATCTCACAGAGAAGCCTAAATTCTATTTGCCTTCTTTATGATACCATGGAGATTGTCCAGAAGGCGCTGCGATAAGCGAATTGTCGTGAATGCAATCTCTCTTTCATTTCCCACAATCCGCGGTATAAATAACATCGCCGTTCATCCCTCTACAGCAGTGTCCCAAACCTACTCGCATAACGCGTAACCCTCACGTTGAACGAGAGTCGTTGCTGTAACGTATCGACTGCCAACGCGCCACCGAGTCAACTTAGGCGCTGTCTCAAAGTGTTGCTGAGGTAAATCCCGCCACGCATCGTCTGTGACTAGAAGAATACTCTCTGTTGCTCAACGTAACTTGAGAAAGAAAAGGAACATCCAAATAGTTACTGGAAGTTACTATTTGTTAGTGTCACATCCAGTTCGGAGTGAACTAACCGGAACTGCAGTCAGCAGCCCTGAACCCGTCGTCTTATCCCCCCTCTCCCCGAGAACTTGTGTTAACGCCACCCGAACCACCCCGTCTGGACCTGAGTAGTCGTCTCTCCAATCCATCACAATTAATGGTAATCTGTAAACCCAGTGTCCAACTATTCTTAAATTACCTATTTAATTAACAGTGATTGATACTCCCATTGAGTCATTATATATCTAGACGCTTAACGTCAGTGTTTAATATTTGATCCTTAATTTTTGCCCGTTTAACTATTGCTATTATTATATTTGTGTAAAGTAAAGTTTATTCTTTGTACTTGTGTTTATTTGTAGCTCCTCTTTTTTGACGTACATTTGGCAAGACTTTAATTAAGAAACCCTTCGGTTAATTTATTCAACCTGTATTATGCACTCTTAGAATTCAACAATCACAAACCTCCCCCCAGTAACAAGTGGGACTTTTATAGTGAGAATCCTGGCTACGGCACAACCCGCCTCTAACCAGCTTTCGCACGCTGTCTCAAAGTGTTCCTGAGGTAAATCCCGCCACGCATCGTCTGTGATTAGAAGAATACTCTCTGTTGCTCAACGTAACTTGAGAAAGAAAAGTAACATCCAAATAGTTACTGGAAGTTACTATTTGTTAGTGTCACATCCAGTTCGGAGTGAACTAACCGGAACTGCAGATTGAGTGATAGGGTCAATACCATCGACTTAAATAAAAGCGGTGTGTCCAGATCAAGGACTAGAATAATTATTGGACCAGACTATGAGCAATTCTACGACAATATGGTTTATTGCAATCATTTTCATCATTCTCTCGCGCTACTTTGAGAGATATTATATATATATATATATATATATATATATATATATATATATATATATATATATATATATATATATATATAAATAAAGAAAGATTAAATACAAGTTCTGCGGGTGATAATAACCACCACAAGCCTTTCGCCATATATATTTTCTGCGTTTCAAAACAATTTTGAAGAGAGAAAGAAAGATACAGAAAACTTGTATTGCAGATTATATAACAATATAGTACAAGAGAAAGAGAAGTTGTACGCGAATAAGCAAACGAGACAAAAAACAGTAGTTTTTAGAGGTAAGAGAAAGGGACATTAGAAGAATACTAGAATCAAAGAGAGCAGATGGCGGCACAATGAAGGCAATCGTTTACCTAGAAGACAGAAAAAACGTCAGGAATTTCAAACTTTTTTCCCCTAGCGTTATTTCTGTCTTCTCAATAAAGGATTGATTGCCTTCATTGTGCCGACCTCTGCTCTCTTTGATTCTAGTGTTCTTCTAATGTCCCTTTCTCAATTCAATTTCCTAGCCACAAAAGAAAAGTTTGGGGATTAAAATTGACTTTTTTTATTCAATAGAACCACAATCAATTGGGAAATAACATTTTTAACCCAAGGACAGGACATAAGTGAAATATTTGTACATAATTCAAGGTATCAATACATTCTGTTTTCTTTAAATTGATGGTATGGTTATTAGAACTCATGTGCTTAAATAAATCATTAGACTCTTTGCCTGTGAGTGCATAATATTTATGTTCGTAAACACTCTTCCACGGTTATTTATAATTCAGCATAACTGAGAAGCCAAAGCCGAGGCTGTATGCCTAACTTTATTCTCTGTTTACATATAATTTGATTATTTTATCAATTTGTTTTGAAGTTTCTCATTCGTCTGCTGAAATTGGAGTTGAAAATTAAATCAGAAAATTTAAATTTTAGAAGTTTTATCTAAGCTACGAATCAAGCTTCCTATATTTTTTTAGTGAAAAATAGAATCGAATTCTGTTTATATTTTGGCCTGATTGGTTTTGTGAAGTACCAGTTTGCTGTTGAAGTGATTCTAGATAAAGTAAATTGATTTGTTTATTAATTTAATTTGTTTGAGTAAAACAGGGGTTTGAAAAATTTTTCGGGTCTTTTGGAGCTAACTTTGAATTGAGAATATGGTGGGACTATATTTTTTTGTGTGATTCATCTTATATATTGAGGAAAGACTGATTTTATGAAAGTATTGATGCTTGGCAATGAATCGAATACACATTTTAGGCTAGAAGTTTATTCTGCGATTGAGAAATAGTTATGTAATAAAGATAAAAACGTTTTTAAACCGCTGCGATAGAATGTACCTTATACGATACATGTCTATAATACAGGTAAATCCCAAAATTAATTACTAAATTCAGTATTATATCTTAACTGATGAACAAATATTGCAATTCATAATTTCCAGATATGTGGACAAAATCTGGATCTGAGAAAGCTAGTGGTCACTCCTGTGTGAGATACTTTTATTTATTATCAATGCTCTGTAAGATAACCATTATTAGCCTTCAATGCCCTTTTCTCAGACAACTCACTGGCAGGAATTCAGGATAGCCCCCCTTATATTTTTAGCCTGGATTCACCAGTGTCGTAAGATCGGTCTTTACAAGAGCGATCCTAGGTACTGTGAGTGTTAACAGAAATATTGTTGTTGATAGTTGCAAGGCCAGAAATGCATTTAAATCAAGATAAAAAAACTTCTTTCAGGGATAGAAGGGCTGAGTTGTCTTTATACCAATGCTCGCAGTCTTAGAAACAAGAAGGGTGAATTATTTAGTTATATCATTGATTAGATATAGTATGTGCGATAGAATCATGATTCAGTGAAATTATATGTAATGACAATGGGCGTGAATATGATATAGTGAGTTGGCCGGATATTAATTTATATAATAAATACGAGTAGCATTTTTTCAAATGTACATGATAAAATAAAGCACAGTGACGTTTAGTCACTGTGGATATATATTATGTTTGTTAAAGATAGGATTCTACACTTTGAAGCCTTCTACATGTCACGTGGACAGACTGATGATATTAGTCATAAGAGAAACTAAAAATTATGATCGGAAGAGATAGAGTAGGTGTACGTTTATCAAATCTTTCAAAGAAAATTATTTGAATCAATTCGTAAATGAGCTAGAAACGGGAGACGATATACTACATCTAATGCTTGCCAACAATGATTATTTGGTTTAAGAACTGACTTTAAAAGAAGTATTGGGGAAATGTGATCATCAGATAATTTGTTTGAACACCCTTAAGGCTCCAACTTTTCATAGAGGAGATTATGAAAAACTGCGAAACATGCTTAAGTAGGTTAACTCAGATGCAGAATTCAGCGTTACGAATAGTAAGCGTAGTGTAGGAGTGGTTTATCCCAATAAATGTGACTAGGAAGAAATGCAGTAACAATTATGCTGGAATTAAGTGATAGCTAAAAAAACTGAGAAGAAAACGGAGTATCAGAAATTGCAGATGGAAGGTAAAGTTATGAAACGAAATCAATATTGGTCTGTGATAGAACGAGTTGAAGCTGCGTTAATTTCAACTCCTATCCCATATTATTTAAAACCACGATGCTGCCCACGTGCATCTTCGATTCGAAGCTTGGAGTCTTATCACAGCTACCGGATGTCAATGTTTAAACAAGGAGGTTATCGTCCCCCCGTTCGCCCCCATACGCCGACCTCGCCAGATTGAGTTAGGCTTATGGGCAGATAAGGCATTGTTCTCCGGCCCGGCTGTGCATTCCCTCGAAGCTCCCACTCTATTGTCCCCCCACGCCAAGGAGATGTCCTGGCTATTTATATGGAAACTTTACCACTAAGATCAGATTGGAGATCCAGATTTTCGTCGAGAAACATCACCACGACCCTCTCTCCCTTTGTGCGCCAAGGGACCTCGACCTCGAGATTCACCATCACTTGTCCAGAAGGAGGACAATATTCCTTGAGTGCCAAAGGTTCGAGCCTTTCGTGACGCCAAGTCCCCAAGGCTTCCCCCCCTGTTGTTCAGAGGAGAACAGCATTAGAACAGCCATTGTTCGTTTTGAGCCCTTCGCCAAGAAACGGTTCTCATCCCCCCCCCCCCTGTTGTTCAGAGGAGAACAGCATTAGAACAGCCATTGTTCGTTTTAAGCCCTTTGCCAAGAAACGGTTCTCACCCCCCCCCCTTGTTGTTCAGAGGAGAACAGCATTAGAACAGCCATTGTTCTTGAGCCCGTAGACAAGAGACGGTTCTCACCCCCCCCTTTGTTCAGAAGAGAACAACGTAGAACAGCCATTGTTCTTCAAGCCGTTCGTCGAGAAACGGTTCTCCTTCCCAAGACGCCATGTCAGGATCATCTTATTCCCCCCCTTCGGCTGGAACTCGCCAGCGGACCGAATATTCCTTCAAGTCGCCTTCCACTGCACCACTAGTGTAAAAGTTACGTAAGCCAAACGTCACCTTTGAGTATTGATCCCTTTTGTCAATTCTATCCTGTGCTTTAAATGGTTTATCGAACCATCCCATCTCTTTAACTCTATATTTGTTTTACCTTTTTAAATCCTTTAAATCCTCGGATTAGCCCGAGTCTCCACGACCCTTTCCATTCTGTTTATGTCAATATTTTTCGTTTTTGTGTATTGTTGATAGTTATTATTAATAAAACTCTATTTTATTAATGATAGCTATATTATTATCCTTGAGCTCAGTTCCACTTCTTAAGCATATCGAAGATACATAATATCGGCCGCCAGACAGTAACGCACTCTAAAGATAATTAAGGAAGTTCCCTCAACGAATAGTGATATATGGAATATCGTCGGGAGTCATTCTACGACATATATATATATATACTATTTAAATTTGGTATCAGGTGTGTGGGGTCTAACGCTATATCTTTGTAAACACTGGTCTCAGTCGAGTAAAGCATAGTGTTATTCATTATAATAATAGAATATAGTAGTTCCCTTTTGTTTTAACGATTACTATCCCCTTTTTTTTAAACTTAAGAAGCTGGAGTAGCTCAAGGAACAGTTATAATAATTTGTTTGTGTTTTTTTGTTTGTGATTTTAGTCAGCGGTTATTTAGATCGAGAAACCAAGTCCGAATAGGTCAGTGCCCATATTTAGGTAGGCTAATTCTATAGAGGCATAATTCTTGTTGCAAGGAATTTTAGTTGGTTGACTAGTGCGCCCCCAAGTGCAAAGATGACTCAGTTTGAAATCTTTAAAGCGCAAGGAGAATCCTTGGGACTCTCCGGAAAAGAACTAATTGAGTACATTCAAGAGGAGCAAAGAAAAGAGGAAGAACGAGAAGAAAAAGAAAGAGTAATCCGACAAGAGGAACGAGAAAGAGAAATCCAACGAGAAGAAAAAGAAAGAGAAAGAGAGGCATGGATAAGACAAGCTGAGCTTCACCATCAGATTGAATTAGCTCGGATTAAAGCAGAATTTCAAAGAAAAAAGGTAGAAAGAGAAAGGGAAAGAGTAATCCGACAAGAGGAACGAGAAAGAGAAATACAACGAGAAGAACGAGAAGGAAAAATACAACGAGAAGAACGAGAAAAAGAAATCCAACGAGAAAAAAGAAGGACGGATTCGCGCTCCTTCCCAGGAAAGCTGACAAAGTTTCCGAGCCCCGTAAAACCCCAAAACTTCTTTCCCCAAAACCAACAACGGGACTCCAAACCTCCAGGTAAGATTTCCCCTCCATCTCTCTTCCCGAAGCGACCAATAATATGCTTCACCTGTAGTGTAGAAAACCACATGAGCTGGAACTGCCCCCCAAATTCTAGGCTTAAAAGCGGACCAGCCCACCAAGTTCACCAGATTAATGCAACCCCGGCTCCCCCGGTGGTGCAGACCCAAGCAGAAACTTCTCCCCCTCCGTCAGGCCACCAGGTAAATTTTGTTTTTGATAAAAGTTCATCGGTAACTTTGAAATATGAGGAGGGCAGCGTGGACAGCTGCCGAGTATCGACTCTCGTCAGGCACACAGGATGTACGTGTTTCATCGTGTCCGACGAACTCCTCCCAGTGGCCTCTAACCACGAAAAATTTGCGGTGGTACATGACCACCTTGGGCGGGCGAACCGATTCCCCGTCGTTAGATGTTACCTGCAGTGTCAATATTATAATGGCTGGGCTGAAGTCATTGTAGCACCCATACAATTCTGTTCCGTACTTATAGGACAGAGCCCCCAAGTAAGTTTGTACCCTGTGTTTCAGGCCGCCCTTCCTCGAGGCCGAGATAAGAAAGAAGCCCTGGAGCCCGTCCCCATCAGAACCACGATACCGTCCGATTTCTCGGAAACATTTAACCAGGACTTTAGGACGGCACAAAAGGAGTGTGAATCACTAACACCCTTAGGTGATAAGGCCCCAGACAAGGACACGGAGACTGTCCCTGGACCCCAAGAAAAAAAGAACCCCCAACGCGCCCATGGAGATACCTTCGTAGAACTGGACGAAGCATTGGCGCTTGAAGAGGATTGCCCCGCGGAGTCCCTTAATGTAATCCAGACAGTGTGCATCCAACCTGATGCCGATTACCCTCCTCCTTCCCTACCAGGCGAGTCTTTGGAACCCTCTGACCTGGATAGTGACGCGCAGCTGACACCACGTCAGAAGAGTCAGCTACAAGAACTAATTAAATGGAGTCACCATTTACCCGCCCTATTAGCTCTTTTCGAGCGACTGCGAGAAAATGGCCTCACCATTGGCCCCAGCAAATGCCATTTTTCCCACAAAACCATCAAATATTTGGGTTTCAAAATAGGACAAAGCAAGTTAGGTCCCCATGAGAACAAGATTAAGGCAATCGCCGACATGCCCCTCCCGATTACAAAGAAGCCATTAAGATCGTTCCTAGGATCAGCTTCTCCCTATCAGCGATTTGTTCCGAATTTCGCTGAAATTTCGGCCCCCGTCAGCCCCCTTCAAAAAAGAATTCCCCCGATCGTTTACGTTGGAATGATGTCGCTGTTTCCCATTTTAATCAGCTCAAGAGTAAGTGTATTTCTGCCCCCATTTTAAAGTTGCCCAACCCGGAAAAATTCTTTGGGATTAAGACCGACGTGAGCAACGAAGGCATTGGAGGTGTACTCCTTCAATACGAGGATGACGGAACGAGTCATCCAGTTGCATATGCTAGTCATCAATTATTACCACGCGAAGAGAGATATGCAACTAGAGAAAAGGAAGCTGTATCAATTATCTGGGTCATAGACAAATTCAAGATGTACTTGATAGGTAAAGAATTTCAAATAGGAACTGACCACCGTCCTTTAGCCTATATTAGGAATGTGCGACACTCAAACGGCCGCATCATGCGCTGGAGTTTACTCTTGCAAGAGTATCAGTTTAAAATAAATTAGATAAAAGGTTCCAATAACCAGGTCGCTGACGCACTCAGTAGGAATGCGTTACCGAATAGAGTAGAGTAAGTGTATTCATAGGATTAGTATCTCCCTGTAGGTATATACCGTCTTGTACGACTTAAATTAAGATTGTCTTATAATATAATTAATTAATGTATATGTCTGACTTTTGTAACGCTCAATGTCTAATTTTTTGTATGAATATATATTTGTACCCATTAATTTACGTATAAATTATTTTGTCCCGATGTACTAATTTTATATCATTTCATTGTTCCATGCCCTTTTTTTCTTTGATTAAGTTGTATTAAAGGTTATTTTCCCCTGTAATCTAAAGATCAAAATAATCATATGTATTGAGGTAATACTAGTTAGGTGCAGGAAGGTACGGTTGGTACAAGAAAACGAGTTCCCTAAAACGGAGCTCTATCGTTGTCCCTTCTCTCTCTTTTTCTCGAAGTGACAACTTCCCCTGGAATGGAGGGGTGTGATAGAACGAGTTGAAGCTGCGTTAATTTCAACTCCTATCCCATATTATTTAAAACCACGATGCTGCCCACGTGCATCTTCGATTCGAAGCTTGGAGTCTTATCACAGCTACCGGATGTCAATGTTTAAACAAGGAGGTTATCGTCCCCCCGTTCGCCCCCATACGCCGACCTCGCCAGATTGAGTTAGGCTTATGGGCAGATAAGGCATTGTTCTCCGGCCCGGCTGTGCATTCCCTCGAAGCTCCCACTCTATTGTCCCCCCACGCCAAGGAGATGTCCTGGCTATTTATATGGAAACTTTACCACTAAGATCAGATTGGAGATCCAGATTTTCGTCGAGAAACATCACCACGACCCTCTCTCCCTTTGTGCGCCAAGGGACCTCGACCTCGAGATTCACCATCACTTGTCCAGAAGGAGGACAATATTCCTTGAGTGCCAAAGGTTCGAGCCTTTCGTGACGCCAAGTCCCCAAGGCTTCCCCCCCTGTTGTTCAGAGGAGAACAGCATTAGAACAGCCATTGTTCGTTTTGAGCCCTTCGCAGAACAGCATTAGAACAGCCATTGTTCTTGAGCCCGTAGACAAGAGACGGTTCTCACCCCCCCCTTTGTTCAGAAGAAAACAACGTAGAACAGCCATTGTTCTTCAAGCTGTTCGTCGAGAAACGGTTCTCCTTCCCAAGACGCCACGTCAGGATCATCTTATTCCCCCCCCTTCGGCTGGAACTCGCCAGCGGACCGAATATTCCTTCAAGTCGCCTTCCACTGCACCACTAGTGTAAAAGTTACGTAAGCCAAACGTCACCTTTGAGTATTGATCCCTTTTGTCAATTCTATCCTGTGCTTTAAATGGTTTATCGAACCATCCCATCTCTTTAACTCTATATTTGTTTTACCTTTTTAAATCCTCGGATTAGCCCGAGTCTCCACGACCCTTTCCATTCTGTTTATGTCAATATTTTCCGTTTTTGTGTATTGTTGATAGTTATTATTAATAAAACTCTATTTTATTAATGATAGCAATATTATTATCCTTGAGCTCAGTTCCACTTCTTAAGCATATCGAAGATACATGATATCGGCTGCCAGACAGTAACGCACTCTAAAGATAATTAAGGAAGTTCCCTCAACGAATAGTGATATATGGAATATCGTCGGGAGTCATTCTACGACATGGTCGAATAGGAATGAAATGAGTCAAATAAAATTCCTAAGAAACCCAAAAGGATATAAAAAACTAACTGTGAAAATTATTCAGCTACGAGTATTATTTAATCTATAGCCAATCCTGCAAGGATAATATAAGCACTATTAAATATGAAGGTTTAAAGGGGTCTGATTGGGAAATATTTTAGGTACTTAATGATATTTTAGTTCAGTTTTTACAGAAGAGAATCAGAACAATTTAACTTATGATAGTACTTGTTCTAGAGAGGAGGTGTGACATACCATTAATATCTATAGGGAAATCATTAAAAGACTTATATATGAGTTAAATCTAGCAAAGACTCTTGCCCGGGTGACATTTATTCTAGGTTCCTTAAAGGTGTGCAAATCATTTCAGTATGTAAAGGAAAATAAAGTAAAATATATACTAGATAACTAGATTTTGGAGAACGGCCAAATAATTGGAAAAATAGCGAAGGTACTTCTTATTTTTCAACAGGGAAGTAAAAGGGAACTTCTATAGTTTGTAAAATTCTTGAAAAGGTAGTTACGGAGTTATTTTTTATCATCTATAGATTTGCGGTTAGTTAAAAGATGCTCAACATGAATTTAGAACAGGTTCATGTTTAACAAGCTTACTGGCATTTATGGATTACGAAACAAAAATTGAATAAAGGAGAGATTGTTATTTACCTGAATTTTTGTGAAGCCTTTGACAAGGTCCGACATAGGAGGCTAGTTAATAAATTAAAAAGGCTTGGGATAGGTGGGAGATAATGAAATTGGATAGATGAATGGCAGAATGATAGGAAGCAGAGGGTAGTATTAGATGGGGTAAAGTCATCGTGGAAGGATGTTATTAGCGGCGTACCTCAGGGATAAGTTCTAGGTCCATTATTATGTGTGATCTATATAAGAGACCGTGAGGAAGTAGCTAAAACATTGTCATTTTTTGCCGATGAATCCAAATGGGGTTGCTTCTGTAAAAGAAGTTCAGGGTGACCCGAAAATGCAGAAAGATTGAAATCAAAATACTTGAGTATATAAATGTGGCAGATGACTTATAACCATCAAACTGCAAAGTTAAACACATGGAAATTGTTGAAAGAGAATTTTGCTACGAAATGGATATGCATTGGTTTAACTAGGTAGAGGATGAAAAGTAATTAAGGAAGGAATAGATTGGTCACTGAGGTATTCTAAGCGGTTTATTGAGGCTAAAATTAAAGCTAATCGAGTATTGGGCTTCATTAAGAGAAATGTTAGGCCACCTTTTGTGTATTGTATTGAGGGGTGGCCCCCACATTTTCGACAGGATCTCAACCTACTAGAGTTAGTGTAAACGAGGGTAACAAAGGCGATTCTTGGAGGCAACTTGAATATGCAGATAGATTGAGCGTATTAAATATTTCGTCATTTAACAGTTGTGTGGGAGGAAATATGATTGAGCATTTTAATTTTTTCTTGGATGGATTGGATAGATTTTCGAAAGTTCTTTGAGTTGGAGGTTAGTAGTAGGACAAGGAGTCACCTATTGTAAATTAAAAAAAAAGGTGTAGGTTGAATGTAACGAAATATTTTTCCACTAAACGAGTGGTAAATTTCTATAATAATTTACCCTAGGATCAGGAACCTAAATTTTCAGATAAACCAGGCAATGGCTTCGCCAATCGCCCCAACGAGGGGAGCTTGTGCTTCGCTACTAAGATTAAAATTTAAAATTTTTAAAAAAGCGCCCATGGTTAAATTTTTATAAATTTTCTGAACTTCGCCAATTATAATAATTTTAAAAAGGAACTTTAAACTAAATTTCCCCCCTTTCAAAATATCACGTTGCTAAAATATTGAATTATAGAAGAAGAAGATATATAAAAATAAATTTTCTGAACTTCACCATTTGTAATTCTTTGGGTTTTAAAAAATTCACAAAATTTGGATACTTATATTTATTTCTGAACTTTACCATTTTGTATTTTGATATTATAAAAGAATTATTAGAAATAACTTTGCTAAAAAAAACATAAGTCATAACCAAAATAAGATGAAATAATTATTCAAATACTCAAAAAAATCCCCTTCTTAAATTATAGAGTTAGTGATGATGATTATGATGTTTAAGGAAATCCTGGAATACCTGTCCATTGGTAGGAAACGGGATACCACTGATAAACTTGAAGATTATCTAACTAGGAATGCTTCAGTGAGAGATCTAGTGAATAGCCGGGTAGACACTTGCCTGTGAATAATACGAGGATGTTATGAGATATCATTTGTACGCCTTCGGAGCACTTTCAGCTCCCTGTTTACAGGCATTATGAAGTTGTGACTTCTAGATCGTTTTCTAGATTCTGATCGAGTTTCTGTTACTTCCTGAAAAAATGATAGATAATTATTATTATTAATTATTATGGTTATTATTTACTTTACCGTAATCAATTCTTTGGACATTTTATTACTTCTTCTTGCAGCATTTTTTTTGTGCTTTGTTATATCTCTTCTTCTCTTTTGGCGATCGGAAGGCGAAACGTGGGAAAACAGTTTTATACGCATTCGGTCGAGATCAGAATAAATCTTGCTTTTTCCGCCTTTCGCCTTACGACCGCCAAAATTGAAAAACAGCTTGGAATGAAGCACAATAAATAGTTTAATTAAAATTAACCTGAGGTAACCTAACCTAGCCATCAATTTTCAAATTTCCAGTTTGTGAAACTATGCAAACCTTTTGTACGTACCTAAGAATCGGGACTCACCCCTCCCATACCAACTTTTTATGCGGCGGCTTCAAACCCCACACACGATGAATTATTTTAATTAACTCGTTGTATAAACCACTCGAAAGCACAAAAAAGACCCTCTTTTCTTTGCCGGAATTTACCTTACGACCGTCACAAATGAAGAGCAGATTTGGATAAATAGCCTCAAGAAAAAGTTCCAATGCACACTTAGGGTAACAGCGAACCTCTTTTACGAGGTATTCGAACTATAATTCATATCCATTACAAGTAATAACGCAAAGCTTTCCAATCTAAAACAGAGGCAATGGAGACGAAACTGTACCAATTTTTTGCAAAAATACTTTTCTACAATTAAGAAAGGAACAAAATATTGAAATCTAAACTGATTTCATATTAATAGTAAGACCAACCATTCAAAAAATTCTATATATCTGGATTCGCAAAAATTTGACTGAGACAATAAATGCAATTAAATTTGTTTTTAAGCGATTATGGTCTTATAAATATTTGTCATTATTTTTTTATTTTGTATTATTATTATATTTATTATTATTAGTTGATCATTTTATGTTCTTTCATTTTATGTGTAATTGGCTGCTCTACCTTGTTTAAATAAAAAGTTATAGAGCAAAACAGAATTCAGGATACGCCGGAAATTTTGCCTTTAGCCAAATTCTGGGAATAAAATTTTGAGCTATATGCCTCGATACTTTCCAATAACCTAGGTCGAAATAATTGTGATCTCCGCCTTTTTTACGTCTAAGAACATGTTTGTTAAATATACAAAAACCTATGAAAATAAGAAAAAGTTGATTTTTGAACAGGCCTACCGGTAGAACAATGTTACAGCGATGGACTGTTCGCCTGAGTCTCGGTATATGAATCTACTGGTAAACTTCGGTCAAGACTTGAAAGAGACCGTAAGATGTCGTCAGCTAGTCTGCAATGAGCAACTAAAGGCAGTCATCACTGCGGAATGGGCCGCTATCACACAACTCAAGAGTTGCCACCTCGTCGAGAGTTTTCCTCTTAGAATAAATGATGTCATGACTGCCAAGCAAAACGCTACTGAGCTTCCTACATCAGTTTGCTGTTGCTGTAATTCCACATAGCTTCATTATCTTATCTGTCATATGGTGCCGATGTTAAATGTTTGGAAAATTTGTAATTTGTTAATTAAAGTTGATTTTCTGCGCCATGTATAAATTAGTGCAATTTATTCCTTCTCATCCGACTGTTATATTCATATTGTTATGCAAATAAAAGCTTTAAGACTGAATTTATCGAATTTTCTAAATTTGGGAAAGTACTTTTTTAAGAGGTCCATTTTTTATTATCACAAGTACAAGAATTAATTCCGAACAGCAAACTCAAACTTTCTGCAGTACGAACACAGGCAAGCTTTGAGTCTAGACATTTAATATACATATATACAATTAGAAAAAAATAGCACCAACTAAAAGTAATAATATAACGTTCACGGCAGTATAAAAAACACCAACAAACTAGACGGTGCCTTGTTGGCCATTGGGGTCTATAACCTCATGAGAGGCTACCCTACCCTCTGACTGAGACAAATGGAACCGTGTCTAATGGGAACACCACATTTAGCAATCCTTCAGGGTCCAATTACATTGTACAACACTGAACAAAACGGAAATGAGAATAACCTTTCCTAGAGGAATTCTTTGCGTAAATCACGAATATATGTAACATCCCTCCAGTTTCTCGTAAATTACCTTCTTACTAACGTTAAATGCATCTATGGTTCCGTCGGGATTGAATGTAATCAGGATTGGGCCGAAACTGACAACTCTAAAAGTTATAAACGGATTTTGATATAATTTTAATGTGGTGTTTCTAAGGTATTTATTAACCTAACCTATGAAATTTATGAAAGAATACTCAATATTTTATTAGTTATATGGTTCCAAATATGTGGTAACTCTTAGGTGACGCTCAATAATTTTGTAAGTTACTATAAAGGCTTCCTATTTTTACTTTTTCATTTAATATTTGTTGCTATTACTAGTTACATTATTTTTCACATACTACAGTGTTTTTTCTTTACAGGAGACAGAGCTAAAATGCCTAGATAATGCAAATAATCCCCAGACATTTTCTGTTATATATGTGGATCAGTTACATTGAGACGATACAAGAGACAGTTTACTAAACATATTAAGAAACTTTATGAGCTGTAATTTGGATGTAAAGTGGGTGACCAGGACAAACGCTGGGCACCTCACATATGTTGCGTTAGGTGTACAAGTACCCTTTCTGCTTAGTTGAAAGTGAAGGGCCTGGCCTCATGTTTAACGTAGCAATGGTCTGGAGGAAGCCAATGGACCATTCAACGGATTGCTACTTCTGCTTAACAGATATTAGAGGTGGGTATTCAATCTGTTTTCTTTCCTGGTCTTTAATATATTTTCAAGAGATGTATCAATTTAGAAGATCAAAATACATATTATATTGTACTTCCACTATTTTTGCAAGTGATCACCGCCAGGAATATCCATTTTTAGTATGATTTTATTTTATTTCACTGCAGGTTGCAACAGAAAAAGCAACAAATCTATCATGTATCCAGATCTTCAGTCAGCTATTTGCCCAGATCGACGTCACGAGCTCAGATATGGCAGTGTCTGGTATTTGGTGTTAACAAGGTCATTCTTGTGGGTTATGTGCTCAATTTTCTCGTAGTGGGTAAAGAACATTGCACTAACTGATAGATACATGTCTGGTACCTTCTGCAGTGAATGTTTATTCGATTTGAGCGAGTGTTGCCGGTTTGCTACCATGGTCAATTCGAGCCAGACGCAACTGGTCACTATCATTAATCACTCGTAGTCAGCCATTTTTCTATCTTTTCCATGATGTATTTTGGGGTCAGACGTGACACCGTAGATTGAAGGACATTAAATGTCCGCACAGTTTCATATATGTACTGTTCCATATGTTTTGCACCCATTCTGATGCTCCATGCAAACTACCCATATTTCACGTCGTCTTGCTAAGAAGTACCAGGCGGTTGTTCACACTAGTCAACAAACTGCCATATTACAACAGATACAGACAGGTCTAGGAAATTCTATAATCTCACAGGGTGGTGACACCACCCACCATTATCTTTGCCTACTGCTATTCCATGACTTTTACCACCAGTGTACATATGCACAAATATAATCCATAATATTTTGGATATTGCCTTTTTGGTGGCATTTATTGTATAAATAAGTGACTAGTGATTCTTTCCAAACCGTTTTCTGATTCTATTTACATTGGATTATAATTGGAATCGTTTGGTCTTTTGGATGCTTGCAATTGTTAAACGAATGGTTGCATAAGACGGTTGCGTCAAGTAAGGTTAAGCTAACATTGTCAGTGTTGATTAATGCCATCCATCAACGGTATATTGTGGACTCAGATTAAGATGATAATTAATCGACAATGCAAATACGTAATAAAAATAAGCGAAAATAATACATCATGATTAAAAATGATAAAGAGAAGTAAAGTGTATTAATAAACGTTGGAATTTGCACTGCCCTCCTAAAAAAAAACCCAGAGAACAAAGATAAAATAATGTGAAATGAAAAGAAAGAAAAATGGTAAAATGTATAATTTTCGGTTTGTTATTTTTAATATTTTGAAATTGGCTTTACCATTCTTGACAGGACCGAAATTGTCAGCCATTAATGATGTAGCCGAGATCGCCAGACTATTATTATCCTGGAGGACCACTCCATGGGGGCTACAGTGTGTAGCCTGGAGGAGCTGCCCATCGTCCCAGCCTGAGCGAAAAGAGGAAATCTCCCGATCACTGAGTTGAATTAACTTTCAGACGGGGCCAGGAAACTGGCCTTCTCTTCCTTTTCTTCCGTCTCAGTGCCCCTTTTTTCTACGACCCATTCTTTACTCGCAAAAAGGTGGATATTGTAGCAGTGGCTACCCCGTCTGCTACAACTAAAAAACTGAGTACCAGCATGGTCTCCTGGTTCTCCATGTAGTGTGTACCGTATGTATACAATGACACCCAGTATCCAGAAGGACTTCCCCTCCTCGTCTCTTGAAGAAAAATAGAGAAAGTTCCATTACTGAGTTGGCTTGAAATCTTTAATGAGACCTAAGGGAAGCCAGTGGGTGTCGTCCCTTGTCTCTTTCAGTACCATTTCTGCTTCCTACGAATATCCTCTCAATCTTCGTCAACACGCAAGAAAGTAGATACTCTAGTTCGGGCCAAAGTCCACTGATACATTTGAGACCTGGAGGAGAAACGACCTCCTCTTGCGAGGACGCCACAGGGATGACTCCTATGCTGACTGTTGCACTTTGTACTTGGCGGAGTATCGCGTCCTCCAGCCCCCGGTTTCCGCAAAGAGGGACCTGACTATAGATGGAAACTTCACTGAAACTTGGGCGTGATGCCCTCGAGCTTTCAAGGCCTATCACCAAGTCCGATTCGCCACACTGACCTGGCTACCACGAAATCGGTAAGATTTAGTCTTGGGTTCGTAAAGAGTAACAGCGATGTCGAATAAAGCTACTTCCACGGGATCGGACGGGTTAAGCAAGAGGCCTTGTTGGCATCAAAGTAGGGCAACCGCGGGCAACTTTCTTCATAGCCTTGGGGGAGGGGCTCCCCTTCACCACTCTCTATTGGTAAAGGAGTTTGCCCTTACCAACCATTTTCAGGGCCTCCAACGGGCAGGTTCACTTGTTTTAAATAGATCCCTTCCCCTCTGTTCATCCAGGAGCACCTCCGAGAATTTTTTGCCTAAGATGGAGTTTTCCTCCTGTCTTTCTCCATTGGTATAAGGGTTTACCCTTTTAAACTTCTGGAACCTCCCTTGGGCAACTCCACCTCTTTTGATGAGTTCCTGTGGTACCCCTCATAATATATCATAGAGGAAAGAGTATTTCTCTTGCTCCTTTGCCTATAGAGTTGTTAGTTTTTTCGGGTTACTATATTCTCAGGGGACCGCTATGAACACGGCCAGAATTCATTTCGCCATCCCCCCTGTGATAGCACAGGTGAACCACTTCAACCCCTTATAGAAATAAGAGGAGATATCAATCACTAAGCTTTGCAAATCCACCCAATATACCACTCAAGAAGCTTCCTGTGTACTTTTTGTACATTATGAACTTTGCGCTCTAGTTCTTAGTATCCATGGCACCACGGCTGCCCCTAGCAGGCGGATATCTATATTAGTTTCTGCCTGATTACTGGATAGATAATGATTGCAGGGATTGGGCGCGATGATGAAGACGCTGATATTTCGCGAGGACTGGGCGACCAGACCAGCGTTTCTTACTTCTTCAAACCGACTACGAGGCAGAAATAAGGTTATCCCATTGATCGGCCTAGCAAAGAAGATGTAAGACGATCGATGGGAACTTAAAATTGCGTTTCATATCATTGTTAGTCTTTCCGAGGACCTACCTCCACAAAATGCTTCAGCTGCTTTAGGATGCCTTCTGGTATGTTTGAATTTGGCATAAGTGCGAGAAGCACAACGATTTGTTAAGTTGTTCTGCTGCAAACTATAATTGAGTATCCTGGTCTAGGTAATCTTCGTGCAACTTACTTCTCCTGGTTTGTTAACGAGAGAGATCACTACCGCTTGCCCTTGTCCTAAGTACGGGTAAGTCCACTCAGACCTTTGGATTCCTGGAATTTCTTGAGGAGGTTTAATCACCCTTTGATTTGACTTCTCTATTTGTTTTTGTGTGCCTGCTCGGTCGTCGAGTTGAGAGAGGCATCCCACCGTTGCTAAAACATCCCTTCCTTTTTGGTTTGCTTTTGGTGTTTTAACTTTTGTTTTCTTCTTTTCTTTTTGTTTTTCTTGTTTGTTTTAGTTTAGCATAGTCTATTTTTTAGGCTAACCTTATTACGTCTTATCATAGCCCTTGTAGGAATTGTCTAAGAGAGACCCTAAGAATCTCGTCGAGGATGAGGTTTGTAAATTAGGTTCAAATTCAAGAAAAACTAGAAACGTTAACACCTCTCTCGAGTATATCATAAAACATCCAAATGAAATACTGGACATCAAATTGGTGAAAATATGGAACAAGCCAGTAAAGAAGCTGTCATTTTAATTAAGATATATGGCCATTCTCATTCAGAAAAAAATGCAGAATTGTAAAAATATAAAAACTTAATTTTTATACGCTCATCTATGTCTGGCAGGACAGAAAATTGAATAGATATTATTCTTTTATGCAGCTATCCATCATCAACATGAAACGTTATAAAAAAAACTCCTCGTAATAGTTCTAGAGTGCTAACTAACCATGTAAACTGTTTTTACGCTATTTTTAATGCAGTTGATGTTGTTGTATTTTGCCACTACAACTGATTTCAAGGAGGCAATATATCTAAATGGGTTTCTTTTCTTTAGCTTCGTTATTTGTTATAGAGCAGCAGAGTATTAGTAATGATATCCTTTATAATCACATATTAGATTTAATCAATTCAGGGTCATTAATCAATGTTTGAAATACTATTATTTAATTTTTAAAATGGAGCCCTATACTAATTCTATTTCATTAGGAATATCATTTAAAAAGAATCAGATGTTTGTAAGTTCACAATCTTCAGAATATTTTCACTAGCAACAGTTATGTTGAATATAACTACCCCTTCTTGATTTTGCCTATATAAACATCCCAGATATATTCGTTCTATTACATGATAGTGGCTAACGCAAGAAATAACGTTCTACCATCATTGTGTCCCTGATATTACTGGTTTTGGTGGATATTACTGTGTCAGAGACCAATTTATGAGAAGAATACCTGCATATATGGACATTGTGAGAGATTCGCCAAAGTTGTAGAAGCAATAATAACAACTTAGGGGTTCAGAACCCAAACAGAAGATTATAATAAAAGGCGAATATTCCAGAATATACAATAACAAGAAATAGAACTATTTTCGAATAAATTAGGTAAAAATATTCCCATCACTACTTAAGAGAACCAAATTTTGAAGAAGAAAACGAATAATAGATAATGCAACAAATAGAGAAAAAGAGGCTTAGCTCAGACTTAACTCAGGGGGCGACGAAAAATGCAAGAGCAAGGGTGGAAAGGAAGGCTCTTTACACCAGATAAATACCCCAAAGCTCCCAAATCATTCAATCAGAACGCTAGAATTATCCCGATTATCAAACTTTATCCGTTAACGGCACCAAACATATCCACCAAACATCAGTTCTTTTTTCTCCCTATCATAAAAGATTTAGTTGCGCATTATCTGTGAAGGAAGCAACGCCATAGCTGAATTCAATCCTCCAAACGGAAATGAAAAGATGTGCTACTTCGGATTTATGAGGTAAAAGAAGAATTGGCAATTCAATTTTCTAATAAATTGCTTATCTGCTGATAAATTTCGTAATATTTTTTCAGCCAAATTTGCATAATTTTACACATATAGGACTTTGAAACAAGGCTCCGCCTAGCCTGCTAAAAAGAAAGGCTAAAAACTGAGAAGGGGAAATAAGGAGATATAGACAATTAAGCCACAAAAAATTAACATGAAGAGATATTAATAACAGGTACAGATAAATTGGCACTGAAATACACGAAAGAGAGAAAAAAATATACATATGTACGTTAATTAATAAGCACACATTAAGGAATAAAAAGAAAGAACTATAGGTTATAATGGAAAAATTTTATTTAAAAAAGTTTATATGATAAAATAAAGTTTAAAGAGCTTGCGGAGCATTCAAAAATATTTTGTTCTCGCTTCAATAAGATCTCTACTGCTTAAGAATGAACCTGAATATAATTCGACAGTACTTGTAAAGAATGAGCTTTCCATTTTTCCCTGTGAGATTTGTTTGCAATTATTTCTCCACTCACGCGCTACTTTATGTCCTTCCCATATATATATATATATATATACATCTTGTAGGCCAATCTTCCCTAGGCGCTTTGTTGACGATCTCATGCAATTTTCCGACACAGTAATCAAGCTAAACATTTTTTTTTACTTTTTAAACAATATTCACTCAAATATAATAAACTTAATGGAAACTGAAAAAAAAACTGCCCTCTCTCTTAGACATTTTAATTTTAAAAAATTAAAATGGTTTAGAAGCATCTATTTATAGGAAACAAACTTATACATGGTTAGGAATAAAGTTCTTAAGTAGCACAGCGTTTATATATAAAATTGCCTCACTTAAAACTCTTGTTCACCGTACGTTTCACGTGTTCATCATCTAAATCTATGGACCAAGAATTTCAGTTTCTTCAGTCCTATTTTTTTTTTAAAAACAGTTTTCCAAAGTCACTCTGTTAATTTTTTTAATGTCTTTTATCACCCTAACATACCAGCAACAACAGTCGCCTAGATATATATATATATATATATATATATATATATATATATATATATATATATATATATATATATATATATATATTAGTAATGTTAGAGCTGGGCATATATATAATATAAAGTTTTAAACTGTAAACAACAGTTATTACTAACAAAATATTATCTCAAATTTAATTTAAAAACTATTTTTGATGCTTTTTCTCTCTGACGCATTTTTCGGATTGTTTAAATTGTATATTGTAGATGCATGATCTGACCCCATTCTATGGATGCATTTTGTGGGCGAGTTGTGACGGATGTGGATGACCTTTGATATGCCCTAGTGGCTTTTGCCATCCGTGAAATTATATTAAATTAAATCATTTTTCAACATAAAGGATCCCCTCTCAAAATGTCTTAAGAGTTCCATTATTTATTTACAGAAATTTCCTAGTTCTTTTCAAGGTCCATATATGGGAAGATCTATTAGGAAACCAATGGTAACATTCTCCTATCATATAGGCATTATTAACCGAACCACAAAACCACTACAGACCAAGGAGAAATCTACAATAAGAAACCACGTTATAAAATGCAAGACAAACAGCTAATTGAATAACTTCAAAATTTTAAATAGACATAAATGCCATACCAGTCTTAATACTAGAATTCCTAACAATTGTTGTTATATGCAAAGAAAAACTTTATTTTACGCATTTCTTCTGATAAAAGATTTATTGTGAAAATAATATATATATATATATGAAAAAGAGATAGCCTAAAGAGGAAGATTAGGGGGAATACAATAAACAGCAAAATGGATGGGCAAGGTTTGAGCTTTCGAAATGTCAGAAATTTGCTCAAGTAAGTCTAAGAAATTATTGCAGGAAAATTTATCTATGGTTAGAAAGGAGAGCAGAGGCATCAGAAATTTTGTTAGTGTCTAGCAAGGGGTGTTTTTAGTAGAAAAAATGGGTATCAATGTAAGTGAAGGCTTATGTACTTTGGAGGAGCCAGACGCGAAAAGGGTAGCATATGTCTGGATGGATTAACTGACGCATTTTTCGGATTGTTTAAATTGTATATTGTAGATGCATGATCTGACCCCATCCTATGGATGCATTTTGTGGGCGAGTTGTGACGGATGTGGATGACCTTTGATATGCCCTAGTGGCTTTTGCCATCCGTGAAATTATATTAAATTAAATCATTTTTCAACATAAAGGATCCCCTCTCAAAATGTCTTAAGAGTTCCATTATTTATTTAGAGAAATTTCCTGGTTCTTTTCAAGGTCCATATATGGGAAGATCTATTAGGAAACCAATGGTAACATTCTCCTATCATATTGGCATTATTAACCGAACCACAAAACCACTACAGACCAAGGAGAAATCTACAATAAGAAACCACGTTATAAAATGCAAGACAAACAGCTAATTGAATAACTTCAAAATTTTAAATAGACATAAATGCCATACCAGTCTTAATACTAGAATTCCTATATATCAAACATTACTCGCCTAATTTAATTATCGATTTATCCTCGGTTTCCTTACTTCTCGCATAAACACACCTCAGTAAACTTTATAAATATTATGAGACCCAACTGACACCATGGTGTTTCGCTTCTACTAACTTAAGTGATTTAGTTTTTTAAAAAATAGTTGAAAAGAAAAAGATTGTGAAAGAATTCTAATCTTCAACCGTTTGGAAACTTGTTTTTGTCAGATGATTTCATGAGTCCAGTATTGATTTCATTTTTATTTACGACTTTAATTTCAACCTTTCTTTAACTTGAATACTTTTCTCACATTGGAAATTTTTTCATTAACAATTGTTGTTATATGCAAAGAAAAACTTTATTTTACGCATTTCTTCTGATAAAAGATTTATTGTGAAAATAATATATATATATATATATGAAAAAGAGATAGCCTAAAGAGGAAGATTAGGGGGAATACAATAAACAGCAAAATGGATGGGCAAGGTTTGAGCTTTCGAAATGTCAGAAATTTGCTCAAGTAAGTCTAAGAAATTATTGCAGGAAAATTTATCTATGGTTAGAAAGGAGAGCAGAGGCATCAGAAATTTTGTTAGTGTCTAGCAAGGGGTGTTTTTAGTAGAAAAAATGGGTATCAATGTAAGTGAAGGCTTATGTACTTTGGAGGAGCCAGACGCGAAAAGGGTAGCATATGTCTGGATGGATTAACTGACGCATTTTTCGGATTGTTTAAATTGTATATTGTAGATGCATGATCTGACCCCATCCTATGGATGCATTTTGTGGGCGAGTTGTGACGGATGTGGATGACCTTTGATATGCCCTAGTGGCTTTTGCCATCCGTGAAATTATATTAAATTAAATCATTTTTCAACATAAAGGATCCCCTCTCAAAATGTCTTAAGAGTTCCATTATTTATTTAGAGAAATTTCCTGGTTCTTTTCAAGGTCCATATATGGGAAGATCTATTAGGAAACCAATGGTAACATTCTCCTATCATATTGGCATTATTAACCGAACCACAAAACCACTACAGACCAAGGAGAAATCTACAATAAGAAACCACGTTATAAAATGCAAGACAAACAGCTAATTGAATAACTTCAAAATTTTAAATAGACATAAATGCCATACCAGTCTTAATACTAGAATTCCTATATATCAAACATTACTCGCCTAATTTAATTATCGATTTATCCTCGGTTTCCTTACTTCTCTCATAAACACACCTCAGTAAACTTTATAAATATTATGAGACCCAACTGACACCATGGTGTTTCGCTTCTACTAACTTAAGTGATTTAGTTTTTTAAAAAATAGTTGAAAAGAAAAAGATTGTGAAAGAATTCTAATCTTCAACCGTTTGGAAACTTGTTTTTGTCAGATGATTTCATGAGTCCAGTATTGATTTCATTTTTATTTACGACTTTAATTTCAACCTTTCTTTAACTTGAATACTTTTCTCACATTGGAAATTTTTTCATTAACAATTGTTGTTATATGCAAAGAAAAACTTTATTTTACGCATTTCTTCTGATAAAAGATTTATTGTGAAAATAATATATATATATATATGAAAAAGAGATAGCCTAAAGAGGAAGATTAGGGGGAATACAATAAACAGCAAAATGGATGGGCAAGGTTTGAGCTTTCGAAATGTCAGAAATTTGCTCAAGTAAGTCTAAGAAATTATTGCAGGAAAATTTATCTATGGTTAGAAAGGAGAGCAGAGGCATCAGAAATTTTGTTAGTGTCTAGCAAGGGGTGTTTTTAGTAGAAAAAATGGGTATCAATGTAAGTGAAGGCTTATGTACTTTGGCGGAGCCAGACGCGAAAAGGGTAGCATATGTCTGGATGGATTAACTTTTTTTTATTTCGAAAATATACTATTTATTTTATCTTCAATTTTAAACTTAATATTTTCAATAGTTAAATTAACCTTAACAAGCTTTGTTGTATATGAGAGAATTGTGAGCATTTTTTAAATATTATCATCCCTATTCATTGTGCCCATGCCATTACATTTATCGGAACCACCAAATACTCGCTATTTATCTGTAGCTAATTTATTTTGTTCCTTTGAGTCATTTTTATAAATATTGGGGTAAAGATTTTGAAGGGTTTAAAATTATATTTGTACTTAAATGCAATTGACTGAATCGAACTTTTTATGTAATAAAAATGACCTATTTCCTCTATGAAGCGAGTGACTTCAGCGAAACTCATATTTTTCAAAGGCCAAAAAATATTTATAGAAATTCTATTTGTAAAATGGAAAATCAAAGCCAAGGCCAAAACCTAGGAATACAAGGAATCAAGGTACAATAGGTTTTGAGGACGTATCACATCGGTTGATACAATTATATATTCCCAAGTTGAAGAGTTTGAGCTTTAAAATAATCGCCACAAGGGAGGTATCTCGTGAAACACTCTCCTGAAGAAATTGTTTAAAGAGTCTGAATTCGAAGAAAGAAGTTCAAAACAATTGGTTTTAACACTGAAACATCAAAATTTTAAAGTTTAGCTCTTGATTCAAAAGCTTACCCTGATTTTTTTTTTAGAAAAATGCATTGATTGTATAAAAATATTGTATATTTTTAAGTGGGAAAACAGGAAATACGTCGTAAATTATGCAGTTCTCTAAGAACTGCACTTTTCGAGTTTTTTTTGTTGTCCTGATATTTTCTATAAATTCCTATGGTGTCCTGATGTAGTTACACCATCAAATAAATTCGAAATTTGAATATAATTAAGAAAACAATGCAACAAAACCAAACGGACACTTAGTTTATTATTACTTGTACACTTATAAGATTTGAAATGTCTGATTTACAAAGTATACAGATATTGTTTAGGCCTAAATTATCTCGTTTTTTTTTATCTTTTGAGAGGTTAACGTGTGTGATCGAAAAGGTTCCTTCAAACATACTTAAAGTTCTACTTTTCAGCAGGTGTCATTCAAACGTCCTTTTCAATGCATGCAGGTGTGTGGAGATGGAAGTCAAAAGAAATGACATCTCTACTCTCCTGCGTGAGGGCCACAGCAAGTCCGACATCGCCAAGTGGCTCAATGTCAGTCAATGACCGTCCACAGAGTCCCGGAGAGGTTCACGAAGGGGAAGATCTGAAAGATCAACCGCGTTCAGTAAGATCTAAAGTTGATAACAGTAGGGCTGTGAGAAATGCCTTTAAAAGTGGTCAGAAGCTCAAAATTACTTCGCTCGTGAAGAAAAACATCTTGGTCGCACGGTATCCAAGGTCATTGAGAAGGAGGATGCCAAGAGTTTAAGGTGCGTGGAAATGCCTCTTCTGACTGACCGTATGCAATAACGACGTCAGTAATGGTGTTTAAGGCTTCTCAATAACTCTAGAATTCATGGCAATCGAATTTTAATTTTTCTGATGAAAAAATACACAATCGATCCGGTCATCAACACGCAGAACGACCACGTGAGAAGCTTCGTCAAAGACGTCTTTGAGGTTCTCTAAGTGTCCACGACCAAGCATCCGTCCTCTATACATAATAAGGCTTGGCATTGTGGCTTTGAATGGCGAAAAGATGCGATTGTTGTGGTCCGCGGCTGGTTACAAATTCACAGCGTCCGATTATAGGTAAATCCTGTCCATGAAAGTCCTACCGTTGTTAAGAAAGATCCTGAAGAAGCCGGAGTAGGTATTTCAGCAAGACAGTACCACGGCCCCACGGTCGCCGACCTCAATCTCCTTTACTGCAGCGTGTGGGTGCATATCAAGGGCAAGGTGTCTAAGGTTGACCTCAGCAACGTCGTTAAGCTGAATTCCTCCGCCTATCGCGTGAGGGCCAGCATGGGGAAAAGCTTCGTCCGCAAAGTCCGCGTGGCCTTTAGATCTCGCCCGGGGCAGCCAAATTGATTAATATTACAATTGAAACACATATTTATAGGTTACAAACAATAAAAACGTGTCTAACTGCATCAAAAGTATCATTGTGTCCTTTGTTGAGAACATCGGCGCGAGTATAACAGGAATTTGGCTGCAATGCCCGGTATATATATATATATATATATATATATATATATATATATATATATATATATATATATATATATATGGTACATTTAATGTATCGCAATATCATACAACTGACTACTTCGGGTCTAGAGGAATCCCATAGTCTTCGATCTGTAAGGGAACACACAAGCAGTTCTACTAATGTACCTAAAATTTCAAAAGACCTCTTTTATGCTAGTCTCGTTAACTGTCTTTGAAAACTGAATATTTGATCAATATTTTCATGTTATCTTTGCTAGATACATTTTAAAGATGAAAAACATTTCAAGACAAATTGGTAAGGTTAATATATTGCAATATCAGACAATTGAGTATACTTCAGGTGTAGAGGGACGCCGTATTGTTTTATCAAATCGCTCTTAGCTAATTTAATCCTAATATGTTTGTTAGGCCTTAAATCTTTTCAATTGAAGCGATCAAGCCAACTCGATTGGTGGAACATATTAGCATAAAACATCGAGAAAAAAAAGATAAGCCTACAGAATTTTTGCAAGATAATCTCCTTAACAATTTAAAAAACATAAAACAATAACTTATCTTGCTAAAAGTGGCAGTGAGCACACAATTGGTCTAAAATTGTTAATACTATCTGTTAAAGAGCTAATCTCAATAAAGGTGCACTAGGAAAAATATTACTACTTAGTGAATAGGCGACGTATTGATGAAATGTCCAGTGCTGTTGAAAAGCAACTTTTATCTCCACTTCAAACAATATAATTTTCTTCGCAAATAGATGAAACTACACTTACTGATATTGATACATTGCTAAAGGCTCTTTGCAGATAAGCTTATTACATATACAATAGAAATATCAATTTTGAAACTGTGAATATCAGCCAACTGACAAACAAACTTTATTTATTGCCTGCGTGACAGACCGGTTGGTTGCTATCGTGTTTTTATAGCGTACTTAAAAAGGGAGCATACTAACCTTCGATGCATCCTTCATAGACAACATCTTGTTGCAAAGAAATTTGAGCCCTAGTCTGCACTCATCATTTAATATTATTGTAATTACAATTGAAAAAATTAAAGCAAATGTGAAAATGATCTATTGTTTAGGCAATTATGTCAGAATTCTGATGAAGAACGTGTTCGATTATTATTATTGTACACAACAGTTCGGTGGCTTTCAAAAGATCAATTCTTGATACTTTTGTCTTGTTATACAAGAGGGTGCTGCTTTTTTGGAAAGTGAAAATATTTAGTTTGGCTTCTCTACGACATCCTTGGTAGAAAGTGGGCTCAGTGTCGTGAATCATATTCTTATCAAGGAAAGGAATCTCTTGAAAATGGTAGAAAGAATATAACTCCGTTTGTTACTTGAAAAGATTAAGCCTAACATAAACGATTTAGTTAACCAGCATCAACTTCACTGATCATATTAAAAGGAAGTAAACATTATTTCAGGTGTAGCGAAACGCCCCCAAAAATCATACATGAGGGCGATGAGCTAACAAAAATTGGTAAGCCACTATAACGATGGGATCCAATGTAAGAAATAATTTGAACTAAGGGCATACACTCTTTGTGAGCCTTCGATAGCCCGTAAATATAAGATAGTGAGAGATTGATAGTCTTAAACTTCTAAGTATACATAGAAGCGGGTCAAAGAATTATACAGATAAATTCTTTATATGTATTCATATAAAACGCGAAGTAAATTCATTGTAAATTAGGCCCCAATATACTTATCAAATTCCGAGCCTACATATCTCTGTTACCTTAACATAACCGCTTTGAAAAAATAGGATCAACTAAGAAACCACAACCTTCGGAATTAAGTATTCAGAAAGTGGAAAAGGATAATAAATGAGAAAAGCACCGGCCGTAGACGATTTCTTGGAAATCAAAGCGAAAATATTTAAAGTTCTAAATTAAATATTGATTTCTATATAAATTTATAATTACAGAAAATATAATAATTGAGAAAATATTAAATATGAAATGATTAGAAAATAATTTTTGACGGACACTTCTTTCCCTTATAAGAAAGGCAAATAGCTCAAAACTAGGCACGGAGATATACTCTGAATTGTTTATTCAAATCACGTTAAAGTTAGATTCGCAAAAAGAGAAACAATACCGTCATTAACCGAATGCAACGTTCAGGTTTTGTGAAAATAATGTTCAAGACTCAATTTGAGAAAAAGATACCCGATGAAATATTAAATACACCCCTTATCTTTGTTCGTGAGGTGTCTCATAATAAACCTATATATGTACTAGTTAAAGTCATTCATCACAAGTAAGCAAATCAAGATGATCCTACATAGTGTCCAGGATATCAAAGTGATTTACTAAGGGAGAAAAAGAATGTGTGAGAAAGAACCTGTACGCATGACGCGGAGATGACAAAGGCGTCATTCTTGCGCTTGTGTAAGATGATCTACGTTGCAGGCAAAGCGTGGCATTGGGCATTGCCTCCAATCTGCCCTTGAAAAGTTATCGTTATCCTATAAATGAAATTAGAATAAAACCCACCCTTCTTTAGGCAGAGTTGAGTTTTCTACATATAAATGGATAAGAGAAGATATGAGGTAGTAAAGAAAAAAGGCGTTAGAAATCTCTAAGAATTCACAAAAAGGTGTAGTAAATCTCTCAGCCAATAAAAAATTCCATTAGTTGAATAAATGAGGCCAAGTAACAAAGAAGCATAGTTATCGTTCAAAATAGCAAAGACTTTCAATATCCTTAGTTATTTATAGCAGCAGAATTTACAAAAAACGAGGGAAATTGTTTTTAATAAACAAAATCAAGGGAATTTTCTATAGGAGAAGAAAAGATAGTAAAATATGTTGAAGAGAATTATTCCAATGACGAGACTCTGAGAGGACAAGAACCTTTCAGGACGGCGACTCACGTCAACACAAAAACGGTAGAAGTGATTGAAGATGACATTTCTTAAGGATTTCCTTTTATCTCCGTTGAGATTGCCTTGAGAGCAGCATAAAAAAAAACAGATAGTCAAGTTGGTATAACTAGATTATTTTAATTGTAAAATACCAAAATTATAATTCTCCCAGGTCATTTATTAACTCACTAACTCAACAATGCGTTTTAGATATTATCGAATAAATACTTTTATCTGTATATCCAATATCAAACAAACCATCGATCATCTTGGCAAGTCGTTCTTTAGGGACTGTTAATCATAAACAAATGATTTCATTCGATCAATTTTGTCCTAATAATAAAACAAATAAACTAGCAACTGTAGCACCTATAAATGGCTTGCATCTTCTTTCTTAACCCACGTAGTCCCCTCTTGCGTATATTATGGCTATGAACCTTCTTTGCATTTTCTTTACCTCCATTATATTCTTACTAACCAGATTTTAAAATTTGTTCATGGAATTGTCCTGCCCTCGTTGGTTTTACTTTTTTTGCCTTAACCTCCAGAGAAAAGAGGAGTGCCCAATTTCGTTATTTTATTTTGAAGTAACCTTTAGGAAAAAAGTTTAACGGGTGTCCTTTCCATCACACTATTATTCAGCCCACAGCATCCATCTCTCTTCAATATGCACCGAAGAAAAGGATTAATTTATTTCCAAGGAAAGATCATGAATAAATTTCATAACGCTACTTCTATTAACTTCGTGTCAGATCGCACATAACCCATTTGTCTACATTTCCATCTCTTTCCTTGTATACAATGAGCGTGTTTCGAATATTCTTCATATTTACCACTCGCCACTTTTGCCACAGATATGGTCCTCGTCAATTATCGGCTTTAGAGGCATCGAAAGATTCCTTCCTTCTATGACAAAGTGTCTACTCTAGTAATGATAAGCTTCCTCAGTACTGCATCCATCAGCAGGCGTTTGGACCATTCCTCATCCACGCTAAGCCAGTTGCTGTTTCGAATGGACCATTCTAAAAAAATTCTTAAAAAAATTCCGAATACTTTCATTAGTTATTTTAAAATTTAATCTTTGCTCGAGAGAAAACATGCTTGTTTTCACATGGAACCTCATGGATTGGGGTTACGATATTAATTGTAAGCCTGCTCGACACACAATTGGGCCTAACAAAGTGGATACTTTTTATCCCTTACACACGAGTGGCTGTTATCAATAGAACAATCTACAAACACTACAGGCGGGTGCTGACACGATCCCGGGTAAGAGTGACATGAAATAGCCAATTGAAAGAGTCCTTTTCACTGGTGTAAGATTGGTCTATTTGATTTAGCCACTCGCTGGATGTGAATGGTAGACGGCACTTTAGGCGTGCTCGATGCCATGTGGAGGAAGGTTTCCATTGCTTTTTTAACATAATTCAACAGCTGTGTGCACTTAGATTTAATTAATATAGTTCCATACACTCTGTCAATACATTCAGTGGAGGAATCATGGTCAAATATCTGGTTGTTTCAAAAGGTTTGCGTTCAAATTGAAAATCATCCAGGAAAATCAGGACTTTTGGTCCATTTAATCTTTATTCTATACACTGTGATTTTTATAAATTGGAGAATTTTGGTCATAGTTTGTTATAGGTCTACCGATCAAAAGGAAATATACACAATTATCTTTGGAAAAGAAATGATGCTGAAGATTCCTGCATTGTTATATCGTCCAACGACTCAAGTTTTGCGCTTTAGCTGACAACAGACACACGCATAGGGGCAATCGTTGAATTGTATACCTATAGAAATCAGGCACCAGAACAGACATCACGTGGTGGTGAAGTCCACCAAAAACAGACTTAACCCACTACCACGATCATAGTAATGCCTGAGAATTTTGATTGACCCTTATGTATCTTTAATATTAACACACGTACTGGTGTTGAAAATCGCTAACCAATCTCCGCTAAGATTATAATTTCAAGTATTGAGATAACCAAAAATAAAATTAGTTTTTACCTTACGAGAATAATAAGTTCTAAAGAGCTAGCAAGTCCGGATAAAATGTATCTCATCCCTTTTAAATAATAATGAAGAAAATATTTTAAAACTTTTCAAAAATTTCTAAAATAAAGAAGCTCGTACGTATGTCCCTTTCCCTTATGTAAATCAAATTTCCCGGACCAATCTTGATCAAACTTTCATGAAGGGATAGGTTTGGACCGAGATTAGGTTTTAGAGTATTAATATATGAGAGAAGGGGTATGGTGTACAGGGGGTATGGTATTTATGTAGTAATTTTTTTTCCATTAACATAATTTGAAAAATTTCTTTAATAAATATTTTAGAGAAACAAAATCATTTGAGATAGGAGTATAAGGTGCCTCAAGAGGCGTAGAATAGATTATGTAATAGTCAACTTGACTTAAGAGGATACCACATTTTTTCATGTCACTTTTCAAATTCTTTCGTTCAAAATTCGCATTTTTGCGTTTTGTATAGCATTTTATTGCAAATTGTATGCATTTTTTATGGGTAAAATTACTTTTTAGCAACATGACTAGAACATAGTGAAAATGAAGATAATGCAAAATTGTATACATTTGTGGAAAATCTTTCTTAGATATTATAGTTAATTTGTGAAAAATCAAACAAAAATACACCATTGATTTTTATATAATTTTATTGCAAGTTTTATGCACTTTTTTATAGTATATATATTTTTAGCAACAGGAATAGAATATAGTGAAAATTATGATAATGCAAAATTTTATACATTTGTGGAAATTCTCCATAGATTTTTAAAGTTGATTTGTGAACAAAACGCAAAACTATACCATGCGATTTTAAGTATTTGCTAAAGAAAAACGGCGCCTAAGAACTGGTATATATTTTTAGCCTCATTCAAATTTAGATTGAATTAAATTCAAGAGCATTTAAACAGCCCTACTATTCACCTAACACCCCCCTCCAACTGAGAACAAAGCCTATAGTTGACCTTGTCCGAAAAATATATGTTTTATTCCACCATTAACATAAATTTTAATGGAATTAAAGAAACCTAATTTAAAATAATAACTAAATCATATGTGCATATTTTGGTCGTGAATTGATTTCGAATGCCTAATTTTTAGTAATTCGATAGCTATTTATATGATATCAGGCTTCAAGGGGGAAGGGAGATTTCTGTATCTCAAAAACGGCGCCGTAGGTTATTATGATTTTGGAATAAAAGGGCTTTTAATGAGCTTTAATTTTATATATGATAATCTAAGTTGTCTAAAGTTGAAAAGATGAGTGTGGTTTCCCCTTAAAAAGTTGAAACTTGCATCTGACCTGACCTGTTTATTGTATAATATTGCGAAATACTTTGACCATAATATAGAATAACGTGAACATACTTTAGCCTTGCTTTAGTTGTACTTATTACTTTGTTGGTGTCACATCTGTTATAAGTTAGTGGAAGTACTTTAGTATTGACATATATATTGCAAACCATAGTATTAGTACAATTACGACAGTAAAATATTTACTGGTTGAACTAATATGCTCCCTAAGAAAAAAATATTCTCTTCGAATAAAATCTCTTGGAAGATTATTATAGATGCGGACAAAATGCTCTCAAATAAGCATTCTGGACGTTCCAAAACACCTCAGTACAATAAGTAGCTGCCTTAATCCCAGGAGATGAGTTCGAGAGAGGTGATGTTCTGTCTTCAAGGTCGTGATAAATTAAAAAGACTGATTTTTGTCACTGGTTAAGATGGGTATCATTTGGGAAGCCCTCAAGTTGGAGGAAAATAAAAAAATAACATGATTACTTCTTAAGAGATGCGAAAAGGGAACTAAGTATTATATATACATATATTACCAGTCAAATATGAATGAAAATATCAAAGAATGTCGGAGGATTTTAAGATTAAATAAAATCTTGGCCGGAATAGATCGGGGTATCCATTCAAGTTAAACTTAATTTGGCGTTTAATCCCACCTCCCCACGTGGACTCATCATCAACCTCATACATGCATATTTACTATGCGCACTATTACTCACTTATCTCTATGTCAGGCTCCTTTCTTTCATACACTCAAATACATCATCCATATTTTGTGAGTCTTTCAAATTATTCACACACAAGGTTCATTCACTATCATATATTCCTTTCAATAGTTAATTATGTTTCATTTTTTTAAATTTCCTTACCAACTCTAGATATTCTTTGGCACAACTTCCTTCATACACTACCTCTTAAAAGATAGATCTCTTATCCATCCATTAGTCATTCTACATTTGTGCCATTCCTTCAATTAAAATGCCTTTAAAGTGTGTATTTGGACTGATCTTCCTTATGCTCTTTCCTTCTCTTGCCTTATCTATAGTCTAGCTTCCATCCACTAGGTTTAGTACTATGATAGTGTCCTGCCACCTTCTACCATATTCCATACTACTATATTTAGCAGTTTCAAGGCCATTGATCGACCCTGAGACATTTGTACTATTAAAAATCTTTTCATCGGTTTGATCTTTTCTTAAAACAGCACGGTTGTTCAAAGTGCAGAGCATTGACTCTCTTAATACACATTACCCTATTTTCTGCCTCAAACCCCATCAGCATACTCTCTCCTGCAATTACTTTTTGCATCGTCTTTTATCCAAGCATTTTTAACTCTTTAATTAATAATTCTACATCCTTCCCACTCGAAACCAATATGAGGTCTTTAATATACAGAACTATACACCACTAGCACTCATTTCCTGCCATTTTTCTTTAATCGAGCACAATTTTTAGTCATTTACACTAATGTTTCTTTTAACTTTTTATCCAGCTTACCCATTAGAGTATTAAACAACAATTGGAACACCACATTCCCTTGAGTCACACCCCTATATTATAATAAAATTTACTGCACTTATATCGGGTTGGAACGTTAGTAATGTCAGATTTTTTAGTATAGAGTTTTAGATAGTATTTATTTAATTAGTGTCTCTTATCATTGTTTATGAATGCTAAATGAGTAATTTCTACCTTTTCATTTCAGATTAGAAAAATATCTTTCATAATACTTTTTGATTTTTACTTCTATGCCTTCCCATCTCAAGATCACATTAGACCTGAGTTTCATAAATGTGTAGAGGCAAAATCCATTAAGAGCATTTATGAAGATGATCCAATAAATGAAAGTTACAATAAATATTTATCCCTTCCCTTCGTTTTTTTTCAAGGGTATAGAAAATGCCCTTGTTATTCGCACGAATTTCTTATCAGTTTTTTATGAAGTGAAAGTCCATCTTGCAGAACTGTTGATTATTACATTACATCATCGGAAAATTTATTTCATTGTCACTTAATAAAACCTAATTTAAATTAATGGCAAAGTATCGATTGAATCCCTACTTGGCCACCTTAAGTCTCATGACGAGAGAATTCATAGTTTTCAAAGTTTGGTCAGGACAACCTTTGTTGAATAGCTCCCAAATACTTTTCTCAATGGAACGATTGTTAAGGACAAGAAAGGACGTTTTGGAATAAGTAAACATTATTGGCAGGGCCTAATTTTGCCCCTACTCAAGATTTGTTCCTTTTTTACAAATTGTGGGTTAAGAAAATCCGTATTTTCGATGATGGCTAGCAATGGCACTCGATCAAGTAATAGAATTTTCTATTTATATAAATGTGGGTCGAAACCTAAAGTGTGATGGGTAAATAAAATTAAGAAGGCCGGAAGGCGAAAGTATTTAGAAGCGAAACATCCTAAGTAACCAAAGAGAGTATAAACCCAGTTACTATAAGCCCAGCTTAACCGATTATTTGCCAAAATTCTGTTCGGGATGGGGGGCTGGTTCCTTTCCGGGGCTTTTGGAATGAAAACTAAACACTGACACAGAATTTATCCTTGATTCCTCTTCTGATCTAGCCAGCCAAAACTGAGCGATTGCTATAACAGTTAATTTTTTATATCTTTTGTTTCATGGAACAAAATATCGATTCGAGTTTTCAGGTGAAAGACATATCAAGACTTACTGAAAAGTGGTTTTTCTTTCTTCCATTTATAGTTATAAACCTTTCTCGACCAGCCGCAGTTTGGCTTTCCGGACCCAATGCGGGCAAGAAGATCTGTAGCTCTATATACTCCACAAATTTGGACTTCATTAGCTTCACTACTTTCTTTTACTAATGCCAAATTGCATATTATTAGTATTATTATTTTATTTTATTATTATTGAGGCAAGAATCAACGCAGGCCTTTAATCCAGAATGGATTGAAAAATGTTCATAGAGAAGTGGGAGTGAAAGTATATGGAAGATACCTAAAAAGTGTATCATAAAGAGGCACTTGACTTAATACGAACCCAAAAGAGCACACATCTTACCTCTTTTTAATGCCCCCTACCCTCCCGGTCGAAAGGAGTGCCAGGCACCAGGTTGCTTTTCTATAACCAAATCTGAGCTTTTCTTTCAATATTCAAAGGGCGAGAGAAATGTTGGATTACAAAGGGAAAAGGTGGATGGAGAGGAACAACAAGAAAGATAGAATCTGATGTTAAAGAAGAAAAATACGGTGGTAGCGAAACTTGGGAACCCTACAGGATTAGGCCATTCGGGTGTATTGTAAGCCTTGAACAACACACTTAAACATTTACTTGATCCTCTTTCGGGGGTTAATGCAGAAAAAAATATATCAAACTTCACTTAAATGAATGGGTGTAGTGGTTAGTTTGAACTACCTGTTGTGGTTCAAAAATAAACATGTATTGAAAATATTAATTCTCAGATGTTTTATTTAGTGTCAATTTTTGTGGAAAGGAGAAGCAAATTTACTCTTCATCGAGAAATTCGCCAAAAGGGAAGGAATACATCTCAAAATACTCACTCGCAGTGACACCGAAACAGATGAATAGTAAATTTCGAATTCAATATATAATTCACGTTCCGGTGGTTTTAGGAGAAGGAATGACTTTGTATTGGTTGATCGAGTCACCGACTCCAATCTGTCTTATGGCCTGTTATTTTGGTCATTTCATATTCCAATTTCTTATCACACATTTTCCCTGATGCATATCGACGAAACTTCTTTGGTCTGAGGGTGATACATAAAGGCATACATTTAATATATTTTATGCAGATTTCATAATAAAATAATTTCACGTGCAAAATAAGAACGATTTTTAAAGAACATTCTAAAAGTTTCTTTAAATCATCTAGCAACATTTTGCTCAGTACATACGAACTGTACAACCGATATTGCTGTCGTACTTCCTCTGCAGAGATGCGAGTCAGTTTTCTCAATTTCACTGGAAGAAAACGAATTGTTTTGTGCTAAATACAATAAATGGTGTATGAGTACCTATGTAATAACATCAACAGGATTACTCCAATCAATTTGCTAAATCCTAAAAGGGAAGAACAAGTGCGGTCAGGGGCTAAAACAACGGCTGAAGAAATAATAAGTCTAATCTACATATTTAAACAGAAAGCTATAGGAGCATCGGGGCTTACAAATATGAACTTCACCAATGCCCCGAATACTATCATGAGAACATTATAAACATCCTTAATGCAAGTTTAAAAACAAGCTACCTCCCTGTCGCAATACAAACAGCATGAATATTGCTCTTCCCAAAACCAACAAACCTCTAAACCTCCTGAATAGTTACAGGCCTATATCATTCCTGGATTTTACCGGTAGAGTATTTGCAAAATTAATAAAGGAGAGAATTAATAGAATATAAGAATAAAAAAATCTATATAATACTTTCCATTTTGGATTCGGGAATAACAGCATTACAACCATAGCTCTCTGCCTGATAACAAAAAATAGCACAAGTCAAGGGGAACAAAAGATATATTGAATTAGAGCTTAGAGACATAAAGAGAGCCTTTGATAAAGTTTGGATCGGAGGCTTATCATATAAGATCTTAAATATCCAAATGAACAAAAATTTGAAAAGAATTCTCTGTGACTATCTCCCGGAAAGCAAAACAAGAAACGTGATAAATGAATTCGAAGGACCAGAATCTGAAATGAAGGCCGATTGCCGCAAAGTGGGTGATAATCTCCCACGCTATATTCAGTTTATACAGCTGATATGCCATCACCGATTAGACCAGAAACACCGAATATCTAGTTCACCGATCATATCAGCCAATGTATAACATCACCATACAGAAATGAAGAACGGTAAGCGCGATTAAGGACACTAGAACTTGGTAATATCAATAGATATGAAAAACAATGGAAAATACGGACGAAAATCCAAAATTTACCGTAATTCCTATTTCAAGAAGGAAAAAAGACGATATCATAAATGAAGGAGAAATAAAATAAAAAGTAACATAAGTCATCCAATCTCAGGAATCTCTATGGAGAACAAGCGAAAAATATATATGTTATTCGGTAGAGTAACACTAAATTACCCGAATACCATTGCATATGATGTCACACTCAACGAAGAAAGATTGATAACGAACACCAAGAATAGAGAGAGGAGAAAAATGAGCGACCTACACGTCAATTTACCAGGAATAAAAAACTCCTCAGAAAAAGAGCTTGACATATATGAGAGAGGATCATAGCCTCCCAAATGTATTCGCAGACCATATCTATGGACCCAACGATCGACGTAATCAACTTCATTTCCAAAGCTCAAGAGAGATGAAGAGAGAAGTGGGGCTGATATATACTTATGAAATCAGGAAGAATAGAAAAACGAACATAAATATTCACCGAAAAAAAAGAAGAAAAACTATAAAACTATACATGAATACGATACATGAAATAATACAGCCGTAACAGAAAATGAGAAACAAACAAACAACCGATGAAAATATCAACATGGAAGAAATATAAAATAAAAATCACGATATACAAAGCATATAAAATGCATTCAAAGACATTGTCGTGGTATGACCAGGTGTTCGCGGTTATACTCACACTGGCTTACTGGCCGAACGAAATTAAGGCTCCGCCTGGGGATAGTTCTAAAAGTGCTTTAAATACAGAGTTGCTAGGCCAAGGAATATTCAAACACGGCTACAAAAAAATACTTTAATATGTCTAAAGATTATATATACATATAGGGCAAAGTAAATGGCAATGCAATTAAATATTGACGGTTCACTGCTAAGATGATTAACACTATAAATTTATTTTGAACCGAGTGATAATTAATTAAGTAATGATTTTCCAATTATGTAAGTTGTAGAGCAAAGGGGATGATGGAGGTTCGACGCAGTAAAGGTGGGAGGAGCGTGACGAAGCTGGGGTTAAATCTCTTTTACCTTGATGTGTTGCGACTACGACCCGGTAGGTAAGTTCGACCTTGAACTTGTGGGCGTCTCACCGGACGCTCAATTCAATTTCGGTAAACTGAAGTTGGGGGCCTCTTATCCTTAAGATCAAACGGAGGGTGCTTCGGGAATGGCTTTTCCGATCCTCAAAATCAGAAGACGTCTTGAGAAGGGTTGAAGCGCGCCTAAAACTATCTCCACTAACAACATTGAGTAACGACTAGCTCTTCCTTGACTCGTTGACAATCACTCAATTCTTCTCTGGACGAGAATGTATTCAATTCCCTCTCGACTTACGAAGACGTTACGGCTAATGTACTGGACGGCGGCTTCAGACACATTCTGCATGTGAAATTCGAAGTCTCGAATATATTCTCTGAAATTATCTAGAGAAGTCGCGATGTCCTCTTAATGGCCTTTCTATTGTGCTAATTTTCGAAGTATATAGGGCAGATGAATTTAGAGCGGTCAACAGCGAACTGGAAAAGTTAGGGGGGGGGATCCTTCTCTCTCTCCTTTTTCTTCCACAGACATGAAACCTATTACACACAGATTATAAAACAGGATAAGAATAAATAGGAGCTAGAGAATAGTCAGTTATCCCGATAGCTATAAACTAGAATAAGTTAGGAACTCTGAGTGGGAAAACGAAAGAATAAATGATAAGTAAATGCAGTATGGTGGTTCGGAATCCGCCTTAATCAGCATGTCCCCATTGTCTTTACAGCACTAGTATTCCTTTTTCACCATTGACTAGCGAGGTTGCTCATTCTGCCTGCTCACTAAACTTTATCTCTTTTATTTTTAAATTCTACCTATTCTACTATACACTCTATAAAACCTTGCTCCGGACTTCCTACTGAGCACTTTTCCCCCGGTTCACTTGAGCTGAGAATCATAAAAGTGGGATGTTTCTCCTGGAGTAAGTCGGTCGCAGACCTCCCCATCTTCTGCACCCCACCCCCAATAGCGAGTGGAGTAGAGAGGATGACCTAAACATAAAATCCACCACAAGTGTAAGTGACTCCTGAGCTCAGTGAGAGAATTGTTAAATGAAGACCTTGGGGAGGACTCTTTTTGCGATTTTAAGATAGATAGAAAGTTCCAAAAGTGTGATTTCGCGTGATCTGAAGTTATACAATGAAAAAAAAATAATAAATCTCGTACAAAATTCTGTCGAACCCGCATAACCACCGGACGAGAAGACAGAGTTATTAGGCACTTTTCTATAAAGGATCCCTTCGAGACTGCAGCAGTGATTGCTAAAAAAATTCAACCAATAGTGGCAAAGAGGTGATTCGTTTCACTATCCCATCACCTAAAGGCATTTGGTTTAAAAACTCGTTCTCCAGCATCCAAACCAATCATCAGTCAGAAAACCAGAAGGCGAGACTCGATTATACTGAAGCTCATATTGTTAGGAAGATGAAGATTGGGAGAGAATTCATTTCATTGACGAAAGTAAATTTAATTTAATTGGATCGGATGGCAGACGCTTTGTTAGACGACCTGCATGGGACAGACTTAACCATAAATGTATTCTAAATGTTTTAAAAAGTCCGCCAAACATGGAAGATGCAGCGTCATTGTATAGGGGATGTTTTTCTCTTAAGGATCTGCTCCGCTAGTGCTGAATAGGAACAGTAAATGCGAATGTGTCCCTAAACCTTGTACAACAGCGACTGATTTATCGATGACGAAAAGGGTCCAACAATGAAAGAAAATAATGCCATAATACTTTAAAGAAACTGGTGAGGTCCTGTGGTCGTCATTTCGTGGAAGTAATAGAAAACAAAGTCTTCAACACCTCATATTAAGTGTTTTAAGTTTCATCGTTGTCAAATCTTGCTTTGATTCTAGTGTATTTGCTTGCTAAACAATTCTGCGAATGATCATTCTCTTATTTTGAACGTGCCAATATTTTATTTGTTAGTTTAGTTAGTATAATTTATTGAACATATGATTTTACAATATGAAATCTTCATAAAATTTATTAAATGCATGCCTTTATCTACCATAGAAATTTCCTTTACCTACTCGTCATATTTTAAAAAATATTTTAATAAAGTAAAATTCATTCTACATATTTTGCTTGGTTATGACTTTAGTTATGCTAATACAAACAATTACCTAGGTTTTTAGTTTAGTAGACTAGGCTAGTATAAAATAAACCTGCTTTCTAATATTTACATTCAGAAAATAATGATAAGCATGAAAAACTGCCGCATTACTTAAAAAATTATTTGATTATAATTAAGTTTAAAATTATGGTCAGAAAGAAGATATAAAAATAAAATAAATGTCATACGACTTAAAATAATAAGCGTGACATCAAAACAAATCTTTTGTTAGTTAACCTGGAAAAATGTGTATAGAGGCGTAAAAAGTAAATAAAAAATAAATTTAATTTAAAATTTAAGCAATTTGTGGATGTTATTATGACTAAATTGCTTTCTTTCTTGTTTACATTGTAATATACTAAGTTTAATATAAGCCTAGAAGTTAAAATAGAGAAAGATTTTCTGAATTTAAAAGAAGATAGGTTGAGAGGCACGAAGATAACATATCGTCTGAAGAAGAAATTATTTACTCTAAGACATTTTTCCTATCTCCACCGCAAATTCTAGACAAATTTAAGATATGTGAAACAGAACTAGCTATTGGTATGAACGTAAGCACCATCCTGGTACTCATCATTAATTTGTCTTGCTTTAACGAGAAGAAGTACATAGAGCAGAAAAGTATAGGCAACCAGGAAACCACTCATAAATTACACTATGTAACAAAATTTCACTTGTTTCCTGTTCCTGTATTTGAAGTGCTATTTCACAGTTGTTCTTAGCTAAAATAAATGAAAAAGGTCTATTTGGAACCCCAAATCTTTCTTTCGAATCCGCCCATTTGTAAACTAATGCTAGGGTATTATTTTTAAAAAAAACATTGTAGTGTTGTTTTAAAGAAACCTTCCAAAATATTCTAGGTTTAATGAGAACGTTCTTGATTTTAGTAGAAATGTTGGGACTTTCGAGAATGTTCTAGCATTTGCCTGTACACACTTAAAAGTTTTAAGAACCTTCAGAAATATTTAAAAAAAGATTCACTGATTTTCTTATCATATTAGCTTTACCTACCACATCGAAAAGATTAGAAGACAAATTGCATCAAGAGGCAGCAATCATTCTCCAGATGCATTCTCCTAAATCTTCGGATCATTCTTCAAAACAGGAACAAAAGATTTCGGTATTACATCTAAGATAATGTGTGAAGCTTACGAAACCTACTTTGCTAGGATAGTTGGGGGAACAAGACAAAGCCTGTGCACTTCATTTTGCTTGATTGTTTGTTGTAAATGTAACATATTAAATATCACAAGTATTTAAGATTTTATCTTTGTTTGTAAGCCAAAAGTTTAATATAGTATAATTTTTAATTATACAGAATGGTTTAGAGGAGAAAGAAGAGACATGAATTTTGCCATTCCAAGGATTTGGAATAAACTCACTGAACAATTAAGCAACTGCGACTTCTGCATTGTGGACACATTCAAACTTTGAAGTGGCAAAAATGCACCTGGTCTTTCCTATTTTGATCTGCAAACTTCTATTGCACTAGTATCACACAGTGGTAATCGTCTTGAACCTACACCTGAAAAAAGGAATAATTAACTTTAAAATAAGACAATTCAGACGCTGAAAAGATCAGGGAATATGTAAACTATATTATCAGAGATATGGCTGTTGAGAGGAATCAATATTATATTATCCAAACCAAAGAGACCTGAAAGACCTTTTCAGAGAGTTTGGCTTGTCAAATTTAAATGCTGAACTTTTGATTTCGGGGCTCAAAGATGAAAATGTGCAAGTGACAAGCCAAAGGAAACGTTATGAAAACTTCTCAAGATTCTATAGTTATCAAGCTGGACTATGCTACTGCAATGATGTATCGGGTCTGTTTGATGGAATTGGAATTGCCTGTAATCCAGATGAGTGAAGGCTCTTCATAGATAGCTCATCAAGAAGCATTAAGGCTGAACTTCTCCTTAATTGGAATAAGCATCTATCCTTTCCCGTGTCTCATGCAGTATATCGTAACGAGGAGTACCAAAAACAGTGCTAACTACTACTACCAGCTTTGAATTATAAGAATTATGGCTAAGAAGTGATTGGAAATTTCAAAAGGGTAGTATTTATTTATTTGTCTCCAACCATGTTTTACCAAGTTTCCATGTCATCGCTATCTTTGAGATATTATGGATACAAAAGTATATCACCACATGAAGTACTGGCCACAAAGAAACAAGTTCTCTGTTGAAGGGACATGATGTCAACCGTGGGAAATTGATAAAACAACAAAAGGTGTTGTTCAGTCCATTATATTTAAAACTAGGTCCCATGAATCAGTTTGTTAGAGCTCTTAACAAAGAGTCTGCAGCCTTCAAGTACCTTCAAAATTTCTTTCTTAAACTCTCTGAAGCTAACGTACAAGTCAGTGTCTTTTTTTAATCAGAAATCAGGAAAATCAGAATGTTCTAAATACCCAGGTAATCTTACTAAAATGATAAAGAAGTCTGGAAGAGTTCTTTTTCAGTGTATCAGAGCTTTAGGGGCAACCAAAAGGATACTAATTATGTTCAAGTGGTTGAGAGCTCAGTAAAAAGCTATGGCCAAAAGTGATGCAGGATGTTGATGCCCATTTTGACAAGTTCAAGGAGAATAGCGAAGCATACTCAGAGGAGCATCAAGAGCATTTCCGTCAAGGTAAAGCGAACTTTGATCATAGATACCAAGGGACAATACATTCGGGAGCTTGTACAGGAAATTGATTTACATTACAAACGGAAATCGAGTGAAACTGTTCCCTTCTAATATTTTTACTTGTTTTTATATAATTCTAGTTCTAGTTTCAGTAAAATTGTATAAATTTAGCTGATTTATTTTTAGCCCTACAATGGATAAAAACGACAAAACTTGCCACAAAAGTCAAATTAAATACAAATAATGGCTATTTTCTATTCTTTTGCAATAAAAGGAGCTGGAAAATAAAATTTAATAGACAAGAGCACGAATTCTGTTGCATACTGTTATTAACAAAGGAAGCAATAATAAGACGGGCTAGTTACCGTTACTCAGGCGTCTACATAATTCTAAAGGATTTAATTGAGACGATTATTCCCGATGAATATAAAATTACGGCTGTTGGTATGAAAATACTAATATCAGTCTTTTAAACTATCTTCTCTTTTTCAATCTGCGATTCAATCCTAACAAAGATCGTCCTAATCGACAGCACTCAAGGTGCTTAGAGAAAGATCTAATTCTTCACTTAACTCGATAGTTACTAGGATGCCTTACCATTTTTGTCAAGTCCTATGTCAGAGAAATTCCGCCTTTGCTGTGAGTTTGCACGCTACCAGCAATCCTATCAGAAAATGTTGTGAATACATTAATTCAAGAACTGTAAGTAAAGACGGAGCGGGCAATAGATCCTGTCACCAGTTATTTCGTCATCTCTACATTGCTATAGTATGGCAGTGAAACAAAGTGACTTCACGTCTCAATATAAAAAATGTACCGCATGCTTGACACATATTTGATTAACTCCTTCCTACCCAAAACTCTTCGGAAGGATGGAATAATTTTTGCCATCCAAATACCTGGCAAAGATCAAAGACGGTTATCCTAACCCCCTATTCTAGCGCGGTAAACGCCTCTACCCAAAAGAAACGGTATAAAATTTCCTTGCCCACATTTTTTATAATTGTATAATATGAGAGTCGATAAGAGATGAAATATGCAGTTGTATAAGTATCACGCTTTGGTGACATTTGTGTCGGGTAAAATGAATTGACTCATTTACTCCTTTATTCTCCTTCGCGTCCGAACAAATGAGTATAAATGGTTAGCTATATCAATAGACTATTGTCTCTTCTTGTTTCATTGTTTTTAGTTACCTCTTTGAATGTTTGATGTTATTTTAGTTTGATTCCATTTTTCCCAAGCCGGCTGCTTACTTCCTTCCACCTCATCCATCCGTTATTCCCCTTCTCTCACACAAAACATCAACTGAAATAATATAGCTACTTAAAAATAAGATCTAAAATAAATACCAATTAAAACTAAAGAGAAAATAAGAACCCATAAATACACCGCACATCAAGCAAAAACAAACATGAACATTTTACTGTTAATACTTATTCCGAATTTCAAAAATAATGCTAGATGGGGGTTAGACATTAGCGTGAACACGCAAGCTAACAACTTTTAAAATCTCACACTTCATTCTATTTATCCTTATATTTATAACTTTCGAGTCCTCGAGCCAAACACACGACACATGAGACAGGGACATAATATTAAAATAATAAATAGGGCATAAACATAAAATCTTGGTTCAGATCCTCCTTAAGCCGTAGGTCAATCCACTGTCTCAGTCAACTGGGTTGCCTTCTGCTTTACTTTCAATTGTCCCTCCTTGCGTTTCTCTCTTCCCCTCATTCTCTCTCCTATATTTAAACCCCCTTTCCATCGGAGCTTACAAAAAGAAGGAATTTAGAGGACAAGTAGTGAGTACCACCCGCCTCTATGCCATGGCTCCTTCGAGAAGAACCAAAGTTTGGGATGGGGATCAGCGGGGGTTTTTTTCTCCCACACTTAGTTTCTTTTCATTTCATTTCCAGTCACTTTACCCAGTGGATGACCCGTGGAAATGGCCAAGCTTTTCTTTGGCCTTATACCTTCCGAGAGGAGAGGTGACTAAAGTTAACCAGGAAAGAATAGTTTGACACCATAAAGTTTAATCCGCGAACGAATACCTGAACTAGAAAAGGACATCTAAAAATTTTATGAAGAATTCAATTGCTATCCCATCGGTAAAGATCAAAGAAGAAAATCTTCAAGCTTTATACACGAAGAAAAAACTACTGAACTTACTGAACGAAACATCAAAATTAGAAGTTCAATAAACTTTATAGTAACAAACTCTATCTTCCTGACACAAAATGAAGGATATTTAAATGTTTGACCACAGCCCTGATTAAAGGTTAAAAACCGTTCTAAATCTCGATCTTAACTGACACCTAAATCCACGATATGAGAAAATTATCAAACAAATGGAACAAGAGTTCCTCTAACAAAACCAAGAAAATCTCTAATAACAAAGATTTCCAAAGATTAAAGAAGAACTTGCACCCCATTTTATTGCAGAAAGTTTTAAACAGCGCTATAAGAAGAAAAGCTCACTTCTAACTAACGTAATGTAAGAATCCCTCAAGAAATTAAAATAAAATGAAGATAATATTATTAGAAGAGCAGAAAAATTCAACTTTTTTATAGAATAAACGAAAACGACTACTTTAAAAAATTAAACTCGACAATGCCGGAAATTTAGAAAAAGAAATTTTTGAAAAAGAAAAATAGCAAAAGATTCAACCGAACAACTTAAGAGAAGAGCAAACAGACTAATCAGCAGCATTCCGAACCAAATTTAGCTAAAACCGATTAAAGGAGACTTTACTCCAGGATATATATATATATATATATATATATATATATATATATATATATATATATATATATATATATATATATATATATATATATATATATGGCAATGAAAAACTAATAAGAAACCTCCCCCTCCGACCAATCATATATCAAGTAATAAATACTACATATAAGATAGCAAAATACCTCAACACTATCATCAATCCAGCCGTACATCCCAGAAAATTATTTCACAATAATATACTCAGGGATTAGTAGATATTCTCCAGAGCTCTCCTCTTCATCTTCCTTACCGGTTGACGAAGATATTGATGACAAAATTATGAGATACGTTTGACCCTCGTATCCTACGAGCCTTTTGAAAATTTACACGACCGAAGCCTCATTCAGAAGCCCACATGGAAATCTCTATAGGCAGACTAACGGACTAACTATGGGTTCCACACTAAACCCATCATTTATAAATTTCCTTTGTAGGGAAATCAATATCTTAAGGATAAAACCAGACGCCAGTTCGGTTACACAGCGTCAAGAGCTATGCGGCATGTGGGCCGATACTTTAACCCTTCCTTTCCCCTTTTGACCCACTGGCCCAACCAGCCTCGATATTCCTCGTCAGGAAACTCAGAATCGACAGATTTCGTAGCCCGTTAGTATAAACAGGGGAGGGTAGTAGAGCCTTTAAAATAAAAATCTATAAACAGGCCCACTGTCCCCTCCTATTGTTTAGATCTAGTTTCGCCAAATAGATGAAATTGCATTCTATCCAACGAAAATCAGAAAAGATCTTAAGGGCTAAGGGAGGCCACTCTGAAAAGTGATGCCCCTAGGAGAGAGGCTTAAGCATAGGCACTCACCGCCCCTCTTTTTCCCAACCCCCAGGGGATAGGTGATGTATATACGGCGATCTGGAAAAAAGTGGAGATCGAGTTAGCTATCGAGAGGAAGACGAAGACCGGCGTCAGTCCGGACATTTAAAAGTGGAACCTAGCGAGAGTTAAGAAGAAAAAGTATTCATCCCGAGGCTGTTCCTTTTTGTCACATCGAATAGTAGACCATCGGTAACAGGAACCATTCTCATACCTCTCTCGTCAGAGAAACTCCCTATCTCAGTTTTCAAATAAAACTAGCGATATCCCTTACCATTGAGGAATACCAAAGTGAAGTCCCACTCGTAAAAGGATTCACCTTTGGTCAACGCTTATCATCGAGAAGCCCCACAAGCGTAACCCAACGATTGGAATAATCATATATCCACTGTCCCCTTCATTTTTATCGTCCAAGTCAGTGACAACTCGCTTCGTCTCACCCACTTCGAAATCAGCTGTTTTTCCCAGTTAGCCTCTCAGCAAGACGAACAGCTGGGCGTCCGATCCCATCTCCTGTCTGCGACAATTCAGCTTTCAAACCCTCGCCCCACTTTTACTCCCTCTTCAACAACACGAGATCCACTGTCAAGGTCATTACTCGTCTGAAGTCACTTTGTTAAGGTAAAACGATTTCTTTTTGATTATGTTCTTTAATTAACGTTCAGTACTAAAGTGAATTTGTGAATCAAACATCGCGTAATCTTCATTGGTAGTAGTATTTTTATTTCAATTCGCTTATTATACCCGTTGTAGATTTAAAGTTTTAATATTTCATTTTTTTTTTCTAATTATAAGTATATTTTTTCTCTAGTTGTTTAACTAAATCCTCGAAACGCTGCACATAGCAATACATATCCTCCCTGGTTAAAGAATCAAATTAAAAGATGAAGATAAATAGAATTATACCACTCTTGGCGAAAAAAGGAAAGGAGTTATTTATGTACGGAACAAATGTACTTACATACTCGGCCATATACCACGACATCCTCATATGACACATTGAAGAAATTTTTCTCGCAAAATTACCGTACCCCTCCCTTAGATATATTTTAGGTATAGTGAAAATATTTTATAACATTTAACCATGATCAACAACTACTCCAACTTAATGAAACTATGGAGTCAAGCTCAATTCTTAAATTCACTTACGAACTAAGTCGATGATAAAAAGAACATTAATGGAAAATAGATCACCAGGGTAATTTGAAAAGAGATCTTACTTGGCAGATACATGAACGCCAAACGTTACTGCACCAAAAATTACAAGAATTCGGTTTTGAGCTGTCCATACTCCCCGCCATAAGAAATTGTTCACCATGGGACTCGTTCTACAAGGAAATAACATGGACAAAAAATTAATTAACAACGGCTATCCGAACAGAGGCTTTGTCAACATACAAAAAAGGTTCTCGACTCTCAATTCAAGGTAAAAGGAGGAAAAAAAATGTCGTGAAACTATAACTCATTTTCTATAATATTCAGTTGGCAAACACATACAGAACCGACAAAATTTAATCAGTGAAGTCGTAGTGAACGACATAACTCAAGGCACGGACAAAACAAACTCACTTTAACTATACTACAAGGACCTAAAAACAAACAAATTATGAATGAAAAACAACATCAAAACAGAGTAATCTAATTCGAAGTTAAGCAATATGGTTAGACAACATCAACTCTCAGCTAAAGATAGACCATGCACCTACAAGGCAAGAAGTTTCAATACCAACATCCTTGCCTAAGACTTATCGACGCCTTGTTCATCAAAGAGATCAAAATAAGCTCAACACAACATATTTACAAGCTAAGAAAGAATTCTCTACTTGTTCCATTTAATATCGGAACACTAATCCCAACCAACCGCCTATATAAGAACATCACAAAGACTCAGAATATCATTAGGTCTTAGGCTGACCTACGATACTGAAGAGAACTAATTGAACACTAATTGAAGAGGAAGTCTCATACATCAAAAGCGGCGAAAGGGATCAAGTGCCCTACCTGCGCGCACGCGTCCTCTTGACGGCCAACGAGAAAGTATACCCTTCAATAGCCTCTCGAAGAAAGTTTTCTCCCGATTTAAAAGCACATCTCGAGTTTACATTTCTTCTCTGCCATTAAGGCATGTGAAAACTACTGGTTCCTCACATATCTAAACACAAAATTAGATATATTATAATATTTATTTTCTTTAAACCTAAACGGTTGGGGCAAGAAAAGAAACTTTTACCTCATTAAAAAACTAGATCACAACGTCACCCTGAACTCTTAGCACGATTTTGATGAATACGAGGATAATAACAAAACATACGGTGACGATGTCATAATAGCCAACCACTCTAAAGAAAGTACGACGGCGGGGCAATCGTCATCCGGAGAGGCAGTAAGTTTAGGGAAGTACGTGACCTGAAGGAATCCTACCTGGGGGTACAAATCGAGATGACCAACGATGATTTAATCGTGGCTATGAGATATTAACCTCCCAGGCTTCCTTACATGCTCCTTACGCAGTGCCATTTTGCGTGTATTGCCGATATTAAAAAGAATACCTTCAAACAATGTTAAAGGAGGAATACGCCACAACCAGATAGCTTTTTTTAACATTCGAAGTTCGATTTATTTTCTTTGGTTCCTCTAAGCAGCTAATTTCTTTTGAATGCTTCAGTGATTGAGTTATGAGGACAAAAAGGAGTAAATGCCTATACATTTTTTTCGGACGAAGAAATAATCTTTCTGTAAAGATGCTAGAGGTACATTAAAAGACGGATCGTTTAATTTGAGGGAAGGGTATTAGAATTCTAACCTGTGTATCTCTTGTTTAGAGAGAATGGTGTGTTAGCCTAAGAATCATTAGCGGTACTTGGTTTAGGTTGAAATACTAGAAACGATAAATTGTATTTTCCCAATCGACAAATCCACTTTGCAGCCAACATTAAAAGGAAGGTTTTATGAGCCATGGTGTCTCTTTAAGAACCAGTAGGTTATTTTCTAAAATTATTTTTTAATATAAGGTTGTTTATGAAATGTCAATGCCTGAAAAAACTGGGTTGTGGTGGGCCTCTAGTCTCTGAAGGCTAAACAACATGGCAAAAATTGGTCATACACTTGAAACAATGATAGGAGTTGACCTTTCCCGACAGGAAGGATTAAAGGGCAGTGGTTTATTCTATATTGGAAAAAATAAAAATGTTTTTCATCGGATGGCTAAAGCCAATATATTCGGAAAATGTATAACTATCATCAATATGGAACTAACTTCTGCTATATTTTCATCGAAATTGATTAATAAATTAGTATGCACTCTTAATAACAGTATTATAATAACCTTTAATATTTGGATCGATAGAAAAATCGTTCTCCAAAGGCTAGTGTCTGATAGCACATATGAGCCTTACATTTAGAACAAGGTAAACGAAATTAGAGGCAATCATTGAGACATGTTGAATATGAATTAAACCGGTGCCACCCCTTAACAAGAGGCAAATCACTTAAACAATGCACTAATTCATTATAGGTTATAGGTTCTGAATGTCTGAAAAATGAAATGTAGCCTTGCTCTACCATATTACCATCCAATGGACAACGAATCAGCCCTTTAAATAAATAGATATAACTCACTCTCTAAACTGCTGAAAATAACTATTTTGACTTTCAGGGTTTAATTCTAAACAAAAGTAAGGTGACCCTTAAATCTTTCCTAACAGGACACTTCAGTCATAATACCAATTAGAGGAGCCAAGAGATGCTATCAATTTCTGGATTAGAACGGAACAGATGGAGAAATATTCAGAAGAATGGAAATATTTGCTTAACTGCCATCATAAATCTGGTTCCAACTGGATTAAACATCTGTGCATATTTATGCTGGAAGATATGACAAAATGCGATAGGGTTTTCACTATTCTGATATACAAAACAGAACAAAATACTCTATAAGTATTTCGCTCGCTTTCATCCTGATATTTCTCACCCAGGGCAGAACTTTCATGGCGAAAGTGTTCCTGTAATCTGCCGCCTTGAGCTTATAACTGGCGGCGAACCACACCAGCGGCATCTTATTGCCATTCGAAGCCACGACGCCAGGCATCATCAAGGAGCCCGGTTACTTGGTCATGGGCACGTAGTGTACCTCAAAGACGCCCTTGCCGAAGTTTACCATACGGTGGTTTTTGCAACTCTCCTCGTTGACGCCCCTGGACACCGTGCTACCGAGATGTTCTTCTTTTTTCGCGAGCGCAGTCATTTTGAGCTTCGTAGCACTTTCGAAGGTCTTTCTCACAGCCAAATGGTTGACAACTTAAGATCTGCCTCAGCATTGTCAATCTTTGAAGTCTGTAGACGGTCATCTGGTTGACGTTGAGCCAATTGTCGATGTCGGACTTGTAGTGGCCCGTGCGCAGATATTGACCACGAAAGTTCTGCCTAGGGAAAGAAAGATCACGAAGAGGGCGGACTAAGTATTTCAGCAAGATAGTGCCCCGACCCACACCGACAAGCCCGTGTAAGTGTGGTTGGTGTCAAACATAAACTTCTGGTTGAAGGACCTTTGGTCGAAGGAATTTTGGTCGACGAGCTGAAGTCTTCCTTTCGGTCTTTCTTGCCTGGAGAGCGTACTCGTTGGCGAGGGTGTCCACATTGATGTATATAACAATTCAAAACTTACACACACACACACACATATATATATATATATATATATATATATATATATATATATATATATATATATTTATATAGGGTAGATAGGGGCAAAAGGCCCACCTGAGGCAAAAAGACTTTCTGGCTCATCTACTGCACATGCGCAAAAAATTATCAACTGAGTATGGTAACATTACCTCCGTGTAAGGGAAGTTCTTGTGTGAAGAGGGTGTGTCATCAGTTCAACTTAGCCAAAAGCTATGTACAATTATGTTTTTATGTTGATAATCATCTAATATTTCATGAAATTTAATTTATGAAATGAGATGGTCCTTTGTCTGCAATCTGTCCATAATGTTGTAGTTTATACAAGTAGCCTAGTATCTCTTAGAATTTACAGAGCTTTTAGTGATTTATTTGCAATATGTTTTCACAATGGCTTCTTGAATGGTACATGGATGTCAGGAACAAGAGGCCTACCTACTTGTAGAGGCAAAAGGCCCAGGGTAGGCTTTTTGCCCTGCTGTAATTGTAGGCTAACTAAGCTTTGTTTCTTTCTTGCAAATTAGGCTTAATGCAAGATGGTACGGAAATACAAGCGGAAAAAAATTAGGACATCCTACAGTTACGATGACCTAAGAAATGCTGTTGTAGCGATCGCAAATGGAGCTTCTGTTATTGGAACATCCAGAGAGTACAAAGTTTCTGCCAGAATTTTTCGTCGTCACAGAGAAGAAAAAGTGAAAAATCCAGGGTTTACTACATTTGGATCATTTAAGAAAACTTTCAGTGAGGAGCAGGAACATCAACTTGTAAATCCCATAAAAAATTGGAAAGTTCTCTTTATGGATTTTCGGCAAAACAATTGAGGCGTTTGGCCTATGATTATGATGAAAAACTCAAAATTGAACACCAGTTCTCCAAGGAAACCAAAATGGCTGGGTCTGATTGGATTCAGAGTTTTCTGAAGAAAAACCATCTTCATATTAGAAAGCCATAAGGGTCAAGCATGGCTAGAACCACAGGGCTTAATAAAGAACAAGTCAATAATTTTTTCTACATTAATGAAAATGTTTTGAAAGATGTGAAACCCTCCTCTCTCAACATTTGGAATATGGACGAAACAGGGATATTTGTTGTGCAAACACCTGGTAAGATAGTAGCATCAAAAGGCAAAAGATGTGTTGGGAAAATTACCACTGCAAAAAGAAGTAAAAATATTACAGTTGTTTGTGCTACTAATGCCGCTGGGACTTACATCTCACCAATGTTCATTTTCCCAAGAAAAAGAATGGTCCAGACGCTAATGAAAAATGCTTTATCTGGATCTATTGCTGCTTTCACTGACTCCGGGTGGATTGATGAGGATAGTTTTATAAAATGGCGACTCATTTTATCAGTGTGGCAAAGCCATCCAAAGAACACCCACACATTTTAATCTTTAATGGCCATCATTCCCATAAAACACTAGCTGCAATCGATTTAGCCAGGGAAAATGGTATAATTATGATCACACTTCCATCTCCATTGTACCCATAGGATGCAACCTTTAGATAGGACATTCTTCAAATCACTTGAAGCAGCATACAGTCAAGCTTGTGACTCCTTTATGTTTTGAAATAAAGGAACAAAGATAACAACATATGACATTGCAGAAATTTTCTCAGCTGCATATAACAGAGTTACAACAATTGAAAATTCAGTGAATGGTTTTAAAGTTTTTCGGTTGTGGCCACTGGACAAAAACATATTCTTTGATGACGACTTTGTTTCATCAAATATGATTCAAGCAGGTGGCAACAATGAAGATCCTTTGTAAGGACCATCTGGCCTTTAAGCTCCATCTAGGCCTATCTCTGAACATTACCCTCTTGATGTAGTGGAAAATGACCAAGAGCCAAGCAGTCCACCTAAATCTCCACCTAAGGTAATTAAAAGCTTGATATCAAGCCCCAAAACTTCAAACCACCCAATAACAGGCAAAAGAAAATATGAGCAAGCTCAAATTATTACCTAAATTATGGTGTAGGGATTTTTTTCCCTAAAAGATCCTGGTGGATTGCACTTCCTTCAAAAAGGGAAAACGATGAATACTGATATGTATTAATCGATTCTTATGGAAAAAATCGACGTCTTCATGGGAATTCAGCAATGCTCCATCTTTCAACATCGAAAAAATCTGTAGGATGGATTAAAAATCATTTTGAGCTATTAGAAAGGCCTAGAAACTCTCCAGACCTAAATCCAATCGAAAACTTGTAGCGAATTATAAAACAAAAACTTGCCCAGGAGAAAGTGTCATCTTTAATGGAAATGCGAGAAACAATCAAGAAAGCTTGGATCCATGAAATTTCGTCTGAAATGTGCAAGAATTTAGTATACAGCATGCCCAAACGAATTGCCGAAGGTATAAATAACAAAGGATACCCAATTAAATCTTGAACGATTATTATTTTTGCTCAAATAAAGTGAAATGATATTTTTTTCCCTTGGTCCTAAATTTGTGGGTGACACTGTATATATTAAAACAATAAAAACGTGCCTAACTGCATGCAAATTATCCTTACGTCGGATCAGGTAAAGATAAGCCATCTTTAGAAAAAGGATGGCTTATCTTTACCATGTCAATTTGGGGATGGTTTATCTTTATACATTAAAATATTATCTTCAAACGGCGAAATACGACATTTTGAGGTTACCTATTTTTAAGCATAATCAGTATTATAAAATGATTCAGTTATCTATCGTTTATTAAAAATAGATAATCGAACCCCTTTTGGACCGCTCTTATTTAGAGAAAGAAATCAAGCCTTTCCTTAAAGAAGATCAATTACCAATCATAAATTTTATGAAGCAAAAGCGTCTACTAAGGAACTAACTCAAGTTTTAATTTTGTGAAGTGTTTACGCATCGGACTAAAAAGAGTCTATAATGGATAATTTTGTGTGGAAGTGCCAAAATAAACAGTGTACCAAATAAAAATGTGACTCTTTCATTTTTTTTTTTAATTTAAGGATATCATTGGAAAAGTAAAATGAAATAATTTTTTAAGTGGTGTCAAGAAATATCTGTGTCACAATCTGTCGAGATAATGGAATATTTCTAAAGTTACGGTACTCAATATGTATAGCTTCTTTCGCGAAATCTGCACAAAGCATTTTCTTAACAACTCAATTAAACTTGGTGTCCTAGGAAAAGTAGTATAGATAGACGAAACTTGTATTTTTCTGACAAGTCAAAGTATTATAGCGGTCGTGATCCCGAATCCTTTTAGTGGTTTTTGGACTTGTGGATACATCAACCCTTCCTTCCCAATGGTATATGGAAATTGTTTAGTCACAGAATGCAGACACATTATTACCTATAAATGAAAAAAATATATTCCTGGCATAGATATTTATAGCAACCAATGGAAAGATTATTCCCAAATTCAAATTAATCTTGGTTTTACACTTCATACCTTGAACCATTCTCTATATTAGGTGGACACTGCAAGTGGTCTTCAGACGCAAGCCATAGAAATTTACTCAAATAAGCATAAGCTGAGAGTGGAATAAAATGGTTGGCTGCCAACGTGATTTTCTCTATTCACATTAACAAAAGTTTATGTGGCGTGAGCGAAACGCGGGAAATTTATTCCTAAATTTTTTTGAAGAAATTGTTAGTCAGGACATTTTTTAATGTCACTTTATTCATTAGTTTATAAATTTTTTGCTAAGCAATTACCAGTTGTACTGTCAGTTTATTATTATTTTTTTAAATGTTTGGGGATTTCCTTCACATTACATGTTCTTATAGGGATGGATGGCTTATCTTTCCGAATTAAATTTCAGGATGGCTTATCTTTATAAACCAGATAAATTTTGGGATGACTACTTATCTTTACTAGAGGTTCGTGGGGTGGCTTATCATTATTAGAAGTTCGTAGGATCTGTTATCTTTATTTGATCCATTACTTCATGTTTTAAGAGTGTCGTAACAAGTGTAACAAGTCTTTTGCAATACCAGGTAGTTGCACCATACTCTGAGATCTTATATAGGCAAATTTGCACCTTCTCAAATAAAAGACGATTTAAAAAGTATTTAATATTTCTTAAAATAGGAGAAAACGTGGTTTAAATTTTAATCTAACTCTATATGAACATATAATTTATTGATGAAATTGTCCTTAAGTCTATAATTTAACTTGGTGAATATTTGAAATTTTTGAAATTTTGGGGGGGGCTTAGTGTACAAGTAACCTTTCATGTTTTTGAGTTTAGGTTAATTTTGAAGCTTTTATTCGCAGCGCTGTTTTTTGTATGTTTCGATCTTTTATCAAAGTTCTTTCTAAGAGTTCAGGAAAAATAAATAAAATTATCGAATGATTTGAATCACAAAACATACAAATCTTGAAGTTCAAAAAATGTATTAAAATTAGGGCTTTGGCGCTTTTTAACTATCATTTCGTATATAAAACAAATTTAGATGAAAAAAGAGATCTGACGAAGGTTTTTCTATATATCAAACCGGGTGAAATAACTTTAAAAAAAGGTTTCAGGGTGTCTATGGTGAAAAAAGTGTTCAGGGTGTTAAAATAAAGAGTCTATAAAGGGGATTAAAAAAAGCGGTTAAGAATAGCAAATAGGCCGTAGGCCACACGCCGAAGGAGTGCCTGTGGAACCAAGTTCTTTCTGTAAGAAAGAATACAAAGTATGGCTTGTTAGTATAATAAGGCCATCGGTTGAATGGGGGCATGCTTTTATTTCCAATTGCAAAGCTTAGATATTCTTCCGATATCTCAATCATGCGATATTAGAGTAGGATGCCATTTAGAGAAACATACATAATTATTTTGATCCATTATAAGATTGAAACAACTTCGGTAGAACAGAACTACTTACGCTTTGTGAAACTTCATGAATATTTCAGTTATTTCAACTTTTTCCATTTGTTTCTCATCAATGTTCGTTTCGTCGACCTACTCCATCATGATACCTTGACTTTCGTTTATCGGAAATCATCATCATCATCACTAACTCTATAATTTAAAAAGGGGGCTTTTTTGACTATTTGAATAACAATTTCATCTGATTTTGTTATGACTTAAGTTTTTTAGCAAAGTTATTTCTAATAATTCTTTTATAATATCAAAAACAAAATGGTGAAGTTCCGAAATAAATATTACGGCCGTATGCTAAAACAAATGTGAAATGCACATTTGAGCAAAAAACCTATTTTTCTTTATATATTTTACATTTTAGCCTTTTGCATATAATAAATTTATAAATAATTGTGAAGCTACACTAAATCTGATAAAAGTGCATTTCACATTTTTCTTAGCATACGGCCGTAAGTATCGAAATTTTGTGAATTTTTGAAAACCCAAAGAATTACAAATGGTGAAGTTCAGAAAATTTATTTTTATATATCTTCTATAACTCTACGAGTATATTTTAGCCACGTAATATTTTGAAACGGGTGAAATTTAGTTTAGAGTTCCTTTTTAAAATTTTTATAATTGGCGAAGTTGAGAAAATTTATAAAAATTTAACCATGGCCGCTATTTTTTAGATTTTAAATTTTAATCTTAGTAGCGAAGCGCAAGCTCCCTCCGTAGAAGGGAAGGGGGGAGTGGCGAAGCCATTGCCTGTTTCGACGATGCAAAAATTTAATTGCATTATTCCTTTAACGTCATTCCATTTTATGTGGTTATGATTAAATATAAATAATGACATAAACTTGATGATTTGGTGTGAAGATAAACAGTGTTGTACAGGGTGACAGCCAAAAATTTCTCATTTTAATAATGCTGTAATTTGTCAGCCATTAAAAAATTAAAGGTAGAAATAAATGTCATTACAAAGAAAAATATTTAAAAATTTATTAGCTAGGTAGCCTAGGCTTACGGTTCATAGTGTATCATAGCTTTGGAAAGACTACCTATGAAGATATTAAACAGTTCTGTTTTAGGCTTTCAAAAATATCACAATTAACTCTTGAACAACGCAAGTTTTTTAAGGGGCGGTCTTTCTTTTCTTGGAAACCTCAATTTATTCAAGATTATTGGTACAAAATATTTGAGAAAGGGAAGTGAACCAAGGAGGAGATTATACAAAATTAAAAAGGTCCAAGGTTCGTGTAGGAGAGGTAAAAAAGGGCATGAGAATATATAAGTAAGTACAAAAGAATTAGGGATGGGTTGTCGGGGATTCCACCTCGTCCCAAAAAATATCCGGAGATGTTTCCTTCACGTGAACCGGCGAACGAATGGTGACGACCCGAGCCCTCACCGCCTTATATAGCCATAGGCTAGGCGCTGACGGCTGGCCTACAGCCGAAGTTTTCCGTTCGGAAAAAGGTTCGGGACGGCCAGTACGCCGGGTTTTTGGAAGAACGGATGTATCGGATATTTCTGAACGAGTAGCGCCATTGTTTTGAGATTGATGAAAGGGTGGCGCCACTTAATAAATGTAGAAGTTGGGCTAGTATTTTTCCCCGTTTCTTGTTCTGAATTGCCGAGATGCAATCCGAGGCCAGTCTGGCCTTCGGAAAGAGGAGGAGAGATAGAAGAAGGGCAACTGACTCGTTCATAAAGGCGTACGGCGCTACCCGCAGTGCTGTTGTGGGATAGGCCCATGCGAGATTGGCATGCGCTATAGCTATACCAGTTAGTGAGGCGTCACAGGTGATCTGGATGTAGGATGATCTGGAGTTAAACCATGCGCGCCATTGTGTGTCAATTAGTGGGACTAGTTGAAGGAGTCGTCCGTCCTTGATATGATGGTATGGTTGGATTTTATGTTACATAATTGCACCCAGATGAAGGGCAGATCTAATATTGGGGTAACAAAGTTGTGGTCCAGGTGGTCTTTGGTACAATATCCGAGCCCTTTTTTGACTTTTTGTGCCATGGCTGCAGTAAGTCTGGCTCGGACAATCCTGAGGTCTATATAGACCCCCAAGTATTCTATTTGTTCTGACGGGGTTAATTGAGACTTCCCGATATTGATCGTAAGTCGAGATCCTAGAAATTTGTCGAGAGTACCTAGAACTGCGTCCAGGCCACCCGTAATAAGGATGTCGTCCAGATATGTGAACGCTTGCGCACCCTGTTCCCGGGCCCATGAGTTAGTTATGGTCTCCATGCAGTATTGCATTAGGTAAGGAGCACCACAGAAGCCCATGGGGAGCCTACAAAATTGCCACAGTCCCGGGCCCATTTTAATCCCGAATTGGTGTCGAGCCTTTTGGTGCAAAGGTATGTGGTAAAAAACACTTTTTAGGTCTAGCTTAATAGTTACATTTCAAGGCTGGGTTTGTTCGAGGACCTTTGGAATATTAGGGAGGTGAAAGGTTGATGGTTGGTACTTAGGAGTCAGGGCAGACATGTCATACAGCAACTTCATTGAGCCGTCCAGTTTGAGTACCACAAAGACCTTATAGGCCCTGTTGACCGAGGTTGTTTTTTTCTATTACTCCTGCTTTCTCCAAGGTTAGGATCGCCTCTCATTCTTTCCTTACTCGTCTGATAATGATGATATGATTTCGGGAGGAATATCTTGATCCCATCCTTATGTCTTTATTACGTTGTTTGCTGCCGGCACATTGCTCAAACCTCCTGGGGTGTCCTGTTTTAGTTTTCCAAAGAAATCAGGGATTTTTGGCTGCAACGGATCTAGGACAGAGAAAATAGGTCCATCGGTGTCGTCGGTACCTTTCCCTGTTTTTTTTTGGTTGTTTTCATTATTGTTGTTATTGTTGTTTTCCTAAACCTGCTCTTGTTGTCAATTGGGGTCTCTGATGTCTGGTGGGCCACTGACCGCGAAATCGCGGGCATCAAAGGAGTCATTTTGACTTGCTAGTTCAGCATCTTCCTATTTTGCTGGCGGAAGGTCAATGACTGTGGAGACCGCTAGTTCCGTGAGTGGCTAGACCGTTATAGTTGGAGGTGTACTGGATGGAGTGTTTTCGACGATATTTAGGCCACCCAATTCTCTGGCCATATCCTCGAAGTATGAACGAATGGGTTCCTCTGCTCGTACTGGAAAGTCCCTGTTGATTTCGAGCAACCTGAAGTCTGGTATGTTAACATCGATTACTTCTGAAATTTGGTAGTTAACCGGTGAAGGCGGCGATGTAGTAAGCCAGTCCGGTATACTGATTTGTAGGGTATCTCCCTGGTTACACTCGACACTTAGTTTTTCATTTTTGTAATAACACTATCACTATCACTGTCACTGGTCCTTGCTGTAATCCTGGGACTTGCTGTATCCGGAATGGGTAGGTCTTCTGGTGTTCCCGTTGCGATGCCGGAGTCATAATCCACTGCAGGATCGTTGTGATCTAGTGATTCCTCCCGTTGGTCTACTTGCGAGTTCCTCGAGGATTCTTCTTGCAAGGCTGAGAGCGTCCTACATATCCCGGTCCGCGACCCTGACCCGTGGGATGTGCAAGGGTAACGTTAAACGTCTGTGGAGGAGGTCGCTGGGGCAAACCAGTGCGGGAGTTGAGCGCGCTCTCTGAAAGCTTGATTCCCGATGCCATGGTTGCCCGCGCTTTGGAATCCCTAAGAGCCGGTCCCCAGCTATAATTAAGGCCCCAGTAATAAAGTCTAAGGCGTTCCTTATTTGAATGCCCTTATGGCGCCAGGGTCCTCCTCTAGAGGAGGAGGTGGGGGAGGGCACTTGCAAGATGAGATGATCCTCCAGACTCACGTCAATGTACTCGCATACTGATATATTCCTCACCGGGGAAGGGGTTGTATCAACACTTGAATCACTAAAAAGATCACGGTTAACACGGGGGGGTGGGGAACTCGGTGCCCCAAGACGAAGATATTGCAACAAGGTCTGAGTCCAGGGAGCCAGAGAGAGGAAAGAGCGAAACAAATTCCTGGGAGGTGTCGGAGAGTTCGCGTCATCCAATCCCATCCTGCGGGCGACGCAGTTGACACGCTGGAATGTAACCAGCTTATGTAAAAAGTGTCTTTAGAGTTTAAGTAAAAAAAATTGAAACAAATCTGTTTGATTAAAAAATTCAACCATTTATGTATTTTGGAAAAAATATAGGTGTGTGAGCAAGGTTACATTATTCGTTTGTTCCTAAACCGAGCTTTACTACATAGTGTTATAGATGGTTTGTAATAACGATCCACAAGCCTAGCTTTTCTAGAATTAGAGTCCTCACTACCCATTCTTTTCTCTATTTCTTCAATATTATTTGCATTCTAGTTTTCACACCAGAATTCAATTTTTAGTTTCATGTCTTATAAATCAAATCCGTCAGGAATTCAGAAAAGATTTTTTAATAGTTTTTTGCTTAAATTTTCCTCACACACAGTTTAGATTTTTGTTTGTCCTTTTTCCCCCTTCTCTTGGCTCTTTTATCCACGAATTGAGGTCGTAGTTTATTTTGTACACAACGAGTAGCAGTCAAAATTCAGTCTGTTGTAATATTTTTTTCAGCTTTTTTTAAAGGTCATTTTTAAATGATATCGCATTAAAGGTAAATAACGCCAAAACATTCGATTTATCAGGTATTCATAGCACATTATGTAATCGTTTAGCACTAATGTATTTTGACACCTGCGTTGGATAAATTAATAACATTATTTGCTTCAAATATATAGAAAGTGCTACTACTACTTTTAATTGCCATTCAGGTATACCGGCGATGATCTTTTACATTTTGTTATCCTTTTATTTATCTCTTACTTGCGTTGTTCGGCTAACGCGTTCTTCATCTGAGATTTTCCGTACTATCATACGTTCTAATAATTATTTATAAGCTTAAACAATATATCTTAGACATCACTATCTGTTTTGAATGATCCTTAAACCACCACCAACACATACACCACCACAACATACACCACTAACACATACACCATCACAACATACACAATCAACATATACACCACCACAACATATACCACCAGCACTACCTAAACCTACACCACCACCACCTACACCACCACCACCTACACCATATTCGCCTATACCACCACCACCTACAGCACTATCAGCAACACCACCTATACGACTATCACCTACGCCAGCACCACCTAGCCGCCACCACCTACACCACTATCACCTACGCCACCACCACCTACACCACTACATACACTATCACCTACACCACCATAACCAAACCACACCGGCTTCTCATCATCACCTAGATCGTCACCACCTACACCACTATCACTTACACCCCACCACCTACACCTACACCACTTACACCCCCACCACCTACACCTACACCACTTACACCTCCACCGCCTACAACACCAATACATACAACATCTACACCACCACCACCACCAACAGCATACCACCTACACCACCAACACATACACCACTACAACATACACCACCACAGCATACACTACTACAACATACACCACCACAACATACTACACCACAACATACACCAATATGACCTACACCTTCTACACCACCCTCAGCAACACAACATACACCACCACCAGCTACACAACATACAACGCCTACACCGCCACTTATACCCCCACCCACTTACATCACTACCACCTACAGCACCTACACAACCTACACCGCCTATACCACCACCCACTTACATAACTACCACCTACACCACCACCTCCATTTACATCACCACCTGCACTACAACCTACACCACCACTTACATCACCCCCACCTTCACCCTTCAATTACACTACTACTCACTTACATCACCACCACCAGCTAACGTAAACAAATGCAAACTGATGCATATCGGCTACCGAAACCCCCCAAATCACTGTATATCCTTAAGGGCACCGCTCTTGAATGCACTGATACGGAGAAGGACTTTGGTGTAACAATCAATAGCGAACTCAAGTTCTCGTAACAGTGCATTGAGGCGGAGAAGAAACCCCAAAGGATACTAGGCTATATAAAACGACAGTTTGGATATCGATACAAGGAGATTGTACTCTGTTTGTACAACTCTCTTGTCTGACTGCATTTGGAATTCGCCTTACAATATTGAAGTCCTTCGTTACGAAAGGATATCGCGAGATTGGAACGTGTGCGAGCCAGGGCAACCAAACTGGTTCCCTCTATCAGACAAAAAAGTTAGGAAGATAGGTTACGGGAATTAGATTTGTTCTCGCTGGAGACCCGGAGGCTACGTGATCAGCTTATCGAAGTGTTTAAAATACTTCGAGGCTTCGCCAATGTGAACTACAGGGATATTTTCCAGCTAAGGGAGAACATAAGCAGAAATCATGGCTACAAACTTGAACTGAAGCGTTACCACCGCAATCTGTGTGGGAAATCTTTCACTTATGGCATCTGTAGTAATTGGAACGCACTTCCAGTGGAAGTTGAACAGTTCAAGTTGAGACTAAACAAAGTCTTGAATAATCGCCGATTGGGCACATAAACCGTTGTGCCTGTGTTCCTCGAGAGTGTCTATTGACACTTTCGAGAACTAGGCCTGCTCAGCTGTTCGGCCACAGATACCCTCTTTGAATGGGCCGTAAGGTCTAGTAGGGTACTTAGTTTCCTTATGACTCCACTTACATCCCCACCACCTACACCACATACACCATCTACACCACTTTCACCACTTGCATTACCACTACCTACACCACTAACTGCACCACCACCTACACCTACATCACCACCACCATCTAGAATACGGCCATCTAACGGATGCCACAAAGTACATACCCTACCGAAATTAGGCAAAATTATAATTTTGCCTAATTTCGGTGGATTTTGCTACAGAAACGAGAAAGGTATCTATTGTAGTTTTTTGAGTAGATTACAAAAAGGACCTTTATTTTTCATTAAATGACTTCAGTTTTTTGTGATTTTCACATTAATTTTTTATTAATATTAGATTATTCATTATATAAAGGTATGAAATATTTGTTATTATTTTTATTGTATTTGACAAAAAATACAAAGATAAGTGGAAACAAAAAAATTACGCAGAGAAACAATTTTAATTACATTTTCGGGTGACTTAGATTTATCTGCCAATTTTAATTCGTTTTTTCATGCTGATTTCAAGTATATAATCCATTTTTACCTACATGCTATAGTTATTCTGTAATTTCGATTTTCTCGTTTCCCTCAAAACTGCTCTTCGGACGGACAGAGAGGGTGCTTGTAGAAAGCAAATACTTCACAGTACATAGTAGTAAGATAGTAATAAGTGTTATTGTGCAAAATATTGACATTATTGTTTCTTTTTTCAAACCTCATGTTAGAGTGATTGCTTCGTCAGGAGGAAATTGCGTTAATGATCCAAACACCTTCTGCTACATATGTGGTTTTTACATGTTAGTTCGCAAAAGGTGCAAAATATCAAAATTTGTGATCCGCACTTATAAGGCATATTTCGAAGTTCCCCTTTTGCGATTAAGATAAGAAATGGGCCCCACATGCTGTTTGCCATAGTTGGGGGAACATCTTCGTGAGTGGACGAAAGGAAAGAGAAATATCCTTCCTTTTGGAATCCCCATGCTATGGCGAGAGCCATCAAGATCATGTATCGGACTGTTATTTCTGTCTGGTGAATACCAAAGGGATTGGCAGGAAAATTCGGCACAAGATCGACTACCCCAACATTCCATCGGCACTCCGGCCAGTATCTCATTCTGAGTCTTTACCAGTTCCGATTTTCAGTGGATATGCTTCCTCTGATGATGAAAATGATGTACCTCATATGGACCTCCACGGAATGGATTCAGAGTCTGCAGATTCATCATCAGATGCTGAACAGTCATTAACTCCTCACTGTTTGAATCAAGAGGATTTGAATGACTTGATACGTGATTTGGTGCTCTCCAAGAAAGCTACAGAACTTTTAGCCTCCAGGTTGAGTGAAAGACATATGCTTGACAGGTCGGTACTGGTATCATATTACCGAACAAGGGAGAGTACATTTGTTAATATTTCCCTGAGGACAAATAATTTGTATACTGCCACGATTTTCCTGGTCTGTTTACCTAGTTGGGACTTGGCACCTATAGCCCTGCTGAGTGGAGACTGTTTTTGGATAGCTCCAAGCGTAGCCTTAAGTGTGTCCTTTCGCATAATGGTGATGACCTTGGTGCAGTTCCTCTCGGTCACTCTGTCCATCTGCGAGAAACTCACGATGACATGGATTTACTTAAGTGCTATGAACGCAATAGGATCATATGTTTAGATCTTAAGATGTCAACTTCCTCCTTGGCCAGCAGAAAGGATATACAAAGTTTCCATGCTATATCTGTATGTAAGACAGTTGAGACCGTGACAAACACTGGTCCCCAAAAGATTGGCCAGTTCGGGACACTTCGGAAGCAGAAATGCCAAACATTGTTAATGAGCCAATCGTAAGTCGAGAGAAGATCGTTTTCCCTCCACTTCATCTCTAACTGGGGTTGATGAAGCAGTATGTCAAGCTGTTGAGCACTGACAATGATTGTTTTCAGTACATAGTATCGGCGTTTCCTGCTTTTTCATACGAAAAAATAAAAGCAGGAGTATTTGATGGTCCCCAATTCCTAAGACTTCTGAGTGATTCTAGATTCATGAACACCATGCATGAAAAAGAGAAGGCAGCCTGGCTTTCATTTTCTGCCGTTGTTCGTAACTTCTTGAAAAACCAAAAAAGCTTATATCTACGAGGATCTGGTTACTAATATGCTTTTAGCATATCGTGATCTGGGATGCAACATGAGTGTGAAGCTGCATTTCCTAAATAGTTACCTCGACCTATTCCCCGAGAATCTGGGAGCCGTGAGCGACGAACAAGGGAAACGCTTCGATCAGGATTTAATGACGATGGAAGAGCGCTACCAAGGTCACTGAGATAGACACATGATGGCAGACTACTGCTCGATGATTAGAAGAGATCAGCCAGCGAAGACTTACAGGAGAAAGAGTTACAAACGCAAATCTTTGCCTGATTGAAGTAAAGAAGAAGTCCTCCAGCCACGATGTACGGTCATTAATAAATTAGCATCTATTTGATTACAGTGTTTGTAATCCTAATGTGTAGTTCAAGTTTCTACTCTTATGCAATATAATGTTTGTGCAAAAAAACCTGCTTTACTATAAATAACGCAAAAGGGTGATTCCAAATTTCTTCAGGGCATGATGATAGGGGTGATAAAATGAAAATTGTTGTATAATATTGGTTATTGATATTACGAAAAATCTGTAGCATTTAGAGAAAATCTGATTTCAGATCTGAATTCAGTATGCTCGAATTAGGTAGAAAAATGTACTTTTGTCAATTCACCAAATACATTGTTCCCCACTGTTATTCATCAAATGAAATAAATAAGTCATTTTAATACATTTCAGAGTGTTGTATTATAAAAATATATTTTAAAAAAATAATGAAGATTTAAGATTTCTTCAAAATTGCTGAAATATATACAATAGTCATATATTTTTAGAATATTTAGGCAATACCTTGGCGTAATCTTTCACCATGCTCATCGCTGACGTCTGCTGGATTCTCTGGAAAGAAAGACAGATGGGAATGCAAAAAATGCACCTTTAGTGACATACTACATCCCAACTCATTATAAGACCTAATTATATTCTGAACAAGAATGTGGTAATTTTCTGATTTGTGCCTTCCAAGGATACCATTACATACACATTTGAAACTATGCCAGGCCTCAAATTCTAGCGTGCTCAATTTTGCCTCAAACTCACTATCTACCATAAGTTGTCGAAGCTGAGGCCCAACAAAGATTCCTTCTTTAATTTTAGCATGTCTAATATTAGGAAATTTTGTTTTTAAATATAAAAAGGATGGCTGGTCGTGCTTTAAGGCTTTCACAAATTGTTTCATTAAACCTAATTTTATGTGAAGTGGTGGCAAAATGATGTTTTCCTTAGGAACCAATGGTTCACGTATGAAATTATGACAACCTTCTTTTGCCTCTTCTCTTAAAGGCCATTCTGAGCGTATGTAATGTTCTCTCCGAGCTCTACTCTCCCACTGACAGAAAAACACATGAATTTGTGTAGCCTGACTGCACGCCATTTAAAATGGCTATTACTTTAAGGTCAGCACAAATTAACCATTTATGTTCACTGTATTTAATGCTATTTAAAATGAAACCTAAATTCTCATTAGTTTCTCACAATACAACAGAGTGAGCTACGGTATCGATGGTAGTTTATTTCCATTATGCAGAAGCACGGCTTTACTACTATATAAAGAAGCGTGATTGAAAAGTCTCCATTTATTGGGTTCATAATGTATATCTAATGTTTCAAGGAGACGTGCAATATTATTAGAGTAGCATAAATTGTTGTCAAATGAAAATTTGTCTTGTAAATTGTTTGATTTGAAAATCTTCTGCTACTAAAATTCTTTCTGTCAGTCTCGAGGACAGTAATTCACTTTGTTTCTTTGTTAAGTTTAGATCTTTTACAAGATCATCTAGATCAAGTTGTGAGAAATGTTTTGGAGTAGTATTAACAGTTTCAGGAACATAAATTTCAGTCTCTGGTTTACATGATTCCATATCTGATTCATCAGAGTTAGTCAAAACAATCTCTGCAGGTCGTTCAGGTACTGGAATGTCTTTTGAATGAGGTATAGTCCAAATAGCAGATCTAAGGTTGGGATATACCACACCTGAAGCGCACTTCGTTGTTTTACCTCAAAGTATGGAAATTATATGCATAAAATTTAATTTATAGTTATGTACATATGTGTGATTACAATAAAGTGGTTCTAAACTTAATTAATTTTATATTTTTTAAAAATAATATTACAGTATACTACTTCAAAATATAGGTACAGAGGACAGTAAACAATTACTTACTTTCTATGTCTAGATAGTGTTATTGTGGAGGTTTAGTGAGCGGGTAACCCCAGTCCCACTTCCTGGACATATATTTTACTACCGCACCGAAATGATCTTAAGGCTCTCGCCATATCATTGGAACACCAAATTAAAGGTTTTTTTATTTTTCCTTTAGACCATTTTGATAAAGAATTAAAGCATGTCGTGCAACAGATATGTGGTGCCCATGATTTATCTTGGTCGCCAATTTTACCTCCAAAATACAAATTATATCGTTTTTTCACTAGAGAAGAATATTTTCTTTGATTTTTTGAATGTTACTGAACCACATATGTAACAGAATTTATCTGAGCTATTTTTACACTGTCCTCTTTGCATTTTAATTAAAATTGTTGCTATTATTTAAAACTTATTTAGTTAAATAACTTGAAAATAAGAAAGAAAAGAATGAAATTCGTTAAAGTCTTCAAAATTTGACAATAATAGTAATTGACAACTTACACAAAACTGGAGTCATTTCGATAAAAATCACTTCCATTTTGGAAATCTATACATAAAACTACATTAAAAAAATTTTATTCTAACCTTTGTAGTCGACAAAAAGTTAAACTTTGTTAGACAGTGTTATTGTTGAGGTTTTGTGAGTGAGTAATCCCAGTCCCACTTCCTGGACATATATTTTATTACCGCACCGAGGTGAAGCGGAGGTGAAGCGTATCCAATACACCTACCTTAGCCACTTCCGGTGAATAAGAATAACCCCGGTGTGTACCCTTTTTATCAAAACTAAGATGATGATCTCTTGAGTGTGTTCTCCACTCAGTATAAGCCAACCATGAGCGGGTCGGTGGAATAATGAGTTTTAAGCCCAGTGGATTGCTTAATAATTGCCAAGGGATCATCCAAATTAGTTAAACACACATATACAAAAATAATCTTTAATGTACATGAATTTAAAATAAATACAGCGTATATAAATATAAATAAGATTAATCTTGCACTAAATAAATAAGTCTACAAAAATGTCGGGGGGATTACTTGCAGATTACTCACTGGGATGTTTGTGTCTTAATGACACCAGACAGAACGAAGGGAATATTATTATTGAGTTAAACACTGAATTAAGTAAGCAATTCTTATATTCGAGGGTATGGGCTCAGGATGAGAATTCTAGTACACAAATAAACTTGTGAAGTTAGAGAAGGGGATAATTCAATAAACGATACCTTTGAGTTCGTAAGTATTTTAGAAGGGAAGGCGGGGAAGATCTTCTTCTGGTGACGATGATCACACCTACTCCGGCCGTCCGAGGTTACCGAATGAGAGGGTAATCTTATATCGGTGATATACTGATTCTTTGCCGGATCACGAAGGTGAGCCAAGCGGTGACTCAATCGGACTTCTTCCTCGAAGTACCTGTCCGATTATTCGGCTCCTGGAGTGGGTAGCCAAAACCGATTACCTAGCTACGTCTAAGGTAATCCGCAGAGGATGGAGGTCCTGTGTAACCTCAGACTCGGAAGGTTACACAGAGTTTGGCACCTACAAGTACCGTGACGGCAACAACCAATTCCCCGAGAAGTTCCTTCCTTGCAGCGGGTGAACGGTTTCCTATGTAAATCGAGTTTCACAGAAACTCGACGTAGGTCCAAGGGCTTCTGCCTGATTCCAGGGAGAAGTCTTTCTTTTATTTCTCCCACGAGCCAAATCAAATTCTCGTAAAATCCGTATCGTGGTGCGAAAGATCTTTTTTCATCTTTAGGCTGACGATATTTCTTTGACGCCTTCGAGCCATCTCGGAGTTTACGGCGGTGCGAAAAAGGGCGACGGAGAATTTTAGGCAGGCGAGAAGTGCGTTTGGAAATACGAGAAGGCGCGCAGCTTTGTGTCGGAGTGTTTCTGCGTACACTTATGTACGCGGTATTTAGACTTCTACAGTTATTAAAAATAATAAACTCAAACAGAGCAAATTAACCATCAAAATAAAAAAAAACGATAACAGAAAAGGAAAGCAACGTAAAAATAGATAAAACTGCCTGGTGGGGAGCTTAAAGGAGACTCGCTCCCTCAAGCGCCCCAGCAATCAGGTAGCACTCAACTAATCTAGCATTGGAGAAGCTTCCCCCTCCCCCTAGCCTCTTCCTAAAACTCTATCAAGCCTCAGTTGGGTGTGCATGAATCCGTTCCGAGTACAAGGGACAAGCAGTAGTGACACCACTCGTCCTGCTACCAGGGCAGGTAACATGCGCGAAGATTTCCTAGAATGATATACTTGAACAGAATATACCGGGTACTCTGCTAGACCACCCAGTCATGTGGGTAAGATCCAGTGGATTACTTCAGCAAGTGAGGATGCGTTCTACGAATGTGTTCAATTCAGAAACATTAGAAAAAAACACTGAATACGTCAAGGCTTTGGAGGTAGGTTTACGGGACAAGTCGTGGTAGGATGGCGCGTACTGCAGGTCCCCGTCGGAAGTTTATCATCTTCTTTTGCAAGGCAGCGAGAAAGACTTAACTGATTCCTGCCATGTGATAAGTGCGATCAGAAGCAAAACATTGGGCATGGTGCCCATATCATCGCGCTCATTTTTGGTAATCCCTAAGTGCTCTAGAAAAGAGCATAAGACAATCTCGACGTCTACGCTACTCATAAAATCCGTGGCTTTACGGACACTTCAAACCAGGAGTTGCATTAATTCCAATGTCTCGAGAGCAGTCAAGGCGCTCTGTTAGTCGTTCTAAATCGCAATCTGATCTTTGAATAAGGCAAGACGTGTAATCTTCCGGAATGAGTGGTGTATAGCAACCAGTTCAGCATTTAAGACAGAAGATTTGCCCGGTAGACTCCGCTTAATTCAAACCAGGTTGAACTAGATCGAGATCTAGAGAGCTATCAAAGGAATCGCCTTGTCCTAAAGCCAAAAGTAAGGGGCGCAAATTACATTAGTCAACAATAATTTTGCTACTTGGGTATTAGCTTGTGATTTATACTAAATCGAGTATGCTGATTCCGAATCTGCAATCTTAATTGTTTTAGAACGTAAGGTTCCTGAGTTACACACATACACTTTAATTACACATATAGGCAGTGTTGCATCGGCTACCGTAGTGAGAGGATGTGTTGTGTGTGTTTAGTTAATGTGTTACACTCCTGCTTTATCACGTTGTTAAATTTAGCCATTACAGTAGTGGTGTTGAAATCGTATTTACATACAGTGATTAATTGCGTTTTTCTTTCAGATTTATCTTTCAATTAATTTTGAAATGAAATAAGATTGTACAAAAGTATATAACAGGATATATACAAACTAAGTTGAAAGCATGAATCTGCGAGGATGTATAAATAGCCCAGACAACTTTTTTTATATCTGTAGAAGATATACTCCAAGCAACCAGCGGAAAAATTTAGCTAAAAGAGTGAACACTGCATACGATTATTATTTTGATTGTAAAGTTGGTGACTAAGACAAACCCTGGGCACCTTACAAATCTTGTACTCTGTGTTATACGGGGTTCACGCAGTGGTTAAATGGCAAACGGAAGGGTATGCCTTTTGATGTACTAATGGTGTGGCGTGAGCCAACAAATCATGTTTTTGATTGCTATTTTTGTATGACAAATATTGCGGGATTCTCAAATAAGAACAAGTCAATAATTGTATATTCAGATTGTAAGTCAGCTATAAAATCAGTCCCCCATAATATAGAGATGTCATCCAAGTTTCTCCATCAGCTAGTGCAGATAAAGAAGATCATTCATCGCCTGAAGAGGAGGATAACAATACCGATGAAACGTATGAGGATGATTCTAAGGAAAAGAAGTTCCAGTTGATCAAGAAAGATTGAATGATTTGGTGAGGGATTTTTCATTGTCAGAGGAGAACGCAGAACTGTTGAGCTCCTCACTACAACAATGGAATTTTCTAGAGGATGGTGCAAAAATATCTACCTTCCGTAAACGTTATGAGGCCTTAGCTGCCTTCTATAAAGAAGAAGATGGTGCTTGTTTCTGTACTGATGTTAATGGCCTCATGAATCAGCCAGGAGACCAGCATTTACCTGATGAATGGAGACTATTCATCGATGCAAACACTGCTAGCCTCAAAGCTGTTTCTACACAATAGTAACAAAAAACCTTCAAGTCTTGTCGCACTTATTGTTGAGATTTATTTTAGAAGGTGTTCATTACTCGCATCATAAGTGGAATATATTTGGTGATCTAAAGGTAATTTCTTTACTTCTTGGACTGCAGTTAGGATATACAAAGAATATGTGCTTCTTTTGCCTATGGAACAGCCGTGACGACAGGAAAAATTATTTTGTCAAAAAGTATCCCGAAAGAGAAGGACAATAGTTGGCCGATACAATGGGAAGCACATGACTTTGGTACATCCACAGAAGATCTACCTTCCACCACTTCATATCAAACTTGGCCTTATCACGAATTTTTTTAAAGCAATGGCCTATGATCCTAATGGATTCCAGTATCTTAAAGAGAAATTTGGTGCAAAGAAAACCGATGTTAACCTTAAAGCTGGCATTTTTGTAGGGCCGGAGATCAGAGAATTGATACGTGACAGGAAGTTCAGAAATTAATTAACTCCACTTGAGTTGGCAGCATGGGATTCATTTGTTCATGTAGTACATAACTTCCTCGGTAATCATAGGGCTAAAAACTATGAAGAACTAGTGGACTACATGCTAAAGGCGTATCAACAAATGGGCTGTCAGATGTCTCTTAAGATGCGTTTCTTGCATTCGCATCTAGATTTCTTTCCATATAATATGGATGATATTAGTGACCAACATGGGAAAAGGTTCCACCGAGATATTGTAATGATGGAAAACAGGTATCAAGGCCCCTTCAACGAAAACATGATGGATGACTATTGCTGGTTCCTACAACGGGATGATTCTATATCCACGCACAAGTGCAAGAGCAAGAGTCTTAAATTCTTGAAGAAATTTATAGTTAGGTGAGTACTACCTCTTTTATATATAATACCTATCTTGTCTGGGTCTGCAAAAGGACGTACATAATGCCAAATAAGATGCCCCGATTCTAAACCTTTGCCCAGAAACGTCACATTTTTCTTAAACTCGTAATAATTATATAATCAATTGATCCAAGGTGACAAAGTGGGCCATATAGTCTAGTTGCATAACTCAAGAACCTTACGGGCTAGGACAACTCAGAGCACAGATTTGGAATCAGCAGACCAAGATTAGTTAGTTACAATAACATTTACTCAAGTAGCAGAGAGAAAGTTAAAATTTGTTAGCTAGTGTTATTTATAACGATAAATCTTTACAAACCAAATTGGATTAGCGATTATTTATCGGGTTCTAGGAATAAAAAAAATCTGATTATCTAGCCAAACAAAGCCTTATGACACTAATTTATTCTTAATAGAATTTAAAATTTCTAAGACATTATTTTTATTAAAAAAATAACAAGACATTAATTTTAATGAGAGCCTTTGAAATTCTGACATCCATTCCTATGTATTTTGCTTTGTTTTTCATCATATAAAAAAGTAACATTTCATAAACATAAGAGATGTTGGACACTGACCACATTCCTTATTTAAACCTCTCATTTTCCTGATTTAGAAAAAAATTCAAGAAAAATAAGGCATTAATAATAGCAGGAGGAAACGATCGAATATTCGTTATGAAAAATAACGATGAAAAAAATTATGTCTCTGCGTCATTTCTTAATGCATCGGACAATCGATTTTGATTTTCTCTCCTCTTTATCTGTACCATTTTTAGTTCGCATACACTTTTTTCCGTGAAAACAGAGGACTTAGTTTTTATTACTGTTTACTCATCTCATGATGAAGGCATTTTCTTAAATCCACCTATTCATCGTCATCCCTTCGTTTTCTTTTAAATCCTGTTGTATAAAGTTACTATTTTAAGTGTGTTTTAAGCTGAAGCCAGCAACGCTAGCCATTTTTTAGACCTATTCCTCTATCGAAAATTTACGTTTAAAGAATTAGAGTTTTCTGTCTGTTTGCTGCAACTTCTACATACAACTTAACTTACATCAATATGATGAATATTCATCTAAGGAAGGCTTAATTCCGTCCTTGTATCTCCAGCATAATTTAATGTTTTATCATATTTATTACACTTATCTTTATCACTAATAGCTTTTGTAGAATAGCCCCAAATATTCGACTATCTTGCAATGAGTCTTATATATTTTTTATCTATTTGATGAAATGGGGATATGATAACAAATTGGAATAAATTATAAGAGAGAAACAACATCGTCTTTCTCATTCAATTATGTGAGGAGTTGTTCAAAAGAGATCTAATTCGTCACTTTAAATAAAATTTCACTATTTTAATAAATTTAATTTGCAATACGAAAGAAAACTTGTTCATTGTGCGTGAAGTTAATAAATCATGACGTGACATGATATTAATTACCAATAAAAACTAGTGATAAATATGCAAGAGTTGACTTTTATTTATCATTAATATTTAATCAATTTCAATTCTGGACAATAAGCTTAGTGTGTCATTACTATTTCTCTGTGACATAGGCACCGGTTGCTAAACAGAGTCTAGTGTTCTGGCTCGATTTCATCCTCCGCAATTCATGCGTAGGCGAGCTTCAAATGAACAAAAGAAGGGAAGGAGAGCGATCGGCTGCCCTATCAGCCCTCTTAGTTCTTAGCTTGCAAAGATTGGTCTCCCAGATGAGGTGTTGGTCAAAAACAAGGCCAAGGAAAAGGCACGAATCCAGGACACCCTGGACAAATAGGAACGAAACCCATGAGCTTTGGGTTAGCAAGAATTGCGAATAAATGGCTTTTGAAGTCTACGATTCAGTGTTGGAATTTGCACTGCAGCAAAAGAGATCAAAAGGTCATCAACCATGAGCTTATTGAGAAAATTTTCTGGTATGCTTGAAATGCACCTTCGAGGACCAAAGCAAATAGAGTGAAAAAGAGAGGGCATCACGGAGGGATGCCTCTTTTTGCCCTATTTCACAGGAACATCCCCTCACTCACTCGCAGGAATTCAGATATGAATATTGGGATTCGTCCTCTTACCTTATTAGTGAGGAGACTCTCCATTGTACCATATGGCCATATGGTATCATTAGCTTTCTGCTGATCAAAATATACAGTGTCAAAATGCTGTGGTCTTCAAAGAAAGCCTCGATGATAGCTTTTTACAGCTGGAATAAAGCGACCGACGTAGATTGAAACTTTTGAAAAACCCATTGTGGAATGAAGAGACGGTCTTTGCTCTCCAGTAGGTAAGTTAATCTAATTTTTACCAATTGCACCATCAACTAGCACACCAAGAAATTTAGAGAGAGTTGAAGAAAATATGCTTGGGTGGAGGAGTCTCACCCGGGTTTATGAAAATCAAGCGAGATAGCCATTCGTTAAGAGTCTTATAGGATGCTCCTAGTCTAGATCTTGTTTTAAAAATCTAATAGAAAGGACATACCTCGCGCCCAAAAGTGTCAGCGCATAGCCTATTGGATATAGTCTGGACTAAGGGCGGCATCCATGCATAAAGCGAGAGCTAAACGCCGTCCACTTAGTGTAAACATGTTGTAGACTGGTTCTGCACTTCTGGAGGTAAAGTTGAGTCAGCGGCTTTCGGACACTCTAGGACATGTAATAAAATCTAGGATTCAGTATTCTGAGGATAGAATGACCAGAGAGCAGTCGCAAATGACAGCTAGGGTCGCGGGGTCCCAGATTTCAGACCCATCTTCTTGAGGGGCTATAAAGAAGTCTTGCAATAAAACATAACGGAATCTAGCCCCCACTCGACCAAATTCACCCACGGTGAAATCTTTCGGGCAGCACTTATAGCCTAATCTATTCATATCGCTTTAGTCTAAGGGTCAACTAACACTCGTAAGAATAACATGGAAGCGAAGGGCATGCAAGACAGCCAGACGTTTTAGAAATGGTACTGAGACCAAGGGCGATTAGGTTGCCGGGGAATAACTCAACAGCCTTATCAATCAACATTAATTCCTTCACCTGTACAGAGAAATCAGTCATTTCCTGATATTAGGCTAACTCTCTCGCTCTAAAAATAACATAGGTGGGATTTCAAGCAGCAGCCGTGCAGTTAGAGATATTTGAAGAGAAAAGTGATTAATATCAACAAGGTTATCGACAACCTCTCAAGCAAAATCAGGCTGTCTCCGGAGAGTACATTTAAAAATTAAGACAGAAGATTTAATTGCTTCTCAGAAACTGAGATTAAACTCAGTTTCTGAGTTTCTGAGTCCGTTGCCAAGATTGGCAAGGGACTGACCCTTGGGATTGATCGTGGAGTCTATCTGCAGGGAGTGGGTCCATATCAGTGTTTAGGTTCTTCCTCTCCTTTTGAGTAATAAGTTGCCTGTTTGGCATCAGAGGTGTCTTACAGAGTGCCGAATTTGGGCTGACGGTATCTCATACCAATTCAATGCTCAGCTTCCAGGAAAACCATGCAATTTGGGATGTGCGTATTCCGAGTACGTTTTCACCTATGAAAGAGACTACACATGCAAATTTTTTTTAACGAGTCAGGGATCCTGACCGCGCAGTTAGAAGGCATATTGCTTGTAGGAAACGTTGTCGGGGTCCACATGCAGACCCAATCGGTAAAAAGTAAGAGTGGGCATGCTGGGCCACAGAAATGTCACGAATCTAGTGTCTAATATGTGGCAGAGATGGGCATATGGGACCACACTGCTCCTTGCACTTCTAATAGGGCTTGCTTGGTGAAGTTACCCCATCGAGATCCACCTGGGTAATATTAAGAAAAGAGGTGAGAGCGGAACCTTCTAATCCGTAGATATAGGGGAGGGAGATACCTGGAGGGGCTCCTAGTAAAGAACAGGGAACACTTCCCTTTTAGCAGTGGAGCTGCCCGTAGGCAGCTCGGAAGGCGGTAATTTATAAAACCTTTACCGCACGTGAACGAATGGAGGGGAGCCCCATCACTGGTAGGAGTGGTGTTTTAGATAGCTTGCTCCAGCCTTCGTACCTCTTGTCAGTGGTTCTCCTACATTTTCTGACCACAATTTATCCCTCTGTCGTTGCAATCATAGTTGAGGAAAGGAAAAAGGGCGCATGAAAAGTAGATATTAGGATCTACCAATATTTTTTGGAAAATAAAGGGAAAAGCCTACATAACATCATAAACATGCAAAAAGTGAGTTTTTCGAAATACTCGGCCTGTATATTTGAGCTAAGTTGGGCCTTGACAACCTGACCCTCATAATGGCGACTTTGTCTTAGTGCTTTAAATCATAAAGTGTTGGGCCGGCATAGCCACCTCATATTTGCACTGGAATCGATGAACAGACTCGGCAAACCAACACACCTTTTACTTAATTGCGGATTTAACTAGCGGGCTTTCGGCTTTAGCACTAGATAAGGGTCCCATGGTTCAAGCAGCCACTCGGTTAGGTCATTGTAAGTAAGTTTGCCGAGCCAGTAGAATCTCTATAGATTTAAAGGAAATTTTTTAAAGAGTGTAGAGAAAGGTATGTAGAAAAATAAGGATAGCGAAATTCAGTTTCATTTACGAGTAGAGTGGATGACATTTATTATTATTATATCGGGCACTGCGTATGTCTGTAGCTAAAAAGACAGTGTAACCCCCTGTATTTATTTAATTCTAGTTATAAAACATAAGGAGGGGAAACTCTAAGAAAGAAATCGTTGCAGGAATGGTAATGAGGACCGCAGCAGATTCCTTAGGCCCTGTCGAACAGTTCATCCCAACTAAGTGAGCAAAGCATTATCTATCCGCTCTTAGGATTTGGGACGGGCCTCTCCTCAGAATATTGGGAGTAAAATTCTATTAAAATAGAAGTTTGGTAGATAATTCTCGTCATCTAAGACTTCAAAATTGCCACAAAAATGGCTGGACTTCTATAGTTATCATTGTTTTACTCTTACAATAATAATTCTTAGCAGTAAAAAATTCGAAGACACTACGGTCTTAGGTAGGTTCGGCTAACTTCTACCATTGATCTTCTTACAATAAAAAGTAAAATCTCAGTGAAACTTTGTGCAAATATATCTTAGTGATATACTCGGCCTAACATCCAGGTGGGATACTGAATTTACAAGGGGTTAAGGACATTTTTTTCTGCATAAGGACAGCACTAGTGCTTGCCCCATAAAGCCATTCCATTGTACTTTAAGCATAACATAGAGAGAAAAATTATACTTTCTTTGAATAATGAAGTAATTTTACTTATAATTATTGGTTTTTGTTGCAAAAGGACAAGCAATTTATAGAAAATAAACGATTTTACACCAGGACCTGACTTGTGAAGAATTTCCATAGCAATTTATTCAAAACTAGGAGGAGAAACCTAATAATAGCACCTAGACGAGAAATGTCGTGAGAATGCAGTAGAGCAATTGGTAAAGATGGGACAAGTTTAAATGTGTGGAACGTTATGGCCCAATTACTCCAGAATGGGGTCTAGCTAGGGTCTTTGGGAACACGATGGAGTTCAGGTGATGAAAAAGAATGTATAAAGATTATAATTGAAAATAATAATATCTGCTTTCCAAGAGACTATTAATCAAAGGTGCCGGGAACAACTGAAATTATCAACTATATTTCAAATTGATATTGCAATGATGTATTATTAGGTTAAGAGACCAGGCCATTTTCACTCATATAAGCAAAAATATGTGGAGAATAGAACCTAGGAAGTAAAAGGTGGTAAGAGAAAATTAAAGATAGACACTGATGCCTAAGCCCTCAATAAGAAACACTGTGAACCTTAATCCAGAGAAGAGAATGAGAGTAGATTTCTTTGAAACGAATTTCTACAAACAAAACAATTATTTAAATTTTTGTAGATATTGCGGGTGTATAGAAAGGGGCGAAGAAACACTAATAATAAGGGGGGAATCCATTGCGTCATCCTGAGTCTCAAAAAAGACTCATTCAAGCGAAAGTTTTAAACGACTCGCTTGCCCCCCTCTGCCCGCTAAAGTTTGAACAGAAGTTTCAAATTCTGAACAAGGTCTAATGCAACGAACCGCCAAAATCAGGAGATTGGATTATGTAAGATATCGTACCATGAAGTCAGGGAAACTCCCAGTCCTGTGTCAGTCGTGAGCTAACATCTTTGATTGAGTATGAACACCGGAAAGGCTGTTCATTCATTTCAAGGTGACGTAACCTTTCGGAGTTCGAAAACGAAGTTCTATATTGGATGCTAGACGGATGAGACATTACATTCCTGAAACCGTGCGAACTTTCAACTTCCTTCTTTCTATTGTGTTACGTGCGACCCCAAAAAACTCATGGAAGGCATTGAGATCCACTTTGAAGAGCGTAGTGGATGACAACAGCTGCCTAATGATCTTGGCTAGTGGCCTATGGATAGAAATGTCCCGTGGTAACAGACAAGCACCAATGGATTAAATTAACACTCACACAGTGCTCACGTTTCGTCTAAGATATCCTAAAAAAAATACGTTGATCAGCCTTCGTGAGGCAATTTTTTAGGTTTGTTAGGAGAGAAAGAAAAATTCAGTGCCAACAAGAGATACAAAATGATTATTTTTAATTGTAATTTGAATAAGAATTATCAGGGCTACCAAAGGCTGGCTTAGGACAGGGCAGAGAAAGTTCCAAAAGATGTCATTAAGTTTATGGAGAGAGGATACTTGGCAATCTATTCTTAAAAGGATCCTAACAGTAATTTTCTAAAAGATACTGAAAGCTACAGAAAAGACTATAAAACTAACAGACATCCCTAACCTTCAATTTCCCTATCAGGTTTCGTTTAAATAATTTATAGAACAATAGTTATTTTCTACAAAAGATACTTGCAAGATATCAAAGTTAAAGGTAGTGATCAAATATTATTTTAGGCAAGGATAATCCTATGTAAATCAAAGGAAGAAGAGCAAGAAAATTAATGAATTGAGACCTTGGCCATAGATTAAATACTATATGCATAAATCCATTCAGAACGCATCCTGACCTAATTGATTTTCACCCTCAAATTTTCCCTCATCCAAATTTATTGATCATATTAGCCAAATCCACGTAAACGAAGATTTACTTGGTATAGACATAAGAGAATTATTTAAGAACATTGCTGCAAATTAGTATCATAACGCAGTAATGGAGAATATATGACAATAGTGACAATATATGACCAATAGTGATTTTATCATCTCAAGATTCACAAGCCATTCGAGAGACATCCCTATATATTTTTTTCTGGATGCTGAATTTTGGCTTTATTATTATTGATCCTTTGTTCATCAAGAAATGTGAAAAAGTAGAAAAGAACACAATAAAAAAGCAAAGGAACTGAACGAGCGGCAAGGGAATAAATGGAGATTGAATAATAAAGAAAACATTGGGGCTGAAAACGACAATTAAAGAAAACCTCATCGACTCTAATTTCTGGGGCTTAGGAGGCTTTTAAAGTATATAAGAGTAAATTATGAACAAAAATAATGGCATTCCAAGCCATTAGGCATAAAATCCTAACAACTAGCAAAATAACAATTATAACCTGTATAATTTTATTTTGAATAATCGCTGTTAGTTCCATCCTAACTTATAAAAATTTAAACATCTCGGCTAGAGCAAGAAGTTTATTGTGCTCTCAAATTCCTTAGTAGTAGTATTAGTATATTTCCTATCAAGATCCAGGGATAATGGTAAAATTAACAATAAAATCACAAGGCAACAAAAATTTTGTTACAGAAAACAAACACTTGTTTTATGATAATTGTGTCATGCAGATTTCAGATCTTAGCAGACAAGATTCCTATCGAGTATCAATTTTATTTAACTACATTTTCTTTATTATTTGTTTATATTAAGATCAATATATTCATATTTATTTTTTACTTCATGTGATAGGTTGGACATAACAAGCGATATATAACTTGATCGAGCTGACATCTCCTGATTACCTCCCTTGCATCCGATGTTATCATACCATTCAGAATGGAATCAAATAGACATTGTTGTGTTAATCACTTCTAAAATTTCTGGGGGGTTTTCTGTCGAAAAATTATATCTAAATACCAGCTAAGAGACATACAGATAGTATAAAGATGAAACCTGGCTTCTAATAGTAGATTGCTACTGGACCAAATAAAAAAATGAGCTCCATATATACATATGTACCCCATACTCTGTAATGCAATGTTATTTGTTTAGTTAAGTGAAGAGAGCAAAGTTTAATTTGCAATTCCATCATTTAATGTGAGTCTACAAATCTCTATAAAGTGCAAACACTAATTAGAGACTGCTGTTTACAATAATTTTTAATACAAAGCAATAATTCTCTTTTTCTTGTAGGTTCTTTTAGGATATTCAATATTGCGAATCAAATTTCAAATTCCTAAAAAAAAAATCTTTTTAGAAATATGACTGCAAAATGTGAAGAACCCGTTTATTGGTTGAGAAGCAGAAAGATAGGGTGATATTTTCAACATGTTGAATCAAACTGTAAGCAGATTTAGGGGTTTTAAAGCTACCAAACGGCTTAAAGAGACGAGCTGTTGTCTTTCAAGAGTGATCTCCCCCCTCTCCACGAACAATGAGAACCCGGATTTATATAAAAAACACGATGAACAAGATCACGCGAAATCCAAGGAGTGCAAGACAATGCAAATATGGCTGAAAGATGATCTGAGACTTCGGATATTTAAGATATCTAAAGGACATCTGCTTTACACTCGCACCAAATATCAAAAAATAAAAATGAGATTCCGGGGGACCAGAGGGGCGCTTTCAGGAGACCGAAGCACGCTTCGTTTATGGAGTGATTTGGCGTAACATCAACGCACCAACAAATTCCCTTTTATCTTCATTAAAGAAGAAGGGCATCCCTGGATGGATACCACCGTAGGAAATGCTAGTATAGCCCATCAAAAAGAAGAAGCAACCTCACACACAACCAAAAAGGTTCAAGAGTAGTGCCAGGCAAATTTCAACGGGTTTTGATCAAAGGAATTTTGGCCACCCAATTGGCTCGATTTGAAACCAATGGACTTTGAAGAGTGGTTGACGCTTAAACAGAAGGCATGTACCAAATCTTATTGAAACCTTCCAAGTTCTGAAGTAAAAACTGGAAAAATGCTGGGAGAAAATTCCAGCTAAAACGCTGCTTACCACTTACGCTCAGGTCATACATTGACTTCGTCATGTCATCAGTACAAAAGGTAATCTAATTGAATATTAGTTACACCATCGTGTAGCTTATGTTTTTCTTTCTTTTACTTAGTGTTTCTACCCTGTTAAGAAATCTACTACCTATACTGCATATCAACGTAAAATAAATAATCTCATGACAAAGCAATTCATTGTAATTTTCATCTCAAAATAAAAATACAACAGCTATTCTTCTGATTTTTATAGTGATATGGAAACACCAAAATACTGCAAATTAGTGTCAAATGCAGAAAGTTGTGCAAATCTGATAAGTTAAGCAGAGAAAACTAATTTGTTGCTTGATTTGGACTCCACAAGATAAAAAGAACTACTTAGTTCCAGGCCATAGTAAGTGAATGAATCATCTTTAGTCAAATGTTTACATAATTGTACTATTGAGCATTTTACTTACAAGAGAAAATTAATTGCATTGGCAAGAATACCAGTGTGTTTATACAAGAGATAGACTAACAATGATCTCTAAAACTTTCAACTGTTCATTGACTGCTTTAAAGTGATAATTAAAGCTGATTCAACTTACTTTATCAGTGATAATTTTCAATACCCGTAGTAGTTTCCAATGGCCCTAGTGAGAGAGATGTTGTGAAAGTAGAGAGAAATAAATAAATTATCGCTGCCCTCGTGAACATCCTTTGGTTCATCCATCGAACTTTTCCAGGTCTATGTGCAATCCATCCGGCATTTTTGGATGTATTCTCATGCAGTCTTTTGGACGAATTAGACTTAGTCACTGATTTGGATATCATTGCGTTCACTCTTTTTTAACTTAAAGTATAGATTTGACTTAATATGAAAATCTAAAAATTCGTTTAATTATATTTAACTTGAAAGACTACATCAGAAAAAGGATCACTAGCTAAGATTTATTACCCCTGAATTGAGCATGGGAACAGTGATTTAGTATTGCGCAATTATTTTTTAAATAGGATTCCTTTGTCTGCGATCTTGAGAGGAAAATAGTTTCCAGGCTTTGAATGTTTATTGTCATATTAATTAAAGTTTTCTTTATTTAGTGGGCGGGCAATTAATTTAACGATGTTTTTATTTTTTCGTGCTTTGATATTTCTATTTTATTGTAAATATTGGAGGGAGTGAGAGAGTAAAAGTGGTATTCATTGGATTTAGTGTATTAGAATCGGTTGAAGCATTTTTTTTCGGGGAGAGTGTTAGAAAGATCCTTTGCAAACAACTTACTGGCTAAGCACAATACCCACCCCCAAGGTATAGTAGTAGTGTCGGTTGTCAATTTTTCCTTTGTACCAACCACACAATTTGTTTCAAGTTTTTCGAATTTTAAAAAGTATTTAGCGAAGGCAATGGTAGAATTTAATAAGAGCGATTTGCATCTTCTTTGATTAGAAAAAGAGGCAGACTATAATAATCGATGGATGTACTTCTTTTGAGGTGGAAATGTTGGGAGATTTTTTAAAAAACACTTTCCTGGCGAGGCACGGTGCCCGGACTCCAGCCACGGCTTGAAGTGGTTTCAATTTTTTCTCTATAGTAATCGCACTATATATATATATATATATATATATATATATATATATATATATATATATATAAATATATATAAATATATATATATATATATATATATATATATTTAGTAGGAAAATGAAGCCCCACGAGTAGATTGAAAGGCCATTTATTTCCTCTCAGACGTTTCGTTCCAAACATTGGAACATCTTTAGTGATTCTATTAAAGTAAAGTAATAGTCATTCAATTTTGGAAGGAACATAAAAAACAAAAACAAAAACAACCATGAATAATAAAAAAAGTAAATAAAACACTGAAAAAACAAGCTTAGGGCAAATCAGATAAAGACAAAGAAGCGAGACTAAAGTTAAAATATGCCAAAGTAAAAAATTACAAAATTAAAATGTTAAAAGAACCGAATACGTAAATGATATACGCATTACCTTAAGTAGATAGATAGTCGTTCCAGGACAAGAATGAAAAGGTCATTTTCACGCTCCTTTGTCGTTGACCTTTTCATTGTTGTCTTAGGACAACAATTCTTCACAATAACTTTTATTATGATCATATACCTTTTTGATCTTTCCCAACCATTCAATGATATTACTCTACTGATTAAACAAATATAACTAACTCGTATTGAAATACCGCTTAGAGACTAAAGGAAATACAGAAATAAGATTAAAAACTTCCATTTTGGTCTTTTCGATAATAAAGAACTATCCGGGTCGGGTTAGTGTTCGGTCTACTTTGTTTCTAACAGTCTACTAAAATTCAATTACTTTTAGCTACCTTCACTAAAATCAAAGCAGCTCTACCAATAGTAAAGCAAACTTAACGACAATTTTCCTTAAAAGATGCGTTAAACTTTAATATTCTCAGTATATTTCGACCGTCTGTTCAAAGCAATTTGCTTGCATCACCATTCTCGTTATAACATTCTCCTGAAAGGCTTTTATAGGGAGATGATAGCAAATGAAGAAGGTGCTATTGCATATTTAATAGGAAAGGATTTAATAAAGTCATTTCAACACTTGGATCCGTGCCACAAATACGGAAGCGCATTTCAGCATAAACAGAAGAGGATTCAAGGCGGATAATTCAGACTTGTTTTAAGATACTCTGCTAAAAGATGTGAAACTTCTTCTTTTTTAATGGTTATGTGAACTATAATCTAAGGTTATGTATGTCAAATCTTGGAGACATTTTTTATTTCATTTTGGATTCGCTAATGATTTATATGAAACTCCCTACTTGCAACTAGGCAGCAAATAGGTGGCAGAATAGAAGATTAAATGTAGGTAGCCAAATAGCACGATTAGCAGTCCGAAACAAATTCAATAAAAGGCATTTAACAGGCGATCCTCCCCATCCATCCTAAGATATCGATGCTGAGCTTGAAAATAACAGAGATCACGGAACACGAATCGATCTTCCTTGGGATTTCAGAGTGAAGAAGGATTGGCATGCAGATAGCTTTATGTTAATTGACGTGATAAAGAAACTTTAATAAAAATTATCCCAAAAGAATGCAAGTTTGGATCAATTATCCAATCGAATAAGTGGCTTGCTTATGTTTGCCTGAATACCATAGGATATATTTATCAGTCGGTTAATCACCAGACATTATTTGGATCCTACAACTGGCGCATATACACAAGCAAGAGAACCTAGTGGGCTACAGCTAAAACTAGATATTTTAAAGAAAAAAAGAGTATTACTGATTAAGGGGATGTTTAGTTATTTCCTAGTTACAGTAGTTTAGCATATAAAAGGAGTTTTCCTCAAACAGAATAACTCACGTGCTTCATAAATTTCATACTATTCGATTTCTTTCCAAGAATGTAAACTTTGTGATTTCTTATTATGATATCTTACCATTCATTCGAGCCTTCACAGCTGTAGGCATGAATTCATAATTTATTCCCCTGTGCTGCTGCTTAGAAGCAGCAGGGACTCTTCTCGAAACATGATTTGCTCCATCGATCCACAAGAACCAGGCTAGGCATGAAACAATCTTGTATCTGCTCAAGTCAAAGCTTTGATTTCTGATTAGTCAGGTTTTGTCGCATCTGCGTATTTTCAATTATCATAAATAAAGTCACTAAAAATTAGCGATTGTTTGAAGACTAGCGGTCTCATTTGACCCAGGGACTGCTATTCTTCACATGGGCCAAACTAGGACTACTCTTTTACAAACTCATTGATTTGATAATAAAGTGATTCCATCACTTCATAAACTATGATAGTGGTATTTCAATATCAGTTAGTGTGGTTGGTTGGAACATCCCTTGATTAAAAGTTAGGTGATTGTTCAATTCGAAATCCCAGACACTTCTAAAAAATGCCGTTTATTTAGCTTACCTAACTTTCTTTGAAACTTTGTGGTCATTTATTTAGTAGTTAAAGAACCTTAAAGAAACAGATCATAGCGTATTTGAAATTGAAATCAAACCATTACTTATTGCAGATTCTCTTTATGTGATTGCTTGGATGAGGAGAAAGAACTTATAAATAACCATGAAATGAGGTGTGCTTCAAGTTTGTAAAATATTTTTTGGAAGTGTCAAAATAAGAAATATGCACAATAGACAAATTGTCAATTAGAAAGAACTTTCTTTTTTAATTCTAAATTGATCCTTCAAAAATAGGCTAAAGCAAATTTCTATTGCTGTGATGAAATTGGTGAAACTAATACATCCAAGTTATTGAACGTCCCTCTAAAACTATGGTCAATTTGCAATTCTTTCGTATATAATGTATTCAAAATTTTAAAAATAACACCATTAAACTAGTGGGGCTTTGGTTACAGTACAAGTTGGCAAATCTTGCGTTTCATACAAACCCGAACATAATTGAGGTAGATCTCTAGGTAATTATGAATAAGACTGGCGCACGCGTTATAGGATACTAAATCCTGAAAAACCTATGTACTTCTTTATATCTTGGTAACATTGTCCTATGAGTGAGATTTTGATGTTTGGGAGGGTGTATCAACCGTGTAAAGTCACGGAAAGTGAATACTTCAACCCGATTCTGCAACCCAAGAATTCTTCAGCGACGTGATCTGAAATGAAACGATACAGCCTTTATGACATACCGAAAAAAGAGCAAGTGTTTTGTTTTTTTATTTGGAGGAGGGGCGTTTGCGGCGGTGTCATTCAAAATTACCCAAAGATTTTGCATCAAATTTGCTTTCGGCCTATTCTAGTAGTAGTAGTAGTAGTAGTTAGTTGTCCGTCGATTAAGGCGATAACGTCACTTATGCCTTAAAAATAATATGTTGGACATAGAGATAAACTTGCACAAAAGATGCCTAAAGTGGGAAGGGCGTGTGCATTCCTCAGCCGACTATCTTGGCACTGCCGAGTCGTCGGTCTAATAACGCTCGCCTAGTGCGAGTCGACACAGCAGATTTTGCATTAGGGGTTGACTCTCGTAATCTTGGTCCAGTCAAGTACATCCACAAGACAGTATGTCACAAGTTAGACAGGGACCAGGACGTGTCCACACGTTGGTGGACATAGGTCCAACACCTCTGGGGCCTCCTTCTGCTCCGAGATCCTCCTGATTCTTTGTTTTATTTTCGAAGCTGATTTACATTAAAGATGATCCATAGTGTCAGAGGCGATCATACTTAAGTTTGCCAAAGTTTTTACTATAGTAAAACTTTGTCCCTTTCTATCTTCTTTGTACTTTTGTTAATACCTTGACAGAATTTGTTACCATTTGCTCCATTTTTCATAATATTATATTTTAAATAATATTATAAATCCATACATTTCATTTTTAATGAGAATAATTTTTGCTTAATGAATTCTTCATGAAGACGTTTGCCTTGTATGGTTGTGGTTTAAAGCAAGTTAAAACATGCATCGGTTCAGTTGACTCAAGCGCATATTCAGCGCCGTCAAGGCAGGTTATAAACATATATTTCCCAAATATCTAGCAGCTTCTCCTGGTGGGATCTGTTTCTCAAGTATGGTTGGCCGAGGTAGAGAGATTATTTTCTGTTCTTACACGTCTTATACTCATCTGTGTTGTAATAGATCTGAGGAGAGGTTGGCAGGTTTAACCATTACGTCGATTCATTACACAGAAGTGCTTTCCGTCAGCACAAAGGATATTCTTCGGTGTTTCATAGACGCAAATTCAAGACGACATTTTTTCAATTCTGTTTCATCTCATGATGAGTAAATTACTTTTTAAGGACTTTAATAATGTGATAATTTTCCAAATAGTGGACACAATGTAAGGCAACTGCAGGCTTCTGTGTATTTAAGTGCATATGCGGCCCACCTATGTGGTCCTTGCCACGTCGGAAGTTTTTCGCAACTCCTCTTGCAGTTTTTTAAATTTTTATTTGCCCTTTTCCTACACTCCCTATCTACATTTTTCGTATTATTAAACATAATACATAGTTCTTGTTTCCTATATAAATTTGAAATTTCTCAGTATTTTTGATAACATACATTATATTAATCCTTCCTAATTTCGACCCAGGTCTAAATGAGAGAAAATACTCTATTTTGTACCACCCAAGAATATTATTTTTTCATTTATTTCGACCCCTCCAAATGAAACTGGTATACACTTTCGTGCAACGTATATAATGCTTGCGAATGCCTTGTTTTATCATTCAAACCACTCTTGGTCTATTTATAGAAGCAGTTGCAGCTATTGAATATGTTGAACATTTACTCTCTCTCTCTCTCTCAATGTAGAGGGAGAGGTGACGCCCCCTTGTCGTGGGAAGAGAGCTTGTGTGTACCTTTGACTTTTCGAGCTATGTCGGCGGGGGTACCTCTTCTGGGTACCCCTGGTAGGGCTTCCCTTGTCGATTTGGTCGAAAACGAGATTCCAGACTAAGTGCGTCATTCCTTCCTTTTTTTTTACTCTATCCTTCTCCTTTTTTACTTTTATTCTATCTCTCCCACTTTTACAAAAAGAAAAAAACAAAAAAAAAAAGCCTACTCCTATCATGTCCCTGTTTCCCTTTTCTTCCTCTATCTACATATAAGGACCTTGCAGCTACCTCATGCGTCAGAAGAGAGGCTTTGGAACCTCTATAAACAACGCCAATCGACGCTCACTGGTTGCGAGAGACTAGGACTAGAGGTGTCCTAGGCGTTGGGGCACGATGAATGGGATGAGGGTAGTGCCCCGTTAACCCCTTCCCTGGCGCGTAATTATTGACCGTTCCCAGTGCCCGTTGACGGGTGCCTCTGGTAGCATCGGTCCGAGGTGACGGCCCTTTGTTCCCAGGTTGGTTGCCAGGCCAATAAAAAGCCTTGGGTCGAGTCTCTTGGTGGGGTGAGATATCCATTGAACGCTGCTCCGAGATCCTGGCCGTTGTGAAGGGAACTAGTAGGAGTTTAGTAAGGGGCGTGCTTCGTTGTTGTTCACCTGGTGACAAATCGATGGCCCCTTCGGGGACCGTCTGTGCTGCTTGGTTGGGAGCCACGGCACGTCGAGGCTTGACGACTCGGTCGGACGAACAGCAGCACATGGAGCGTGCCTTCTGAAAGATCCGAAACGTCTCCGATCGATAGGCGGGAGCGACTCACGCGGGGAGAACTCACCAACCCCCTTTTTTCTATTGATTGGTCACAAAGTTTTGAAAGAGAGAAAGTGTTTAAAATGACAGGGAAAAAAGGTCCAGCTGCACTTAAATATACATGTGCGATATGCCAGAAGGACAAGTGGTGCGTGGACTTCCCGGAAGGATGTTTTTCGAAATTCCACCTGGGAAGTATATGCACCGACTGCATCCTTAAAGGAGAGATCCGAGAGGCAGTAGCATGCTTCAATGAACTCAAGGATCTCTTCACAACCTCTGAAGAAAAATCTAGGGCGCTGGAAAATAAAATACAGACCCTAGAAACGCAGCACGCGCTTCAGATTCGGCGTTTCGAGGAAAAAATCCTAGAGCTAGCCTCTAAACTAGAGGCCCAGTCGGCTCAAGCTCGAGACGAAAGTCCCACTGACTTGGGTGGTTCCGCCGATGCGACTCCAGCCCAAGGAGGTGAAACTGCATTGGCAGCCCCACTTCTGCCATGCGGAGCCAATGAGAAGAAGAAAAAGAAAAAGAAGAAAAAGGACCTTAATGCTGCTCACCCCAGTGTAGAGGATTCGAGCGTTACTGGTGCGCAAGGGAAAGTGGAAAGAAAAGAAGAGAAAAGAAAGACGGAAGAAGAGAAAACAAATAAAGACAAGAAAAATAAGATGAAGAAGAAAAAAAAGAAAAATGTAGAGATACAAGAGGAAAGCGGCAAGTCGCTTCCGAGGGGGAAGAATAAGTCGCCTGCTGACAAATGTGCAAGAGTCACCCTTATTGGTGATTCTCAAGCACGGGGCCTGCAGTCCCTGCTAGCGGCCCGCCTTCACACTAGTGTGAAGGTAAGCTGCCTGCCAGGATGTGGTAACCACCACATCAGAGTAGAGGCTGAGAAATCACAGATTTCTGAGAGCTCAGTCGTTGCTCTGATGGTCAGTGGAAACGACCTCTACCTGAGAGGAGGTAGGGTAGGCTCTACAGATAAAATCCTCCACACGGTCATGGGTGCCGTGGACGACTGTGGGCTGAAAACCCGCAAGCGTGTGGTAGTCGGGATGCTCCCGAGGAGAGGTCCAACACGGACCGCTCACTCGATGAATGTGTCTTTAAACCGGCGCCTGGCAGATTTGTGTACGGCAGAGGGGGTCTTTTTTGTGGACCCGTACCGCACCTTTTATGGTAGAAATGATCTCTACCAAAGGGATGGGGTACATCTTTCCTTTAAAGGAAAGGCCTTTCTGTCGAACATGATCCAGCATGTCGTAGAGAGGACCGAAAGGAGTATCCGGCCCAGAGTGAGGGCGGACGTACGCCAGTACGCCCGTGTCACTCCAGAAACGACCTTCTCAGAGGTCGCAAAAAGGGGTGCCTCGCCAACAAACAAGCCGGGAAACGGAAGAGCGTAGGGAGTCCTACAGTCGGGGACTTCCTGAAAGTTCTTCTGTTTAATGCGAGGTCAATCAGGAACAAGTTTCCTGAGCTCCGTGGCCTCGTAGCGACGGAAGAACCCGAAATGGTAGCCATAACAGAATCTTGGATAAAAACGTCAAACCGAGACTTTGAAGGCGAATTCACGGTTCCTGGCTACCAACTCTTCCACAAAGATAGGTCAGACAGAGAGGGTGGCGGTGTAATGTTGTATGTCAAGGATACAATCAAATCTTCGAACTCCAACATTATATCCGATCACGAGCTCCTAGGCGTTGACCTAGAGATAGGTCCTGTCAGATACAGGACCCTGGTGCTTTACAGACCCCCTTCCCAACCCGTTGAGAAGGACAGGGAACTGTACCAGCTGCTGGGTGAGCTTGTTCAAGGCAGAGTGTGCATCGTTATGGGCGACTTCAACGGAAACCAGAGCAGCCTGTGGCGAGAGCGCGCTACTCCTGGAGTTCGCCAACAACGAGTTCCTCACTCAATGGGTCAGAGAACCGACGAGAGGAGACAATATCCTCGACCTGGTCTTCACCTCTGAGGATGATATCGTTGAGGATGTCTCTGTAGGCGAAGAGCTCGGTGGCAGTGATCACCAGCTAGTTAGATTTACCGTCAAGATCCCGAAGGTAAGGTCTGTTGCCAGTCAATCAAAGAAACTTGACTTGAGAAGAGCAGACTTTGCAAGCCTTCCAGCTGGGTTGACTGATGTAAGGCTAGCGGTATGCGAAGAGGTTGAGGATTCGTGGAACAATTTCAAAAATAAATTCATGAGTCTTCAATCAAGTTGCATCCCTCTAAAATGCCTCCGTCGGTCTTCTGTTCAACCAAAGTGGTTTAATCGAGAAATCGGCCAACTGCTTAGGGAGAAGAGAAATGCGTACCGGCGATCGAAGATCTCGGGTGCCTTTGACGATTACCGGAGGCTAGCCAGGAGAGTGAAGTCCAGCATAAGGGCGGCTAAGCGTACTGAGGAACTCCGAGTGGCGAGACTCTGCAAGGAGAATCCCAAGGAGTTCTTCGGCTATGTAAATAGCCGTAAACCAATCCATCGTAGGATTGGGCCCTTAGTGGACGAGGAGGGTGCATTAACTCAGTCAGATGCGGAAAATGCTAACCTTCTCAATGACTACTTCTCCTCAGTGTTTACTGAAGAGTGTGGTCCCATCCCCGAGCCCACGGATTCCTACTCGGGGGAAAAGCTGGAGGCAATGGACTTCACCGAAGGAGAAATAAAGAAAAAGATCGCTAACCTAAAGACGAATAAGTCCCCTGGACCGGACGGGTTTCTACCCAAGGTGTTGAAGGAAGTGTGCGATGAAGTATCACGACATCTGTGCGCTATCTTTAACATGTCAATCCGGACCGCATGCGTTCCTAGAGACTGGCGTGAGGCGAAGGTGACTCCGATCTTCAAGAAAGGAGCCCCCAGCCATCCGTCAAACTACCGACCTATCAGTCTGACTTCGATAGTCGGTAAACTCATGGAAAGCATGATGGTGGACAAAATAACGTCGTATTTAGAGTCAAACCTGCTACTGAGGAGTTCCCAGCACGGCTTCCGAAGGCAACGGTCATGCCTGACGAACCTTGTGGAATTCTTCCACTTTGTGTTCAGTGAGCACGATCGGGACAAGGCGGTGGATGTGGTTTACTGAGACTTTCAGAAAGCCTTTGATAAGGTACCACACCGCCGCCTTCTTCAGAAAGTGCGAGCGCTGGGCATAGACGGAAAAGTAGCCGGCTGGATAGAGAACTGGCTAAGTGGCAGACGGCAACGGGTGGTGGTGAATGGACAGGCTTCTGAGTGGGTGCCCGTTACTAGCGGAGGGCCTCAAGGTTCTGTCCTGGGACCACTACTATTCATCATCTACGTCAACGACATGGACGGTGACATGGTTGCCAAGATTTCCAAATTCGCCGACGATACCAAGCTTGGTATGAACGTTGCAAAGGATGGAAATACTGCCCGCCGGCAGGAAGATCTTTGGAAGATTGGGGAGTGGTCGGACACGTGGCAAATGCCTTTCAACGTAAACAAATTCAAAGTAATGCATATCGGCCACAGAAATCCCAAATCTCATTATATCCTTAAGGGCACTGCTCTTGAATCGAGTGACACTGAGAAGGACTTGGGTGTTGCTATCACTAGCGACCTCAAGTTCTCGAAACAGTGCATCGAGGCAGAGAAGAAAGCCCAAAGGATGTTAGGCTACATAAAGCGCCAGTTTGGATACCGTAACAGGGGGATAGTACTTTGTCTGTACAACTCCCTGGTTCGGCCGCACCTGGAGTATGCCGTACAATTTTGGAGTCCTTCGTTTCGAAAGGACATCGCAAGGTTGGAACGCGTACAAGCTAGGGCAACCAAACTGATTCCCTCTATCCGACATAAAAGTTATGGGGATAGACTAAGGGAATTAGATCTGTTCTCGTTGGAAACCCGTAGACTGCGTGGTCAGCTCATCGAAGTTTTCAAAATACTTGGAGGGTTCGACAATGTTGACTACCGGGATATTTTCACACTGAGTGAGAACAGAACGCGCAATCACGGCTTCAAACTTGAACTGAAGCGTTACAACCGCAATCTGTGTGGAAATTTTTTCACTTACAGTATCTGCGGTATGTGGAACGCACTTCCAGTGGAAGTTGTCAACAGTGAATCTGTTGACCAGTTCAAGTCAAGACTAGACAAAGTCTTGAAAAGTGGCCATTTAGGGACGCAAAACAATTGAGCAGCCATGTGCCCGCTCGATTGCTAGTCCAAAGGTACCCTCTTTGAATGGACCGTAAGGTCTCCTAGGGTACCTTCTTTCCTTGTTGTTACTCCTTGTTGTTACTCCTTGTTGTATTTATGTAGCTCCAAGTGAGAAGCACATCATTGTACTGCTGTAGTCGTCTTTTACGACATCGATGAGTGAAAATTCACTCTCTGCAAGAGCTGTCGTAAGCATTTCCGTCGTTAGGCCACTAAGAAGTTTGGAGCTTTGCTTGCTGGTCAAAGATCCTCCAAACTCTAACTTCCCTTTAAAGATGTCGTATACTTGATGTCTTTTGGATTTTATGAAGCCATACTCGTCCTTGTAAATCAAGAGAAGATTCCCAGATCGTTCATAAACTAGTACAATGGGTTCCGCTGAGCCACACACTCCATACATCCGTTCAAGTTATTATCTTCATCAAATTCGTCAAGAAAACTCGTCACAAACATGCCTACAGAAATAATGATAATTCTACTCTGTGTCTAGTAGAAGAGATTTTGTAATCCAATATAAAGTTCAAGTTCTATAAGTGCATTTTTGTAACCTGAAGCAGAGCTTCACGAAAGTATAAATATCAGTAGTAACTTAAGCATACCGTCCCCTTTCAATCGTCATGAGATCCCATCGACCTGATAATGAAATTTACATAAATATCAATACGACAATTACTAGCATGTGCGTATAGGCCACCCGTTCTACGGCAGGTTCCGCGGCAGAGGAGGGAGTGGGTGTCCGGGAGTGTGAGGAAGGGCCAAAGAAAACGATGTTGTGATTGGCTCTGTGCGTGATTACTTGTGTACGAGCTACCTACCACTACGGGAGTAGGCCTGGTGCATCCAACAACAATCGGCGGCCAGTCTTTTACGTGCGGCTCAAGTTTTGTGACTGCTTTCGCCAGGCAAGTGAAAGCCACGTATACCAAATGCCGAAGGAAGAAGTGCACTAAATGATCGCGAGCGCTGGAAATTAAGAACTTGCGTTTCTTCGCATATTAACTGAAATGAAAGAAGCGTTGACACAGGATGATCTTGCATTCTGTTTCCAAGATGTAATTTCCGGAGTATGAGGGGCGGTCAATAAGTTTTGCGAATCGGTAGGGCAAAACAGAGGAAGGGAGATGGCTGTTTGTGGGGATGTTAGGACGTTCCTGCCTCATCTATTTAAGAAGCAGTAGCTGATTGCAGATCGTCAATCACAATTTTTCAACAATGGAGAAGGTTGAGCACCGCGCAGTGATCAAATTTCTGACCAAGGAAGCCAAGAATGCAAAAGAGATCCATGAACGCATGGTTGCAGTGTATACCGACACCGCCCCTTCCTATGCAACCATTGTTCACTGGAATAGGAAGTTCCGCCATGGTCGTGAGTCCCTTGAAGATGACCTCCATCCAGTACACCCGTCAGACGTGACCAACGAGGACAATGTGGCCCGTGTGGAGAGGATGGTCCTCGAAAATCGACGGGTGAAGGTCGAAGAAATCGAGCGATAACTTGGAATATCACGTAGAAGTGTTATCAACATCATCCACGACAATTTGGCCATGAACAAGGTCTCTGCCCGTTGGGTCCCTAGAAATCTCATGCCCCATGATCGACTTCAACGTCGTCAAAGTCCACAAGGCCTGAGTTGCACAAGCTGCCCCGCGCGATGCGCGAGTGCGGATTCCAGATCTGGCCCCTAGCGACTACTTTTTATTCCGCCAGCTCAAGGCTACACTGCGTGGAAGCCAGTTTGGGGACGATGAAGATATCCAGCTCGCCGTCCAAGAGTGAATTGAACAGCGTTCGGGAGATTTCTGGTTGTCGGGAATTGGAAGCCTCAGGTACAAGTGGCGCAAGTGCATTGAATTCGACGGTAGTTATATTGACAAATAATAAAATACTTTTCCTCATATCTCGTTTCCTTATATCCGAATTGCAAAACTTATTGACCACCCCTCGTATTACGATAGCATGCTTTTCCTCGATAAAAATTATATCACTATTATGTTTTCTTTCTCATCGTATTGGTACTGATCTGATATATAGAAGGATTATCTCTAATGAGGATATGTGGATACATTAATATAGAATAGTATACTGGGCCACCGCACAAATAAAAACATTCAGAAGTAATACTTGAATTCTAGATAATTCTAAGTAAAGGAAGGCAATTGAACAGCATGGGTTGTTAGGCCTCTGGGATATAATTTGTGGGGCAAAACTGGTTCCTGTGCAATCCATAATCTTCAATTAGATATGAAACTCGGAAAGAAGTTTTCGGATCCATAGTTATTTTATTTCATGTAATCATAATAAATTGACCCTTTATTTGTTAAGAGATTTTCCCTACCTTCCCAAAACAAAATTGGTTATGTGAGAGTAATTTTACATATTTTAAGATACGGTTACAGCTTCAACGAAAATTTTGCTACATCGCATCAATGTAAAATAAACCGAAATTATTTTACAATATTTTATGCCGAATCTTTCAGCAGCTTAACGAAGCTTTGAAGACGATGAGTGGCGTTTGTAGCCTCGAAAGAATTCTTTTCAACAGTTTTACGAATTTTTTTTTCTTGGAGATTCCAATATGGCATCTCCCAGAAAAAATTAAAATTTAAGTAAGCATCCGGACAGTCGCCATGTCTCAGGCTGTTTGTTGTCATGTTAACTGGAGCACAAACAATTCTGTAGTTTTTAACTTTGAACTTGTGTTGTTATTTATGTTTTTAGGCTTAGATTACTCATTTAGAATTTGTTTCTAGCTCCTGAAGATGGGTTTTGTAATAACCTGAAACGTTGGAATTAAAGATGGACCCGCTTATTCGTTTTGTCCTTCTTATTGAATATAAGACTCAAGCTTTGTAGAAGAAATCTAGGTGAATATATACATATATATATATATATATATATATATATATATATATATATATATATATAAAAATGTAGTTGGATAGCAATCTTTCCTTAATGCAAATTTTGTTGAAGACCATTGTGTATTTTGCCTTAATTAATTTCCTTTGGCAACTTTCTCTTCTTCTAAGTATCTCTTTTATTCCATCTTGAAGATTGTGTATCACTTGTCCTGTATTCATCTCTTTTTTAAGTGAATGTGTTTGGTAAAAACCAAACTAAATTGCTAAGCTTTCGATTTTATTCAATCATCTTCGGAGCGTTTTGATATGTTCTTGCCTCCTTACCGATGTAATGAGTGGAGTGAGGATCTCACAGAATGAAAGAAGCATATAAGAGCATAAGATGAATAAAGTTAGAATGTGTAGAGAGAGTGAGACAGGATAGATGGAAATTAAATTGTGGTGTGTGTGTGTGTTAATGTGTGTAGGATGATAGGTCAAGATTTTAGAGATTTGTGCCAGGTTGCCTGGCTAACGCTTTCGTTTTTCTTTTATAATTTTGTTTTTTTTGATACATTGTTATTTTAAGCATTGGAGCCTTTGTTTTCCTTTTGCTCAATAGAGCTTTTGTATAATTTTTTAATTTTTGTTTTGTTTATTTTTATGTGCTTCTTTTGTTTTGTTTTTATTGATTTGATTTATTTTATTATTAATACTATTATCTATATATATATATATATATATATATATATATATATATATATATGTATATATATACATATATATATTTAGTCAGTAATTACTTTTAGTTCTCATCGGGATTCTCATTTAAGTTGTATAGTTGGTAGTTATAATCGGTTGTCCTTTTTTAGTTGTTACGTTTCTGGTAGTTACATTTATGTACTATAGTTTATTACCTATAGATTGGATCGACGTTTATTAATGTTTTTCACAGGCTTCCGTCGAAGCGTTGTTTATAGTGCGTACGACGGATTTCGTCTTCTTGTACGATGGTTTGGTCTATTATTTTCTGGGGAATTGTATTTTTAATTTTTTCCCACAGTTTTCTTGCTCTTTTTTTTTAAGACTTTGTTTATGGGTTCTATAGTAGATCTACGATGGAGTTCTTCTGCTGGTATGTAATTTAGTCTTTCTGTGTTTGTTATGAATCTAGTAGCTTGATTTTTTACTCTTCGGATTTTCTTGATTTGGGAGTTACTTAATGCGTTTATTTGTCTGAATTTGTATAGTGCTGATAAGGTTGATTTTGCTTCGATGATTTTTTGTGGTAGATGACATGTATAGCCTGACGTTGTTAATTTTAGTCTGAGAACACGTCCTTCTATTGAAAAAGGATATGCCTCTCTATCTACGCGTACAATGGCTTTTTTCCTTCTGTTCATGGGTATTAGTTTAAAGTTATCTTTGTTTGTCTTGATTTTATTCCCTTTCTCGTAATCATTTAGGTTTTTAGTTTCTATTCCTGTTCTTGGGGCAATTTTCTTAGGGTTTTTCCTGTCACTGGTCACTATCTGAGTGATATCGTCCGCTAATTGTATATACATCGAACGTTCATCGGTTGGATGTGGAAGGTCCCTGGTGTACACTGTATACAGTGTTGGTGAGAGGCAGCCTCCCTGTGGGACACCCGTTTGCAGATTGATTGTGTCGCCCGTTTTGCTGTTTGTCTGCAATACTGCTTTCCTCTCGTCTAGATCTGCAGAGTGTTTTGCAGAGGTTTATTTCCAGGTTAAGGTCACATCTTTTGGCTTTTATGCCTGGCAACCACACCTTGTCAAAGGCTTTGGCAACATCATGGAGTACAATATCAACTCTGTTGCCTCGCGCTGTTTCCGTAGTAATTTTTCCGGTAATGATTGCTAGCGCGGTGTCCGTCCCTTGCTTGCTCCGGAACCCGTGCTGTTGTGGGTTGCATAGTTTGTTTATGTTAAGATAGTTGATCAACCTTTCTTTAAGGAGCTTTTCTTGTACTTTGCCTAGAAATTCCAGGAGTGAGATAGGACGGAAGCTTCCGACTTGATGTTTCGGTTTGCCCGGCTTCGTCAGGAAGATCATATTTGCTGTTTTAAATACTTGAGGGAAGTATCCCATATTTAGGCAGCATTGAAGATCTTCACTACCGATTCGTGCACATTTTTTTGCGCATTGATTAGGTGAGCTTTGGATATCCCACTTTGTTCTGGAGCCTTTTGTTTAAAGGATTTTAAGGCTGTTAGGTATTCATCTATTGTAAAAGGCTTTCTTTCCTTCATGAGATTGTGTCTTTGTTCCTCAACATTTCTAAACGGTAGAGTACGTTCACGTTGTGTTTCCAGGCTATGTAAGATTTCTTCTTCGTAGTTTTGGTCGAATTTTTGGTTTTCTTCTGGTGAAATAGAAAAATGTCTTCTTCCAGTGTGTTCGGAAATGTTCTTGAAGTTCCTCATTTTGTTCTACTTTCTGGTTCTGTATTTTCAGGCCTATTTCCTTTTTTGGCTGTGATCCGCGTAATTTCCTGTATTGTCTCCAGAATTTCCTTGGATCCTTTTCTATTTCCATTTTGCCTATTATAATATCGCAGAGACTGTCTGAATTTTCCTTGATGAGGGTGTCTATCCTCCTTCTAATTGTGATAATACTTCTGTACCTTTCCATCGTATTTCCCGATACCCTGATTTCATTTATTATGTTTTGAAATTCTTCCATTTCATCTTGGATCTCTTGGGTCCATCTAGGTGCAGGTATGGATCTATACTTTATTGTTGGGGTGTGCATACTGTCCGCCTCTCTGATTTTTATGGTAATTAATTCTAGTTGGTCATCTATTTCCTTTTTTCCTCGGTTGTTAAGGGGTCCAGTTTCTATTGTATTTAAGTAATGTCTGTATCCATCCCAGTTTGTTTTGCTGGTTTCTTTTCTGCGTGTTATTTTTATTTGGATGGGTGAAGTTGAGATGGTTGTAATTATGCCTAAATGATCGTAAGGGGTTGCGGGGCCTGGCTGTGTGTGGTGATTTAGATTGAAGTTTTGATTCGTTAAAATAATATCTGGGGTAGTCAAGGCTCGGGCTGTGAGATAAGTAGGGAAGTCTGGTTCTTCTCTGTTTAGTAGGCCTCTTTGCATTAGGAGTTATAGGGTTTTTCCCGTTCCAGTTGTATGGGTTGTGTACCCTTCTTCCCTCCACCTTGTGTTAAGGTCTCTGGCTAGAAAGGTTTGGGCCTGTTTGCGAAAGAGCTTAATGAATTTGGGTATCGGTAAGTACGAGCGTCTTGGGGTTTGGTAGGCCCCGGCTATGACCAGATCACTTGTGGTTATCTCTATTTTCACTGCTAAAAATGACTCTTCTAGGTTTTTTATTTCTGTGAAGTGTATTTGTTTTTTAATACCTATTGCAACTCCATCATATCTTGACTGTGAGTAGTTAGTTGTAATGAATTTATAATTGGGGATTTTTATTGTTTTCGTATCATGTGGTCATGTTCTGTTAGGATTATTAAGTCTGGGTCTTCCTTTCTTATTATGTTCGAGTAGATTATGCATTTCTCCTTCCAGCCGTTAACGTTCAAGGTGAATATTTTAATACTACGTTGATACGTGTCCATTGTTGTTTATATCTTTTGTGGTCTCTACCTGACTCTTTTTTCTGGTCAGTCTGGGGATCGAGTGCGTCCGTTTTTTTTCCTTTTTAAATTCACCGCACGTGATGTGGCTGCATGATTCTGGGGTGATGTATAACATGCCCTGTTTCAGTGCATTGTGAACTTTCGATTCGTCTGCGTCTCTTCGTATTCCCATCGAAATTTTCCATTGACTAGTCCATCAACTATTTCCTTCTGCTTGTATTGCTTTGGAATTGGCTAAGCATGGGATCTTTAAATTTTGATGTTGAATTGTTGGGTGGTCATTTTTAATTTTTGTTTTTCTGAGTTCGTTATTGTGTTTTTCTTCAGATTCGGTTTACATTTCAGTTTTGTCTTTTTCTTCTTCTTTTACTTGGTTATTAGTGCCCTTTGGAGTCGTAGTTATTTTATACAACTCGCTCGAAGGTGGGTTCTCCGGGAACCACATTTTCTTTAGCCCGTTATTTTTAAGCACGGTGTTAGTTCAGTTGCATATGATCCCGAGCTCGCCATGTTGACAAAGTATGCATGTATTATGCACAGAATTAAGTTGGGTATCATGCTACCCTCGATATTCACTGTTGTGGTCTGTACGGCGGGTGTAAAGACGCTTCCGTTAGCTGTTGCTGCGGCGTAGGAGGTGTTTTTCCTTCTTTCCTTCTCTGTGTTAATTTCAGCTTTTTTCTTCCGAATTGGTTGTTTTTTGACTGAGCATGACATGGCTAGAGTTCTATGCCCATTTCCGAAGTTTAAGCATTTTTTCTCTGTGCTTCTGCACTCGTCCCACCTGTGATCTTGGTTTCAGCATTCAGAGCATGCTTTTCCTTTGAAGGTACATTCCTTGGTTGGGTGCTTGTCTAGCGCGTAGCATGTGAAGCACACTTGCACTGACACGAATCTTTCTCTTTCTACTTGATCGGGGGAGATTTTTGTGTAGAATGCAAGGATGCTTGTTATGCGGCTTTCTTGGAAATTTCCGTAGATCTGAAGATCACTTTAAAGACGTGAATATGAGCTTCTCTATTCTGGTCCTTAAATTTGATTACCTCTTCGACCTTTGCCCATTCGTGCTCTCTTTCTAGTTCTTCTTTTATTTCTTGGGCTGTATGTTTACCTACCCATGCGTTAAGACGCCGGCATATTACGGACCTTTTTGTTTGCAAGTCAGGAAGCGTCCGGGGTGCAAGTCCGATTTTGCCGAGTTTTTTGGCTGCGCCTTTACTCAGAAGGAGATCGAGGTCTTTTTTAGTGTTGCAAAGCGCCACGTAACCATTGTATTTGTCCTTAAGTCGCATGAGGACCACTCCTATGTCTGCATATATGCTCTTCAGCGTCTGTTCCCAGGAGGACTTCTAGCGGCCAGGAAGGATGCGAAGGGGGACCCTCTTCGCTCCTTCTCGGTGGTCCATTGCGGTTGGGTTGGTGTTTCATTCTTGTGGCTTCTGGTTGTTCGTCGCTGTATTCCTCTTACTATACGTTCCTATTCTTCTTTTCTGGTGGGGTGCTTTGAGAGCCGTCCCCTCCTCGTTGCAAGAAAGTTTCCATGAACATAAACTGCCGGATGAAATGGATGAATGATGGTGGGTGAACCCGGAGAGGCCCCTCAGAAGGGTGAAAATTGTCGGACTTAATGATAAGTGGTGATAGAGTCAACTACCACCACCCGGGAGTCCCGCCTCGTCTGACGTTTGCACTGACACGAATGTTTCTCTTTCGATTTGATCGGAGCGGGATTTTCGTGTGAATGCAAGGAGTCCTTGTTCGGCGTCTTTCTTTGGAGATTTTCGTAGATCTGAAGATCACTTTAAAGACGTGACTTTTTATCGTTTTGAACCTCGCGCGCCTTTTAATAACAAGAATACTCTTGAACTTCCTTTTAATCTATCCTTTGCTTCTCTCCCTCATATTTTAAAATCTCTAAGCATTTGTGTAGTATTTAACTCTAATAATACTATCTCTAAACTCTTAGTCAAGAACGCCTCTTCTCCTATTGGTAATGTATATTACGTAAAATGCATCGATTGCTCTAAATATTACTTTGGTCAATCAGGTAAATGTTTAAAAAAACGAATTTCTCAGCATAAATATAATGTACGTTGTGGCGAAGAAGGCAGTTCATTTTATGTTTCTGTGTTGTCTTAATCACAATATTGATTGGAATTCTGCTAAAATCATCTGTCATAATAACGATACAATTTCACGAAATATCATTGAATCGACCTTTATTAGTAAATTCCCAAATTTTAATTATAAACACGATGGTTAAATTTTTAAATTTTATTCACAATATACTGTCGAAACTTATAATTTGAGACTAAATATTCATATTAATCTAAAACTATTTAATTTCATTTTGTGTGCATCTATGTAGCTTTATGTTTATGTCTGTGTATATATTTACATTTAAGTCAAGTATTTAGAACATTTGTACTTATTCTACCTTGGTTTTTAGATCCTGACCTCTGAGGTTGATTTCTCGTTCATATTTTCTCCCTCCCTAATTGCTTAGGCGGTATTTTAATCCTCTTGTCAACCTTTAGTCCTTCGAGTTTATCCGATTTAATGATCTTAGTTTGTATTTATCTTCGCTCCTCCTAAGGTTTCCATTTCATATTCATTCATTTTGTTGATTGATTTTGTGGCTTTTTTTGCTTTTTTATGGGTTTTCCCTCTCCTCTGTATCATCCTTATAAATATTACAATTTTCAATACTATTGTTATTCCTTGATAAAGAACTAGAAATAAAGTTCGAAAGTACTTGGAATCCTCATATTAATTTTCCCTGTGAGCTTTGTTGCATATATATATATATATATATATATATATATATATATATATATATATATATATATATAAAGAGAAAATACAAGTTCTGCGGGTGATAACAACCACCACAGGGCTTTCGCCATATTTATTTTCGGCCTTTCAAAACAATTTTGAAGACAGAAAGAAAGATGCAGAAACGTTGCATTGCAGACTATATAACAATATAGTACAAGAGAAAGGGACATTAGAAGAACACTGGAATCAAAGAGAGTAGTGAGTGACACAATGAAGGCAATCCTTTACCGAGAAGAAAAAATAATGCTCATATATATATATATATATATATATATATATATATATATATATATATATATATATATATATATATATATATATATATATATATATATATATATATATATATATATATATATATATATATATATATATATATATATATATGAGTAAGGCAATTGGCATTGGAAGTGCGTGCGGGACACACGTATGTACGGACGTGCGAAACGCCAAAGACACCTGTGTCAATAAGACAACGCATAAACAAACAATTTACCTCTCAGAATAAATTTATCAAAAGACGAGAGTTTACGAAGCACCCGGGTAAATACACCCGTTGACTAAAATGTATTGTATCACAAAGCTGCGACAAGCGTTTCCTGTTATATTGATAAAACTTGGTCTTTGTAAGTAATTCGTCATAGGCAGCTTTCGGAAGCTCCGCCTTAGCGGTGGAGAACAATGAACTCGTCCGACGGATGATTCTATGCCACACCCTCTAGAAAATAAGCATAAATATAGTCGGAGCAGCTCAGTTAGAATTATGATTGTATTATTACTATTATTAGATTACTGGCATTAAGAAGATTATATCATTAATGTCCCCCTTTGTAAATTCACCAAGTCTTGTCGCTCCAGAATTTAATACTTTTTGTTGAATATATATAGACTGCTAGTCGCCCGCAAAGTAACTTCGTGACGTGCTACTTGCCTCATTAATAGACCAGTATTAGAATGAAGTATATTTTTGCAACGTCTTTCTTTACCTCGATTACCCTTAAACCTTCGGTAAACCAAGCCAAAATAAGAACACAGTGAGGAAATCATCTTTTGAGTCGGATACTTAATTCTCCTTCATATAAGTTGGGTACCCCCATAAATTGGTCACAAAAACACACCTCCTCAATATACGAACTTCTTTCTGGAAAACTATACTAAACTTCCCCTCCTCCGATCTCGATCTATCATTTTTAATCTTCTATACTCTTCCTTGCCTTTTTATTTATTTGACTGTTTTCCTATAATTTTTCAGGGAGTAAAAATATTTTCGTGGTTAAACCAATATTCCTATTAAATCTTTAACTATAAGCTCACTGTACTTTTCCCCAAATCTCTTTTGTATCCTTTTCCTAGTCTTATCTATTTTTTATCGGTAAAAATAAACTAAATTGTTGTATCGAAAAATATTAATACCAAAATGGAGAAAACGAGAAGAAAATTAATTAATTTGGCCAATATTAAGGCAGAAGAAGAAAATACAAACGCAAAAGACAAATTTGAGAGAGAAAGCAGTATATCATCTCTAATAAAATTTGTATGGTGGTTGCCTAAGCGAATTATTTAGTCCTTAAAACTACTTTCAAAGGAAAATGTTCTGTAAGAAATTGATTTGATATCTAGGTCAGGCTAGGCAAAAACTGTGGGAACAATGTATCAGGAATCTCTGAAATCCAATTTATCGCAAAGGTTACTAGGATGTAAAAATATTTAGATCAGCCAACACATGAGTATTTGTCAACGAAACTGTTTTCCGCATGAATGTTTTTGCGTTTTTAACTTTTTTTCTTTAGTTTCCTTAAAGATGATTTTTACATGGCTGCACAAAACACATTAGTTTAACCAAACATTATAAAAAGATTTAACACTTATTATATATTAGAGTTATTATAGTTTAATCATAGTTATTATATATGTGTTAAACACCTTTTATAGATCTTCCATGCTATTATCTAAAATATTGTCATTCTTTTATTTCAGAATTTGCAAGAAACTGCAATAAAATGGACATATTCTTGAAAAGACTCACTGACTTGAATTCTAATTACGATGTTATTTAAAACTTTCCAAACGAGCGGGAAAATGCATAATGCCGGTCATTACTGGGCTAAAAGGATATTCAACTACAACAGACTTCCTCAGCCAGAAGAGGAAATTTTCCTCGACAAAAGTCCATTCCTTCCAACAAATTCCGGGAGAAAAATTGACTCGATGAATGGCAATTCTCTACTGCAAAGCAATTACCAGCATCCAACACAAGATGGAAGCTATGAAAAGAATCCGTGGGCATCAAACCCAAGAGGAAGAAACGATGGGAATTCACTCATGGATGCGAAAAATACATTATCCAGTATATTCGAACATAATTTGAACAATAGTATGACAATTTTCGAATATAACAAATCGAGTTGGAATATTCAGACGATTCATGGAGATGAGATCCTAAGCGGCCCACATACGTTATCTTTCCAAGCAGCTTCAAACTGGTTAAATGTAACCGACATACCCTACATACCTGAAACTGTTCTAACTCACATTTCTCAATGCGAGATATTAGATGTCTCCCTCAACAGAATTTCGCTTTGCATTCTCTTGCTCATCTTTGCAACTTCGACCATATTTGGAAATTCTTTGGTTATTATTGCAATTGTCCGAGAGAGATATCTGCATACTGTCACTAACTACTTTATCATGTCTCTTGCAGTAGCTGACTGTTTGGTAGGAACCTTGGTAATGCCATTTAGTGCATTATACGACTCTTTTAAATGTTGGTTCTTCGGACCGGACTTTTGTGACGTGTGGCACAGCATTGACGTTCTAGCGTCAACTGCCTCCATCCTGAATTTATGCGTTATATCAATGGACCGCTATTGGGCTATCACTAACCCACTCAGTTATCCTTCAAGAATGTCTCCCCGGAAGGCTTATACTTTCATAGCTCTGGTATGGGTATGTTCGGCTCTTATTTCATTCCCGGCTATCGCCTGGTGGCGAGCGCGTTCAGAACCTCACCCCGAATTTAGGTGCATATTTACAGAGGACCTTCCCTACCTCTTCTTCTCGTCAACCATTAGTTTTTATGGCCCGCTTATCGTTATGGTGTTTACTTATTTCCAAATATACCGTGCTGCTACTAAGCAAACCCGGTCTCTGAAAATAGGCCAAAAACTTGTATCTTCAGTGGGACATGGTGATATGGAGCTAACTCTCAGGATTCACAGAGGAGGGGGAACAGGTGTGGGTAGTACAAGTTCAAGTGGGACAACTGAGTACACTCGAAGTCATTCTCAGAGAAGAAAGACACATTCTTTCACCAGACAAAATGGTCAGAGTCGTATCAGTGAACATTCGTTTAATTCAGTGGTTTCTGTAAGAGAGAACGATCACTGTCCCTTGGAAGCGATTCATTCTAGAGAAACGCCTACCAATAACCGGTTGGTTTCAAGGAATATAAAAAGCTTTTCTATATCAAGAAAACTTTGCAAGTTTGCTAAAGAAAAAAAGGCAGCGAAAACACTCGGTATTGTCATGGGGGTATTCATTGTTTGTTGGCTTCCATTTTTCGTGAATAATCTACGCATGGGTTTGTGTGGAGAATCCTGTTCTACCGAAGTAGCAAGAACTATAACTTACATTGTGACTTGGCTCGGTTGGACAAACTCTGCTATGAACCCTGTCATCTATGCTTGCATGGCCAAGGACTTTCGAAGGTAAGTGCTTTACAATTTAAAGTTATTTTTTAAGTATAAATAGCTGGTTGCATATTATACCAATTTTATTAAGAGCAGCATTGGTTAAAAGAATTCTAGCAAGACAGTTTATGTTACCAGTGATACCATTATTATGAGAAACCCCTTAGCGAATACAAATATATTCAAAATACAGTTAATAGTATAATAATAATAGAAACTACTAGCATAGGTACCTGGCGTTGCCCAGAATAAAATGTCCTGGCCTCTTTGCAATTCTAATATTGTGGCACAAAAAATAATTTATTGCTGATTATTATTATTATTTGTAGGGGAAAGGCAGATCCAGGAGAGTTGCGCACTCTCCCGATCATATACCATTAGATAATCCTCGTATCATACATATAATATCATCTACTATACTTACAACTAGCAAACATTTCACTGTGCGCACCCGGCAGTCTACGTACATGCGTGAAGACCGTTAGTTATGAGCAAACAATGTGGTGGCCGCAGGGACAGATTGAGCGTCTTATAGATACAGATATTTATTCGGTTGCCGAAAAAAAGAAGGAAAAAATGAGGTAAGTTTAACTGTCAAAACGTCAACAACAACATTAATACCATCAACTTCATTACAAGTAGCACATCAACAAAAACAAGGAACAAGCAATAAAGGTACTCAGAGGCCAAGGTGAGGGCCGCATCCAAGATGGACTCAACGTGCAATCACCTACTTCGTCATCCTACTCATTATTAACCAGTTTCCATGGATTGGCACGCATCGACATTACTACCAGCACGAATGGACGGTGTCTAATATGCTAAACCCCTCCTTATTTCTGCCATCGCGTAGAGATCTCGCAGAGACAAAAATTCGAGACTACGGCTTCCCAGATCACCAGCCACTATCCTGGTTTAGTTGCCTTTTAGAGCAATCGCCGGAAGATGGTATTCTTCACGCCATAAGTGAAATCGAGGGCACCAGGATCCTATATAAACACGATGACCTCCACTACTTAAAGCCAGGAATCCGAGTTAAGCACTAGTGACAAAAGATAGAGGCTCCGCTCTTCGCGGCACCGAAATTAGTACCCCGCACGAACCAGTGCTATCAATTAGTTCAGTTTATTAAATAGTCCTTGTAGAAGAGTTCAGGTAAGCAGAGCTCCAACCATTAGCAGTGAGTCCAGGGAGTGAATCCAATTCGGAGGCAATTAAAAAATACTCGATATCCACCAGATATTGTTGGATAGGTCGCAAGAAATAGGCGTAATCCAGCAAAAGACAATCTTAACATAGCTTCGCCTCACAGAAGCCAGAAAATAACGGATAGTGCGAGCAAAGAGTTGTGGAGATTCCAATCACTCACTGGTAAATCACTTGCTCTGAGTGGCTATGGATTACAACAGTGTCTCAGAACCATGTCAATCTGAATTTTTTAGCACCTATCTGGCAACTACCTACAATGGCATATGTCACCACCGTAATTATCTTATAGCCAAATGCTAAGATAGATTATAAAGACAAAAAAGAAAGAATACAACAACCCATACCCCCCAAAAAAACAACAACAAGCAGAACAAGAAGCCAAAAATTAAGAAGAAGAAGGACGCTTTGATAGCGAGGAAAGGCTCACCTCCCCAGTCTTAGGTGCATGCGACTAACACCTAGGAGAGTCAAATAAAAAAAAGGAGGCTAACCTCTTAGAAAAAGTTAAATCGTCCCCAAGTCTGTGTTTACGAAAAAGTGCCGAATACAATGGACAAACTGTAGCGACCCCGCTTGTCTGGGTACCCAGGCAGGTAACATGCGCGAAGATGAAAAATTATTTGACATTCAACAAGAATAGATGAAAAGTCTAGGGGACAACGCAGTCATCAAAATAAGGTGCAGGAGAGCATTCCATCAAATGGGGTTGCGTCCCACGACTGTGTCCAATTCGATGGCAACATAAATAGACTTGAAGCCGTAGCAGCATTAGGGGGTAAGTTCATAAGAACAGTCGTGACGCAATGACAGGTACTTTTAAGCTCTCATCTGTTTCTCGTCATCTTTGTCAGACATCCCGGGACGCTGGCCTGATTCATTCCATGCAGTCAGTGTGAAGAAGAGCGAATCGCTGATTTGGTCGCCCAATTCTCACTGACTCTTTGACACCCTCTTCGACGAGCTCATTTGGTCAATAGCATAAAGATTATCGACCACCTTTCACTAAAAAATGAAGCGGTAAAATGAAGCGGTTACGGGCAGTGATGCGTAAACTCATCTACAATAATGCCAACTCTCTACAGCTCGTTGATTACTTCGGCAAGCACCTGACAACTTGGATTGATCATACAATCAACCTAAAGAGTGTGTCTACTGTTCCACTCACCGAGCAGGAGAAAGGTACCTAAAACCGCACTGCGACGAGGTGGTATTTCCCCCTTGTCAAAGTATTCTGATAGTGTAATGTAGCAAATAGAAGAACAAAGACATTATACTCGTGAAATTCGTGCATCCTCCTTCCCGGCTCCTACCCCGTAGTGATGGAGTCGGAAACCCCTAATAGCCCTGGAGGATTGGCAGGGAGCACATAGCAATCATGGTCTCCTGAAAGAAAGTTAACGGAAAACAGGAGTAGAAGAGCATCGGCAACCTTGTTCAGTTAGACCGGAACTTTAGCAAATTCATTGAAGGAATATTCCACCTATGGCTAGCTTAGAGGAGACGCGCGGTTCACTTCAAATAAAAGTCACTCAGGGAAAACCTCCTATGCTTCCCGGGGGCAGAAATTCGGCTATTTGGCGCCTTTGATGACGTATCGGTGAATGTTGGGCTCACTATTCGAGTATCTTCCTACCTCCACTTCGAAACCTTTCGTAGGCGGGGTTGCTTCAGAGGTGGGAGCCTCTCATTTAGAGAATCACAAATGTCCGACTTTCCGTGTTTATATTTGGATGGGGTGTAGGAGTCAAAGCTTTAGGTGTCCCCGAATATGGCCCCGAAACCAACTTCGGGGGGTTTTCATCCGGTCAATATACGATTCGGTGGAGGCGAGCGGCAGTTTTGTCTTACGGAAAATTGTCCCTCGGGCGAGAGGGTGAGAGGGTGAAAGGGTGAGAGCCATGATTTTAGCAGAGGCTAGTGCGAACCATTTGTTCCCACACCATTACTAGAAGGGCGCCAAGATTTTGTAGAACATGCAGATGGGTTCCGAGTGGGCACGGAAGAGACCGTCCTCTTAAGCCTGGAGGGGGCATGAACAGTGATTTGAGGAAGCAGGGTGCGTCTCTCTACAATTAATACATACAGTCATACGTGATCAGGCCACATTCTTTACGGCTTTGTAGCAACTTACACATATTTCAGGTAATTTCCCCTCTACACATCTACATGAGCGATTCGTATGGCCGAAAAGGGGGCAGTAGTAAGATTTTCGCGACAGTGGCACCAATTCCTTGACGTGGTAGCGATACAAACTGCCAGCTACAAACTCAGGGAGTATATCATGGGGTGGGTCTCAAGGCCCCTCCTCGGGGTCTTGTGCATCCTGTGAAAAAGCTTACACAGGGGTGGACTCAGGTTCGGTGTTGGAACCAAGCTCAGTTTAACCCTCATGGAAGAAAAACCTTGGCATTGGAAAGGGGGCGCTTACATGATAAATTCCACCTCAGGAGGAGCCCCCGAGGTGTTTGGTATCAAATAAGGAAATCTAGGTCCTTATGACACGTCATAAACGTCACTAAGGGCGGTATGCCGAGGCGCATTGATAAAAAAGGAGGAGCGATTATGCCGGTTCCCATCAACGTGGCAATGCTCACGTCTATGAGGCGCCTCAGTAAGACCCATGGATCGATGCGGCCTTTTTCCCCTCCAAGCGTAATGGGGTAGGTTATCTAACCCATACGGGGTTGACGGTGACCGAAGGGGCGTTTCTGCTGTTTTTCTGTGTTCTTTGCAGATCTCTGAGAAAGCAACTCTGAAAATGGGGGTAAGGAGGAAACTCCCCTACCCGTTAAAAATGGAGAGAGGGAAGCGCTGTCTCAGTTAGAAGAGTCTTGGAGAGGCAATTTAGAAAGCATAGGGGAGGACATCTCCGTCATAGAGGTGAAAAGGACCGGAGGCAACTCCGAAAATGGCAAAGAGGAAACCCCTTTTCCGCATTTAAAGAGTTGGTAGGGAGCCTCTCCAGTAAGGTTGGTGCTGACCTACTACTCCTCCTCCTCCCCAACACCAAGGTCGGGCAAGGAATAATAGAGGGGAATGTAGTCTGAAATTTGCTAAAAAAACTTTTTAACACCTGCTAACACAACAAAAACTTCTTACACTTGTGACAACTGAAAAGAAAAAAAAGGGGGTATTTTTTTGCTAAATCTCGCGTCCAACCGATCCTGCCTATCCCTAGTCAGATTTTGAGACTTTTCTGGATACAACCTGAGTGCGTTAACTATGGTGTTTGCAACTAGTAGAGCGAAGCACACCTATCAGAAAGTAGCCAGTGTCATTTCCTTCCACGAATTCACAACTCCTAACTGGAAAACCAATGATGCCATGCGACCGAGTATATATATATCCTTAGTATGCCGTACCGATCCTCAAAATTAGAGCCAGGAACTAAAGATCTATTGTGGCAGATCCAGAGACAGGAGTTGAAACTTTTACTTTTCATTGCAGTTAACAAGTCGGTCTCCTGGTACATCCTCAGACCATCATAATCCCCTTTTCTAAAGTCTTGGATTCTTGCTTCATTTATTCCTCTATGAATTCCGTTTCTTTTAACTTAAATCTAATTACTCAATGGTCACTATTTCCCAAGTTTCTGTCAAATTTCCCTCAATTTCTGTATCGCTAATACCGTTCTCCTATTTGTTTGAACTAAATACAATATATGATCACACCAAGTGGGTTAGTTTACAACCTGTTTAAGAAAATTATCCTGCAACATATTAAAAAATTCATCAGACTCCCAATCTGAGGCTATATTTATATAATTAAAATCACTCATTATATGCACATGTCTACATCTACATGTATGCAGCTTCTATCTCCTAAAATAGAGGATACCAAGCTTCCATACTAAATTTAGCGGTCCAAGAAATAATACTAAGCGAAGTTTACCTTCCCCTTCTTAACCTCTAACCATAATAACTCGGTGATAAGCATAATAATACGAGTTAATCTCTAAAAAAGTAATCAACGCTCCTCCTTTCCTCCTGTTCCTATCTTCATGACACATATTATAATTATACACTGGGGAACAATGTATTTAGTAAATTGACAAAAGCACATTTTCCTACCTAATTCGAGGATACTGAATTCAAATCCCAAATCAGATTCTCTCTAAATGCTACAAATTTTTCGTATTATCAATAGCTAATATTATACAATAATTTTTAATTTATCACGCCTATCATCATGCCCTGAAGTAATTTTTAATCATCCTTTCGCGTTATTTATAGTAAAGCAGGTTTTTTTGCACAAACATTTTATTGCATATGAGAAGAAACTTGAATTGTACATTAGGATTACAAATACTGTAATCAAATTGATGCTAATCTATTAATGACCCTACATAAGACTGGAGGACCTCTTCTTGTTTTCCATTAGGCAAATATTTGCGTTTGTAACTCTTTCTCTTGTAAATCTTCCATTGCTGATCTCTTCTAATAGTCCAGCAATAGGCCGCCATCATTGGTCTATCGCGGTGACCTTGGTAGCCCTCTTCCATCGTCATCGAATCCTAAAGGAAACGATCCCCTTGTTCATCGCTCACGGCTCCCAGATTCTCTGGGAATAGGTTGAAGTGACTATTTATGAAATGCAGCTTCACACTCGTGTTGCATCTCAGATCGCGATATGCTAAAAGCATATTAGTAACCAGATCCTCGTGGTTATGCGCTTTTTTTGTTTTCCAAGAAGTTACGAACAACGGCAGAAAATGAGAGCCAGGCTCCTTTCTCTTTTTTATTCATGGTGTTCACGAATCTAGAATCACTCAGAAGTCTTCGGAATTGGGGACCATCAAATACTCCTGCTTTTATTTTTTCGTATGACAAAGCAGGTAACGCCGATACTATGTACTAAAAACAATCATTGTCAGTGCTCAATGGCTTGACATACTGCTTCATCAACCCCAGTTAGAGATGAAGTGGAGGGAAAACGATCTTCTCTCGACTTACGATTGGCTCATTAACAATGTTTGGCATTTCTGCTTCCAAAGTGTCCCGAACTGGCCAATCTTTTGGGGACCAGTGTTTGTCACGGTCTCGACTGTCCTACATACAGATATAGCATGGAAACTTTGTATATCCCTTCTGCTGGCCAAGGAGGAAGTTGACCATCCTAAGATCTAAACATATGATCCTATTGTGTTCATAGCACTTAAGTAAATCCATGTCATCGTGAGTTTCTCGCAGATGGACAGAGTGACCGAGAGGAACTGCACCAAGGTCATTACCATTATGCGAAAGGACACACTTGAGGCTACGCTTGGAGCTATCCAAAAACAGTCTCCACTCAGCAGCGCTATAGGTGCCAAGTCCCAACTAGGTAAACAGACCAGGAAAATCGTGGCAGTATACAAATTATTTGTCCTCAGGGAAATATTAACAAATGTACTCTCCCTTGTTTGGTAATATGATACCCGTACCGACTTGTCAAGCATATTTATTTCACTCAACCTGGAGGCTAAAAGTTCTGTAGCTTTCTTGGAGAGCGCCAAATCACGTATCAACTCATTCAAATCCTCTTGATTAAAACAGTGAGGAGCTAATGACTGTTCAGCATCTGACGATGAATCTGCAGACTCTGAATCTATTTCCTGGACGTCCATATCAGGTACATCATTTTCATCCTCGGAGGAAGCATATCCACTGAAAATAGGAACTGGTAAAGACTCAGAATGAGGTACTGGCCTGATCGCCGAGGGAATGTTGGAGAAGTCGATCTTGTGCAGATTTTTCTTGCCAATCCCTTTAGTATTCACCAGACAGAAATACCAGTCCGATACATGATCCTTTGGCTCTCGCCACACCATGGGGATTCCAAAAAGAAGACCATTTCTCTTCCCTCTTGTTCACTCACGAAGATGTTCCACACAACTATGGCAAACAGCATGTGCGGCCCACTTCTTATCTTGATCGCCAAGAGGAACATCCAAATATGCCTTATAAGTGCGGATCACAAAGTTTGATATATTGCGCCTTTGACCAACTAGCATGTAACAGCCACATATGTAGCAGAAGGTGTCTGGATCATTAACGCAATTTACTCTTGACGAAGCCATCACCCTAACATAAGACTGAAAAAAGAAACAATAATGTCAATATTTTGCACAGTAACATTTATTACTATCTTACTACTATGTACTGTGAAGTATTTGCTTTCTACAAGCACCCTCTCTGTCGGTCCAGAGGGTAGTTTTCGGGGAAACGAGAAAATAGAAATTAAAGAATAACTATAGCATGTAAGTAAAAACTGATTATTTATTTGAAATCTTCATAAAAAAAAACGAATTATAACTGGTAGATAAATCTACGTCACCAGAAAATGTGATAAAAATTGTTCCCCTGTGTTATCAATCTGAAATTCCGGTCTAATGTTCTTTTCAAACTAATCAAGCCATGACGTTTTTATCTCAATGACATCAAAATATTCTACCCACTAACTCTTTTAACAAATCAATTTTATTCCTTATCCTCGTACTATTTGCGTATTATAATTTCAATGCATCATTATTCATGGTCTTACTATTACTGATCTCCTAGTCATTTGCTCATTACCCCGGCTGTTGCTTTCTTCATTTATCTGAATACTCTCGCCCCTACCTTCCTCAGCCTACTTACCCTATAAAGATACCCCTCTCGAGACAGTCAGTTAACACTTTCACACCCTTGCGACTCAAGTGCAACCCATCAATTGCACAAAAATTCTCCTTACAAAAAACTCGCTCCATCTATCCAAAAACAATCGTCCCGTATTATAAAACAATACCTTCACTTGTGGTGGTGAAACCACATTATGGAATCGATATGACAACAAGATGCTCATTTTTTAGTTACTTTTGATTCATATTCATTTCTATAATGTTGGTCCAACACCACATGTAGTTCGGCCTGTGAACATGGAGTGTGTTTATATATAATAAATAATATATCTTTCGTACATATTTTTACGGTATCCAAGGTATTCAGAAGGTACTATAGAGCATTTGGACGCAGGAACTGCAGCGCTTAACTGCGAACAAAACTGTTTGCGTGCGTGTGTGCGCGCCACAACTTTATTATGCCGTTCCTTTACTTCTATCATTGGCTGCAGTATAAGTTAAATTATATTCCTAATAATAGGTACAGCTTTGTGCTCGCGCCCACAACATCATATACTTCCGTATTTTATTTGTTATCCTTGACTGCGTAACATAGATTTCAGAAGGGCCAGCAGTCCTGAGTTTCTTTGTATAACCTATGTTATGCAAAGCGATTTAACAACATTGATTAAAGCGTTCCGCATAAAGTAGCTGCAGTTTCTCGTCGCAAACTAAACCTCTTTTCATGTATGTTACTTTGTGTCTAGGTACCACACCAATTTCCTTAACTAAACGGAATTAACTTTATATTAATATCTACACGGATTCTTTACACATCCCAAATTACTATATTATTCTCATCACTGGAAACTTGAATTTTCACTATTTAAACTTTTCATTTTTCAAACAAAATAGGCACTAAATATACACTATTAAACTTATTTACACTGTTGTTTTTTTACACTATTATGGTATTAATAATTTTTAAACACTTTGCACTTCTGTCCGAAGGAGAGAGTAGTTCTGCGATGAAAGGACCGAAGCTGGAAGTAGATCGATTAATTTAATGAAAGGTCGACCTCCTAGGAATATATTAAAATTAGAAACGAATAGAGGAGAATACATAAGAAGCACAGAAGACACATCAGACATATTTAGGGAACACTGGAAAAAAGTTTATTCCATCAATGAAGAGGACAACCGACTTTACGACGACGAAACCAAAGAAAGAGTCGATGCATTCATACGAATGAACAGACACAGACTTATACCAGAAAGAAAAGTGGACAGTAGCACACAAGACAACCGAGGACTAGGAATGCAGGATTGATTGTATTTTGGCTGACTATGTCACCAACAGAAAAGCCTTCGTCTCTATTAAGGACCACTTAGGACCATCCTTCAATTTACAGATGAAGTGCCACAGCTGATATCCGGCGCCCAATAACACCAGGCTGCTTAAACATCCAGTATGCGGATGACACCAGCCAAATGATTCCAACAGGATACACGAACCCAAAATGTCAGGCCAGAACGACGGAAAGAGAAATTAAAATTATAAATGATTATGAAAATAAATGGAAGATAAAAACTAACATTCACAAGTTCAAGGTCATTCCAATATCAAGACTCCAACGGACCAAATCACCGTCGATGGCACAGACTACAACTATGCAACGGAGGGAAGTGTGCTGCAGCTACATATTTGATCAAGGAGCTACCAGGCTCTTATAAACGCAAAGATAACCAAGGCCAAAAGTGGTCTAAGATTGCTATACTCCTTAAGAAATGTGAGCATAAGAAGAAAAATAACATTATACAAAGCATTTGTAGAATCAGTGTTAGTATACCCCCTCTCCCTTTGCACACTATAACAAAAACCAAGAAAAAGAAACTACAGAAGATACAAAATAAAACAACAGGCTTGATAAAAAATACCTATATATATATATATATATATATATATATATATATATAATGACTGTCTATAGCACGAACTTGAATACCCCTGGGGCGGTAGCATCAAAGAAAATTTTCACCTTTCACATCAAAGGCACTTGGAAGGGCGAAATGAGAGGTTCAGAAACATCTTGACAGCTCAAAGAAATGAAATTTTCCTCACTCATTCCGAATAGTCGACTTCGATGATGAATATTGAACTATTTAGGTCCCTTTGCAGGCAGATAGTCATCTCAAGTGACAGGGATGGAGTACTGCACTTCCTACCTCATTCTGTTTTCCAGATTTATCGAGTCTATTTCATAAATACACTTTATTATCTTCTTCTTTCTCTTATTTACATCCAAATGTCTTGAAAATGAGATGAGTCAGAATAATGAATGAAATTCTTAGTGTAAAGAGAGAGAGAAGAGGCAGAGATGATGAAAAAATATAAATAGCAAGAACAAACATAATGAATATCTTAACATGATAAAAGCTTCGATACGAAAATAGAAAAACTACTCATACTCATATATATATATATATATATATATATATATATATATATATATATATATATATATATATATATATATATATATATAGGGATGTGGTTAAAGCGTCATACACGTCCAAAAGGGGAGACACTCAGAAGTAGGAAGTTAATAAAACTTCTGCCTGATTGTTTAGGTAACGATTTATTATTCTTTAATATAACGTTTGGTAACCATTTGTTTACATTTTCCACTTAGTGGGTGCGAAGAAATATTCTTTTATTCGAGCGGTGGCAGAGGGCAGAAAATGGGAGTTAATAGATTCATAGTAGACACGAGAATAACATCAAGAAGAGCACCAGGAATAATGAATGGTCTCTAGAAATAAATATTAGAAGAGATTTTGCAAGCGATATGTGAGCCTTGATAAAATTGGCTGATATATAACGTTTTTAATAGTCCCGATAAATCTCAGCAACGGGATTCAGGCAAAAATCGGAGCTGGTAAAATCATTTTCCTAAATTTAAATCCTGATAAATCCATTTTCCTAAAATTATATTTATTCCTAAGACATTTATTGAAGAGTGAGCAGATGCTAATTAATGGAAACCACGGGGAGGAAGATGAAATTACAAGAAATTTTGATTTTCAAGCAAAAAGACGAATGAAATTATCCTTTTTATGATTCGTCCATATTCCTGGAAACCTTTCTAATAATCTATGTTAATGTGTGATAATATAAGGTGATGTATCTTATATATTTATTTTAAAACACGAGAAACTATTGTAGCATCTAGGTCAGAAAAGTTTTAAAAGAGGACAATGTAATGTAATGGACTGAAAATTGGCAAATTACTATGTCTATTCAAACGCTTTATACATTTTTAAAATCACATCAATATTTTGTTCTATATTCCATTTTTTTTATAATTCGAAAACTTTCACAATTGTAAATTAAAGCCAAAGTCATTAATATGCATTATATATACAACAATGGATTCCTAAGAGGCCTCTGTGACCCATTCCCAGCTCGAGATAATTCCATTAATCATTACTGTTTGTCTGTAGTTGGCTAGCTACTTTTAGACTACTTAAGTGCCTTACAAGTATTGCATGCAATTTTACCTTAAGTATTGGAATGTCAAACTGTTTTATTAAAAATTATTATACAATATATTGATAGCTTTATGTTGGCAGAAGGTGTGAACATATAGTGAAAAGAATCCATGAAATTACTAAGACACGAGCACTGACGCCTAGAACCATGCTGCTCGTATCCTGTATTTCGTTTAGGGCTTACATATGCTCTACAATTATTTTTTCGTTACACTAATGTTTAAAAGAAATTTAAAATGATCAAAGTTGGTCAGATTTGGATAAGCAGATAAATTTCTCATATTTTCGACGGTGAAGATATTTGAATTTTTTATTTGATGCCATAACTATTTTATCCGGGTGGTCATTTTGTAGACAATCAAAATATTTAAATAGCGTTGTATGGGGAAATGACGGGCCCCGACTCCTAAGTCATACTCTTACAGGCATGAAAGATATGATCGAGCGATCGGAACACTTCTGCCGTAGCTTTCGTCCAACGATGTGACCCAGAGAGAAAAAGGCGAAACTTCTCTCTATTTTTCCTAATAGGTTTTTCCATATCTTTTTCCTCTTATGGTGAAAACGACTTTCCAAGCGATCACATTTCCCGTCAATTTGGACGGATTCAAACCAGCCTCTCAAGCTGAGCGGGGTTCAGTCAATACAGACTTTATTTCCTATCTCGATACACAGAGATGACGAGAAGGAGACGCGTGTCTCAATCTGAGACGCTTCAAATTCTCATGGTAAAAGCGTGAATCAATCGGAAGGGAAATTGACACTTGGTAAGCGTTTTTTTTTACCTTTAAACAAGACAACTATCCCAAATCTACTTAAAAATACCTAGTACAACGTCACATTACTGTACTCATATGCTCTTTTCAAAGCCCATATTTGAAATCCCTCCAATATCTGTGGAAGGAGCAGAATAATCGTGTGCGCCAGAAAGCACCTCGTAACATTATTGAACTGGAAAAACGTTAATGTAGAAAAGTGGCATAAAATCCACCCTCAGAAACGTGCACAAATCTTGTACAATATTATAAGAAACGCCTTACGGCTGTGAGTACAGCTAACGGGGGTCATACCAGATATTATTTTTTTCATTAAATTCTTCATGTTTTCCCTGTTTTCTGATAAATCGCTCTTTGTCATTGTTCCACCCGCTATATTTTACCATTTTCTAAGAATATACTGTCGCAATGGAGTAGGAAGCTTATGTAATGGCTAAATATTATGAAAGTGCATTCTAAAATTGAAAATATGTTTAAAGTATTATTCATATACAGCCACGGCCAAAGGTTTCCGGTCGTAAAGTTTTTATTTACATATTTATATGATTATAACAGTTAAATAAGGAGTGTATCAATTGATGCTAATATTGTATGCCTCCTGCTTTCACACAAAATGGAAATCTTTCTAATTATTTCCCGCATTGTCTACCCTAAATACCTTTTTAACGGACGGGTAAAATTCTAGATATTTGAGACAAGTTTTGCGCTTAGTATATAGAAACAAGGTCTGCTGGCCAAAGTCGCGTGCTCTCACTTATCTGATTTATAATCGTAAGACCTTCAAAACTTGCAATAATTCATGGACTAACCTTGAGAGGACCTTGGCAATTATATCATTCGAAAGATAATGTAAAAAAACATAAGGGTTTCAAATTTCGTTAGAATCAGCCGAATAGTTATGATGTTATTGCCAAATAATTCCTTGGCTAACCCGGAAGGACTTTGGCAATTATACCATTCAAAAGAGAATGTAAAACAATATAAGGGTTTCAAATTTCGTTATAATCAGACGGATAGTTACAATGTCATTACCAAAACAAAATAAAAGCAAAACGGCAACCGACCGACTCACATAGTGAGATATAGAATAGCACGTGACTAAAAATTGACAAACGAGTGTTTTGAGTGGCCTGGTGGCCGAGCATCCTCATCACGAGGGATGGTATGTGTAAAGTATATTTCTAACACTCTCTCAAAAAGAAATGTATAATTGATCCTCATGTAGTAGCCTTCCAGAATGCGGAGAGTAAGTTGTCGCCTAACATCAACATAAACAAGTTCTGCTGACCAAAATGTCTCGTGCCCTCACTTATTATGAATAGCCTAGCCTAGCAGAGCATGGCCTAGAATAGCCTAGCCTAAACTTACCTAGTATAGCATAGCATATCATAGCCAAACATAGCATAGGATAACCTACCCTATTTTAGCCTAGTATGGCCAAGCCTAGCCAAGCCTAGGTTGCCTCGCCTAAAATAGAATAGCCTAGCTGTATCAGGCCTAACCTAGCCTAGCTTAGTATAATTTAGCTCGGCTAGTATAATCTAGTATAGTATAGCTTACCTTATACTACCTTAGCTTAGTATAGCCTAGCTTAGCTTAGTAGACCCTAGTATAACCTAGCATATTATACTATAGCCCAGCTTAACCTAGCCTAATATAGCTTTGTCTAGTGTAGCATTGCCTAGTGTAGCCTAGCTTACTATAGCTTAGCCTAGCCTAGCCTAACCAGGTATGGCTTAGCATTGCATGCCAGAGCCTAGCCTAGCCTAGTATAGCTAAACTAAAATAGGCTACTATAGACTGGACAATATTTCCTTGCATTCGATAGCCTAGCCTAGCCTAGCATACTATAGGCTATCTTGGTACAGTCTATCTAATCATAACCACACCTTGCATAGCCTAGTATATCTTAGACCAGTATAGCATACCATACCCTAGACTAAAATAACATTGCATAGCTTAGCCTATTATAACCTTGATTAGCTAACCTATCGTAGCCTAACAGAGTATTACCTAACATAGCCTAAAATAGCATAGCATAGCCCTCCCTAGCCTATTATATTTCAGCCTACCCTAGTAGCATAGTATAGCCATGTTTAACCTAATAAAGCTTACTATAGCTTAGCCTAGCCTAGCATATTATAATCTAGCCGAGCATTAACTATCCTAAACAAGCATACTATCCTATTATACCCTAGTCAAGCATAGCTTATTATTGTCTAGCCTAGCATACTATATGTGTGGAGAAATGGCTACATTAAGCATCCTGGAGGAGTATAGGTACATTAAAGCCCCCCTCCCTTATGAGGAGAAGCGTGGGAAAGGTAGCCGGCGAAAATGCTTACCATGTGTGATCTCCCCGCCGCTGTGGGCAGTTGGAGCTAACATCTGTTTTAAGGCCACCACCTAAGGTCCTTAAACGACGCTCTAACGATCCAATTACCTACGAGACCCATAAACCCATGGTTATGGAAAAAAAGCAGTGCGAGTCAGAAGGCACGCCAAGTAGCGGTGCGGTTGCGAGCCTCTAATTTGCGAGCTGACTTGGGCACCCCAGTGCCACCTCAGGAATTTTCGCTCTCCCCAGATGCTAACTCACCATTCGCCCCCCCTCCTTTGCCTCTGTGGCCTGGTCACTTCCCCCTATAGATGGGGCGGCAATCCGCCTATAAATAAGCCCCGCAAAGAAAGAGAAGAGGATTATCAGAAGTTGATACGCCAGAGAAGGATTAGTTCGTGAAGATCGATCCATCGGCCAGACAAGAAGATTATTAGTAGTCGATTTGCCAGAAGAAAGATTAGTTCGTGAAGATCGATCTTTCAGCCAGACAAGAAGATTAGAAGTCAATACGCCAGAAGAAGGGTTAGTTCATGAAGATCGATCCTTCAGCCATACAAGACTATTTCAGTGAGAAACGAGAGGATCAGATTGAGAAAATCGATCCTCCCTTTCAAGGCCGTATTAACCTAAATAGTCAAGCTTTATATCGGTGCCATACCGAAGAAGCCTTTTCAGTCTGCAAAGAAGTCCGACTGAAGAAAAGCAAAGCCGCTCACACTCGAGCGACTCTCACATCTCAAGCTCCGTAAGAGTGAGAGGAGAAGAACCCAGCCCCAACGAGCTCCCGTTCTTTAATTACGTTGAAGAATCAGCCCCCGTCACAGGCGACAAGCAATCCCTCCACTAAAAGTCAACCAGCGGCCACAACACTGCAAAGCGAGAGATAAGTCCTCCAGCAACATCCGGCAATCCCTGAATACCTACCTGTAAGTTAAAAATAACATTTATATCTCTATTGCGATAGTAGAAGTTTAGTACATCCCAAGTTTTAAAGGAGAGTAGAAACCATTGTTCGTGAACCTAGGTCATATGTGTTTGTAGACGAGAGTAAGTTAATTTAATGTTTAACGCTAATCAAATAGAGTCGCGATAAAAAAAATACTAATCGGCAATTGGTATGTTTACGGGAAGCCTAATTGTTTACCTTTTGTCATTGAAAGATCTTTTATGCCAAAGATAGAAATGTGTTCACTGTCGATTTGTAATAGTTAAATGTTTCGTTTAAAATACATGTTTATTTTGGTAGATTCTGGTGTTTCCTCTTATCCTTATGTGTTTAAAAATAGCTCTTCCTTAAGAACAAAACCACTGAATAGCACTCTTAGAAGAAAGCCTACTTTATCATAGAAGTAACTCACGCCCCTTAAAGCATACCGATACTAAAAGGGTGTCAAAGAGTATAGTGATCAAAACCAAGGGTCATTCCACGACAATATGCTATCCTAGCATAGCATTTTATAGCATAAATTAGCATAATATATCTTACCCTTGTACATTATATCTTAGCATAGGTTAGCATAATATAGCCTAGCCTGTAATAGCCTATCATAGTATAGCATAGCCTATAATAACCTAGCATAGAATAGCCTATTATAGGCTTGCCTAGCAGAATATAGCATATTATAGGCTAGTCTAGTCTAGGAGAGTATCAGCCGAAAGATATGATGTTATTGCCAAAACAAAATAATTCCCAGGCTAACCTTGGGAGGACTTTAGATACTAGAACATTCGAAAGAGAATGTAAAACAACATAGGGGTTTCAAATTTCCTTAGAATCGGCCTAATAGTTATGATGTTATTACAAAAGAAATACTGGAAAACGGGTACCGACCGTCCAACATAGTGAGATGTAGAGTCGTTCACGACTAGACTCGCATGAGACTAAAAATATAACAGATACGAGGCAATGGTTTCGCCACTGCTTCGCTACTAAGATCAAAATTTAAAATCTAAAAAAAAACAGCTATGGTTAAATTTTTATAAATTTTATGAACTTCGCCAATTATAATAATTTTAAAAAGGAACTCTATACTAAATTTTCCCCCTTTAAAATTATTATGTTACTAAAATATAGTTATAGAAGAAGATATATTAAAATAAATTTTCTGAACTTCACCATTTGTAATTCTTTGGGGTTTTTTAAAAAATTACAAAATTTCGAGACATATTTATTCCTGAAATTCACTATTTTTTTTTTTATATTATATAAAGAATTATTACAAATAACTTTGAATAAAAAAAGATAAGTCATAGAAAAACTAAGATGAAATTATTATTTAAATACTCAAAAAAATCCCCTTCTTAAATTATAGAGTTAGTGATGATAATTAGTGTCGCGAAAGTAACTTTACCATTTTAAAAGAAATTCCCAAAATAAAAAGTACAAAAGCTAAAAACACGCAAAAAATTTCCTAAGAAGAAGCTTGGTAAATTATTTTTAAGCATCTAAGATACAAAATAGGGCAATTATTACACACAAAAGTTATGTGATTGATAAATTCTAAAAATGTCAAGATACACTGAGGAAGAGGCTATAATAATTGAAAAATTTTATTGAGGTTCAGGAGAGATTTTAGAAGTAGTTTTAATAAGCAAAAGCTTCTATTGCAATCTTACATTCATGCATGAATATCAAATTTGGGAAAGCTGAGTCAAAAGCTGATAAAAACCGTTTTGATAGACAGAGATCAGTACGAAATGAAGATGTTATTCGGCATGTTTTAATAGGTGTTGAAGAAGACCCAAGAAAGTAGAATAGGATGCGTTTCAGACAGCTAGGAATTTCTCGAAGTTCGTTACAGCGTATTCAGATTTAAAATTTGAAACTTCATCAATATAAAATTTAATTAACACAGCAATTACATTTAGAAGATTTTGTATCAGCATTTCTGTAGCGAACGAATGATCTCACACATAATTATACCTGATGAGGGACAATTTAATCTCAGTGGAAACCTCTCTAAACAAAAGTGCAGATTCTGGAGGCTCCAAATACTAGGGTAATCCAGGATCTTCCACTTCATGCCCAGAAAGTTACAGTCCGGTGTGGCGTAACAAGTTCAAGAATAATTGATCCCAATTTTTTTATAGGACGATGATGACTGCCGTAGAAAAGGGTCAAGTTAACCCTTTCTGCGTTTACGAATGCGTGATAGATCTATAATATAAGCAGGGTGCAAATTACTGAATGTAGGTTAGCCACAATCGACTAGCTTGGAGGTTCCGGGATAACAGTAAAACGGGTACAAAAATAACTTTACTAATATGCAAATTAATATTATTTTACAAGATTAAAAGGAGTTTTAAACCGATCTATACACACATTAGATGTACACGGGTCTCATTGGCTAAAAGAGGAGAGGGAGACTTGGTGAGGACGGTCACCGTACAAACAAACGAACAATATTGACCGAGGGACGCTCGAATGAATTTGAGCGTATACTAAAGCGATGATGAGGGCTTTTCACTAGGGGCGGGGGGTTAGAGAGAGCACTTGTACAGGAGAATTGCGCGTTGCTTTTACCTCAAAGATTTGATCGGAGGAAGTAATCTTTGGCTTGGCGAAAAGTTCAAACAATAGTCTCTTGACAATGATTATTACGGGCTGAACTTAAATCTTTCTTTCGAGTAACACTATTCGAGACTAAGTGCGCTGCGATCGAAGAGCGGGAGGAAGCGGTTGGAAGTAGACTCACGTAAATTAACGAGAATACCAGGAGCTTGAGAGGCTCTGCGAGAATTGTACAAGAGTCTAACGGGACGCGTATAGCGGGTACGAACGGGGAAGTGCAGACGGCGGACAGGACGGAGCAGGGCGGGTGGCATTGATGGGCAAGGCAATGTGTATCTTCCTCTCTCTCTCTCAGATCTCTGACACTCTTCCATCTCTAGATGGAAATTCAGAGGAAGAAGTGGCATCGGAGAATTATTATTGGGGGGGGGGGAATATAACCTAAAGTCGCATGGCAATAGCGGATAAAGTTGAGAATACCTAGGACAAATTTTAAAAAGGGAGCCAAAGTACAAAATAGTGGGGCTAGGGGGGAGGGGGGTTTATACCATACACATACACAAGGTTATACAATGCTACGCCATGGTTGCTAAGGATATTTTTTTCCCCCTGATACCATTAAGTGGGACTCACTGGCCGAGGGTGATTTATCCTACGATTATACAAAATAAAAACAAAAAATTAAGGATATAAAAGGAATTCATTGTACACATATAAACAAACAAACATAGAAATATATATACATAAAAGATACGAGTTTTCTTATATGGTTAAATATACAAATTTATTTTATGAACAAAATTAATACATGGTTTTTTTTTTTGAAAAAGGAAATGGCTCGGAATTAGTTTGGAGAAGGATCTAACGGGCTCCTACTTAAACTATCAGCCATACAGTTATCTCTGCCTTTTAAGTACAAAATGAGGAATTGGAATTCCTAGAGAAACAAGCCCCAACGCATCAAACCACCGTTATTATTCCCGACGTTACGTAGGTATGATAAGGTTTTGTGGTCCGTTTCCAATACAAATTCTTTGCCTAATAAATACATTGGGAATTTAAAGATTCCCCAAATGATAGCGAGTGCCTTCTCAATTACCGCATAATTTTTGTCACGCGCGAGTAATTTTCTGCTTGCGTAAGCAATGTGGAAGAGTGGCGTCCACTCGAGGCGTTCTGGGGTCTTCTTCTTTAATAGCTCGCGGAAACAGTCGCAAAGTTGATGAGGAAGCGACGAAAGAACGATGCAGAGCCTATGAAGGATCTCAGCTACTTTTTATTAGTGGGCAACGGCCTGTCCAGTATAGCCCGGATCTTTTCTTGCTAGAGGGATGGGGGGCTATTCGATTATCCCTGATATGGAAACCGAGGTAATCGATAGTGCCAAAGGCGAAGTGGCACTTGCCGGCCCAATTGTCAAATTGTATTCCCGGAGTTGATACAGAAGGGCTTTAAGGGTGGTCAAGTGTTCATCCCAATCTTTGGTGGCCACATAAACATTATCGAAATAGAAGGTGACGTTGAGTAAGCCTTCTAAAATTATCATCATCATCCGGTTATAATTGCTACAAGCCGTCACCAGACCGAAAGGAAGCCGCGTGAAATGCATAAGGCCCTTCTCAGTCAGGAAAGCAGTAAATATCTTCACCCTCTCCCTCAGGAGGATCTGATAATAGGCCTTGCATAAATCCAATTCGGAGATAAACTTGGCCTTCTCAAAAAGGTGGAGGCTCTGATCAATAGTGGGGATTGGTTCGGCATCGAATACGGTAACCGAATTTAACTTTCTAATATCGATGCACATTCATTAAGAATCATTGGCCTTCTTTACCATGGCAACTGGGGAAAGTAGCTCAACTACGAAGGTTCGATGATCTGCAACCTTAGAAGTTTATCCACTTCATTATTGAATGCTTCCCGGAAGTGTATAAGAAGGGGGGAGGGCTTGGAACGGGTGGGTTCCAGGGTGGTTAGTTGTATATTGTGCTCAAAGTGGGTAGCACAACCAGGGATCTCGGTGATGATGTCATCAAAACGACTCAAGAGCGCTTGCAGTTGATCTTTTTGAAGAGATGGTAACTGCTCACATATCTTACTTTCCGCAGGTGGCGAAATACTAAAGTCAGGCAAACATGCAACGGGTATTCCTTGTCTTGCTCCACGAGGCCGACTTGGATCGCGTAAAAGGGCTCCTGAGGGAGGGGCCAGATTCCATGGAGGATTCTTCGTTGATTGTAACTATCTGGTTGATGCTCGCGTGCTGGTGATACCGCTTGAGCATATTAAAATTTGCGAAGAGCTTTCTTCCCGAGGGGGTTTCAATAAAGTAATCGACGGGACATCACTTCTCGACTATGGGGTATGGGCCCTTCCACTGGCTCAACAATTTGTTGTTGTCCGTGGGGAGGAGAAGCAAAACTTCTCTGGAGTTAAATTCCCTTTCTTTGGACTTGCAATCGAAATATGTCTTATACTTGTCACAAATGACGTCGGCGTTCTGAGACGAAATTTCGGCGCACTTTTCCAGCCGCTTTCTTAAATCCAGTAGATACGACTAAGAATTATGGATATTTTGATCCAATTTATAATTATAATAAAGTTCCTTTAGGATACTCAGGGGTCCTCTGACTTTTCAACCATATAAAAGTTTAAAGGGGTCAAATCCCAATGTACGATAGGGAACTTCACGGTAGGCAAAGAGAGCTACCGAAAGGTAACGGTACCATTCATGGGCTGATCTGCACACAAACTCCTGAGAATGGCCTTGAGGCTTCCATTTAGCCTTTCGCACATTCCATTCGCACTCGGGTGAAAAGGAGGTGGTAAACAGGGGCTTGGTCATCAATAATTTACCAAGGTACTCCATTAATTCTGAGGTGAATTGACGACCAGGATCCGAAAGGTGGAAATAAAGGCTTTTGCGCAGGAGAGGCTATCCATCAAGGGGAATAAGGTGATTTCCTTCCTCGTCAAGGACGACCTGCTCTATCGAGTGTGCACTGAGAAAAATGACACCGAGTACCCGCACATTATGTGTAACCCGTTTCCACGTCTCTTTAATCCTGTAAACGGCGCGTGATAGCCTATTTGCTGAATATTTTAGTCACACGAAGACCGATCAGAGGATCTTCAAATACTTTTATTGGCCTGGCACTACAGATGAAATTCTGCGATATTGTCGTTCGTGCGACATTTGCCAAAACACGACAATAAAAGAAGAAGTCAGACCTGCACCCTTGCAAAAGGGACCACTAATCTCTGAACCTTTCTCCCAAGTAGCTATCGACCTAATCGGGCGATCCACCCCCCCGTTGAGCAAAGGTCACGTTTACGTTTTAACGTTGGTCGACTTTGCCACTCAATATAATTGTTTGATTTATAAATGATTTTTGCTTGGTTGAAATCGATTCTATGGTCGTAATTTTGCATGCACGTAAAGACTCTGGAAGAAATTGCACCTATTCTTATATTGAGAGGAGAAATGCAAAATCTATTATCATTAACAAAGCCGATAATTCCAATTCATCCGAAGGGCAATACAAATTCAACAAATATATCTCGAATAAAGTCGCTAATCGTATTTATAAACCACCGGAAGCGGAAGCAATATTTCTCGGAGAGTAGTAACTTCTCCTGAATCCACCCAAATAGTTATGTTTTCCAGCTTGTCCCTGCGTTTTCATTTAGTATTTTGTTTGCCTTACACATACTGAGCTCCTTGCTTGGCTTTTTATTACTCAGTTAAAAATGGCATCAATTATAACTTTGCCGAAACTAGTTCTGTTGTTATAAATATTTTTTTATTTAAATATTGTGGTTTACTATTATTTTCTCATATATATATATATATATATATATATATATATATATGCAGCTAGTATAGTAATGGGTAGCCACCATCACAGTGCATTAGGCACAGCTGGGGATGCTCTCCATCCACACCAAGCAAACGACTGTAGATCAATTTAACAGCACTAAAATAACTGTATCAATTTGGTAATGTTCCTCAAATAACCTCTCGTCTTAAGTTTACTAAGATTTCAATTAATTATATCATCTATATAAATGGCAATTTGAAAAGGATCTCTATTAATTTTAAGAAATTTCGACGTAGTATTTAGCAATACTACGTCCTTGCCTCTTTTTGGCTTACTTTTAACTAAATCAGGATGTTTGAAGCTTTTAAAATATTAATATTTAAAAACTGAAAACAGGATTAAAATACCCAAAAGTCCCTTGCACGAACAAAGATGGGCTCATTGCTAGTTACCGTATTTTAGAACTTATCGCTAAATATGGCAGTGCGCACACTATTTGTGAAATGTTATTATTACTTTTTCAAAAGAGCTAATTTCAACAAAGATGCACGAGGAAAAATATTACTACTTAGTGATAATAATACGTTGTTAATGGCTCTTTAGTGATAAACTTATAAGAGATTCAAAAGGGACATATATTTTTGCAACAGTGAAATCATACTTCGAAAAGAATATCACCCCAATGACAAACATTATGGTCTTGCAACAGACGGGGCTCCATCTATGGTTGGTCGATATCGTACGGTTTTTCCTTGCATAATCCACAGAAAAAATCTTGTTGCACTAATTTGAGCCAAATTCTGCACTCATATTTGAACTTTGCTGTAAATGCAATTGAGAAAATTAAAGCTCGATACATTTTTTCGACAATTATGTCAGGAATCTGATGAAGAACGTATTCAATTATTATTGCACACAACAGGTTGGTTGCTTTATAAAAATAATTGTTTGATAAGTTTGGTCCATTAATACAAGAGTACGTTGCACTTTTTGGAAAGTGAAAAAGAATTAGTTTGTGCCATGAAGTAAAAGAGGTTCGAAATCATGTCGTTAACTTGGCTGACATATTCCCAAAATTAAATGATAACTTGCATCTTTAATGAAAAATAATGATATCAATTGAGAGTAAAAAGGCAGTTAGCTTATTCATTGTCAAACTTAATTTATTCAAAAGAGACCATGCAAAGGGAGATACATCAGATTCCTGAGGAATGATATAAATAAAAAATGAGCTCATAAAAGCCGACTTGGCTATATTTATTAATTATTTGAATACATTACAAAGAGATCCATGGGAGGAAATGCCGTTTAACGCAGACCTGAATGATGTTGAAGTCACCTGCTAAGAAGAACTATTGCAATTAAAATATTATGCTCAATCGAAAGCAAGTTTTAACGAAGGTAGATACACACAGCTATGACATAGCAAGAAATTGCTCGAGCTCTATCCAAAGTATGGAACAAGATTTCCTCACTATTCATGGTTTTCCCTACGTCATACTTAGTCGAAAGTGAGTTCAGTGTCATGAATCGTATTCTTATCAAAGAAATATATTTCTTAAAAATTGTAGTAGAGAGAGGAGACTTCATTTGTTTCTTGCAAAAATTAAACCTAACATCAACGCTTTAGTAAACCAGCATCAACCACAAGGATCTCATTAAAAATAAGTAAACATTATTTCAGTAGTTATACGTAGAGATTTATAATTTCCAACCAGAAGTGGTCGAAAAGCTTTTTATTTGAAATAAATTGTAAAAGTGGGCGGTGAACTAACGAAGGCTGGTAAACCTATCTATTTAATGAGGCTAATATTAATGAAAGACAAGTAAAGTTGATTATCTGTGACAGAAACCGGATAAGAATATGATAAGTTGTTTGCGATATAATTTGATTGTAGAATGACATAAGGAAGGGAATATCACATCCAGACTTCTCTTGCTTCTTAACCGTTATTCATATACCCGAAACCAGGAAACTCAACAATATAAGTATAAAACTTTGTTACAAGAGCATATATATATATATATATACGAGGGCCGGTCAATAAGTTTTGCAATTCGGATATAAGAAAACGAGATATGAGGAAAAGTGTTTTATTATTTTTCAATATAGCTACCCTCGACTTCAATGCACTTGCGCCACTTGTTCCTGAGGCTTCGAATTCCCGACAACCAGAAATCTCCAGAATGCTGTTCAACCCACTCCTGGACGGCGAGTTGGACATCTTCATCCTCCCCAAACCGGCGTCAACGCAGTGTAGCCAGCCTTGAGCTGGCGGAATAAAAAGTAGTCGCTAGAAGCCAGATCTGGACTGTAGGGGGTATGATTGAGCTCCTACAATCTGCACTCGCGCAGGGCAGTTTGTGCAACTCTGGCCTTGTGGTCTTTGACGACGTTGAAGTCGATCATGAAGCGTAAGGTTCGTAGGGACCCAACGGGCAGATACGTTGTTCATGGCCAAATTGTCGTGGATGATGTTGATAACACTTCTATGTGATATTCCAAGTTCTCGCTCGATTTCTTCGATCTTCCCCCGTCGATTTTCGAGGATGATCCTCTCCACACGGGTCACATTGTCCTCGTTGGTCACGTATAACGGGCGTCCTGGACGGGGGTCATCTTCAAGCGACTCATGACCGTGGCGGAACTCCCTATTCTAGCGAGCAATTGTTGCATAGGAAGGGGGGTGTCGGTGTACACTGCAACCATGCGTTCATGGATCTATTTTGCATTCTTGCCTTGTTTGGTCAAAAGTTTGATCACTGCGCGGTGCTCAAGCTTCTCCATTGTTGAAAATATTTGTGACTGATGATCTGCGATCAGCTACTGCTTCTTAAATAGACAAGGCAGAAGCGTGCGGCTGCAAGTCCTGACTTTTCATAACTTGTCCTAACACCCCCATAAACAGCCATTCCCCTTCCTCTGGTTCGCACTATATATATATATTTTATATATATATATATATATATATATATATATATATATATATATATATATATATATATATATATACGAGGGGCGGTCAATAAGTTTTGCGAATCGGTAGTATTTAGGAAATCTGGATATCTCAAATAGTTTTACCAATAGACAGCAACCATCGATGGCATTGTCACCGGAATGAGTTTATGATCGCCTATTAATTTTATTAATCGATCGTAAACGTAGTCAGAAGTAACTGGGAACACTTCACAGGTCAAAGCCATTTTTTGAGACTAAAGTGAAAACTGAATGATTTCGTAATGACCCACATAAACAAGTTTCACGTAAATCTGTAAGCTTTTATCAGGAAAAATAGAAAAATAGTATGTAATTCTTAAAAATATTCTAAAATGCATTTAAGGTAAACAATAAAAAATGGGGGGATAGTAAAATGAAAAGAAAAGAAGTACACGTTATTAATATTTAATCTGAAACAAATAGCCATGAAGTAAAAAATAAACTAGGCCAAAATGAAAGAATAATAAAAATAAATAGTTGAATGTAAAACATGTTGGGGAAAAGGAAAATAGAAAATAAAAAAGTTTAAAAAAATTGAATAAAAATTGCACTCTTTGTCCATGCATGTTGTCAATGCGTTCCACTATTTCGTAAGATGTTACAATATTGTTGATAGCAAACGATTGTAAACTCTAGTCCTAAACAATACCAAAATTCGCGAAATTATCGATGATCAAGGGTGTCTTGCATGAACACGGACCTTCTGTTCAAGTATATTAATCTTTTACCGGATTTAGGTCAGGAGACAAAGATGGCCATTCAAAACGTTATTTAAGATTCCTTAATCGAAGAAGAAAGCAATTTTGATGCCTGTTTGTGGTCCTTTTCATGGTAGAAGACCCATTATTTTCCTAGGACAAGCTTGCGAGCACATCCTTAAAGAAAATCCTCTTGGATATCTCTGCAGTATGCTCTATTCATCGTTCCGCTCAATTGATCGAGTCTACCAACGCATGTTGCAGAAAATATGCCCAATAACATAATAGATCCACCTCCATCTTTTACTGTCGTAAATTTGTTTGGAAGAACATTAGCCTCAACACTTTTAAGCCAAACACACCTTCTATTATTTGTTGCAAACAACTAAATTTTCTTTCAATCTGGCTAGTGCACACGGATCCCCAAATTTAAATATTTCTCCCAATGATCCTCGGTGTACATTGAGGTTTCAAATGAATGTTTTCTGGCGACGACTATACATTACCTCATAATGAAGCATAATGGACATTTTCAAATTGACATCGACCCCTTCTTCTCCCAATTTATCGTTCGCCTCCCTTCTAGTCATCCTAAGGTTATTTAATAAATCTAAGGATCTTCCGACCCGTGGTGAGTAGAACACGACTCGAACGCCCAGGGATTTGCGTTTTTGTCTCAAATTCTTTATACTTCCTCTTATTGATTTAGGGACATTTATTTATACAGAAATCTTACAGGATCTCATTTTATATTTATGTAAAATTCCTAATTCTTCTCCATTTCGTGGTGGAATATGGTTCGTTAACTTTCGCCATGATAATTGCTTATACACTTTGCGATGCCAAGAAATGGTTAGTAGAACTAGTAAACTATTGCGCACTATTCTAAATTACTATCTCACAGAAACAGTTCGTACCACTTCGAAACTGTGTCGTAACTTAAACCATCCAAATTAAACGTGGCTGTAAAAATTATATCGTCTGAATAAGTTTTAGTTACCGAATTTTGTAAGCTGTGTTATCACTTCTGTATTTTCTATCAAACTTGTCCGAATTTTGTCGGTATGTCTATATATACCTTCGTCTCAATTCCTCCAAGTTCCACTACTTTGCAATAACAGTTCATGAACTATGCTGAAATATTGTGGTAGGAAGAAGGGGTATGAATTCTGGCTGGAGCAAGTGCATGTTCACGTATCTCTTTAATGTTTTAATTGGATCCATGTTTTGTTTTAATGTATTGAATAAGAATTTAGAAAAGAATAGCTTTAATTTTATTGGTATTTTAAATTAACCTTTTCTAATTTGGAATTCAATAAAATCAAATACAGTTTTTCCTTCTCTCTCCAATGTGTCCAACATAAGAAGAGAATTTGTATAATGTATTGTTGAATTTTTAATACTATGAGCGCTTCATTTTGTGTAGAATGATATATATTTTAGGGTTTATAAAATTATATACAAAGTTTCCTATGAAAATAATAATTTTAGCTATCTTTCAACACATATTTTACTTCTTGCAATTCGTTCGGCCCATCTCCAAATCAGAACTTCAATGGTTCTTTTAACTTATACATTTTATTATGATAAAGATTCCGAACAAATGTTGTCTCTTTGTACTTAAGTGCTTTTTTACAGTTAAATTATCCTTCCATATGATGATTATATGCTTTGTCTTTAGTTTTCAAAGCTTCTTTATATCTCAACATTCAGTATCATCCTTTATTAAAAGATATGTCTTCAGTCACAAATTTCACTCTTGAAAATGCTTGACAACCTCGCAAAAGTTTCAATAAATCGAAATGCACCCTAGAAAGACTCATTTTATCGAAAATCAAATACCAAGCCTTTCCTGTCAACGTCATACAGTTCCTCCATCACTTGGCTGTGCATAAAATATAACGATTTCTTTGCAATATTTCTCGGTCAACCCACAAGGACCGAAAAATAAAGACACATTTTGAGATGTAATCAGATTGCAAATATGCAAGAAAAAGCAAATCTCTCCATAATAAAACAACACACTTGACAAAATCTTTCCGGTAATAATGAACAGAGGAAGTTTAGGTGACTATTTAATGACTGTCTGTGCAAAAATGAAGATAGAATACCATCGCTCGGGAAGGTGTTAGGCCAAAGATCATTTCTCAACGCTAAGGAACTCTCCTCTCATTTACTCCAGTCGTTGTCAACCGGGTCTTCTTAAGGGGATACCAAATCAGACATGGAGAATCACGCTGCAGCTAACATCTTTAAGATTAGGAAACTTCCTCCTTCCAATGCCCACAGTGGATCTACGGCTATATATCTCACACACATATTTTCACTTCTTACACACTAAACACTTTCTAAGCAGGTCTCTCCTGACAAACTTTTGAGCAGAGATACGCTTTTGGTTTTAATTTATTAGGTTTAAATAGAATATTTCACCTTGAAGTTGGACGCTTGGTGCCTATGTATGGACGCTTGGTGCCTATGTAAGCGGATTTAGAAGGACTCAGCTTTAATCCTAGATTTACGAGGGGAAAAACTTTGCTATACCTCTTTTGCCTTTCTAATTTTCTAAAATTGTATGTACAATCTGTTTGAGTTAATTGTATTTTGTAATCGAGAGAGAGAGGAGAGAGAAGAAAGGGGGGAGGAGGGAGGAGATGGAGATGGAGGGGAAAGTGAACGGCAGAGGTGAGAGAGAGGGAAAGAAGGAGAGAAATTAAGTGGAGAGAGAGATGGAAAGAGAGAACGAGAGAGGGAGTTATGAGGGAGGAAAGAGGGAGATAAAAAGACAGAGAGAGAGGGAGAGAGGGAGGGATGGCGGGGAGGTGGGAGGGAGAAAATACAAAAGTTTACGCTAAAATGTTTACTTCAACAAATTAATGATGCTTTATTTATTGATTCTTTAAAAAGCAAATTAACTGCTATAAATTCGGGAATAAACGTGTTGCAGAAGTACAGATGCAGTAAATAAAGTATTAATAAATATGGACATACAAATTACTCGGCAATAACGGGAGTAATTTTAGCTTCTACATTTGCTTTCATTTTCATTTGCATCTACCACTAGTTCATCATACATCTCTTTTATCACAAACTGCACGTTATTAAATTTCAGTTTTTTCTCTCGTATATAACTGGCATAGTTTTTGATGATGATAAGAAAGATGTATTGTGACAATATAAAAAGTGAGACAAAAGAAAATTCTTGTCAATTAAAAGATTAACCAAGAAAGAACAAAGTAGAAATGACTGGAAAATACAGAGGCGAGAATCAATCGGAATAATGGAAGATATAATATTTTAAGTAAATTACAAAAAATTATATTATATTCAATATACCCACCTTTTGTCTTCCATTAATGACCCTACAGCTGGAACTTACAAGATCAACTAGAAAATGGGATTTGATCATTGACTTACATACAGCACATGATGATCTCGACTCTAACTAAAACTAAAGATATGGACACTACGGTCTAAATCGAGAGACATTCTGCAGTAAAGAGAAGCAATATATCACAGACTAATTAACACAATTCAAGAACTATATTGGTAATCTGCTATACTAGGAATGTATTATTGACATGCATCTCTAAAGTGGGCAAATTAATCCATACACATTGGAAGGACGAGCGGCAACTCGAAAGCAACTTATTCAATTCTCTTACATTTTCTGTTAATTTTCAGTCATGGTTTTGCTCGCCTCTTTCTTCCTCCAAATAGTAACTTAACCAATAAACTCAAACATCCTCGGTATTTTTCTGGTCTTTTGCTAAATAAATTAAAGCTCAGTCATCGAGAAAATATTGGTGAAATAAGAAAGAGAGAAATGGAAAGAAAAATCATTGGATTAAAACTAATAGGGAAGTAAAATAATTACTGAAAAGAATAGCCTTGTAAAATCTCGTTAGCTTTAAATTTGGGGCTGGGAGAAGTTATTTAAAATTTTGATGAGCTAACTTATAATTAAAGATGCACTCAAGATCAACACAGACGGCTTTTAATCTCCTTAACGATATGAACAGGAAAATACTAAATATTCCACTTGTTTTGTCAAAATATAACCTCAAGTCTCGAAAATATACAAAATCAAAAATCCAAACATAACCAAGCATGTTTTGCTCAAAAAACATGCCGCCTAAAACCAGGATCAGAGATAAAGAAATAAAAGAGAATGAGCATGCTTCGAGTCTCCTTCCCCAAAGCCCCAATGTGGGACGATAAAGATGGGAAATCTTTCCCTTAATTTTGAGGAAACGTGTCGTAAAATTCCGAAATTAGCCTATGTTTTTTTTAACACTCCAGCTTTCTCGAAGGGTACTGAGGAAATTGTCGAACACTTTCTATGAAGTCTGCATAGCTCTTCGCTACAAAGCTCCTCAGGGCCGGTGGAAAGAGAAACTATAATCGTTGTTAATTGTATTATAAAACATTTAGAAGATTGGCGTGGTTTGTATTCTCATTGGCTACAGTTTTATTCTAACTAAATGATACAAGAGGACCATCGTTTCAAGAGAGTGGAGCGCACTCAGCCGTCGGATATGACGAGTCAAATTAGTCTCAATATTTGCCTACTCGGACTATTCACATTCGCCCTGTATTACCTCTCTAAAATTCATTATTTTCCTTCTTATCTACTATTTCAATTTTTATCCAGAGCTGACCTTATATTTTTTATGAAAATCAAAAATAACTAAAAAATAGGGGTGAAAATCAATCAAAGAAATTAGTCGCTCAGACTTGCTCTCAGAATTTGAAAAAAAATATGAGATAAAAAAAAACCTAATTTAAAAATAATATTGACTTATAGTATATTATTATGAAGTTATATCTTTTCACCAATTATTGAAGTGCGCTACATTGGCAGTGATCACCTACTAGTTAGATTTATATTCAAGGTCCCCATAGTAGAGACTGCGATTGGTAAATCGAGGAAACTTGATTTGAAAAGAGCAGACTTTGCAGGTCATTGTGCTGGATTGACTGATGCGAGTCTAGATGTGTGAGAGGATGTTGAAGATTCGTGGAATAGATTAAAAACTACGTTCTTGAGTCTTCATCACGATTCATCCCTTTGAGAAGCCTTCGTCGGTCTTCCTTTCAACCAAAGTGGTTTAATTGAGAAATTGTTCAACTGCTGAGGGAGAAAAGAACGGGGTACCGGCAGTTAAATATCTCTAGTGACTTTGAAGAATACCGTAGGCTGGCTAGGAGAGTGAAGTTTAGCATAAGGGCGGCAAAGCGTGCCGAGGAGCTCAAAATAGTGAGCCTTTGCAAGGAGAATCCTAAGGAGTTCTTTGGTTATGAAAATAGCCGTAAACCAATCCATCGCACTATTGGCCAATTAGTGAATGAGGAGGGGGCATTAAAGCACTCAGATGCAGAAAATGCTAACCTCCTGAACGTCTACTTCTCTTTAATGTTTACTGAAGAGAGTGGTTCCATCCCCCAGCCAACAGATTCCTACTTAGGTGAAAAACTGGAGGAAATGGACTTCACTCAAGGAGAAATAGAAAAAAGATCTTAAGACGAATAAGTCCCCTGGCACGGACAGGTTTCTACCAAAAGTGTTGAAAGAAGTGCGCGATTAAGTGTCACGACATTTGAGCAAAATCTTCAACATGTCAATCCGGACCGAATGCGTTCCTAGAGACTGGCGTGAAGTGGAGGTGACTCCTATCTTGAAGAAAGGAGACCCTAGCCAGCCGTCGGAATACCGAACCATTAGCTTAACCTCAATAGTCGGTAAAATCATGGAAAGCCTCTTGGTGGACAAAATGACGTCATATTTAGAGTCCAACTTGCAATTGAGGAGTTCCCAGCATGGGTTTCGAAGGCACCGGTCATGCCTAACGAATTTTGTGGAATTCTTCCACTTCGCTTTTAGTGAGCACAATCGGGATAAGGCGGTGGATTTTTTCTACTTAGACTTTCAAAAAGCCTTCGATAAGGTACCACACCGCCACCTCCTTCGAAAAGTGCGTTCGCTGGACGTAGACGGAAATGTAGCAAGTTGAATAGAGAACTGGCTAAACGGCAGACGGCAACGGGTAGTGTTGAATGGACAGGCTTATGAGTGGGTGCCCGTTACTAGCATTTTTCCTCAAAGTTCTATCCTCTGGGACCACTACTCTTCATCATCTACGTCAATGACATGGACGGGGGCATGGTTGCAAAGATTTCTAAATTTGCCGATGATACCAAGCTTGGTATGAACATCGCAAATAAAGGAAATACTGCCCGCCTTCAAGATGATCTTCGGAAGATTGGGGAGTGGTCGGACACATGGCAAATGCCATTTAACGCGAACAAATTCAAAGTGATGCATATCGGCCACCGAAACCCCCAATCCCAGTATAGCCTTAAGGGCATTGCTTCTGAATTCACCTTCACTGAGAAGAACTTGGGTGTAACAATTACTAGTGACCTCACGTTCTCGAAACAGTGCATTGAAGATGAGAAAAAGGACCAAAGTTTTCTTTGCTACATAAAGCACCAGTTTGGATATTGGAACGGAACAATGAGATAGTACTGTGTTTGTACAAATCACTTGTCTGACCGCACCTGGAGTATGCCGTACAATTTTGGAGTCCTTCGTTTCAAAAGAATATTGCGAGATTGGAACGGGTGCAAGCCAGGGCAACCAACCTGATTCCCTCTATTAGACAAAAAGGTTACGATGATAGATAAAGGGAATTAGATCTGTTCTCGTTGGACACCCGGTGACTGCGTAGTCAGCTTATCAAAGTGTTTAAAATACTTCGAGGCTTCGATAATGAAGACTACACGGATATTTTTTAACTTAGTGAGGGCAGAACGAGAAATCATGGCTACAAACTTAAACTGAACCGTTATAACCGTGATATGTGTGGTAAATATTTCACATACAACATCTGCGGTAGCTGTAACGCACTTCCAGTGGAAGTTATCAACAGCAATTCTGTTAATCAGTTCAAGTCAAGACTGGACAAAGTCTTGAAAAGTGGCCGTTTGGGCACTTAAGTCGCTGTGCAGAACTGTGCCTGCTCAAAGGTACCTCCTTTGAATGTACCGTAAGGTCTCCTAGGGTACTTTTTTTCCTTGTAGCTCCTTGTAGCTCTGTAACACCAAGTACCATCAAGTTGTGATTTGGTAGAATTAGATTTTATGCAATTTGAAATAGTTATAGCGCTCCTAAATAAAGCATCAAAACGAATGAATACTTCTCAAGTGCATTGGTATACATAAGTGAAAAATAATTCCGTACTTTAAATAATAAATGTCTCCACCACTGATAAAGGAAAAATTAATTTAAATATAGAGCTTGAACGGTATTTATGAGAAATGATGTTAAAAGTTAGTTTGATAATATATATGTGAATGTATTTTTCCTAATTACACATTATATATAGGAAATATAACTAAGTAAAGTTAGTATAAATGTTGCACTCATTATAAAATGACTAATGCCTCTTGCAACTAAAAAGAAATGAAGTTTTGAGATTTCTGGCCATTCTTACGAATTGCGTTGGTGTAAATAATGTGTATCTCTGTGTTAAGAGACAAATGTGTGGCTGTATAGCTTCTCTTACTGTGTTAGAGAGTCAAATATTTTTGTCTTCATTCGTCTCGCAGCTGAAAACCCATATTTCTTTGCTTTTTCTCGGCGGAGTATTTTATAATAGCTTTATGGAGAGATGCGCGAGTACTGAATGAATTTTTGGCTTTCCTGAAAGAAGTAAAGAAGTGTGATAAATGAATGATTGGAAATGTTAGATTGAAACGACCTCGTTCATTTATTTGCTTTATGCGAGAAAAACCAAAGGCATATTGTTAAACCATAGTTTATTTGAGGAACCAACTAATAGTGATATTTTACGTCATGCGCCGCCCCTAGAGTTAAAATATACGAGGAGCAATGCACAAGGCTCTAATGTGAATAGTATTGTTGAACACGAATGACTTTTTTCTCACTTTTTATGACCCCGACTACAAATCACCTACTATTAAAAATGAGGTGATTCGATTTTAGTACCTACTGTAATTCCCTTAAAAATGTTCAATGGTCGAAACCAACCAGCATTATATCAACGACCTCTAGTTCAGCAGAGAAAGAACATGGCAGTTTCATTGCCACTACAAGTTCTCAAAAAGTTTGAAACGAAACAAACGTACGACGAACCATTCAAAGTGCCACCCGCAAAACGCTCCTGAGTCAGACTTTGAAATTCACCTTTGAATTCTCGCTTGTAATAAGCCCAATTGACATTTGAAGTCTTCTTTCTGCTGCCATAATTAATCTCCAGATATTTTTATTAGAAAAGTTTACCATATCTAAAAACAATTATTGCAAGGAGCATCATAAAAGTAAAACTATTATCTCTTCTCCTCCCAGTCTCTGATCATGAAATTACGGTCGATGGAGCCTTACAAATGGTTTATGTACTTGTTAATTCCGAAAACCAATCTCCACCCTTCTATATGGCAGATTCTCTTGTAATAGCCACAAGTTTCTTTATAAGCAAACTACTCTTTATGGTGAACCAAGGGAAAGATATAAAAAAACCTGTTTTACAAAAACTACATTCCTACCTCATCTTTCTTTCCCCAATTTTAGGATATTAATCTTCTCTTATCTATCTTAATACATATACTTAAAGGGTAGAACTCATTCCAGGTGAAGACCTCTGTGCAGTGGAATTAATTCCTGTCTTTTTACCTGTATGGAGTGCTAAAATAGATGCTACAACATAAAATACAACGTACGAGGGGCGGTCAAATAAGTTTTGCCATTCGGATATAAGGAAACGATTATAGGGCTTATAATCGTAGCTTAGGCGGTTCGAAATGAAAGGTTGCTTTTATAGACCATTGTATGAAGTTCTTGTGTCCTTTATATATCTTTAGCGCTGTTTTGGAAATACTTGTGGCTATTAAAAATATGCCTAGGCTGGTTAACAAGTCTCCGAGAAATTCCAAATTACCATTTGGGCTCAATTTTAATCTATATGAAAAGTACCACTCATCAACCTGCTTAAGATGATCCTAATGAAAAGATAAATAAACTAAAATGGCAAAATGACCTTAAAGAGCGCTAAAGGAGACATTGTATTTTATCCCAATTGTTGACTAATTAAAGCTAGGTAACTACTCCCTAGTAGAGTACCACTACCAGAAAGTTTATAAGAAGAGTGTTTAAAGAAAGTGGTGGATAGGGGAAAGGAAAATTGAATTGAGATATAGAGCTATACATCATCCTTAAGACGTTGACGAGGGAAGTGATTGCAATCCTCTTTATGTCACCTACATCATGTCACGATGTTGCTTTAGGTACTAAGATCCTCGTTAGTGTAGCCTACCTGAAGCAGAAATATAGACCCGGACAATACCATAACTATTTTATTAGACCTAATTTAGATTTAATGTTCTAAGCCAATACTTCTATAGGCTAGAAATTATTTTTTTGTGGCACAGAGATGGGATTGAGTAAATTTACAGACATTTTAAACCATAAAAATTTTAAATTCATTCTTGGAGAGAATAGAATCATTTTATCCAGGCGAGTTGTGAATTCCCATAGATTTAATGATTCTATTCTAAATTCCCCCTAAATCACACATTTTCCAATATAATTGTCAATATTTTATGCTAGAGTTTTTTTTATGTAGTAGTATCAAAATCTACATTATATTTTTAAAAATCTTTGCAGCCTGGAATATGGATGTGTTGGCTGATGCAAGTCTGGTTGGAAAACCAGGCTTCAAGGCACTCTGCTTTTCTTAATTAACCACAAAATAACTGAATATTATCCCAAAATATTAAATGAAATATATTTAGTAATAATTTAAAAACGCACTATGAATTTTAATTATGTTGTATTACCTTGAGATTATTATTAAGGAGAAATGACAAATAATTTAATTAGTGCTCTTGACAGCTTTTATTCACTATTAAATTGCTTATTTGAGCGCAAATATCTCCATATCTAAAAGGAAGCAGATGATATTATTATCACCTTCTTCTCTTTTTTATTCTTTCGACATAATTTTAACCCTTTAAAGGAGCATAAATTACTCATACTAAGGAAAGAAAGATCCTATGGGATTGCTTCAACCGACTCACATATATAATTGAAATAAGTTTAAGAGGCACCAATTAATCTGAGGGAGAAAATTGATCATTCCTAAACATATTAATATTATAAAGGTATAATACTTTGTTCATATGTATATTAACAGAGAAAGTTTAATTCCAAGCACTTTCGCCCAACGCTGAATATTAAAAAAGTGAAACAGCTTGGATTAGCTTCCCACCTAATGCTTGTAATGTAAAATAATGCTCTAAAACAATTATTCTAAGCTCAATTTCACTTTGATAGGCGTACACCGCAGATACACCAAGTAAGTAAGAACTGGAAAGAAAATTGATTTCCTATAAAGTTCAACGGCCTTTGTATTCTTTCTAATTACATTTTTAATTACGATGGTAAGGCGGCTCGGAAACCTCACACTAAGCATTCTGATATAAAGAATACTCCCGAATTTGTCGCGAATAGCCAGGACATCATTGCCAACGATCCAAGTATGCCAATAAGGTTAATAGCCATGAAAAGTGGAGTGTTAGAGTATAAATCAGGCAGTTATTGTATGAGGATATCGGCTACTATTTATCCAAGATGAGAAAAGGGCAGCTTCTGTCACAGAAGATGAAGAACATACGTAAGGAACATGTTGCTCTCAAACTATGTCCAGACAAAATCCATTGATTAAAAGGTTGATAGCCTATTTTTCAAGAAATTACCTACAGGGTGGAAAAATGTAGTATAGATTAAAAATTATTCATTTATTTTCAGAACACATTGCTTTGACGAAAACGAAAGAAAAAAGTATTTACTGCAAAATGATGTAATTAGTATACAATGTGATGTCTTTTGCGTCGATGACACGACGAAGTCTAGGTATAACTTGAACTCAAGTGGCGCGCAGAGGTGAAATGGTATTTGCTCCCAACTTTCTTACAATTTGTTCATCAGATCTTTGATGGGATTTGATATCGGCTTTCTGCTCAAGCATCAAAGACCTTACAAATTAGGTATATTTAGTTCAAATATAGCAAACTGGGAAGCCAAAATTCCTTTGACAAAACCACGTCAAAACTTGCCTGGACCCAGTCTTGAACTTCTTTTCTTGAGTGTGACATTGCTCCATCATTTTCAATTTGCATTTTCTATCTTAGCATGAACACAGAGGATAAATTTCTCATTAAATTATCCAAATAAAATGTTAATAAATTTGCATTCCCTCTTTAATGAAGATGAGAGGTGTTTTGGGCCCGTTGATGTTACGCCCGTCCACACCATTACCGTAGTTGAACACGAAACCTATTTTTATTTTATGCCTGATCACGATCATTTTGTGTGTTCTGGTTGGCCTGGAAAGTCAAAAACATCTCATCCTTCAACAGGACTGGACGCAGCGATTCATCAATGTGCAGTTGGAGGAGTATTGAATTACATGCACAAATAAAGACTCATAAATATTACCGATAAAAATGTGCGTATCACATTTATAAATGAATATATTGTTTAAGAATTCAACACTGGAATATGTTAGAGGGAAATGGAAGCGTAGAGCTGAATAACTGATGAATATACGTAGTGTGTTATAAATTATAATTTATATTCAAATGAATATAGCGTAGTCAAAAGAATGAAAAGAAGCGTTTTAACGCTGCTCGGAGCAGCTCTCTCGCCCAATGGATACGTAGTTGGATTTCTGACGTCCAGGCAGTGGTCCAAGCGAATGCGTGCACAGAACATGGCGAATACGCTGATATTAATCCCCGCTGATATACCCCCGTTCACTTACGTAAAACGGGTGCTCCCCCAAACGCCCGGAATGGTTCCACCACCGTTGATTAGTCTCAAATAGAAAATAATACTTCACCGTTACCCCCACCCCTACCATGGATGTGTTTAATTAAGTTGAGATTTGGGGGAAATCGGAAAGGTTATTTTAAAGAGTGCAGATGGGATTTTTGTAAGCTGGTGATTGTGATGTAAGTGGTTTAGTGTTCAGCTCAAGTTTGATCTTTCTATTATGTTATGGTGCACCCTAATTTGAGGTATGTTGGATTATCTATATAAATGTGTGCCTCTTGTAATCATTTTGTCTGTATTGATGTCAATTTGAATCTTGTCTGCGATGGGTTTGGGGACAATGATGGTGCTACGAGGTTGATGGAAGTTTGGATGAATTGTTTGTATCGTGTGATTCATTATGTTGTGCGAAAGTAGTTTGCTAAAGTTTTTAACCCGTTAAGGTTTAATGTGACGGTGTTTGTTATGATAGATAAATGTGAAGCGATGAAATATGAGTGCCAAGTGTGATTCCCTGGAGTTTTGTCCATTCATGACGATTCGTGGGCATTAATTGATCCGTGTAACTATTATGGGAATAGAGACAGGCACATAATAAAAGAGCGGAGGCTGTCATTCGACTTTGTGTAAACCACTGTTATGAGTGAATATATTAAAAAGGTAATAGTGTGACATCGTTATGAAGTGGTATTATACGTAATAGATGTATTTTATACCAGACACCTTGCCACCTAATAGTATTTTATTGTCTGGGAGGATGAGGTTTTAAGACACTTTTTCGGTCTTCGTTAGAATAGTGTTTAATATGTTTTTGTGTCAAAATATGTTTAGGTCGTGCGTCAAAAATTTTCAATTTCTGCAAGCGATGTGCAGGAGATGGGTGAGCTTTCGTTGAAACCATCTTTGTAGAATGTGATGGGGAGAATGGTTAGTAGAATTGTGTTTTTGAATCCCTGTTGTGTTCGTGAGATGTCTGAACCTATTCTTTTTCGTTTGAGTTTTTCAAGCTTTTTTATAAAGTGCGCAATCGTATGGTAAGGAGTCGTTAGTTTGCCTTGTTTCAGTATTGGTATAATGAGTGCTGTTTTTCAGATCGAAGGAATGTTATTGTTGAGCTACTAGTGATTCAAAAGTCTGTAATGGCTCAGATTTGTATATTTCGCAATTTTGATAGTATCAGGACTTTCAAAACAAACAATAAAATAATATCAAAATAACATGATGGAGATTGCCTGATCTCCAGGCAACTTTGAAAGTCCTGCACCTCTAATGCTTTCTTCTTGTACACTACCTATCTCTAACCCACATCAACTTTACCATTTCCCACCTGAACTGAACTGAGGGTTTGTAGTTTTGAGACATAGATTTGAAAGCACCTGAACCTATTCGGCGGTGGAATTTTTGATTATGATGTGTTTTTTATGTTTTTTTTCTGTTTAATCTATTTTTTGGTGGAATCTTTTTTTAGTGTTTTATAACTATATTAAGGTATTGTTATTTAGGGCTATTTTTTGTTCCTTCTATAAGGTGATTCGTCTGTGGGACTAGGGTTGAATACAATGAAACCACTTATATTCGTCGGGTTCATGGATGCGGTATTTATGAATCTTAATTGTCTCAACAATGCCCCTGCCTTCGTCCAAAATATTTAAGGAAAATTCAGTCCGGAACTTTACCCATTAGACTGAAAACAACTCTATGCTACCTTTTCACAACGTCTTCGTCCACTAATCTGTATTTCTGCATGAGAGGATTTCCCAAATGTCCAATGAAGAAGGAGGCTTAATTTAGGGGCGGAGTGATCAGAACCGGCAGGTCAGCTATGGTAAAGAAGAGAAAAAATAGGGCAGACAAAGAAAAATTCGAAAATAGCATGTACTCGTAGGTTACATGTAGCTGAGATAAGGGTGTAGTAGCATCATTTAAAATGTATCAATCCCTTATAACACTTGGGAATGACCATAAAAGGGAGATTTGTTTCCTGCTTTGGGTCGGTGGCGCCATGAGAAAACATCTAAGGAGAACATCATTGGATTAATTTTCTATACCTTATGCGTCGCTCTTTGACAAATACTGGGTCGATCTTATAGTTATCTCGCCATTTGCGAAAGCAATCAAGACTTACAATAATCTACAAGTGTTAAATGAGAAATCCCGAAGGATCGTCGAGGATATCGGAGTGGCAACCAAAAACATACTACATGCTCAGACTCAAAGATCTATTATTATTTGCCGACGCTGTATCCGTGGATCTATTTGCATACAATAGCCGAAATAAAGAAGGAAAATGAAGATCATGAAAGGTTCGGAGAAAAATAAACGAGGTTTATACGAAAGACGGTCAATGAGTTTTGCAATTCGGATATAAGGAAACGAGATACGAGGAAAAGTGTTTTAGTATTTTTCGATATAACTACTCTCGACTTCAATGCACTTGCGCCACCACTCTCTGAGGATTCAAATTCCCGACAACTCAAAATCTCCCGACTGCTGTTCAATTCACTCCTGGACGGCGAGCTGGACATTTTCATCGTCACCAAACCGGCGTCCATGCATTGTAGCCTTGAGCTGGCGGAATAGAAAGTAGTCGCTAGGGGCCAGATCTGGACTGTAGGGGAGGTGGTTGAGCTCCTGAAATCCGCACTCTCACAGGGCAGCTTGTGCAACTCTAGCCTTGTGGATAGGGACATTGTCGTGGAGGAGCAGGACATCGCGTGAAAACTTGCTGCACCGCTTTTGACTGATTCAATTCTTCAACACAGCCAGTTTCTCGGCGTAATATTGACCTGTGATTGTCCTTTCACGAGGTGCATAGTCCAACATCAACACTCCCTCAGAATCCCAGAAGATGGTGGCCAGGATCTTCCCGGCTGAGGGTTGGGTTCGGAACTTGAAGGGGGTCAGAGAGCCCCTGTGCTTCCAGGCAATGCTTTCAAGCTTGGTCTCGGGATCAAAGTGATGGACCCACGTTTCATCACCTGTTAATATGCGTGACTCAAATCATGCCGGGTCTTGGTTGTACAGGAGCAGCAGCTCCTCCGAACTTTGACGACGTTGAAGTTGATCATAGGACGTGAGGTTTCGTGAGGTTTCTAGAAACCCAATAAGCAGATATCTTGGTCATGGCCAAATTGTCGTGGATGATATTGATAACACTTCCAAGTGATATTCCATGTTCTCGCTCGGTTTCTTCGACTTTCACCCGTCGATTTTCGAGGATCATCCTCGCCACATTGTTCTCGTTGGTCACGTTTGACGGGCGTCCTGGACGGGGTTTATCTTCAAGGGACTCACGACCATGGCGGAACTCCCTATTCCAGCGAGCAATGGTTACATAGGAAGGAGCGGTGTCGGTGTACACTGCAACTATGCGTTCATGGATCTTTTTTGCATTCTTGCCTTCCTTGGTCAAAAATTTGATCACTGCGCGGTGCTCAACCTTCTTCCTTGTTGAAAAATTTGTGACTGACGATCTGCGATCAGCTACTGCTTCTTAAATAGACGAGGCAGAAGCGTGCGACTACAGGTCCTGACTTTTCATTACTTGTCCTAACACCTCCAAAAACAGCCATTCCCCTTCGTCTGTTTTACCCTACCGATTCGCAAAACTTATTGAGCGCCCCTCGTATGTTCAAAACCCAAGTCAGTAAAGTACCATTGAAAATACGGAGATTTTTGCTAGAGAGCTAGAAAATGTTCTGATCAATATTTATACTGTAATCCAAACCGCCCGTGTTAGAAGAGATATCTTTGTTTGGATTCAAGTTTTTTTTTTTCGTGCTATGGGTTGGAGAACGCCAGGAAGAGGAATTGTTAATTTAAGGGTGAAGTCTGTTCATGATGTGCCCTTACAGGGCATACTTGGGAGGAAAGAGGTAAGACGAACAAAAAGAAATGTATAAGAGCCTGATAGAAAATATGAACAAAAAATAATCGAAGAGAAGAACAGGAAAGGAAATACCTCGTGTGCGTAATATATATATATATATATATATATATATATATATATATATATATATATATATATATATATATATATATAAATATATATATATATATATATATGTATATATATATATATATATATATATATATATATATATATATATATATATATATATATATATATATATATATATATATATATATATAATTAGGTAAATGGCCATTTTCTATGCATGTACTATTGAAGTCCACAGCTGTGGCAGCGTTATTAATTTTAACTTGTATTTTCTTAATATTTCTTACAAGTTTTTTAATAGGGTCTTCGAGGCGAGAAAAAACATCGGCGAATGACATTCTTTATTCCTAGACGTCTTTCAACCGTGTTAGTTCATCTTTAGGGAATGAACAGAAATGGAATCATTCGCAGGATGTTAAAATATAGGAAAAAGTGGATTATAGTAGGAGATAGTATTGGAGAGAAAAACTGTTAATATAGTAGAAGGGTGATGTGCCAGTATATCTGGAAGTAACTTCAAATGAGGCTTTTTTTAGCATTTGTATTTTTATTGTTTATTAAAAGAGCATTCAAGCCTTTTTTCATTTGTTTTTTTTTATTTTCTGTTATTCAATAGAGCTTATTCTCATCTTTTGATGTCCGTTTGTGCGTATTTATTTATTGGTCTTGTTTTCTTTGTTTTTTTAAATTATTTTTTATCCACTACTGATCTTTTTTGTTGTGTTTTTGTTTTTTTAATTAGTTTTGCCCACTACGGATCTTTTTTTTCTTTTTTTTCACTACAGATCTATTGATCTAGTTTTTATTTAGATTAAGTAAGAGATTAGGATTGTATAACTTGCTTCTTTTCTGGGTTTTCCAATAATGACGTTTTTGTTTTTCTGGTATTTGGTTATCTGTATATAGGTACAACAGCGTACGAGGTTTGTTGTTGTGAAATCCTTGCCGATAGAGTCTTCACCGGTTTTCGTATTCGGGTAACTTAGGTCTTGAAGATCCTTCCAAGGATATATGAGTATATCTTTCTCCATATCGATTTGTTTTTTTCATGTAAAGTCACGTTTACTGCGTGAATTTGAGTGGTGTTATGCAATACAATAGACGGGTTTCTTTTCCAAACGGTCACGTCATTTATAAAACGTAAAGCTTGGTTCTGGACTATTTGCGCATTCTTTATTTGATTCTTGCTTGCAAGATGAAGAGGGATGGTGGGATACAATAAACATGGTCTTACCATTGCCATATATAGTTTTCTTTTTCATCACTAACTCTATAATTTAAGAAGGGGAATTTTTTGAGTATTTGAATAATAATTTCATCTTAGTTTGGTTATGACTTATGTTTTTTATCAAAGTTTTTTCTAATAATTCATTTATAATATTAAAAACAAAATGGTGAAGTTAGGAAATTAATATAAGTATCGAAATTTTGTGAATTCTTTAAACCCAAAGAATTACAAATGGTGAAGTTCATAAAATTTATTTTAATATATCTTCCTCTATAACTATATTTTAGCAGCGTGATATTTTGAAAGGGAAGAAATTTAGTTTAGAGTTCCTTTTTAAAATTATTATAATTGGCGAAGTTCTGACAATTTATATAAATTTAACTATGGCTGGGTTTTTTTATTTTAAATTTTAATCTTAGTGGCGAAGCCATTGCCTGGTATTCCTTCCTATACGATAGGTTCTTAAAGTGATATAGGCATTATAAGTTCCTTTTGGCTTGAGCGATCTGTGATCTTGAGTCCGAGGGCTCTGCCTTCGCGGGAGTAGGGATACAATTCGCAGCGTACCAATCTGCCGTCCGTCTTTCTTCTTCCGATGGTGATTACTTTGAACTTTTCCGCCTTTGTGCGGATTTTATTCCTGTTTTCGAACATGTTCAGTTTATTTATTTTCCCGGCTGTTCTGTTTGCGACGTCTGCTGAGTTTTGAAAATCACTGGTGACTATCTCCGTGATATCATCCGTCGGTTGTACATAGTGAGCGTAATTATGAGTCAGGAGAGGCATGTTACCAGTATACATATATTGTGTATAAAGTTGGGCTCATGCAACCCCCTTGGGGTACGCCAACCCTCAGGAAAAATGGTTTTCCCATTGAGGCTGTGTATTTTAATTAAGGCCTCGCGGTCCTCTATATAGTCGCAGAGGAGCTTGGTTATGTTGATCTCCATGCCCAAGTCGTATAGCTTCTTCTTCATGGCTGGTATCCAGACCTTATCGAACGCCGATGTCACGTCTCTAAGTACGACGTCTACCCTTTTGTTGAGTGCTTTGCCATTTTGATGTTTTCAGTTATCAGTGGAAGGGCTGTCTCTGTACCAAAGTTTCTGCGTAAACCGTGTTGTTGGGCATTGTAATGGTCCCTCGTGTCCAGGAAGTCCCTCAGTCTATCATTAAGTAATTCCTTGAACAGTTTCCTTATATATTCTAGTAGGGATATTGGTCTATAGCTTTTAATGTACGTTTTAGGTTCTCCTGATTTTAGTAAAAATATCATACGTGCCCTTTTTAGCAGGTCGGAAAAGTATTTAACGTTCAGGCAGACATTAAAAAGTTTTAGAAGTGCCTCGTTGATGTTAGCAGGGGCGTTCATCAGGTGCACCTTGGTGATACTTGAGATACCAGGGGCTTTTTGCTTGAATCTTCTCAATACTGTCTCGTACTCCTCATGTGTAAACACTCTTCATTCTTACCTTCCTTGCAGGGTGATATCCACCTAGTAATGTGGCGTTAATGCTGGTCCTCGTTCCTCTAGCCACGTTGGTACTTCCTCTTCATAATCGCTATAAAAATCTTCATTCTCCTCTTCTGTCTCATTGGATTTTCTTTCCCAGTGATTTCTGAATAGTTGTTCTATTGTCTGATAATCAGTGATGTTTCTCCCGTCGACAGATATTTTGTTGTTGGTTTTGGTGAGGAGAGTTGCACTCAGCCTCTTCATTTGGTTCCAGAATTTTCTAGGATCGATCTCGTCATCCATTTTGTCGATAATATTGTTCCAGTGTTCTTTAGATTTTACGCTAATTAGATGTTCGAGTTCCATGCGGAGGTTCCTTAGTTCCTGATACCTTTAGACTGTGTAACCGAAAGTATTAATTTTCGGTATTACTTCATCCAGCCTACCCATTCTTTGTCTGATGTTTTCGTCCCATCATGGTGCCGGAAGCGTCTTATATTCTACCCAAGGAATGGCCACTCTGTCCGCTTCCTCTATCATGGACATTATTGTTTCAAAGTCGCTATCAAGGTGTTCTAATGTGGATCCATCTAGTTGCCCAATTTGATAATCTTGGAGTGATCTTCTGTATATATCTCAGTTGGACTTAGGAAGGCATCTACGGGCGGGGATCTTTACTTGAATGGTAGAGGTTGAAATGGTTGTGACCATACTAATATGATCCAATGGAATGTATGGTCCTGGTACAGTTGAGTGATTCAAGATAAAGTTTTAGTTTGTGAAAACGATGTCAGGGGTTGTTGCAGATGCATTTTTTAGTTAGGTGGCGAAGTCCGGGCCTGATGGAATTATTCACAAATTGCTACACTATATATAGTCTTTCTACGTGAACATAAGTATTACAAATTTGGCCAATCTTGGCGCGGAAAAATTTTAAGGGCAAACTAAGCGCTACAATAAACAAAATTAGAAGGCTCAAATTGTCTGACTATTTTGAAGGCCTGTAGAGACCACCGGTTTCTGACGTGTCCGAACCCCGGAAGAAGCCCTATAGGGGGCGCGAAGAAGTGGGCTGTAGTAGGGGGCGGAGTGGTCAGGGCCGGCAGGTGGGCCCTGATATACATTTATCTTAAGTAGGGCAGAGAAGGAAAAGCGAGAACAGTAATAGGGACACCTTTAGGATAAGGAGCCTAACAAGCTCCGTAAAGATAACTCCTCCAATGGGCCGTAATGGACAACCCCTGGCGTGTAAAACGGATCACGCTCTGGGTCAAAGAGCGTTGTCTCAAACCGTCGAGGTAGAGAGTATTTGAAGTGATCTTCTCCACGTTGGGAGTTGCATTATATCGACTGGTAGACCGGACCAATGGCTACCTTGCAATATGCGACAGCAATCAAGACGTGTATAAATTACTTAGCAAGAAATCGCCTGCCATGCTTGAAAATATTAATCTTCTTCCCAAAGTTCCGCCTCACGTCTCTACTCAGATATCAATAATATGCCTGCGTTTAGACCCATGGGTCGGCTCACACACTGCGAAGGAAATCGAAGATAAACAGAGCTGAGCAAAAGTAAATGAAATCCTCAAATTCACAATAAGGCATGGATGAGAATATACGCACTTACTCGAGGCGACCTTCCAAACTACTGAGGTGGCTGCTAAGGCATCTGAAGCAGGCCTCATATTGTTTGGCACGAAGGTTTCAGCTGAGTGCATCGAGAGATAAACTTTTGTCTCTGTGCTGGTCTGCTTTTCGTGCTAGACATAGAAAAGCACTCTACTAAAGAATGCAAATTCCAAGGTAAAGTTTGTTCTGAGTGCGCTGGAACTGGACACACTTGGAAAGTGTGCACAAACACAGGAACCAAGAAATGCCTTAACTGCGATGGAACTCATCGTACACTCTCAATGCCATGTCTCATTAAGAAGAATCTTGTTAGCGAGAAGAAGAACATATTGGAAAAGAAAATTAGGAAGGCAAACACGACCTATGCTCAGGCAGCTAGGAAACAAGAAAAGGAAAAAACAGTCCTCCAACTAGACCCCTCCGTGAAACTGGACCTAATAATGTGAATAATCCATGCACATTTTGTTAATGTGGCCAATCCAGGGAGCTATGTAACGAAGCTAAATAAGATGCTGATACAAAACGGGATGAAACCTATGTAGTTTCCCGACAATCCCCTATCAATGGACTTGTTCCAAACACCAACGGGAAGCAACCCAACAACGCCACCAAGGAGTCGTTCTAGTTCGAAGGACACACGCCTGAACAAACCAGCATCGACCGAGACAACAATGGACATGGAAACGGACCATTTGCTGCAGAGTAAGAATTCATTCCATAAAGCGAGCAAATATGAGAGGCTGGGCGTTATATTGCGTTTTAAAATCTTGTTCTCAACTGAGCCCATGTAAGAATTGGCAAAGAGGACGCAAAGGGGTGACCCCATCGCGACCTCATCGATATCTACGTACATTTTTCGAATAGGGAAATCTTACATGGGCTCAGTTCAGAACAAGATTTCCAAAAGCAATATAGCGCCCACGCGTCTCATCTACGCCTGCTATATTGATGACATAATTTTAAATACGGATAACCTCGAACAAGTGAAGGGCCTAGTTGAAACATTCAAGAACAACCCGTGTTAGAATTTTACCCACGAAAAAAAAGATGAAGGATCTCTTCCCTTTATTGATATCCTTATAAGTGCCCAGGAGTCCAACCTTGTGACCCAAGTATACGTTAAGGCCACGAACTTGGGCTTCTGTTTAAACGGTTCTTCTGAGTGTCCTAAACGCTACAAGAGTTCAGTCATCAATGCCTTATAGTTAACAGAGCAATTTCCCATTCGTCCTCGTAGACGACTGTTGATCTCAAACTTACGATGGTTTCCCGAGTTCTCGTTAACAACTGCTACCCACAAGAATCCATCGACGCCACCATAAAAGAGAAAATGAACTTGGCTGCTGGTCCTGGCGTCCGGTCTACTCCAAAGAAGAATAATATCAACCTTTATTACAGGGCCAATATGAACACCAGCTATCTGAAGACGAAAAGGTTCTCAAAGCCATTCTCCATCGTAATGTGACCCCAACCGACCCTAATACGGATATAAATCTGATTATATGTATACTACAAGACCAAGAAAACAAGTAGCTGCATCATAAAGAACAGCTCTCTCCCTTCAACGAGGGAACTCCAGAAGACTAACGTCGGGTACAAATATTCGTGCAAAGTCGGTGACAGCGAACACCGCAATTCAAAGTACATCGGCGTAACCTCCACAAACTTGTCAAGGCGACTGCCAGCTCATTTTCAAGATGGCGCGATTAAAAAACACGCCCACTCTCATGGCACTACCCTAACCCATGAAAAGTTGAATAAGGACACCTTCATCATCCTAAGACTCAAAAACAACAGAAGATTGCCGATGGCCGAAGCCGTCATTATTAAATAAAGAAACCGGCAATTAACCTGCAACTTTAGTCGGAAAACATACTCCCGACATCTCCGCGTCTCCGAGTTCACCGCCGTTGAAAGAAGCACGTTTTTAAACTTCCATTTTCCTTTGCCTCCTTTGCCAGAGAACTAGATTGGAGCGACAAATAGTCAGAACTATGAACTATGTAAGTGGATAGGTGTGGGTAGGGGATAAAGAAAGGGTGTGGTGACAGAGAGCTGAAAATAGAAAACTGGTGAAAAGAGAAAGAAGTGTGGTAGAATGCAAAGAGGTGCTAAGTGCCAGAAATGAAATGAAAGGGAAAGTAGGAGGAAAAGTTTTAGATCCCCTTGTCCCCCCACTCCCCAACCAGTCCCTCCCGGAGGAGGGACCCGGTCGTGGGGGCGGGGGCGAGGCCCGGTTCCCCCGAGTTTACCCGGTGCCCTCCTCCCTCTGGGCGTGATGGCACTACCGAGGGAAAAAAGCTCCGGAGAGGGAGGAGAGAGGGAGGGGAAGAAGAAAGAAGTAAGGATAAGACAGACTGAAATAAAGTCAAAGTCTTGAAAGTTGACCAGGTTGGCCTGTGGACCTGCTTAACGTGGGACCCGAACCACGGTGTTTTATGTTTTCCTAGCTTTTAATTGTAAAGATTTTCTGTACCTTTCCCTGGTGTTAGTGTTTGGCCCATCTTTGGATAGCGGTAAAGGAGGAAGATGATTGAAGTGGAAGGAAGTTGGAGGTTTGCAGAGAGGTGAAAGTTGCGTGGAGGTCACGCTAATCTCTGTACCATAAAATAATTTTAGAGTTAAGTTCGAAATAAATTAGAGTGAAAGTGTGTCTGTTTGGTTATTTCTGTATTTGTTTTGTTATTATGTTATGTGTGTATGAGAGAGGCGTTCAAACCGTTGTTAGCCTTATTTGATTTCCTGCTATGTTAATAACTCTAGTTTATATGATTTTCTAGCATAATTCTCGTATATGTATCTTTTGTGCGGGATCATGTACCTTGGTTTTTAATTTGTTTAATTCTCTTCTTTATTCATGTTGTTTTTCTTTTTTCGTTCATTTGCACGTTTTAGTTAGTTGTGTCATTCCTTATGGGTATCAAGTCCAATCCGCTGAGTTTGTCATTATTCGGGAAATTTTTGTCACAATCGGGTTTCCTTATTTGGTTTACACGTAAATCTCCTCCTATTCCTTTTGGTCCGCTTTGTTTTTAGCACTAGGAAACAACATATGTTGTCTCCATCCTGCCATTCGTGCTATAAGCCTAAAGAGAGATAAATTATTTCCTCATCAAGCAAACAAACCCATCTTAGTGGAAGAAACCCACAGGGGTCTTATGATTGGAATAACCTTTCGTAGCTTTAAACTTTCTCGATTTTGCATAAAGTTTGTCCAAAACTTTTCTCTTTTTGACATTTTGCTTTAATGAAATTTGCACCAGTCATTTTTCTCAATTACTACAATTACTTTTCGTTTTATAATTACTTTTTTTCTTTATTCTTATTCTAGAGCACAAGACCCCTAAACATATTTCTTTTCTTCCGTCTTCGGATTGGACGAGCAATCAAAGTTTTTCAGAAAATCTCCATTTTTGTCTGCATAAACCTTTTAAATGAAACGATTGGGTGACAGGTGAAATGATCTCGATATTTCTTTCAGTAAAAATCATGTGATAAGATTCTATATTAATAATCCATTAAGAATATTGCATTTTATAAAACCTAAAATAAGTTTTTATTATATAAAAGAGGTTCAGCTATATTGAATAGTTATAAGCGTTAGTTTTGCTCAATAAACTGCTATCATGAATAAAGATTTTGGCCTAGAAGCAAAAGTAAGTAATAAAAATGTTATCTAATATGACCAACAAGATAAAGCTATTAAAATTACAGTAATTTTTGAGAGATTAAAAATTTAACTTCTTAATTAATATCTACCAAATTAACTTAAAAGTTTTTGTGGCCGTATCGTTTGAACTATATGAGATATTTTATCATTAATTTCCATCAAATTGATAGAAAATTATCACACCTTATATGTAAATTGGGTATCATTTGCTATACTTAAATTGTATCATTTATTATTGTCATAGGGTAAGCGTGAAGAGGGCACGCAAGAGAAACGGGATACAGATCCCAGTGCGAGAGTTAAATAAATAAAATCGAGTTCGTTTGGCCTAAACAATCAATCCTTAGGGGTTCTGGGATTAGAGAAACTAATGGTAAAAAAATATATAACTCTACTATATACAAAGAAAATATTAATAGCACAAGTAAAGAAATCACAATAAATAAAATGAGACCCGGGGTACCAAATGAGGGGAGGCGGATACAAATGACTCGACGGGTACGAGAGTCCGAGAGAGGATGCATGGTGATTGCTTCCAGAGAAAATGGGAGAGTGCAACGATTGAGGAGACTCACGTAAAGCCTAATTGACTGAAGGCTTGAATACGGCCAGTAAACGGACCGCTGCAAAGTTGAATGGGCAATATTACCTCTTCTTAAACCTCGCTGAGAAACGAGTGAGGTAGTAACCAAATGATAGATACCTATCCGTGTCTATTGGCTGTCAGGGGGAACTTTGGCCTTAGATACGAGCATTCAAAGCTGGAAGCCGTTGAGAGGCGAAGCATCGTGTACGAGACTGTACGTGGCTGCTACCCAAGACGGGGCTGTATGGTACTGGTTTCTCAAAGCTTTTCTCGAAGTATTTATGCTGCTTCGGTAGAGGTAGGTCGATGGGGACCTCCAAAAGAGGGGCGGGGATCTCATTAGACTTGACGCGCCAGGAAAGGGGAAAGATAGTCTCGGTGGTCTCACAGCTTTGCGCAAAAGTCCTTGGCGCCGTGGGTCTGGCGTCGATCAGACGGTGTGACGGAAAGATAAAGAGAACCCAACCCGGGTCAGTCGACCGCGCAAAGTCTCGATGGTCCCTGGGGGGCTGTCTGGCCGTCAGGTGCATCTTTCAGGCACTACAGTTAAACATTGGGTTGGGGGAGGGGAGGTAAACCTTCTCTCTCTGACACTTATATTTAATTTGGGTATCATTTCTTAATTTTAATTTGAGTATAATTTCTTATATTCAAATTGGGTATCATTTCTTATATTTAAGTTGGTATCATTTCTTCTATTTAAATTGGGTATCATTTTTATGTAGATGTAAATTAGTTATAATTTCTTTTTTTATGTAAATTGGGTACCATCTTCCTGTCGCAAACGAGGATACAGCCAACGAAAGTGAAAAAAACATCTTCTGGAAATTGTAGAGTGAAATAGAAACAACGAAACAATAATAATGTGAACAAAAAAACAACTCCCACCGAGTATCAAGTTTTTTCTTTCTCGCTCTCATCTGGAATCATAGCAAGTACAGATGCAGGGAAAAACAAAACCTTATCCACTAGATAAAATGAGAGTAAGAAACGATACTATCCATTTTGGGCAACTTAGAAATTGAAGAGTTGAGATTTAAAACAAAAACGTCAATGAAATTTAATCGATATCATCAGATTAAACATAAATTTCGGCCTTGATACAACAAGGTATTGCAGGTATTAAGGCGATTAAACCGAATTATTTTTCCGAGTAGAGATTTTTTAATTACCTGCGTATAGTATGTACGTGCTTTGAGCTCTCGCATTGCGTATTAAAGGTATAAACTAATGTATATTCTCTAATGTATATTTGAAGAAGTTTTGTGCACAATGAAAAAATATATTAATTGCCTTGAAAATAATTACACCTTTTTATAATTCTTCCTGTCCTTTCCTCTGGGATCAATATCTTTCTTTAATGCAAAATAACACAATGAAGTAAATTGGCAAGGTATAAAGAACTGTATTTTGTCTAATTATTGGACTGCATAATAAATATAAGAGATATTTTTAATTTAGTTTTCATTTTCAGACAAAGGCGAAAACAAACAAAAGTAATCCACTAAAATATTCCAATATTGCAATATCCTCCCGCATATATAGCGAGCAGATTTGTGACGCTTATGACAAACGGATCATTTGATTTGAATGTAAAATGTTTTGCTATGTAGCTTAGAACCATATTTTTCCTTTTGAAGCTACAATATAATAATTTTAAAATTTCAGCAAACTCGAGATTAATTAAAGCCTTTTCCAAGTTGACTATATGAAAATGTGACTGCCCATATTCTAATCTCTTACTATAATCGTCTCATGACCTATATGCTTTACATTGCACTTATTTTTACAAGTTTAATCGAATCTGTCATCTTTCTGACTATTCTAATAATCGATCCAAGTCTTTTAGCAAGTTTTGCCAGGCACTATGGTATTTTGTATCTAGTAACGAGCTTCGTATCATTAATGTGTAAAATTTTAGATAAGTCCATGTCAAGATCTTTTATATATTAAGAAAGGTCCGAGTATAGATCCCTCAAGAAAGACACTAGTAACTGAACCTGGCGACGAACTATTTTCATTTGCAACAATTATCTCCCTACGTCTTAAATCATTTTAATACGTTACACCCTAAACGCAAGAATGTCAAAAGTCTCTTTTAGGTCGAAAATAAAAACATTTGAAGCTTTATCTTAGCCAAACGTGATTATCTTTTATTGAAAAAATCAAGACTATATTTAATCATAAGCGTCTGCGTCGAAAGTCTTGCTGCAAGTCATTAAATCATTTTTTCACCTATAGATGAATTGGGAGGGGTCCCATAGCATCCATCTTTTGGAGAGTCTTCACGACAGCATATTGCCTTGCGGTATCATATGCCTTCTCCGGCTCAAAAAATACTGTGACGGAGGGCTGTCTACAATGAAAGACCTCGCAAATACTATTTTACATTCGAATCACATCAATGGACATAGAGTGGAACTTGCGGAAGCGGCACAGGATCCATTCTACAGGAGCTTGGTAGGATAGTTTTGGCATGGCATAATGGACATCGTTCGAACTAAGATCGGTTTGCGCAGATGAAGCGAAAGCGAAATGCAAGTCACTCAGTGTAAACGTATCGGAAAATTTTTCTTCACCTCTAAAGTAAAGTCCAGTCAGCGGCCTTCAGTGACATCATGACGTGCATTACATACTGGCAGGGCAACATCTTGACTATAGAATATCTACAAAGCAGTGAAGCAAGACTTCATCATAGACGCTGTGTGCAAGATTGCCGTTCCGCACTCGGCTGACCATCAAGGAAGCGGACGTCGTGCAAAACGATCAGAGATACTAGGAATAGTAGTTAGGCCCACGGCGATTAAATGCCGGCAAAGAACTCAACAGCCTCGTCTACCAACCTTGAATGGGATAGATAAATCAGTCATTCTCTAAAATGTGGACCACTGCGTCCATTCCAAGCAACTTATCGGGGTTTTATTCAGGCGGCAGCGGCGCATAAGATAATAATTGATTGAGAAATTGGTCCCTACCATGAAGTTCATCAACCAATTCCCACCCAAAATCAGGGTGTCTTTTTGGAGAACATAGGGACAATTCAAGACTGGATAATGAACCGGTTCTCCGTCAGTAATGCGTAAAAAATCCCTAATTAGGACCTCTATCTCCAGCTCTTCGATCAGGTCGACAAAGACCTGACCCCTGTGGGTGATCATGTAGGTATCCCCAGAGGAGTTGTATACTATTCGAAGCAATGAGCAGGAGAATCATCTCGGCACCGTGCCACGACGTAGCAAAAGTTCCCCGAGCCAAGCCGGCTGGCGGAGGAATATAAACATAAATAACACTATACCTCCTCTTCAAGGATAGCTGCAATGCTACAGCCTGAAAAGAGGTATTTACAGTCATTATAAGGACGGAAACATCATGCAGGTTGTAAATTGCAATCCTCCTCTCCGGTAATTATGACGTGGTAGTGAGATCCACAAACCAATTAGCCCTTATCTTGTATGGCCTTAGAGTAAGTTACACAGACTTTGGGTAAACTCGACTTTGCACGTCTACAGGAGAGATTCGTATGGCCGAAGTGGTGGGAGTACTAGAACATAAACGCCAGTGGCATAAATGATGAATGTTTTCACGCAGTAGTGATACCAACCGGTGCGCACCGACTTATGAAGCCTGTCACCCTCGAACTGGACAAAAAGTGATAGGGTGGGTCTTGCGCGAGTCCTCGCCCATGTTTTCTCATCATACGCTGTACCTTAACTATTCCTGGGTTAGCAAGCAGTTCGGTGATGTTTTATAAGGTTTCCTCGCATAAACCATTTCTTTCTCGAGTTTTATGGTAGAGTACTCCGTTACACTCACCCAATAGATATTGAGTGTCCGAAGGGCACAGATCATGGCAACCTGGAAAGGGTCTTCGGGATTCGCCAGAAAGCGCCATCCGAGAAATGTGTCACATATATCTCTCTACCATTAAATCTAGCTATAGGTTTGGTCAACTTGTTGTCGTCATTAAAATGAATTACTAAAAAGCGTTTAAAGGTAGTGGTTTAAAAACGCCAGGTAGTCTCTGAATGAGAGACCCCGATGTAATCGAGGCTCCATTCATCGCACTTTCGACTTTGGTCTTGTTATGGGCCCTCCCCTCCCAAGGGAGTCTCGGTGCTGGACATGCCGACATTGGACTAGTCGCCCTCTAAAACGGCTGCAGATCCGTCCTTATTCGATGTCTTCCTCTTGCCTTTCTTTCTTTCTGGTGAGGATGGCATGGATTGAATCCGCTTCTCACAACCCTCGAGGAGGGTCACGAGACAAGATGGATCAGCTTTGGCCAGATCTTTTTCAGAGATGGAAAATATATTAGCCATCAATCGGGCATCTGGTTGGGAGAGAGTGTCCCTCCTCTCATTTTCAGTTGTCGGGAGTCCGTGTCACCTGACGAGAGCCTTGCATATTGGCGGACTCAGGTTCGTTATCTCGTACCAAACAATGCTTCTCCCTCTGGAAGATCCCTCTATCTGATACAGGCTCACAACCGTAACCATCTCTACCTCACGAACATCACTGCAAACAGTAGGACAACCTCCGTTGGGAAGAGAAAAGGAACAAGTATGCCAGCTACAATTAACGTGACAAACCATGGATCAACGAGTTGTCTTCGGTGGCTCAGGAGACGAAGCCACCTCTTACTCCTCTAATGAAATTAAGAGAGTTTAACTGCCTTTATTGGGTGGTGGGGGGGGAAACCAAGGCAGCAGATCCTTTGCCTCGCTGTGATCTGGGCGTACCTCTGAAAATTAAAGGGGGACCTGCCACAAATAGAGAGTCATACGGAGCTAACTCTTCAAAGGGGGATTATGGGCAAACCATCAGACCCTTCAAAATGGGAGAATAAGAAGCGTTCTATTGTGTATAAGAGTCTTAGAGGCGCCCTTTAGAGAAACTATATAGAGGAACACACCTCTGTCAGTGAGGTTGAGCTTCCCGGGCCTTCAAAATAGGAGAATGAGAAGCGCCCTATTGTGTAGAAGAGTCTTGGAGGCGCCATTGAGAAAAACTATATGGAGGAACACACCTCTGTCAGCGAGGTTGAGCCTCCCGGGCCAGCTCTGAAGATGGAAAAAGGAAACCTACATGCCGCAACTAGAAAGATGGAGGGGAGCTCCTCAACCACTCAGAGAGGTGCTGGCGTGTATTTCCTTGAGCGCTTAGTTTCCAAAGTTAAGCAAGGATTAAAAGGGGACGTAGTTTCCCCTGTCAGAAATATACCTTTGCCTTACGAATTTCCCAATCCTATCTATTAGATTTATCTGCCCTTTTTTTAATCAAAATCAAAACAGCAAACTCTTAGCCCAATTCACCATTTGCTATGTATGGCTAACTTAACATTAAAATAAATACATGATATAGAGAAATTAATTTTACCCGAAAACGTCATTGTCAGAATATTCTTGTAAAATCAAAAGTAATTCCTTATGTCTAATTAATGGAAAAAAACAAAGAAATATTTACATATCATTATCTTCAACATTACATTAATAAATTTTCTTTCGTAAATGAGCAGAAATAGTACCGTACAAGTATCTTTCTTTCGCTCATACAGTACTCGCGCCTATACATGGGCGAGAAATATATTAAATTACAGAATGAAAAAGAAATTACAACAATACCAGTGAAAAATACTGTTAAAGAAAAGGAATACAAACAAGTTTTCTTCAACTAATTGTTGTGGCCACGACAGACAAAGAACTCTTCCAGCACGACATATTTGCCTTTGCTTTGATTTCCCTCCCAAAATCAACGAATGCTTTATGAGCTCAGTGAATTTGGAGGATGTGACTGAATAAATAATGATATTTGGATTTGTGCTTTATTATATAAAAAATAAAGATACTAATTAAATATGCGAAATAATGTAGTAACACACACAATATGGAATTATTGACTTCATTTAAAATTACTAACGACAATTAATTTAATTTTATTGCACTGATTTATTTTAGCTTTGTAAAAGTACTAATTATATATGAACTAATAATTAGGTTTTCACTATATGTTAAAGATGTGAAAACGTAAATTAAATGGTCTTTGAGTTCTGTCAAGCTAAGAGAAACGAGAGGGAAAAACTTGCTTGGAGATTTATGTTTCGATTTGGAGTCATTTGACGATGTTTAGCAGTGGACCGTTAGCATGGATAGTTTCAAGAGATGCGAGGTCTATGGTTGAAACAAGCGATTATTAGCGTCTTTTCACCGTGTGTGGAAACTTATATGAACTTTGACTTGACTGAACAGAACTGAGCAAGGATTAAGGTGAAACAACTCGAAGGTAGTGACACTGTGATAGCAAAGAGTGACAGTGCGTTGCTGTACCTTTGAGCGTTAGTTTTGTACGCAAGTGCAAGTCGGACGATGAACTTCGATTCAAGCGCATTTTGTTTGGAAACTTGGAAACTTAAATTCGTGGATTATAAAGATGGTTATTGATATAAATGACTCTGGTTTCTCCCAGGAGAATTCGCAGTAGATACCGGAATTTACTAAGTTAAATGTGACCTTTTAAAATTTAAGTGCAACTGAGCATTCAAGTACACTAGTGAGATCGGTCTCTTTGTTCTCCACGAGGGCAATTTCACGTCAATCTACCCCAGTTGCAGGCAGGAAAACCATGAACAGGTAGTACGCCAACTGTTAAGAGGCAGAATCTAAGTAACCTTATCTTCTAAGACTTAAGATTAAAACTTAAGGCTTAAAATTAAGACTTAGAGTTGTTGCCAAGAAACGTCACTCCGGGCTAGATTACCAGGTTACCATGGGTATCAGATGTTCGTCATCGACTTAGACAACCAATTTCGTGGCAAGAAAAGAAACGTCTCTGAGTTTCAAAAGAAATTAAATCCCAAAAATACCTTGTTCTTGATAACAAATTAGAGTTAGTTGTGAGTCGTTACCGAGGGTACTACTAAGTTGCTACAAGAATGAGGAAATAATGCAGTTTAAATTAGTTAAAATATGAAAATAAGAGCGAATTAACTAATGTGCGAGAATGAATCGATACAATAATATATATCTGGCAAAAGAGGTATTATATTTTACCACTGGCTATGGGGCTTGTCCATCTCCCATCAGTATAAGTAAACTATCATGCTATAGAGGCGTGCCTGATATGTACCCCCACTTTGATTGGCAAACAAGAGCAAGTGTCCGCGTTTTCATGACAATGTTTTATTACGAATTTTATATGGTTTAGGAAACAAGTGACATAAAATCCGAATCTGTAGAATTCCTTGGCTATTTCCTCGTGCAGGTGAGAACTGATTAGAAGACGTCTGTATCTATAAAATCTTTAGAGGGGACTCTCTCTTGCTGCGAGGGTGTTACACAGGATGTTACAGAAAGAATAGAACGCTTGCCATCGAGAGTAAATGTTTTAGGAATGTGCGAATTCCTCTCATTCGTAGGAGGTAATATTATATATATATATATATATATATATATATATATATATATATATATATATATATATATATATATAGGTGAGAATGGGAGGATGAAGTAAAAACCCGGAAAATACACTGAAGATCTTTATTGATGTCTCGCATGTTGGTTTCTTCAGAATTAACCTAAACGAAGAATGCAAGATCGCTCTATATATAAGGAGCAGATTTATCCCGGGTCACTCTGGCTCGACCCTCGTAGTCTTTTCTGGTTGGATTTGTCCAGCTTTAATCTTTCCACTTCGTGTCTGATGAACGGTGCTGCTCCATTAGCCAGCCGAAAGAATCTCCCTCGGTGATTAATTGACATGTAGGAAACGATATATGCAGGCTCAATTATCCTTCTCTCTCTTTTCACCACCCTTTTGTGGATAACTCTAATCCCATCCCAATTAGGCAAGTGACCGAATTGATCGATATGGTCCACCATGGCATATAAGGTTCTATGAGCTCTGACGTCTCTTCTATGTTCACTAATCCTGGTTCTAATGTCTCTACCCGATTCCCCATAGTAACTTGGGTTGCATTCTTGTGCTTTACTAAGTCTCTAATTCTAGTCCCCGCAGAATTGGCTACCAAAATACCTGCCTTCTTAAGATATTCGTTGATCGTACACGCCGCCCTAGAGTATGAGGCAGATAAGTATCTTATCCCTTTTAATCCCTTCGTTGTAGAGTGGCACGGTTCATCGTACACGAAGCAGAAAGATTAAAGCTGGACAAATCCAACCTAGAGAAAACTACGAAGGTCGAGCTAGAGTGACTCGGGATAAATCTGCTGCATATATATGGAGCGATCTCGCATTCTTCGTTAAGTTCAACTCAGAAGAAACCGGCAGGCGAAACGTCAAGTTTAGAACTTCAGCATATTTTCCGGGTTTTTACTTCCTCCTCCCATTCTCACCTATACGTCGTAATATTCCTACAATATATATATATATATATATATATATATATATATATATATATATATATATATATATATATATATATATATATAGAGAGAGAGAGAGAGAGAGAGAGAGAGAGAGAGAGGGAGAGTGTGTGTAGTTGCGGAATTATTATCGATTTTTGACGTCTCATGTCACACGGCTAATCAGCGAGGACATAATGTGAACAAAATAACCTTCAGCTGCTTTTACGGGCTGGAATTTCCCAGCCATGAATGCTTCTAAGAGTTTATGGTGTTTTAATGAAAAAGGAAATACAAAAGAGCCCATTACGAGCAAACAGCAACTCTTATGCCATGTTATTAACGTATATTTCAGATCCGATAAAATTCAGTAAATATGTAAACCTTTTTTTATCATTAGCACTTTTAGATGCTTTGCATAGCTAAACTACTTATTAATTAATAGCACTCTACCAGTGTATCTGAATAAATCCATAATAATTCTGCCGCTAATGTATATATATGAAACTTCGTCTGGTAAATGAGGCAAGGCGAAAACGGGTGATGTCACCCGGCTGCTTCTAGGTGTGCTGAAATATAAAAAGGTTCGTTGGATTGTCTCTGGTTGAAGCAACATATTGATTGTAGGAATCTTTTGACAAATGATGACGGCTTCAGCCATCAAATGTCGATTGAGGAGGTCACGCCGATGTACGTGGAATTGCCCTTTTGAAGTCAGTGACGTGGCATGTATATTCCACACGACGTTGGTTTCCCGTAGTACACGCGTCGGGGAGGAGGCGATTTTTTTTTAATAATGAGAACGGTGACTCTTTTTGTCTTGTAAGAAATGATGAGATTTAATTTCGTGGATAGATCCGTAGGTGTAACGGCACGATTTACGATAGCTTTGAGCGTTTTTTCATTACTATTGTGACCTGTGTTGATTAAAGATTTTAAGTAAAGGTCAATGTTCGGTCACGTATACACGGGCCAAGGGCCGAACATTGCTGTCGAGTGCATTTTCGCTTTATAGCAGCATCCATAGTCTTTACATCCGGATTTAACCTATGAATAAATTCACCAATATTCATGGAAAATCAAAATTATATTTAAATAGGAAACGAAATTTTATATTAAATTAACGCATTTCAATTTCACTTGCATAATAATCAGGGAACATTAAATATATTGACAAAAATGGGTTAATATATCACAAAAATGGGTTTATATATTACAAAAATAAATAGTAGTATTCGTACTAACAAACAATATGGGTAGATATATCTTGATCTTAATTAGGGGGACCAGCAGAGGGCCGCTCATAGACGGCATATTATACGGCGGTTGTGTGGGAGAGAGGATAAAGGATTAGGACTAGGGAGAAGGCCATGGGTCAGGAGTGATATAGTGATTTGTGATCCTATTCCCAAATGTGTCAAGAATGGGGCTATTAACTATATAAGATGGGGGATGATTCCACTCCTGGATACTGCAGGGAAAGAATGAACACCCGAAAATATCAGTACTTGTTTGGTATGTATGATATTTTAGATTACGGCTGCCTCTGGTGGTGTGTATATTTGTAGGGTGTAAGTATGTGTCTTTGTCTATGACGATTAAATTGTTTGTGATTTTGTATTGGGTTGAGGAATAAGTTCTTGCGGTTTTATCAAATTTATTCATTACTATTAACAATTTTAGAAAAAAAATCATTTTTAATTGATAAGAATATGCAATTTAATTAATAATGTATTCTCCGTTATTATTTAAGACTTCTTCCTAACGTTTCACTAGTTTTTTGATATCTCTGCAATAAAAATCTCTGGATTTTGACTCGAAGAATTCGTCTAACCAGGTTCTTAATTCCACATCAGTATTGAAAGAAACGCCGCGCAAATTGTTAGAGAGCGATCGGAACAGATGGAAATCCGATAGAGCCAAGTCTGGCGAATATGGAGGATGCGGCAGGATTTCCCAATTAAGCGTTTGGATGGCGTCTTTTGTCATATTGGCAATATGAGGACAAGCATTGTCGTGTTGTAGAAGGACTCCATAATGTCGAGGGGGTCGCTTTTCACGAATAGCTTCGGCGAGTCGATACATTTGCTGAACGTAGAGTTCTGCATTGACAATCTCGTTGTTCGCAAGGAGCTCATAAAGAATGATGCCTTCACAATCCCACCACACACACACAGCATCATCTTTCGTGGATGAAGTCCTTGCTTTAATCACGGAAGTGTTTTTTTATTGGGGCTAAGCCATTGTTTTTGATGGTTCATATTGACATAAACATACCACTTTTCGTCGCCAGTTATGATGCGGTGAATAAATCTCTCCTTATATCCACGAGTGGCCTTGTGATGAGAACGCAAACCTGCGGCAATCGTGGAGCGTTTACGTTTGTTGCTTTCGCTCAAAGCGTGCTGAACCCATGCACCGAGTTTTTGAACTTTCCCCATCGAACGAAGGTGATTCACTACAGTTTTCTGATCACACGCCAATTGTATAGCCAATTCCTAGTCGATTGACGAGGATTTTCATAAAGAAGGTCGTTCAATCGATCTTCATCCAACTTAATGGGGGAACCAGAAAGTTCTTCGTCATTAAGATTGAAATGACCGTTTTTGAAACGTGAAAACCACCATTGAGCTGTCATTTCTGATAAAGCATTTTCTCCGTTCACAGCACAAATATCGCGACGAGCTTCGGCTGCGTTTGCATTGTTCCCGTCTTGATGGAAAATGAATAATAAGAAGTGTCGAAAATGCGCCTTTCTTTCAATTTGACATTCCATTTTGAGGGTACAGAACAAAAATTAAATTAACACAACTTTTAAATAAACCGCAATGACTTATTACTCAACTTCAAGACGTAGCCTAAGCAAAGGCCTAATAGTCTACGCTATTAAGAAACGTAGCCTAACCTTTGCAAATTTTGCTCTCATTATTTATTATTGTTTCTTAATATGTGCACAAATCACGTCAACAAAATTTAAATCAACACAACCTAATATCACATATTTTGTCTGTGTATTTGTCTTTTTGTTGCTAAGAGGTTTATTTTAATGTCTTGTTTGAGCAAATTCCTGATGTTGTGTGTCGGTAATCACGTCTGATCCATCTTGTGGCTTTGTTTTGTATGCCCTCTAATTTATCAATGTCATTGTTAAATCCTTTAATGAGAGGTGGTTAAATGATAGATTTTTTGGTGTAGATTTTTAAAAAGAACTTTATTATGTTATACAATTGCTCGTACCTATTTCAATTTCCATTCAAATAAAAGTACAAATTTCGCTTTCGTCACGAGCTTATGTAAACTATTTTTATTTAATCCAAGTACACACAAACACAAAGTAACCTCAAATTTACATGTTTATTGTGTGAGAAAACTGTATGCAAAGCTCCACATATAGCTGCATGGGTCACTTTGGGTCATATTCAAAAGTTAAACTTCACCAGAGCACACAAATCTTGCTTTGACTCATTCCTGGACATCAGACGTCTACTTGCCTTTTGTGCCCTGATTCCTCCACCCCGCTTTTTATGTGAGATATACTTGGAAGAAGCCTCAGTCAGGTATTTTCATAGAAGAGTCAACGAAGTTTTTCATTTCAGAAGTACTTAAAGAGCAAGTGATAGGTGGCTCAGAGAGATTATTTTACCAATTGATCAGATCTCCAATCTTGGTAGCACCAAAATTGATGTCTGGTATCCTTCTAAGCCTTACAAAGAAGTCTCCCAGCCAATTAAGGAATCTGGGTCCCCTTCTTCCCTGATGGTCTGGATTCTTTTCACCCTTTCTGTTCTCTCCGCCTGATCTTCACATCATAGGAGGATTTGGAGGATGGCTTCACTGTATGCATACCAAGCTGATCTCTTAACAGTTGGCAAAACAATATTCAACACCTCCTTCCTCTGAGACTTAAAACAATGAAGTTGATAAAGAATGTGCCTAGATCCCTCGGTTCAAGAGGGCTTAATCTTAATGTTAAACCAGCCTTGGTAATATATACCAATGATGAACTCAACAATCAGCAGTAGATTCTTAAAGGCTTTTCCTTTGAGCTCATGCTTTGACACCCACAGCCGAAGGAGTCTCTTAGCAGTGGTAAGCCAGCGACTGTGGTTTACTGGTCCTATTTCCAATAGAGAAAGCCCTGTAGGAAGCACTCCATCTCTGATTGCCGATACAATTCTATAGCCATAGTGTTGACCAGTGGAAAGATCTTGCACCACTTGCTGAAGTATCTTGGTAAGAGGAGGACCTAAAGATATTTTAGTAACATTTGGATTGATATCCAAGTCTGTAACAGAGTCAAGGAGCTTTCCTATTGGTCCGGAATATCTGTTGTCAGATAGTGTTGTGCCATACAGGTTTATAATTGGATGACGGAGAGGGAGTTCCCCAGTGTGCAGGTTACAGGCCAACCAAACAAACTTTCTGCCCAAATGGAGCTCCATTTTTCGCATTACTCCAGCATTTACACCTGTGTTTACAATCGTGGAGTCTTCTTCAATGGCCCTTTATCCAAACCCCGTTTCCTCAGCCATCCAAACATAGACTTAGCGATCTTCTCTTCATGTGATTCTTCTTTTGTAGCTTTTTCTGGGAACAAGTGGAAGAGGTAATTGCTCCATGGCTCACTAATGACAGTGTAATGCTTCTATTTTGTTTTTGCTCGAAACAATTTTTCACTTCCCTCTGCCTGCATCAATTCGTCCATCAAAGAGAACACAAGAAATTCCTCCATCCTTTCTTAAGGTTTCCTCAAATTCATGTTCAATAACTGTTATTAGCTTTAACTGTGCTCTCTTAACTTTATTCTTATCAATTACTTTACTTGTATCTTCCTCAGTAATGAATCCAGCATCTATTAAAGCTGCTGTTGCTACAGCTTCAGTTGATCTCAATCCGACACCATACTTTATACTAGCAAGAGCAATATTTGGAATTTCATCATAACTCTTTCTTTTCCTGGTGAAAGATTCCGGCTCTTAGAAAGCTTCAAAAGTTACTTCATTACTCAAACCGTTGTCACGATCAGAATTTTCTGCCTCCAGATCTTCACCTTTTGCCAAAAAATGCTCGATTTATTTTCTTGCTACTATCCTTTCTTTTTCTCTCCTTTCTGATGCTCTTAATTGTCTATTATGCTCTGGAATATCAGGACCTCCAACTTGAAAGGTACTTTTACTTCCAACCTTCTCCTTATGTCCTTTAATAAACTCCAGTTCCCTAGTACTTTGAGGAACCCCAGATGTCAGAGAAACAGAAGAGGATTGACTACCATCGAGCAAAACTCGTTGCTTTCTAGTAGTCAAAAATGTCTTAATCAAGTGAAAGATTGGTCCTAGTATGTCCTAAAAATCTAATTTTCGTAATAGTCGATGGTGCCGGACTTTGTTGAAGGCCTTGGCAAAGTCCAAAACTTCGGCGTCCATTTTTCTAATTTTGGGGTCATTCAGGGATTGGGAAATGTCATGGGTCCTATCCAGTAGTTGACTCTCGCACGACTGTTTGGACAAAAAGCCGTGCTGAACGTCAATCAGTATGTTTAGCCTATCAAAATGGTCCATGATATGTCTGTGAATTATATGCTCAAGAATTTTGCAGGGGATTGAAGTAGCGAAACAGGTTTAAAATTCACGTGAAGGGGTCTGTCCGTTGATTTAAAAATAGGAGTCACGTTTGCCAAGAGAGAGTCATGGGGGATTTCTTAGGTTTGTAGTAGCTGTGAAAATATAAACTGCAGGCCAGAGACCAGTATGCTAGCACCAGCCTTAATTATTGTCAGGTCCAGTCACTTTGTCAATGTCTACCTCAGATAATAGTTTCTCAATTCCTTGGGTGAATATAACAAGGATAGGTATGGCTGTGTATGGTGATTGTGGCATATCCGGTAAGTCTGCTTCTTCATTGGTAAATACGGGTTGGGATTATGTGTTGAATGCAGTAGCTTTGTCTTGTGGGTATGTGACCAAGGAAGTTTTATGTAGTAATGTTGTTATACCCGTAGTCTTGTTTGCGTGCTTTGAAGAAGCTGTAAATTTTTTAGATTTTGTTGGTTGTCTGTGAGGAATGTGGCTGTGTAGTTAGTATCTGCTTGTTTTTATTTCTTTTGGGAATGTTTTCTGTATGTTTCTGTAGTGTTCCCAGTCTTTTGTATCGTTGACCGTTCAGCCCTCTTGTATGCTTTTACCTTGTCTCTGTGTAGTTTCCTTAATTGTATATTGAACCATAGTTGTGACTAGTTCTGTGTGAGAGTTTTTTTGTGGTATGTGATTGCCCATTGTGTCATGTAAGATGTCTCCTAGTCTGGTCTAATTCGCTTCTGCGGAATTCGCCATAGGTTCACTGCCGAGGAAAGTTTCTTTAAAGTCAGCTAAGTCACGAGTAATGGCTTTCATGTCAGCTCTGTTGTAAAAATAGGTGTTTCTATGTATTTGTTTCTGTATCTGTGGCCTAATGTTGGCGTTAATGAGTATCATCTCATGGTCACTGAGACTAGACAGTGCTCGTGTTCGTGTAATTAATTAAATGTTGTTTCCGAGGAACAGGTCTAGTATGTTGGATGTGACACCCTGTCTGATGATTGGGTTGTTTCTCCTAACAATAACTTGTGTGCGTGTTGTTTCGAGTACTGTTTGAGTAAATGAGTTAGTGTTGATTATGTCAGTAAACTTTTCCGGTTTTCCTATCAGCGTCTGGTAGTATCGTGTCGCTTTCATGAATGATATTGTCTAATGTGGCATGCGCCGTCTAGTTGAAGTCTGGGAGGTTGAAGTAACAGGCAAGCATATGTTTTCGGAGGGGTCAATTTTGGAAATAGATTCGTCTAGGGTCTGCAGGTATTCTATATTCGAACTCAGGGGGACGATAAAAAGCACTGGCAAAAAGGAAACTGCAGCCCTGTATCTTTATTTTTGTCCAAACTAATTCACCTTAAGTTCGTTGGCTGGGGTCGCAACTAATCCCGGCTTCATTGCTATCAGGACTCCACCGTGGATACCGTTATGACGGTCTTTCCTGTATAATGTCATGTTATAGGGACTGTCTGAGGTGAAGATTTCACAGTCCTGAATGCCTGGTGTGAGCCATGTCTCTGTTCCTATACCAATGTCTGGGTTATATTTCTCAAGAGTATGATGAAATACGGCTCTTTTTTTAGTAATGCTATGGAAGTTGATGGTGATTAGGCGCAGGTTGGATGACTCTTTTATGGCAAGAGAGTCATTTTGGGTGGTGTTGAAATAGGTGGTAGATGAGGTATGATCTGATTTTGTGAATGGTGATAGTGATAATGACTGTAATATATTATTATAAGCATAATTGGGTGTGGAATGGGTTGGGTATGTGGGGGAAGTAGGTGATGTCAAACGGTCAAAGGCTGTCCTGTCTCCTTGTCGGTTATAGTTAGGGGAGGAATTGTCTAAAATGTCTTGCCTAGCGGTCCTTCTATCTAATAAGGGTGAGGTTTGATTAAGGGGTTGTGGTGCTAGGAAAGGATAGGGAACTGAATCTATTGTAATTATGAATAAGAGAATGAAGAATGGAGGAGCTATAGTTGGGCGCTCCACAATCCCAGCAGATCCATGAGAGGCTTCGGTCAACTAATTCGTCGTACGCCACTGTGAAGCCCCCAACACAGCTGACATGATAAGAGCCTTCGTGTATGGAAGCCTCACAGCAGCGGTCACACTGGATGGCCTACTGCCCCCACCTGAAAGCACGCTTGCAGAGCCGGCACGGATACTTGGTGGCACGGCGGACGGGGGTTGACCAAAGCTGCTGTGTGCCCACACAGCATGAGAAGCACCATTAAGCCTCTAGAGCCTTCTGCCTTATTGGCCATGAAGAATCACAGTTAGCAGTAAATAAAAGTGTTATTGGCAAAGATTTATTGATTTCACTATTGGATCATGTTATTTGATTCACGGCAATTATGTGTAAAAAATAATATCGCCTAAATGTCCGCCAAGGCTTCGGCGGCACACCTCCACTCGATGGTCAAAATATTTGATGACGTCTCTGCATAGGTGCTCCTCGATCTCAGTAATATACCTTATTATCTCATCCTTCAGTTGTTGAAGTGTTTTGGGGCTTGTTGGCATAGACCTTACTTTTGAGATCGCCCCAAAGGAAGAAATCTAAAGGCGTCAAGTCACACGATCGTGGTGGCCAATTGACCTCGCTGTTTCGAGAGATGATGCGTCCTCAGAACTTCTCATTCAATAAAGACATTGTTGCATTGGCTGTATGGCATGTGGCGCCGTTTTATTGAAACCACAAATCTTCGACATCCATGGAATTCAATTCAGTTATCATGGCACGGTATCGCTCGTCTTTCACCATAACAGAAATCCCGGCATCATTTTCGAAGAAATACGGCCAAATGATTCCGCGAGCAAAAGATACACACCAAACAGTGACCTTTTGTGGATGCAGTGGATTTTTATTATCCTTCCTGGGATTTTCATCAGCCCAAATGCGACAATTTTGCTTATTAACGAATCCACCAATATGAAAATGGGCTTCATCACTAAAGATGATTTTTTGCAAAAAATACTCATCAGCTTGTCTTTACTCGTGCACCCAATTTACGAATGTACGTCGCTTTAAATGGTCAGCAGTCTTCAGTTCTTGTGTCAATTAAATTTTGTAAGCGTGTAGAGACAAATCTTTTGTCAAAATTCTATGTAACGTTGTTGTGGAGAGGTTCAAATCCTGCGCGCGATGACGAATAGAGGTGTCTGGATTTACGGCCACATTCTCGTGCATGGAAGCAATGTTTTCAGCTGAACGGCATAAACGAGCACGCAATGGCGTTTTCATATCTGCCACTGACCCCGTTTTTTGAATTTACGAAAAATCTTCCCAATTTCACTCTCAGTTGGTCGATTATGTTAACCCCAAAAATCGCGAAGTGCCCGAAATGCGTTTCTGTTTGAATGTCCATTTTCGTAATAGGCTTCGATAACTTTAACACGTTGTTCGATTGTTAATCTTTTCATGTTTGAAATTGACAAATACTGAAGTTGTTAAATCCTAAAGAAAAAGAAGAAAATCCTTAGATGCTTAAACTTAACTCACATTTAAAACCAGTCCAAGTTATTTGAACACCCGTTATATATAGTCCACTGCCTGCAGGGATTACCTTCCTGGGAGCCCAGCAGATTGTGTGTTTCTGTATATGTACATGTCGGGTAGTAGTGAATGTACATCCATTGGTTTTATTTATGTTTGTGTTGTGGAGTGGACCTAGGCTTATAAAGTAAAAAATATAAAACAGTGTTTGTGTCATTGTGTATGTTGTTTTGTGATTAGTGTGTGTGTGTATTTATTTCGATACAAGATCAACATGACCAGATATTTCGCTCACACACCTGTACAAAATTGAGATTTTAGCCTATTAGTCGAATAAGAAATTATAACTTATAACCTATGACTATGCTGGCAGGTGGCCTAGGCTAATAGGTTGTCCTAGATTGAAAACAGTGATGTTAAATAAAAGGATGTTTATTTATTAGATATGAATGGTTAAAAGGTTATTTGGCTACTAAAAGTTAGAAACTATTAAAAATATTAAAATCCATTAAAATGATTAATAAAAATAATTTTCCACAAATTGAGGAAGCAAGCTCAAAATTAACTTTTAAAGAATCCCAATTATTAAAGATTCTCTTGACGCAGTTGATTCTTTTCAGCCATCTATCTAGTTGAAGAGAGTGGAATCAATTGTAATGTGTCCTTTTCATCTTTAGGCAGACCCATGAAACCAATTATATAATCATATAATCTAAGCTAGATGGTAGATGCTCATAGGCATTTGAACACAGTAAGTGAAGCGAATGACAGCTGCATTTAATTAAAATTAGGTTTTGATTGTCTTAGTTAGTTAGCGTAAAAAGTGAATGATTTTTTCCGCAAAGATTAGAGGTTCCATCAGTCCCAATAGCGAAGCAATTTCTTAAGTTAATTCCTACTTTATTGAAAAAGTATTTCACATGCTTATACAATGCGTCAGCAGTAGTTTCCATAACTTCAATTAGTTACTAAAAATTGTGATGATACTTCTGCAAAAATATCTGTAGAATCATCAAGTATTAAGGATAATGAAGACTTGTTTATTTCTGCTACTAGTTCTTTGAGCAATTGAGGTGAAATCACTTTTTTTATTAATTCTGCACTTAGTGCTAAGCAAACCTAAAGTCTCTAAAGCTGATGAATTGGTTACCGCATCCATTTTCTTGCAAGTTTCACTCAAGTGATGAATAGATTGTATCGCTCTATGACAAGCCACAAACACGCTAAGTTTGATTTAGAATGCACTTATTTTATTACGATTTTCAAAGAACTTATTTATATTTCATTTTCCGAGGATGATATTAGTTCAGAATTTTTTGGTATTTCACAGAAGATTTGTGTTCAATTAAGTAAGTTTTATATTTTCTCAATTTGGATTTACATACCTTACAATACGCTTTAGTCTTGTCATTTATTTTTTTCGGCCATGTTTCAAAGATGGGAGTCAAAAGCCACAATCGTTGAAATGTAATTTATTCGCTTTGCTTATAATGGACACTTAACATAATCACACTTTAATTGAAAATAAATTACATTAAATAACAAAATTAAATAAAAATAAAAATAAAATAGAGTAAGCTTATGCAAAACCATTACAATGTAAAAAGATAAAATTCAAATCGACGCCTGCTGACAGTTACACAGTTTCACTTGTGAGAACGCGCCCTGCATCAATTACCATGGTTCGTATTAAGGAGGCATAATAATCCGCGCTTTAAAATAATTGAAACCATTGAGTATAAAATTGAAATTGTAAAACTTAAATAAAATTAATGGAATTTTTGCATTTGAGTTTAATTCCATTTGGATGAAAATCCTTTTAAATAATTAGAGGATCTAAAGGAACTACCTTTTAAAACACTATTGCGGTGGAAAGTTGCCAAGTTGCAATTTTATCAAATGCATAGAAAAGAATCTCGATTCCTATTCTACGATGGGCGGTCAATAAGTTTTGCGAATCAGTAGGGCAAAACAGAGGAAGGGGGATGGCTGTTTATGGGGTTTGCTAGGACAAGTTATGACAAGTCAGGACCTGCAGCCGCACGCTCCTGCCTCGTGTATTTAAGAAGCAGTAGCTGATCGAAGATCGTCAGTCACAAATTTTTCAACAATGAAGAAGGTTGAGCACCGCGCAGTGATCAAATTTTTGACCAAGGAAGCCAAGAATGCAAAAGAGATCCATGAACGCATGGTTGCAGTGTATACCGACACTGCAAGGTAAATAGAGAATTAAAATTGCATTATGTGTTCAGAATTTGTAGGCTAGTGGTCACTTATATTGAAGCTATGAAATTGGAATTGCGAACTAAAATTATAATTCCGTGAATGGCGAGAATAAAAGTTGTAACAGGGTTTGATTGATTGGTTTGAGTGGCGCAACTACTAGGTTATTGTCACTTTTAACAGGGAATAATACTCTAATATATTCAGTAGTTGGAGATTATAAGGAGTATGATGAAGGATTATACAGATAATATAGAAGTGGCCTGTTTTAAAAATTCACAGAAGTCGTTAGATATAATGTCTGTTAAGTGACTCTTTGGTCCATACGTAAGTGGAATTTAAAATAAAATCTCCAGAGCTAAAAGTGCTAAAAGAAATGGAGTAAGTTTGATAGTTGATCGATGGGGACAAGCGGTAGTTCAAATAATTAATGATTAAATGGAAGTTCTCAGTAGCCCCCTAAATAGCTAATTTCTAAGAAATGATAAAGTCTCAAATAAACTTAACTTAATTTGTAGATTGAGAGCTACAGTTAAAACAGCTCACACAGAATTAATATGTGAAAAGATGAAGGAATCGGCAAGTTAGCAACAGGCGATGTATTGGCTGGGAGCCAACTAGAAAAGATTTCCAAACCACTTTATTGTTAATGCAAGTAGGAGCTAGTTTTTATATGATTTAAGAGAAGAAGAGCATGAGATAGTAGCTTCCTCAGTGGGCTAGGATATTATAGTTTAGGTTCACGGGAAAGTTACTTGAGAGAGAAAGAACTCAGTGTTCTCAAAAAAAGACTCATTCAAGCGAAACTTTAAAAACTCCCGATTGTACTTATTGAAACCTTACAGTAAACAAAACTGTTACAATGTGCTGCCAAAATACTTCTTATTTCTATAAAATGAAGTTATTATTAAGTGCGTACCATTATTTTTCTAGAAAAAATAAAGAAAAAGATTTTTATAAAGTACTGGTGGCTCATATTCAGTCTTGGAGACACATGCAATTAAAGTTCATGTCATCAAATTTGAAGCTGGAATCAGCGCTACTGTTTACAAGAGACAACGACTTTTGGAAGAGTTCCTTCCAAAACAATTTGTTTCTGAAATTATTGCGAAAATGGAATTTAATGATGGTTTTAGTTTTAAACAAATTGCATTAACTGAATTTATCCAAATCAGGTTGGTGAACAATGGCCACGATAAGAGGCCGCAGACTTCATTGAAGAGGAGTGAAAATTTCGCTTCTTAATTATTATAAAACCAAGAAAGCAGAGTTAACTAAATACGTTTCAAGCAGAATTAATGTTGTCTTTCGTTCTTTAATTCTGCTTGACGACTATACGACCTTTCAAAATTGTCGATCTATGAATAGCAATGTACAAGATATATAATACTGTTCTCTTGGTTTAGTTAACATTAAATCGAAAGGGAATTACAGAAGTATAAAAGAAGCAAACATAAATTAAATATGAATTCCGATGAAGTCGCTGTTATATTAGATGGCGCTTCTCGCATGCTCAATTTGGTAGAAGATAAAATAATTACTATAGAGGAAGAAGAAAACCTCAAAAAACCATTGAGGATTGGAGTAATTATGTTACACCTTTAGTCAACTTTTGACTTTGCTCAACAAATTATGACCATATAATTATTACAATTATTCAAGAAGGATTTGATGAGACAATTTAAAAAATCAAATGAATTTCCAAAATCTTTAAAAAATTACGCATTTAAAATGATTATTTACAAATAAATTTCAAAGCTGATTCAAAGAGAAAGGGCTGAAACCTGCGCTACTACTCTGAATGAAATGATTTAGAGATTCAAAAAATTTGAAAATCCCATTCATCGTGATCTGAGAGTTTTTTAAGTTGTTTCTTCATAGAAGACTAATGTTTAGAGAAGCAAATTATATACAAATCATTTTGAAAAAAATTAAAAATCGTTTTCTGGCTTGACGACACACATTAGAAAGGTGTAATCAAGCAATTTAATTCACAAAGGTTGAATGACGTCATTAGGCTAATAAGTTATCGCAAAGATCCTGAATTATTGAAAAAGCTAATTTCAAATTACCTTTTTGATACAAGTCATAAAACAACAAAGTGGCTAGTGGAAACAACATTCAACCCTATATTTCTATAAGATGATCCAATGCTTTATAGATGCATCATTGAAGTGGCCAGAAAAAATAAAAAACCTAAAGTTTCTTCTGCTAACTCCGATTCCGTCAAGGAAATGAAGCTGTATGAGGCAACGGTCTCCTTGTTTTAAACAAATTTACCAGGGTTTTTGTCAATAAGAGCAAAAGGCATCGAATCTGAAGGGGTAGTTTTGTCTACATGGCATTTCATTTCAAAGATTTGTAATAATTTATCATCTAAAACATTAGTTTTTATGGGGAGGGATAGTCTTAAGATCATAATTCTCGAATGCTGTGAAGAGGATAAAAAGTTCTCCAAGGCAATAGCACAATATGTAATGTGTAGTTTGCCTATTAAACATACATCTAAGAATTATTGTATCCTCTTCTCTAAAATGCTATAAAAAAATTCTTAATGCATTGCTTAATATCACGTAGCTCTAATTTGTATTCGATTTGCGGAAATATAAATGCTAACTTCACGTTTTAGGTGAATGAGTGCAAGAAAAAGGAGGGCGATGAATATGTCAGAAGAGTAACAAGAAAATGTGGCAAAGGCTTTGTCAGTGCATTAATCGCGTCATAGACATCCTCCCACATCGAAATTTAAGAAAATTTTACTGTTCAGGATCGGCGTTTCGTGAACCAATTTTGAGCCAATAGAGCTGGAACGTAGGATAGGAGACGCCTGCGTTTACCATTATCTTTCTTACTGTCTCTAATGCAGTTTTGACCAGTGTTTTGGCTGTTGTAGGGATATGTGTGTCAATGTATGTTTGTATGAATGTATCTTAGTGTGGTTTCTTCATTGCGAATACGGCAGGTAACATGCCTTTTGTAAAAGAAACCCCACTTTCTTTATAAAATAAAAAAAAGTAGTTGCACATGGCTGAAATGGAAGGCTTTTTCGCTATGTAGTTAATACTACATAGCAAGAACCTAACCCATGCACAATTGTATATATGTATTAAGAAGCAGATAAATCACGGAAAGAGAGAGCTTCAACCCATTTATGGAATAATTATAAATAAAAAAAGAAGAGAGTTGAAGCCTTGAAATTGAGATTAACGAGAAGAAATGTCAATATGAATAAGAGAAACCGAACGCTGGCATTATGAATTGATTGTAGGCTGGCCCTATTAAATTTACTGTACATACGTGTTTGTGAGAATGGAATGCAAGAACGAATAAGAAACCTTATATATTTGCGCAAATATTGTATTTAGGAGAGAAAGTGTGGATCTAAGATCTGAGTTGGCTATTCCATGTAAAATATTGAACACTTTGACATTATATGACTTAGAATTATGTACTTGAAGTCTATATTGAGATAAATTGACGAGAATCATTTTAAGCTTTTTCGCTCTCATGCTAAAACTATTTTGATTGTGTGACTGTTTTGATGTTTAATTGCGAGCAGAAGATAGTAGATCTCTTTAAAAAGCTTGGAAAGATTCGTGACTGAGCTAGAATGAGCTGATTAAGAAATTCCTCCTAAGGGCAGAATATCTTGGGCAGAAGGATAAACGAATTTTTTTTTTAGGGTCTTTGAACCTCTTTCAGCAGTACTCTTATTAGAACAACCGTTCTCATGGGATGTGTAATTCTCGAGACAGGGTCAGCAGATACAATTCCTTATATCATTTATAAATTAAATGGTAAATTCTAACGGCCTGGCTACCAGAGGATACTTATTAGTCTTGGGAGAGTAAAATGAAAGATCACGGTCTTCATAGTGTGTGTCAAGCTTATTCTTAAATTCTAGACAAAATATTTTGCTTTAATTGACTAGAAAGTGAAAGAAAAAAACATCAATTAAAATAAGGCAAGTGGCACAATGCACCATACAAAGATTAGATATGACAAGAATGACAATGGTGTCAAAGATATACATTTTACTATCAAGGAGAGCAGAGGCGCTATTTTGGAATTTAAACTGATGCAAGTGACTTAAGGATTAAAATAAAGGAAAAGAGAGAGAAAGTTACTAACAAATCACTTTACTCTCCCCATCTAGGAAAAATGATACACAATGTGAGCATTGTAATGAATCAGCATCAAGGCATGTAGCCCGTGATGGCTTTTCGAACGCGCACCGAGCCATGGGAAAAGCCTTCAAAGTCAGGAACCTCAGGAACGGGTTCAATTGTTACGGAAGGAGGCATAGTAGAAGGTTTCGCAGGCGTCGAAGCTGGGGATCTTTCTGGGTATTCAGTTTCGTCATTTGGTGGGCGGATCTCAGGATGCTAGCCATATGAAAGGAGAGTTTCTACATTTTCACTCTCTGGTCCGCCTATCCTTTGTTCCGTGCTCTATCCGGCCGAGGCAAAGACAAGGAGGGTGACGGTATCCTCGCGATCGTTGGGAAAACGAATATGGGCGTATAAGGGGTTAATTTTAATTAGCTCCACCTCCTGTGCCAAATGTTACTTTTTGTGGCAGATATGGCTGCGCAGGAGGGTGCTTACTTGAGAAGTTAGCCAAGTAGGCATACTCTGTCCCGACGAAGTTTTCCGTGTGTAGGCAAATAGTCTCTCGTGAAGAGTGGAATTGGTCGATGTACAAAGAAGAGAGCGAATGAAGTACAAAGCTTCAAGTAACTCCAGTTCTCCGGTTGAAATGGGAATCTTGGTATGTCCATCGCAAGAGCCACAGTTTTCCAAATAATGATCGGATAGCGCTTGCATTGTCCATTTCCAGCTGCGTTGTAAGGAGTAGTGAGACTTGTAGCTACCCCTTTTTCATGAAATAAGAATCTGCATTTCTCGGAAATAAAGGACGTTTCTTGATCGGAGTGAACAAAAGGTGGCAAGCCGAATGTGGAGAACAAGTAAGCCAAGCACAAGATCACTATAGATGATGACATATCCGTAAAAAGGGAAAAGCGAATATTCTGTAAATGGAGCAAGAACTTGACCGAGATCTTGCTTTTCTATAGAATGGTAACGAGGCTTAAGTCTGCAAAGGGTGTCACACGCCAATACAATGCTCCTCTCTTCTTTTAGAAAGTAGAGCAGTTTTATTTTTTCCATAAAATGCATTAGTCGTGCAACACATGGATATCAGAGAGACCGATGTAAACTCATGCTTATCTAAGGTACGCTCGCAAATCGTGACATCGTCCAATTAAGCAAGTATCACTTTAAGCCATTTGGAGCAGGTGAACTTGGCATGATTTTTTTTAAATAAGCTATTCCACTTGGAAAATTGAGTGGAAAATAAACCATCCCACTAGTGATTCTGAAGTTTAAGCACCTAAACTGGAAAAGTCATCCGTTGACATTGAAATTAGTGTACTAGATTGTATACTCCTGGTGCAATAGGATGCAGTAGTAAGAACTATGCAAGTAGATTCTGCTAAATAACTTATAGCCCCAAATCTTGTTAACATAATTGTAAAGGTTCGGCATTGTCTAGGCATCGAGGTAGGTAAACCTATTTATACCTTGATTGGTGTCGACGACGCTCTTGAGAACTCGGCAGAAGTAACAGAAGTAACAAGAGTTGCAGACTACGGCAACAGTATTCCACTCTAAGTCATTTGTGGCATGCCAGGAGGCCTGTGGGACTGATTGTCAGATGTATCAAGCATAATAGAGGCGACAAGTATTATGTAGCATAAAACTGCGAATCTGACTTGGCAATTTCTAAGACTCTGGCCTGGTCAACGGCGTCCGATAGAGTGGGCGTTATTTTTTCTAGCAGCTTTGTACGGATTTGGTTGAAAGTCAGGCCAGTTTTAAAGGCACCCCGGACACACTCGTTTACGTATGTGTCAGCGGACACATTCGTAAAAACTAAGCAATAGAGTCGGGTTGTACCTGCCTATGGGTGGCCAGTATGTGGCGAGTAACAACCTGGTTGGCAGGCAAGTAAATCTTTTGGGGGGTTTGAGGGCTTCTGAGTAAGTCTGATATTCGGGGTTTAACTTGAAGTTACAAGGAGAAACCAGATTAGTTAGGAGCGCAAGCGAGTGACGATTAAGAGCCATTGTCAAAAGAGTTGGGAAGCTTCTTGGGCCCTTAGAGACACCTCTAACCTTTCGGGCCGCAATAAATAGAATTGTCGCAACCGTCGGGAGATTAAGCAAACCCCATTCAACATTTTGCTTTAATTGACTGGTAGGAGACATAAATAAAACTTAAATTATAATAAGACAAAATGCAGAATGCACCCTACAAAGAGTAGATAGTGACAATAATGACATTAGTATGAAAGATGAGCATTTTAACTTCAATGAGAGCAGGTGCTGTATTTTACACATTTAAATTAATGTAAGTGTCTTAAGGATTAAATTAAGTTAAAGTAACATTAAAATTTAAGTTTATATCATTTTTGGAATAATAGAAACAGAGAGAGTTAGAAGCAAATCACTACAGTTGTATGTTCAATTCTCTTAATAAGGCTAGGCATGCCCTTGTAATCTTCGAGCCTCGACATATTTGACGGGCGTCTTCGCATCGCATCCCTATAAGGAAATGGTTATTTTAAGTCTGGTCACTTCTGGAGTGCTCGAAGAGTCGAATAAAATCATCTGTGATCAGCTTCTCCTTGCCGTCAATTAAGACATCACAGAATGTCGCCCCGTAGAAGAAATGAGCCTTCTAACATACTCAGATTCCTACACACCCCGTCTTATACTCTTCCTTCGTTAGGCCTAATTAAGAGTGAGTCTCCTGATCGGTGTTACGCATTAAGATCAAATTTCGTCTTTTGTTCTATCACGCCTCGTTTGATCTCAAGACCCTCTCAGGTTTGGTATCGATCTTAATGGAAAAGCATATTGCTTCAAAAGACTATCAATGGGATTGGGCGGAGCCCCTTTCATCGAGAAAGCCTATATTACTCCTATCTTCAATGCCATAGCAAGTGAATTCAATTGTAAGGCATACACTTATCTAGACGATGACCTGACCTTTTGCTGTTAGGCTCCGTGACCTGGTAGTCATGATAATAAAATGTTGATAAAAAATTAATAGAGGAATGGCGCAGCTCAATCCGACTAAAAGGCTTACGTATTTAGAAGTAAAAATACCATTTCTTTCGTCAGTATGTGGTAGTTTATCAGCCATGTATTAATTATTTAGAGCAATTTCCTTTATCCCTTCACGGCCATTAGGATAAATCATTCTCACCACAAGAGTATAGTACACCAAATTACAATTTTACTTCATGAAATTGAATTGGGATGAGAATACCATGGTATTTTACCAGACGTAAGATAGAATCTATCAGCATCAATTTTATTCGATTTGGGTAACCTTGCTATTGCATGTATTCTAGTAAATTCCCTGGTTTCATCGTGATGTAATGAGAATAAATGTGTTTAGAAAGTGAATTTATTGGAAGATATACAAAATTATAAAAGGTATACACCTTGACTCATTTATTTCTAAAATACGCAGGAAAAGGATGGTTTTAATGTGGTGCCCAGACATCAGAAATAAGTAATTTAAAGGTTGAATCTCTGTTTGTACCACCGGGCTTGCTTCGCCCGTACGAGCATTGTAATGCGGAATAAAACACTCAAAGAAATATAAAAAATTAGGACTTTCGTGTATTTTATGATTTATTATAATGGATTCACGTCAATCTGTAAAACATTTGACTTAAAAGTGTCCGAATTTATAATAGTAGTTCAAAAACCGTTTATTACTTACGGTATATCTCTCTTTTGGAAATGTTTTGATTTTTGTTTCCTTTTCTGGTGCAATTTGGGCAAGCGTTGTAACTAAGGTTAATAACATGCAAATACTGCAAAATCAATGAAAAAAGCCAATATTTATTGCCAAATACGTTAAAAAAGTGTGAAAGGCTCATGTATGATACGATATACAGTATTTCGCCTTCCTATATATATTTTTTTTGTGGGGGGGGGCTGCTGTGTTATTGGCAAATATTATACAAATAAGTCAGTCAACATATTTTACCAATTTTATTTTTTTTTTTAAGCTGTTTATTATTTTCTCCGTAACTATTTGATTTTTTTTTTGTTAACTCAAGTAGGATTTTTGTATCTATTCATATGAAAAAGAGACGTAAGGATACGAGGGGCGGTCAATATGTTTTGCAATTCGGATATAAGGAAACGAGATATGAGGAAAAGTGTTTTATTATTTTTCAATATAACTACCCTCGACTTCAATGCACTTGCGTCACTTGTCCCTGAGGCTTCGAATTCCCGACAAACAGAAATCTCCCGACTACTGTTCAATCCACTCCTGGACGGCGAGCTGGACATCATCATCGTCGCCAAACCGGCGTCCACGCAGTGCAGCCTTGAGCTAGGGGAATAAAAAGTAGTCGCTAGGGGCCAGATCTGGACTGTAGGGGGGATGGTTGAGCTACTCGAATCCGCACTCGCACAGGGCAGCTTGTGAAACTCTGGTCTTGTGGACTCTGACGACGTTGAAGTCGAACATGGTGCGTGAGGTTTCTAGGGACCCAACGGGCAGAGACCTTGGTCATGGCCAAATTGTCGTAGATGATGTTGATAACACTTCCATGTGATATTCCAAGTTCTTGCTCTATTTCTTCGACCTTCACCCGTAAAATTTCGAGGATTATCCTCTCCACATGGGTCACATTGTCCTCGTTGGTCACGTCTGATGGGCGTGCTGAACGGGAGTCATCTTCAAGGGACTCATAACCATGACGGAACTCCCTATTCCAGCGAGCAATGGTTTCATAGGAAGGGGTGGTGTAGGTGTACACTGCAACCATGCGTTCATGGATCTCTTTTGCCTTCTTGCCTTCTTTGGTCAAAACTTTGATCACTGCGCGGTGCTCAACCTTCTCCATTGTTGAAAAATTTGTGACTGACGATCTGCGATCAGCTACTGCATCTTAAATAGACGAGGCAAGAGCGTGCGGCTGCTGGTCCCGACTTGTCATAACTTGTCCTAACACCCCCACAAACAGCTTTCCCCCTTCCTCTGTTTTGCCTTAACGATTCGCAAAACTTATTCACCGCCCCTCGTACATTTGGTTAGTTTGCTTGTGATAAAATATATATTTATACGTATATATATATATTTGTATATATATATATATATATATATATATATATATATATATATATATATATATATATATATATTTATTAATTGTAATACAATACTACCAGAAATATTTGATTCTAATCCATATTAATAGATCATCTTATGAATGAGCATTAGTCCCGCATCGATTTGTAAGAAAATAGCGACCTATGGCACCTCAAACAGATGGATGCAAAATACCTCCATTGTCACTCTTTGTTTATATTTCTACATATTCAACTCTCACTATTTATATTGATATAAAAGAGAAACTTGTCAAATAGTATTTTTTTATTATTATTGAGGTAATTCTGAAGATCCATACCCCGGCCGCTTCCTCATTCGCCCTCGCTCGCGCGGCTTCTCGTCTCCACAATGTTTTGTCCAATTTCAATATGTTTAAGCCAACTTTTTCCTAAAATGTTTTTCTAACTGTTTTAAGTGGTGGGTGAGGGGGGCACAGCCGCCCATATAAATACATTAAATAAAGGGGGTGTGGGGAGCGAAGCCACCCACTGGGCCGTATGGGGTCAACGCCTCCCACCCCAATTCTTTACCATAAACTTTTCTCTTTTAACCGTTCCTTACCCGAAACTACCCTCTGGGAAATATAGTTATTTGATTGTTAATTGATGATGATATATTTACTGCAAATAGTGCAAGCATTTTATACATTAAATAAATAAATTTATACAATGCAAAAAAAAATATGTAGTAAAAGTGTCGAAAAAGATAAAATTTTAGCTGAGGAGAGGAAAGATTTAGTCGAAGGCAAAGATACATAAAGAGGTTTCTCCTGGAGAAATTAACGCAGGAGCTCAGCCTTTTGATATTTTACAGTTTTAAGGTTTACCCCCTAATAGGGTTTTAATTTATAAACTAATTCTACCCACTAATTGGGTATTAATATGTACATTAATTTTGGGAACTAATCATTGGTTTATATATTACTGTTTGGATTTCATAAACATTTGAGTTTAAAATACTGCTACACTTAATTTGATTTTAATTTTAACTTTTAATATATTTAATTTTAACTTTTAAGTCCCTGTGTTTATATACTAATTGGTAATTTTAATTTTATAATTTCCTGTTTATGTTTTTTGCTAAATTATCACTTGTTTAAGTTGTTTTATCACTTGTATATTTTACTTTATATTCGTTTGACTATTAATTGTTACATTTTAACTATTTACTTATTTAATTAATTGATTAATTATTCTCACTTTTAACTTAATTGATTAATTATTCTCACTTTTAACTTTTTGTACTATTAATTTAATTATTTTCGTGCTTAACACTTATTAACACTTCTTACTTTTTAGTTTATTGACGAGGTCATCATTCCGCACTTTATGTTCTTGTAGGTTGCTGAGTTAACTGTTGACGACTGGATTCCGGGATATACGTAGGTGAGTCAAAAAGTTCTCAGACAAATGCCAGATTATTGAAATGTTCGATTTTGTACAAGTAAATACAGGGTCAAACACGACTTTCATGTTTTCTGAACAATTCCTACAAAATTCGTCATTCAATTTGTCGAGACTCTTTGTATTAGATGTGCTTCAAAAAGGTTACTTTTTTGAACCCATAAAATGGCAAATTTTGAGATAAGAGCGAACATTAAATTCCTGACTAAACTTGATTGGAAGCCTGTTAAGATTATTGACGCTCTACAACAGGTTTATGGTGACTCTTCCCCATGTAGAGCGGTAGTTTACGACTGGATTAAGCGCTTCAAGGGGGGGCAGAGAAGAAGTTGAAGATGATCCACGTGAAGGGAGACCCTCCACCTCCATTAACCCAGAAAATGTCGAGCTTGTGAGGAATCTAGTGGATAAAGATCGCCGTATTACTATTGATGAAGTTGCCAATGCATGTGAAATCTCTCATGGCTCAGCATTTGGAATTCTAACTGAAAATCTTGGCCTGAGCAAGCTTTCAGCACGTTGGGTCCCAAAAGCGTTGCGAGAAGACCAGCTGAATCATAGGGCCAACCTTTCTTTGGCTATTTTGACCAAGATTGAAGCAAACGAGGATAGTTTTTTTGAGCGCCTCGTAACGGGAGATGAAACTTGGGTGTATCAGTTTGATCCTGAAAGTAAAAATCAATCAAAAGAGTGGCACCCAAGGGGGGCAGCAGGGCCTATCAAGTTCAAGACAGAGAGGTCCGTTAAGAAGATAATGGCTACAGTTTTTTGGGATTCGGAGGGAATTATTTTAATAGACTTCTTAGAAGGACAAAAAACTGTTACATCCAGCTATTACGAAGGAGTTTTAAGGAAGCTGAAAACTTCAATAGCCAAAAAACGACGAGGAAAGCTCCACAAGCAAATCTTGTTCCACCATGACAATGCCCCTGCACATTCGTCCAAAGCTGTGAGATCTCAGCTACGGGAATTTCGATGGAAAACTCTTGCTCATCCCCCTTATAGCCCTGATTTAGCACCCTCTGACTTTTTTCTGTTTCCAAATTTAAAGGGACACCTAAAAGGAACCCGGTTTCAATCATTAGATGAAGCAAAAAAGCAGGTCATTACTTGGTGCCAGAGACAACCCCGTGAATTCTACAAAGATGGTCTTTACCGTTGGATTCATAGATTAAGAAAGTGTATAGATGTTAATGGAGCTTATGTAGAAAAATGATTACAGTATTATTACAAATAAAAATTTTATGCCATTTATCTGAGAACTTTTTGACTCCCCCTCGTACATGGTGCGGCTGCATAGGAGGCTGTCCATTTCCTTTGGGGACCAGGGCCCCTCAAAGTTCCACTTGAATTCACCGTTTCTAATGCCCTTCACTAGCTGCGTTTGACTTATTTTTTCGGGTCTACATCCGGTAGTCCCGAAAATTCTCAGTTTTAGTCGTTCCCCGTCGAAAAAGTGTCCCTTTTCCAGGACGTCGACTTTTTCGGTCAGGGGTACTCCGGGGTAAGACTGATCGTCTTCTGATTCCCCATCCAGACTCTCCTCTTCTATTTGTTTAGGGGGTTTGTTGCTCCTCTTCTTCTTACTTTTCTTTATCTTCGGGGTGTTTTTTGCTTTTAAGCTATCTTCTTATACACTCTCTCTCTCCTATCTTCTTCTTGTATGTTGGTTGATTCCTTGGTTGATTCCTTTTCTTCTTTATTCGGCTCGTCCGTATTCTCAGAATGCGTGTCATCAATGAACTTGATGTTCAGCACGTCATGAGATGCTGGGTTCGGTGGGAACCACATTTTCTTTTTAACACCGTTGTGTTTCAACATTGTGTTAAGTTCCTCCGAAAAAAACAGCCGGGCCGTGCAAGGTTTGCCAGGTGGGCAACTATGACCATCGTCATAATTTCCTTGCTCTTGGCTGGCAGGATTAGCTTCGGAGTCACTCTCTCCGTTATCGGTGTGTTTTTCCCGGGAGTAGATGCCACGGTGGCTCATGAAATCCCTCGTGACTTTTCCTCCTTTTTCTGTTTTAGCTTTAGTCTCTTGGTTTTGATTGCCTCCTTACGTAGAGGGCATCTCATGGCCGAAGCCCGATGCTCCCCTCTGCAGTTCACGCATTTTGGGTGTTCCTAACGGCACTCTCTCCAACCGTGACCGGTTTTGGAGCATGCCGCGCAGATTTGTACTTTCTTTTGGCAGTTTTTAGTCGAGTGACTCTCGATGGCTAGGAAGATTTGGCAGTTTTCTATAAAAATATATTCTTCTGCCTCTATCTGCTCCGGAGCGACGCGAAGGTAGAAGCCCAGGGGGCCCTCCCTTAACGCTCCCTGAGCCATCACGATGGTGACTTTAATTAGGGTTTTTCCTACTTTGTCAACCCTGTCCACACTTGCCCATGGTTGTTTGGCGTTCAGTTCGTTCTTGATCTCTTACGTGGAGTTCTCCGCGAAGTAGGGATCCACTCTTTTAAAGATCACGGCACGCCTCACGAGTAGTTCGTAGGGGACTACCACTTCGAGCAGTCTCTTTTATTTTCTATAGCTGTGTAGCTTCTTTTTTTATTTTTTCATGTAAATCTTTTGCCCCTCGTATTTCTTGTTTTATGTGCTTTTTAATGACTATTTTATTTTAAACCTAAGTTTACACTCTTTTGTTGCGCTTTAGTGACGTCATCATTGGCTGTATTCGTATTTTTTATGCTTTTTCCATTGAATGTTATTGTATTTCTTTTATGCTTCTTTCCATTTCTCCCCCCCTTAATATATATATATATATATATATATATATATATATATATATATATATATGCTTTTCCTGTTCTCTTTACTCTTTTTTTAACTGCCATTTGCCTACCCGATTCCATCTAGAATCTTTTAGAAAATATTCTTCACTTTTTAGTCTATTTAGACATTTTACCCATTTTTTTCATTACCGTTTTTATCTTTTTCTCTTTTATTTATTTCTGCACTTTGGATCGCCTTTTATCTAACATTTATGAATACATATTACTATTTTTACGAAGGGTACTACTTTTCGATGTGTATTCATACCTACAATCCGGTTACCGGTAGGCTTTGCATTTAGTTATTATCATGGCTGCCGCGTACGAAGTTTGCCAAATGTGCCCTCAAGATATTTTTCAGCTTGGACCTTTGTTTAGCGATCGGGATAAGCTGATTGAATATTTAGCCACCCATAAATTAATTACATTATCAATTCAGTGCGACAATTGTGACCAACCACTTTCGAGCCTACAAGATTTTCCGTTTAAGTGTACCAAGAGCAAACGTGATTCAAAGACCGGTGAAAGTTCCCGCCATTATTTTTCGCGTTCCGGCCTTAATCGATCTTTCTTTTCTAAATCTCGCCTCTCTCCAGAAACTATACTGAAGATTATTTGTTTTTGATCAACCAGAATAATGTAAGTAAAACCATTTTTCGTTCTTTAATTACATTTCTATGGTGTATTCACTTATTTTTTGTTTCCTTTAAATACATACAAATATGCCGCTTTCCATTTTTGAACTTGTACTCTATAGTGCATATTCATGCGCGATGAACGAAATCTAAAACCACGCGTTCCAATACTATTAGGCTCAAAAACGTAAACAATAAGGGCCAGGGTATGAATCGTAAGGTTTACCATTATTGAAAATACGTTTAAATATAAAATGCTTAGGTAAATGTAACAATTCAATTTTTTTTAAACTCATGTTTCCCGAGATGTGTACAAGTCATGACTATATTTTGGGAATTGGTAAATGTCTAAGGAAGGAAGTCGCAATATGCGAAGACTTTCCATGATTCTGCCAATAAAAATCCTGAAATCGCTAATGAAGATTCATTTTACTTATAAAAGAACCCCTGATCATCTTTACCCAGCCTTCAATCAAGAAAGAAGAAAATTTCGCCGCCTGCAGTGTTTCACGTAAAAGGCACTGCCAGAAGAAGAGAATCGGTCGCTACCAGAAGAAACAATAGATAGTATAGCAACAGTCCTGAAGAACTGGAGGTTGAAAGGTTTGATTTTTTTTAACTGAAGAATTTCCCTTTTATGTTCGATAAATGATTAAATTTTTAAATATAAATGAATATAACGAATTTAAATCACCTTTTTGTAACATGGATAATAGAGATTCCACTTAATCTTAAGTTTTCAAAATTTTCCCTAAAATTCTGAATTTCAAATTGGCCAGTATACTAATAACAGACAACATTCATTAGCATACTGGAGAGTCAATAGAAGATACATCTGTAGAAGGACTGATGATTTCTTCTGGATGTGTTCTTAACATGAGTTATAATTAAGTGCTAGATTTTACATTTACTGGTCAAAAAAATGAATCCTTAATAAATGGCTTAAGAAAGCATTCTAATATTCTGAGAGAGAAGTATCACTTTCATGCCTAACAGAAACTGGTATTCTCGCACAAAAATCATTAATGACTCGATGACGAAGTTTAAAGACAGCTCATCTTTGATGTATTGCAAGCACATGAAGCAAGTCAAGCATTGTATAAATTAGTGTACACGACGTGATGCAATGATTAGCAATGTTAATAAAAGAAATATATATTGAGGAAAGATGCTCATGAAGCTGAAGGTACCCTTGTACCCGAAATAGTAATCTTGGAATTTGCTCGTTATAATGCTCGATTTTTTCACCACTTTGTATCCCACTTTTCTGGTTTGAAGATCGTATATAGAATTTCTATATCTTACAATTTAAGCAAGTAATTAACTAGGACTTATTTATATTAGTTTAACTTTTTATTATTAAATTTTCCTTTACCGTGCAATATAGCTAACAGGCAATGATATCTAATTGTTGATGTTGAAAGAGCCTACTTATTGGTGAGTTGAATCTATCTCAATTAAAGCCTAAAAAATTTTACTCATGTGTCTTTGTAGGTTCAAGTTCATTCAATTTCTACAGTAAAGATTCTCGCCGAGTATATATGAAACCAAGGTGTAGTTTTATGTTTTGACAGATTTTTAAATTCTCTAATTTTTCTGACCACTATCTCATATCTGGCTGTTGATACTTATGTAAAAAACAAAGACCACACCAAAGTTAGGAGTGATACAAAGAAAGAACAAAATTAAGCTGTTATGCAAGGAATGTATTTAGCAGCTCACTAAAAGAAAAAAAAATATTTGTCATAAGCAATTGTTATAAATCAAAGGAAACTATAATTGCGGGAAAACTAAACGATGAGTGTAAACATAAATTCACTGCCCCGTGGAATGTAAGCGTTTTCGATTCTTCCGACAAAATGATAGGACTATATGAATTAGATTGCACGAGTCAGAAATGGAGCTGAAAGACTTTTTTTATCTTGCTCATGGCATAATTCTATTATGCTCACATAAAATAATGTAATCTACCTGAAGGTACCATTTATTTAGTGTTTAGTCACAGTATCTAAAGTTTTGATAGGTATCTAATATTCTATAAAATATCACTAAACAAGTAGGAAGACATTAAAAATCATTTATTTAAATGGTAAGTTGTTAGCTCACGTCAAACAATTTGCGACTTCACTAGAAAAAGGTCGCTGACTTATCCAATCAACGACTGGGGATTAGTGTAACAAAATTAACCGACTCAGCATTTGTATTACATTACTACTCACGCCTATTCAAGTAATCCACTATTTGTCTCGTTGACTCTTTCAATTCAGGGTCTGAAGCGTTGACATGCCCAAATTAGATTATCTTTATATAATGCAGACATAGTCTTTGTTATATCAGACTTGAGAGAGTTAGGTTAGATTAATTAGGTTGGATTAATAAGTTAGATTAAATTAGTTATGCTAGATTGGTTGTTAGATTAGGGAGTATGTTCAGGCTAGATTGGTTTGGTTAGATTAGTTAGGTTATGTTGCTTAGATTTCTAAAGTTAGTTCTTAGATTAACTTGACTCTGCATTTTGGAAAATAATTATTAACGACAATACTTAATTTAACGAAACTTTGTAAAACTACAATTATAAAACTTTCAGTCATTCCATTAATCGTCCAGGAAATTTATATAGAAAAAAATATATGCATACATAATTGAGGAACGTAAGTGTTAAATAACTCGAGAGTGAATATGATGTCAAACTGGCAGGGTTGGCAGATTTGCCCGTTTCAGGACTAATTATCTGTCAAAGTATAAACGAGATATTGACACTCAAAGCATTAGAATCACTAACACAAATCCACCCTACGGGTGTTTTTCGGGGCTTGCAGCTCTTGTTTGCTTCGTTAACAAAAGTAAAAAGGTGTGCGAGAGAAAAGGTATTTATTTCACAACATATTCAAAGTTGGTGTGCAAGAAAAAAACTTATTTCACAAGAATGTCAGACATTACCAACAAAATCTTTAACTTTTTCAACAGCAATTTTCATGTTTGTCTTGTACTTATGTAAATGTTTTAATTTATCAGCACCTCTTGTAGGCAACATTATCAATGATCTTCTTTTCCCTATCCTGGCCTCAAAAGGGAAGGAAATTTGGATCTTGATCTTTCAAGTTCTAGTCCCGTTCTTCTTTTTTTTAAATGCACACACGGACACCTGGAGAGACAGACACACGCAGACACACGCTAGGATCACTACAATTAGATGTTAAGCGTAAGTTTTCTTGTAACACGTGTCTGTAACTAATTTAGCTTTTGGGCAAGCCATACTTTTTTGTTTTTCCTATATGATGCTAACAAACCTGCATTAATAAAGAAAACCGGTTTCATAACATTTTGTAAATCATGTGCTTAGCCATTTTGGTCACTTTTCAATGGTCTCAAATGATATTTCTTACACTACGATATATACCAATAAAAGAAACTGTCTCTCATTTGTACTGTACCGTAAAAAAACAAAAAACAAATTAGAACCTGAGTGATTTATACTTTTATTTATTTGTTATTTAAGGGCATACTTTAAAGTTACTTTGTTTCTTGGGTTACGTTAGGTTTTGCATGTGTTTACTTTTGTCCAACAAATGAGAGCAAATTTCATTCTTTGTTACATCTAGTAAATATAAAAAACATCATTAAATGTCATTTCCTGACCTAGCATAAAACCAATATTTATCAATAAGAGGTTTTAGCAAAATATGACTCAGACTAATAGTATATTTGTCTGAAATTGGGCTTGTATTGAGAGGTTAAAAACAGAGATCAATATTGGCTGTCAAACTGTCAAGTAAAATTAAATTTTAGTTTAAAGAGTCGATTCTGGAAATGAATTGAATTAATATATATATATATATATATATATATATATATATATATATATATATATATATATATATATATATATATATATATATATTATAAAGTCAACAATAATAATAGTTATCAATATTATTGCTTTCAAGACTGACGGCCGGGTTGAAGTAACTTTTCCGATATTCTTTATTAAAGAGTCCTTAGAGAAGGCCAATTCTAGACCTGAATGAAATATACCTAACCCAGTGGAGGATGAGAAAGTGTGGATGAAATTTGACGAGAGACACGGAAATGAAGATTTAAATGAAAATAAACTCACTCGTTAGCTAAATTAGCAAAAGGAAAAATTAAGAAAGAAGATTAATGTTAAAAATTCTTTGAAAGCCTCTGTAAGGGATATTAAATAACTTGAAGACTTAACACATGTTTACTATTTTAGGGGTTATGTTTAACGAGTAAACGTCATGGCTATTTAATATATGTTGGTTAAAAGCAAACAACAGGAAAGTTGCGAACATAAACAATCATTGTTTGCATTTAGTAAATATAATAATTGCCTTAATGAATATTTTGCTTTTACGATTAGAGAAAATAGGAAAATCCGAAAGGGTTTCGATTTATCTCTTGCTCAAATGGCTGACCATTAAGACGATAAATAGGTCTCTTTTTATAGGCATAATTAAAAAGGACGAGGCAGTAATTGATATTTTTTAGGTATAATAACATAAACTTTTAAAGTGATCCATGGTGAAATTAGTTAAGTTTAATGAAATTAAATTGTTTGAAAATAATTTAGCTTGAGGAACCAAAGGAACAACCAACGGGCGGCGCCAGAAAGGGCGCGAAAGGGAACACGAGGATACCGAAGCAGGTCTGCCAGAATTGGTACTTTAGTACCAAGGTTGATACTTTTTCTCAAAAAGGGATGTTTTGGTAGCGTTAAGTACACTTCAATATAATTTTCTACTATTTTAACAAAATTATTTAATCTTTAAACAATTAAACAATTAAAAGTTTGAACTTTTTTTAATCATCAGAGACCTGAGCAAACTTTTCTCATGGCAGTTTTCTCTTTGATTTCAAATCCGATTTTAGTCTTTCTTTAGCACATCAGGTTTTCGAGATATTCGAAAATGCAATATGACCGCCGTCACTGATAGAATATAGCCTTTCACTCTGATTTCTTCGCCGAAACTGGTGATATATGATTACATAGCGCCATTGCTAGAAAAAATTGCCTTCTGTATATCTCCATGTGCATTGAGAAGTTGAACTGACACAAAATGATACATTAAACATATATAAACTCTAAAATTGATCATTCTCTTTAGAAGTAAACATATGATAAAGATAAATAGCTATGTTTTGTTTATTCAACAAGCATCATAAAGTTAATTGTACTTATATTGCATGTATAAGAATGGTAAACAATAATTGAAGGGCTAATAAGTCAAAACTCGAATTCATAAAGGTTGTGCACGTGATTTGTGTTTGAACCTTTTTTCAGGATTATCACGATACAACATTGACCAATGATTTCCCATCATGTTCTCATTCTAAAATCCTTGATAGGGAGTTTTCATGGTCTTGATATCCTGGTGGAAACAGATATTGAAATCCTTGAGAAATGTCCTTAGCCATTGCTTTCACGAAGTTTTTCACTAGACCTAGTTTCAAATGAAGAGGTGGCAGATATATTTTCTGAGGCTCTACCAGGGGAACAGACAGATCACTGCTTATTCTAGGCCCATATGTAGATCGAATTGGCCAGTCACGCTTGTCATAATGTTTAGCAGTGGTACGGCTATCTCACACGCAGATGAAGCAACAGTACTTCGTGAATCCTCCTTGCATACCCATTAGCATGCCTATGACTTTTAGATCACCACGGATGTATCACTGATGGGCTTGGTAGTTTATGGCTTAAGGTGGACAGAATGGCCAATAGGAATGGAAGGCTTTACATTGCCCTTGTGCAAGAGGACAGCTTTTAGACTTGTCTTAGAAGCATCAATAAAGAGACGCCAGTCAGACTACTCATATGTCTGTGACAGGGCTTCAAACAATCCATTCATATCATGGTAGTAGCAGAGAGGTCCATTAATTGTAAAGAATGAAGGTAAATCACCATTACACTTTCTAAATGAACTCACATGCACATTTTTCTCAGGTAAGATTTTTTTCCTGTATTCGAGATGCTAGAAGTTCTGCTTTCACCTTTGACAGTGACAGATCTCTCGCAAGATCATTCAAATCTTTCTGAGTAAACAAATTGGCTCAGAGTTAGCATTCTTATATTCAATATCCGCATATAATGTGCATGCATCTTCAGTACTGCTATAATCATTGATATCATCAGGTAGAATGGAATTGACAAAGATACAACGAGTGGAAGTGGAATTGGCAAAAATACATCAAGTGGAACTAGTCTGCACGCCAAATCCATGGTTGGATAAACAATTTGGTGCTTGTTCTTTGCAGAAACCCCTTTTGTGGTCACACTGCAGAAATAGTAATCTTCGAGATGATCTCTGGGCTCTCTTCATATCATAGGAACAGCGAAGGGCATTGAAGCTTTCTTATTGTTAATCCAGTCACGTAATCCATTAGAGCAGGAAGTACAAACTTGGTGTGGTGCGAATGCTTTATCTTGGTCACCCAGAGGGCAGCTGAAGTAGAGTTTGTACATTTTATTTATATCATTTTGTTATAAAATGCCCACATACATAACAGAATTTATCTGGATGATTTTTCCACTCTTGAAGCATTATTATTGCTTTGTTCAAATATTTGAAAGCCTCTTATGATCAACGTAGAAGGAGCACTTAGAAGATGCTCATCATATGAGGAACCTGAAAGCATAAAACAGAATTATGAATAATTGCCCAAAATATGCATGCGGGTTAAAAATGTAAATGAATTCTTCTCTATACCCCTTTAACCAGCAAGAACTCACGAAGCATCTAGTTTTCTCATCTTAGCAGTACAATAAGGATGCATGCAATAGAGCAATACCAGTAATATACTACATTTTATAATCGTAGGAGGCCATTTTGAATTTTTGGCATATCTTAAAAAAGGTACGTGCTAGAGCATGGAAAATGCATTTAGAAAAGTATAGTAATGTCTCTGATGAAAAATATGTGTTGACCAGTGTTATCTACTTGATTTTTATTTAACAACCTAACCGGCTACTTTAGTGCTAATTGCCAAATAAAAACATGCATTATATAGGTGCCGTTTGTATTACTGCGCATTACGCAAGTAGGCGACTTGGCAACGCTGTAAATCTCGTAATCTGGTTCACTGACTTCAGGTTCAGTCTTGTTTATGACATGGCTTCTTGAATTGTGATGCCATTTGTGCGAGTCATTGCATCTTATATTTTGGTTATATTAAAAATACTACTTTATCATGAATGAAAAAAAGTGATGAGCAGTGTTTAAGTAGGGATGATGAATAAAATAAAACTACTGAAGAAAAAAAGTTAAAACTAAATAAGCTGATGAACGAAAAATGCGAAGAGAATATCTGTATGATGAAAGATTTGTTTCGTGGACCGAAATAAGCAAAAATAAAGAGAGAGCAAAAGATGTTTTTTTAAAGTTTGCAATACAGAAATCGTGAGAAGTATCGCACAAATCGAAAGACATATGAAGAGAGATAAGCATAAAAGGAATATTGATTATGTTAAACACTGTTCGAAGGAAGCCGAATTTTTACAAGCTGGCTCTTCTTTCTCTGCTTATAAAATCACTTAGCAGCAGAAAAACTAATATTTTGTGCATTTGTTGCAGAAAATAATCTACTAATAGCAGTTTTAGATTACTTACCTGTTTTTTTTGCTAATGTTTGCCCTGATTCTACTATTTATAATACTATTAAATGTGCACGAACAAAAAAAAACAGTGTGTTTCGTTATTTTATTAATAAATATTATATAAAGAAAATAATTGCAAAATTAAAGTTAACAAGGTTTTCTTTAATTATAGATGAGACAACTGATGCAGCTATTATTAAACAACTTGCTTTGTTAGCTAGATAATATGAATGTGATGTTAAAAAAATACTTAACTCTATTAGAGATAAGTGATTGCAGTGCTAAATGAATTTTTAAACATCTAAATTTTTTATTTAAAAAATATGAGATACCATTCTTAAATATCATTGGTTTTGCCAGTGACAATGTTATGATGGGCAACAAAAGTCGTGTTACAACAATTGTTAAATCAAAACCCATCACTTTTTGTACTAAATTGTGTATATGATTCAATACATTTGCGGGCATCTAAAGCCTGTTCATTATTGCCAAATGATTTATAAGAGTTAGCTCAAAAATTTATATTCCTATCTTTCAAACAGTCCAAAGTGTTTGGCTCGCTATAAGGAGTTTCAAGTGTTTACTAATAGTGATAAAAAATAGTGCACATTAGTTCTCTTAGATAGTTATTGCATGCATAAGAAGTGAAGAGAATAATGAATTAATAGGCAGCTCTCACACTATACTTTACCTCTGCAGGATTAGAAGATAATTTTAAATCAGTGAGTAGAGTATTAGAATAATTACAAAACTCAGTTAAATGATATACTATGCTTTTTAGCATTAATTTTGCCCACTGTTAATAGCTTTAGTTCCGAATTTCAAGGTGAGATCATTAGAATACACAAACTAAGGGATTCAAATGAGAGCAGTGTTAAAGTTTTCCTCGGTTACTTTGTCAAGAAAGAAATAATCAAGAACCAGGAATTGCTCAAGATCAATATAAGTAATCAATTAATTTAGCTTCAGCTAAATGATATCTATCATAGAGCGAAAGTAGAAACTAAGTATATTGAAAATGCCTTTAAAATAATTAATAAGTCGCTTCATGAATTTAAAGGTGTAACCTTTAATTATTATCTGAAACTGATCAAACAGACGTTCGACCGGTTCCAAACATAATAGTAGCAGATACGGGAAGAACAATATTTTGCAATTGATCATTAATAAAATTGAAAAGCTCTTCAACTAGAACCTTGATAAATAATGAGCAGACATCGAAACCAACAGGGGGAAAATTATACGAATACTAAATGGGATTGAGTTTAGAAATAAGGTCGTAGCTATTGGTAACATGTGAATGAGAAATGATCCCAACTAAAAGTGTAGGAAAAGAAGTTAAAGATCTTTTCAACTTCCTTAATGATAAATTGAAAAATATTATGTCATTTCCCTGTGGCCTAATTCTGAAGATGTTAATAGCTTTGTTACCAAACTTAATTCACTCGTCCCTTCCATTAAATTTACCCATGAGGTTCAAAATAATAGAACCCTTCCTTTTCTCGATCTTCTTATTCATAGAACACAGACTGGTTTTAAATACTCCATCTATCACTAACCTACTAATTCAAACTCTTATATTCATTTTACTCTGGGCATGGTCCCAAAGTCAAACGTTCAGTTTTTTCCTCTATGTTTTTACGGGCTTTACGAGTTATTAGTCCTGAATATATGGATTCTGAATTCTCCAATATCTTTGAAATTGGCCATAAACTATGTTACCCTTATTCCTTTCTTCTAAACTGTCTTTCGTCTGCAAAAAAGACGTTCTATAATACAGCTCCTGCTATCTCTTTTAATGTTAAAAACATTTGTGTTTTACCCTTCTCTGTTTGTTTCATTGACCTTCCCCGTCTTTTAAAAAACTTGAACATTTCAGTTGTTTTGAAATACGAGTCAACTATAAAAAACATTCTAGTTCACAATAATGTAATAATATTGGGGGAATCTATTAGGTCGAATGTTCTGTTTGTCCAAGTAAATATTTTTGGACAGACAGGAAAGCAATTATCTGTCCGTATTAGTTAGCATAAATACAATGTTTGGAGAGCTGTAAATAATAGTGCGTTTTTATGCATATGTCCGAAAATAACCACTTAATTAATTGGAATTCAACAAAATTTATTTTTCGCTCAAATGATTCAATTAAAAGAAACCTTGTTGAATATTCATGTATAAGCCAATTTAATAACTTTAACATTTCCCCTGGCCGTTTTAAAATTAATGTTGCTATGAAAAAAACTCATTCTTAAAGAAATTAGCTTTGACTTATGTTCCTAAATTTTTTTGGCAATTTTCATTTTTATGGGAACCCGATTTGTCAATTTAATTATTACATTGATTTTGTATTTACATTATTTTATTTCTCTTCCTCTCCCCTTCGTTTCAATTTACTTCTCTGGTCTCTCCTAATCTTCCTCTTCAGCCTATAACTTTATCTGTTAATTGTTTTAACCCTTTTGGCTCTGTTCTTGACTTTTTCTTGCCTCTTGGTTTGACCTTGCTACCTGTTATTAGCTAAATCTTAATAATCTTAATGTGAATTTACCCAGCCTTCTCCTACTTCCTCAGTGGTGATTTCTTGTCTTAGGAGCGGTCCTTTATCTTTTACTAGCTTATATATATACCCTTATTATATTATTTTCTCGTGTAGTTATCCTTGAGAAGGAACTGAATTAAGTTCGAAAGTACTTGGAATCACCTTTTCATTTTTCCTGCAGAAGATTGCATTCATATATAAATTTCATATAAATATATGCAACAAAGTTCATAAAGAAGTGAAAAAATGTTCAAGTTCATCTTCATTACCAAGGAATCACACGAAACAACAGAAAAGATAGAACATAGGAGCCGAAGTTCTCTATAAAGAGCTAAATACCGAAAAAACTCAGTAATATCGCTTAGATTCAATAATCTAAGGCCTTCCCTAAAGATTGAAATGAACATATATATATATATATATATATATATATATATATATATATATTATATATATATATATATATATATATATATATATATATATATATGAGGAATTAAACCACATTATCCGAAGACAATTTAATTCAGAACAGTTTCGGTGTATCTTACACCCTTTTTCAACTGACACTGGATAGAAAATATTAGAAACGTGCTTACATACATAACACGGGGTCAGGTCATGAAAGATCCCTTCTTTTTCCCCCCATGTCCTACTTGTGGCTAATCAGGGGGGTTGTTAGGCCTAAACATATTGAAGGGCCTAACAACCCCCCTGATTAGCCACAGGTAGGGGATTGGGGGAAAAAAGAGGGGATCTTTCATGACCTGACCCCTTGGTATGTATGTAAGCACGTTTCTAATATTTTCTATCCAGTATGAGTTGAAAAAGGGTGGGAGATACACCGAAACTGTTCTGAATTAAATTGTCTTCGGAGAATGTGATTTAATTCCTCATCTTTTCTTGCGATATTGCATTAATTTTCATCATATATATATATATATATATATATATATATATATATATATATATATACATAGGGTGTCCACAAAGTCTGGGTACATAGGAATTTTAATATTTTATTTATTTATGTTATTTTTCCTCCCCAGATCGAATGATGGCTCTGTCTAAAGAAGAAAGAATCGAGTTGGTACTCTTAAGTGGACGAGAAAGATGGTCTTATCGCAAAATCGCCGATGAACTTAACCTTCGACACCCTGATCGGCAACCTATTTATTTTACTGCTGTCGGGAAATTGGTCACGAAGTTTAAAGAAACAGGCAGTGTTTTAGACCAACTCGATTCTTTCTTGTTTAGACAGAGCCATCATTCGATCTGGGGAGGAAAAATAACATAAATAAATAAAATATTAAAATTCCTATGTACCTAGACTTTGTGGACACCCTGTATATATATATATATATATATATATATATATATATATATATATATATATATATATATTATATAGTCATATATTTATGCATATTCATGCATGTATGTGTACTTTGGATATATATTTTATGTAATGTACGTTTTCTGCAAATTTATTTCTGCCTTCAAATTTTTGGGGAAGGGCAGAAATTAAATAGGCCGAAAGCCTTGTGTTTGCTTTTAGATTGCACAGAATATAGATAGTTAGCCTTTAAATTGTGAGCGCTTTGGCAAGTTAGTATAAAAATCACTTAAAAGTAGCTTATATCTTGCCAAATATTGTGTTTGAGAGGGTGAAGCTTTAAGTAGGTTTCAATTAATGTGGCTGGTAGCTTGGCCATATAGCAACGGACCGGCAAACGGGAGACCCTGATTCGAGTTTTTATGTGGCAAACGCAGCGATCAAACGTACCCTCTCAGACAGCTGAGGAATATTACCGCCGATCTCTCTATGTCTCGTTGATTGACCAAGTGTTGACTGAACTGCAGAGCCAGTTCGAGGACGACAATATTCCGGTCGTCTTCAACATCAAACATCTGATCAGCGCCATCCAGGAAGGAGCTCCTGCTTTACTGGAGGCGGCAAAAGTCTACGAGGCTGACATTTAGGCCTTGGGCCTCGTCAAGTCAGAAATTGAGTGCTGGGTTTCGTCAATAATCAAGTTTAACTCCATTAGAGATGCTCTTGCACATGCCCAGACTAGAATTTACCCGAAGCTTGCCAGGTTCGTCCAAGTTTTAAACACTCTCCCAGTCTCGAACGCGAAGGACGAGCGTCCATTTTCGGGCCTAAAACGATTGAAAATGGACATAGGGAATAGCATGGCTCAAGGTTGCCTCAACAGCCTGGCACTGATCGATGTTCATAACGAAATTCATGTTAGTATGAACAGCGTAATCAATGTATTTGCTCAAAGGAGCAAGGGGTGTGTTGTTCATGTGAAATAACGTGATCAATGCTGTCTGTTAGATGATGCTAATAACCATTTCACACTCGCTTATGTTTATATTTCTTTATTACGCCATATTTGTTGTATTCTGCTATTTAGAGAGTTATGTAATAATACTATATATATATATATATATATATATATATATATATATATATATATATATATATATATATATCTATATATATAACAGTTTTTAAACCATTGAGATATCGAATGTACCCTATATAATACATATCTAAAATACAGGTAAATCTCAAAAATATAAATTTAACTCAGTATTATACCTTAGCTGACGTCCCAAAACTACATTGCATAATTTTCTGATGTGTGGACAAAAAATCCTATCTGAGAGAGTTAGTTTCTCACTCCTGTTTGAGTTACTCTTATTTATTATTAATTATGTGTAAGATAAACATAATTAATGGTCAATGTCCATTTCTCAGACTACTCAGATGGAGGAATTTAGGTTAGCTCCCTCCCCCCCAAATTTTTATCCTGGATCCACCACTAGTTTGGAACGTGTCTTTAAATAGATGTATGGACGTATGGACCCATGGTCCATACGTCGGCATATAATTGACATTTGAAAAGACCACTTCGAAGTCATTTGGGGCACCTGTCCTTGAGCCAGAGCGGGATCCGCTTTTTCCTCCCATGGGGTCGTGCATCACGACTCGCTAGGGAAGATTGCTTTTATTCGGTTCCTACCAGACCATTTTCATAAGAGGTGCGCCTATTCTATATTTTCGGTTTTACTTTCTCGATCCTACTTAAGTGAGATCTCTAAAAGGGCCCACCTACCGCTTCAAACAACTCCGTCCCCTAATGGGGCCCACCTACCGCTTCAAACAACTCCGTCCCCTAATGGGGCCCTCCTTTTCGCGCCCCAGAAGGGCTTCCTTCCGAAGTTCGGACAGTTCAGAAACGGGTGGTCTCAACAGGCCTTAAATGGTAAAGAAGTTATTAAACACCCGACATTTACTGCTGAGTCAGAACAAAAGGAGACTTCGAGGCGCAACTGTTGGATTTCTCGCCTTCTCTCGGAGAAGTATTTCCCGAGAGTTCGCGAGCGCACGACACTCCGGAAGTAACGAGTGAAGATCGGTCCCAGCCGGTGGTCATGATGTGAGGGGCTCTTTCTTCACCAACATTCTTCTTAGCGCAATGGCTGAAGTATAACTCAATAGGGCTGCCTTGAAATCCTTTGAATGGCGTGTAGTATCTCTTTTCAAAGTGAAGTGCAGTCTTGACTTTGGTTCTTTTTCGAAGAGGGCGTGTATACAGCTCGCATTTTTTCATCGTCTCTATCTGACACCCACAATTGGGGGGAGGAGGCGGCCTGCGATGAAGTCGCTCCTAGAGAAACTCCCACACTTCGGGTCCTCAGCTCAAGTGAACCGAGGGGAAGTGGTGGTAGGGAAGTCGGGAGCAAGGTTTCGTGGAAGATTTAAGTAGGAGAGAGAGAGAGGTAAAGTTTAGATAAAAGCCAGGATGAGGAAACTCTGTAGCCGTAGGTGAAAAAGGAATATTCCATATGACCAAAGGACATTGGGGCCCTACCGATTAGTGTGGAATCCAAACTATCATACTGTATTTTCACTTTATTCATTTTTCCTTTTTTACGCTTAGTCCCTAAGTTCCTCGGGCTATTAATGTTTGAGAGATCCATCTATTCTCTTACAGCTATTTGTATCGTGTATTTAATATTTTATGTGAAATCACATTCATGACTTTGTATTAACTTTTTTTAGCTTTGTGTGTTAATTTTTCCCTGCGTTATTTGTTTCCTTGTTCAGTTATTTGTTTTATATTAATCGGATTTCCGTTTTGGTTGTCGTAATTCTATTTTCTTATTCGTGTTTTTACCTGTTCGATATTTTTGGCATTATTCCTGTTTCATGTCCAGTTATAATAATTCGCTTTCTGTTCCATAAATTTTCCTGTTCGGTAATTTGTTTCGTTATCGGTATTATTCTGGTATATATTAGTAGGATTTTATTTCGTTACTCTTGCTGTTCTTCCTAAGTTCTTCACGTGAATATAGGCTTCTCTTCTCTCCTCAGCTGATATCTTGAGCTTTGGAATTGAAGTTGAGTGCGTTGGTCGTTGTGATATTGATTTGATCTGCCATTTCTCTATGGAGGTTTTTAATTTTTTCTCATTTATCTTCTTTCCTTTTTCTGAGCACCATAATGATTGGTTGTAATTTGGTCGATTCATGTAGGTCACTCATTTTCTTCATTTTTATTTTTTTTTATGTTTGTTATCAATCTTAGGCCTTTATTCTGTACTCTTGGTATTTATTCATCTTGTTTTTGTCCTATACATCGTGTGCATTGGTATTGGAGGGTACGTTAGTGTTGCCCTGCCCAATTCTATATATATTTTACTAATGTTTTTTATAGAAGTTCTTTGGAGTGAAAAAAATAGTTGGAAACATTGAGTTGTTCTTCGTATCCTCTCTTGCTGATGGCTTATGTCTTATGGATGTTATTTATAGACCTAAAGCTTTACCTTCGGATTTGTAGTAGTAACTTTCTCTTTCATGTATGATATCAGCAACTTTCTTTCTTTGCGATTGTAATTACAGTGAATTTCTGGATGTTTGATCGTACTTTCCAATTTTCTTTTAGAATCTCTTGATCTTTACTCTTTCCATACCGTTAATCTTGCTTACCTTCTTTCATTTCTGCTGGGGAATATCACGCATTGGCTGATATCATCCGTGAACTAGAAATTCAGCCTCTCTCGCCTTACTGTTAAAGTTATGTCACCTGTATATATTTGATATAACGTACTCCGACTTTCATTCCAAATTCTGGTTCCTCTTACTCGTTAATGACGTTCTTTGCTTTTTTTCCATGATGTAGTCACAGAGAATTCTCGCCAAATTTTTGCTCATTCGGAGGTTAAGTATCTTGTACAGTAAGCCTCTCATCTAGATTTATCAAGGCTTTCTCTACGTCTCTTAGCACACAATCGATGTATTATAATGTCAGCTTTTTCTTGTGCTTGTTTGCCGGCTGTTTTTTCGATGGCCATGGTGCTAGTAGTGTTCTTTCGGAATCTAAACTGGAAATTATTATGAAGATTATTTTCTTCGATGTTTTTCACTAATCTTCTTAATAATAATTTTTCGAATACTTTACCGGTAAAATCTAACAGTGATATAGGTCTGTAACAATTTAAGAGGCTTGAAGGTTTGCTGGGTTTTGGGAAAGAGCAATATTTTCCCTATTTTTAGTACGTCAGGAAAGTAGCTAGTGTTCAGGGTGCATAAAAAATATTTTGGAAGGCCGCAATGATGTTTGTTCAAGGCGTTAGTGAAGCTGGACTTTGTAAGTCTTGATGCTCCTGCCACCTTTTGTTTAAATGAGTGAATTGAGCTCATTATTTCCTGACCCTCAGTGATTAGCCCCTGTCTCACTTGTTCTCATCTGCTGTGGTCAACTAAATTGACAAGAGTTTTCATATTAATATGACCCATAGGAAATCTTGCCCAATTGCTTCCATTTCTACACAGAAGACCTCATTTTCGTCGGGTGAAAATGAGAAAATTAACATCCAGTGTCTTCAAAATTTTCATCTATATCATGGTCCTTTTAGATTATCTGTTTTCTTTTTTAATTTTTGTTTTTGTACTTGATTTTGATCCTCTTGCTCTCATCCAGAGTCATATTTCATAGGAGAAGTCAGTGCCTAGATGAGGGTCATCCTTACATATTTTGAAAATTATTTATCCTTCAAACGCACCCTACCTATACAATACCTACAGGATAAATAATGCACTTTACCCACTCGCCGAGACACACAACTCTCCAAGACATTTGACAACACCATCACCAACATCATAAACACACATAGGATCAGACTCTCTTCTTGACGTCATTTACTGAAGTTCCACACACATGCAAAACTCTCACTAACTGAGAAGTATAACCACACTAAACAGCCAGACACAATCCCAAAACGCTACCAAGTACGAATTACGAAGACCAGCCCACTCTCGCTGGAATTCATCATCAGGAATTCCTTACTATATTCAAGCATGAGAAAAGCGAATTACGAATTAATGTAAATGTGTGTCTGTGCTAGTAGGGGATAAAATCATGTGTGGATAGATAGAAAGAAGTAGAAGTAGTGAAAAGAAAAGGTCACAGTGTGAGAGATTTGCAAAAGGATACAATGCGCCTGATCATCAGTCCTATCGCTTTCATTATATTTGTTTTGCGAGTTTTTGATTGTTGGTTTTGATATAGGTATTTTATATGGTGTTCAAGCCATTTGTCTTAAAAATCGTAATATCCTTTGAATGTGTAATGTCCATTTGCTTTTGTTTTTGCAATTAATTAATTTTAATTGTGTGCTTAGTATATTTATTTGGCAGTGTATGTATTTTAGTGGTTTTTTGTTTCTTCTTTCTTCTTGTCTCAGTCGATATACTTTTGTCCATATTCGATGATGGTTTCATAGTTTGGTATTTTCTCTTATTAAGTTGGTTATCTTCGTCTTTGGTATTTAATATTCTTTTCATGCGTATAACGGCACTTCTTCCGCTGTAGCCACTAGGCTTGGGGAGCTTGGAAATCTTGTGTGAGTTCTGGCTCTTCTGTTCTAGTTAATCATCTGAAGGATTTCATCATTTATTTCATGATTAACCAGTTCCTGCATATTCCTAGACCGTTCTTCAATGACTATATTAATGGGAATTAACCACACCTCTGTGTGCAGCTCTTTCTGGCTTCTTCTTTCTTGCCTGCGCGTACCCGTAATTAGGTACACGCATTTATTCTGCACGACCTGTAGTCTTTTCTTATGTGTCCTTGAGGCACGAGAGGGCGGAAGCGGGGTAGAGCAGCGTGGCTCAAACAATTGCGTTGTAGATCTTATTATTGCTCTCTCAGATATTTCTTAACATATATAGAGTTATAACTGCAGCCGAGGTCTTAGAAATTTGATCTGAGACATGCTTCCTGTACCCAGATTAAGAGATCTTCCTTTCAAGCACATTGCACACCGTGAGGGTAGGGATTACTCTTATACCCCATCCTGACATCAGAGAGCAGTCTCCTTCGAATGGGGACTACCTTAAATTTCTCTTGTTTATTTCTTATTTTCCATTTGGCATCGTAGATGTTTAATTTTTCGATTTCTGCCGCCGTCATACGAGCTTGCATAGACGCGTTACGCCAAGGACACTGGATCATCTGGCTGAAATCCTCGGCGTATTAACTATTGAGGCAAGTGGGATTCACAGGGGTCGGGAAATCTGCGGTGTATATCAAGTAGAGAGTTGGGGACAGACTCCCACCCTTGCGTGTGGCTCGCATTCAGCGCAAACTTCGGTCCGTCTATGCACCACGCACTGACATACGCGTCTCTATCCAGGACATCGTCATAGAGAGTTCTTTCTTAGCTGTCACTTATTTCCAGTCGCATGATCTTGTACTGCATTTCCTTTTACCACACCTTATCAAACGCCTTTGATACATCTCTACAAACAATGTCCACGTAACTCCATTCCTGTTTGACTTGTGCAAGCTTTTCCGTGATGTCATTTATCACTATCTCTGTTCTTTGTTTTTGCCGCAAGCCAAACTGGTATGGATTGTCTAGGGAGTTCTCCTCCAGGTTAGAGACCACTCTTTGTTTGAGGATCTTCTCGAAGAGCTTCCAACTAAATTCCAAGAGGTAAATTGGACGATAGCTCTCTCTTAACATTGGATCCTTTCTATGATTCGGCAAGAAAATATCTTTGCCGTCTTGTTATCATGTGGAAAGTATCCCGTATTAAAACAGGGGTTAAAAATTCGCCTCATTTTTTCGTATATATTACTTGGTACTTTTTCAAAGTTTAACTTTGCTAGCCCAAATGTCCTGGGGCCTTTGACGGAATGAGCTGAGCACCGAATAGTTCTTCTTTGGTTATCTTGGTGTCTCTGCCGCGCTGTCTATTTATATGGTGATGCGGGTGCGTTCTATGTATTTTGGATTTTAACTACTCAATAATTTTGCTCACAAACTCTATATCATATTCTTCGTCCTCCTCTTCAGTTATACTGAAGAACTCTCTCAATAACTACGGAACATTGCTTCGATGTTCTCATCTTCTGTTACGATGTTTCCATCTTCGTTTATTATTTCCCTTTTCTTCTTTCTCTTAGTTGATTCATTGAGACCTCTGATTTTATTCAAAAAATCTTTTAAAGATGCATCATGTTCGAGGCTTTCGAGGCTCATCCTCCTAACCTCTGATGTTGATTTCATAGAGTAATTTCAGCTCACGGTATAAATCCTCCATGGATTCGCTCCATCTGTATATCGAGATGGAATAAACTCGGATTTAGGGATACAAGCCTTATCCTCGTAAATTACATGGTTGTTAGTGTCTTCGATCGTCAATTTTCTCAAGAATTTCCTCATCCCAATTGGGTGGATGATAGGCATCGAGGAGACCTGCGTAGCGTGCCCACTCTTCTTTTTTGTAGTTTTTTTCTAACTACGGTTGGGACTTGTATAGGGTTCCTAATAATGCTGGGTAGGACCCCTATCTGATCACTACCTGATACCTAGACTGGTTCCATGTAGCAGTTGAACGACAGCTGATGAATGACCAGACATATGTCTGGTTTCGTGGCACTCCTTCCTCTAACAAAGGTGAAGAAGTTCAAGCCAATTCGCTGGACAATGTTTCTATCCAGCAAAGTATTCAGGTTCCTTCTAAGTCCATTGAATTATCTGTAGCTGGAATCCTTACATCTGGCCTTCAGATCCTCCATTAGTATCGTGGAGGTTCTTCTGTCAAATAGGACAGTGAGAGACTGAAGAGATAAAAAGTTACCCTTTGGCGGCTGGTATCCGGCCGCAAAGACCAACTCTCTAATGTCAAGATCGACCTCTATCGCGAGATAAAATTCTTCCAGATTTCTGATTTTCAGGTATTTTATCCCTTTCTAATCGCAATAGCGGCTCCGTCGAACCGATCTTGCGAATGGTTTGTGATAAAGACTTTGCAATTCCAGATTTTCATTTCTCAACTACGCATGTTGAACCCGTGTTCCGAAATCAAGACGACATCTGCATTAATTTCCGTAATACGTTTCCGTAAAGAGTCCTTTTCCTCGTCTCTACGTTGGTGTTAATTTCCAGTATCTTCAGTGCTTTTCGTTTCATGATATAAGAGTAATGCTATTTACTGATGTTTCCTCTTATTTCATCTTTTTCTTAGCCTGTGCGACAGCTTTAGTGTGTCGAGGCTTTGCGCTCTTTGGATGATTATTAGGATTTTTTGATTTGCTCTTCATCGCTCTAGTGCGAATGCATGTGCCCTCATCACTATCTGAAGAAATAGTCTCCTCATCATCTTCCTTTTCATCTTTCTTTTCGGATTCCTCCAGAGAGGGCGCTTTCCATGTACTTCGAATCTGGCTTTCCTGAACTCTGGGTTTTGGATAACCGAGTCTTTGAAAGCCTTGGAGCAGTCAGGTCTTGATGAGCGAGTTGAACACCTTGTTGCAGCAACCACGCTTAACTGCGTTTAATACGTTTGCATGTGTTATGGAAATGAGTATACGAGCGCTGAGGTCGTTTGTGATGCAAGTTTCTGAGGGAGAAACGCACTCGTTGGTCACATTTCCTCATTATTTCTCGTGGGCTCGCGTATATGCTTTCTCTCGCTTTTTTGTTCTTCTTTCTTATTTATGATATCCTTCCTCTTAGGGGAGTTAAAGGCCATGATCCTCTGCTTACACTTACAATTAAGGCACTGTTTCATCGTGCTCTCGCAATTGTGGAATCTGTGGCTCTTTGAGGCGCATTCACCGCACTACAGTTTTTCATTTTCGGGGCACGTTGTTAAAGTGTGCTGCCCCAGCTTGTAGCGTACAAAGCACATTGTATGCTATGTAACCGTTCTCGATCGATATTTTCTCCTGGTATCCTCATGTTAAACCACAGGAATCCGTCTGTAGTTGCTTTTCTGGCCATTTTTGTTGACGTCAAGGTGATCTGGAATATATGTCTGTGTTTACAGTATTTAATTATCAAGGAACTTTCGCCCACGAATTTAGTTTTTCAATTTAATTTCTGAGTTCCTCCGAGTGCTCACCAACCCAACTCTCCACTTTGCGGTAGATCTCTGATCTCAGCACATATCGCGATGAATCCGGGGAAGACTTCTATGAAGTTCACAAGAGCGACTTTTAATTCGACGTAAAGCGTCTTATAAAACTTGCTTTTGTCCGGCGCCTTTTCTCTTTTATGGTCTTCAGGGGGACCCTCTTAGTGAGGGTCTCCATTATATTATCGTGTCAACTTCTTGCTCCTTCTTGATTTATTTTTCTTCTTTCTAAAATAAAGTGTAACTAAAATGTTTCGTGTGTGTTGAAGTGAAATGATCAAAGGAATATGAGTAAGAATCGATGTGTTCTCGAGAATTGGAATTGAACGCTCCCGACCGCTTTCCCATTTGTCCCTCGCTCAAATGCTGTCAGGGTTATGGATGATGATGCCTGTGTGGATCCGATTGGGCTCCTCAAGGGGGTGAATCACGGTAGACTTGAGGAAACTAGCGGTCGAATCAACTGCGGCTACCTTTCTACCGCCACCCCTCGGGTACTTACGTTATAACTATTCCAAACATACACAGAGTCGGGAATTGCCTTCTTCTGTGGTCCTCTTTGGACTCTTCAGTGTGAGGATTACTCCTCCAGCTGAAGGTTCCAGTTAAGTCCCATTTCGGAAAAAATACTCACTCATGTTTCCTCAAAGCTGTTTCTACATGAACCCTTAATTATGCCAGTTCTAAGTGGCTGGCATAGTTAAGACGAATGTTTTGAATAACAGAAATCTAAGGGAAAAATCTCTTTCTCAAAAGTAAATAAAATTCACTAGGCTATCCAGGTAAACATTTTTCTTAGCAGCGTTGCTCTAAGTCCAGTACTAAGTAGAGTAGAAAAGTGAATTCCGATATACTTCTTAACAAATGCTTAGAATCGAAAAATCGGCTTAGTTGAGAAAGTCGAGGCAGCTATCCATGGCCTTTACAATAACCGTGCCAAGCAATAGGCGGTTATCACGCTCTCAGAGAAGAAAAACCAAAATACGCTGCTGGACAAGGCATCAAGGTACTCGGTACACTTAAATATGTACAACACAAAACAATATCCGACAACACGTTTATTCGATGCTACAAACAATCCCATACACAACCACATGTCAAGCTGACCGTGTTTGCTCAAAATACATTATAAAAGATCATTTTTCACGGACTGTCCAAGTACCACTTTATATTGCATTAGCTGTTTCGATAAACATAAGGTGCCATTAAGTTAGGCAAACTTTCGCGCCCGCAGGTGCGGAGCTAAGGAAGGTTCAATTATCCTTTCCCGAAAACACACCTCCCCCTCACATATTCTCACCCTTATCATCAGCTTTACGATCCCTGACCAAGCGCCCGCTTTCTTACCTTCACAATAATATATGCCGCTACAGCCGGCACACCAAGGGCAACACAAGCTCCTACATCGTACTCTCGGCTTCCAATGTGCCCACTTCTCCGTCCACTCTCCCCACTCCTCATTTCACTCTATCTACCTCCCTTATACTGTTCCCACCCAATTTTCTGACCCCTTCCGCCAAACTGTCTCTGCATCTTCCCGTATCCCGGTTCAGGCCACTATAGCCACCTTCCACTCACTAACACACCCGCCAAAGCACCCCAAAAGCATACTACACCCACACCCTCTTATTCTTCCACCAAGACTAATAACTATATAAAACAAGCACTAAGGCCGAGGTTCACACTGACTCAACATTAAACACTTACGTGCCTACATCCTACAATGCGTGCAGCTGAGTTGGAAACGTCAGTTGCGCGTGGGGACGCGCATAGAGGATGGTGCTCGCTGTACTGACCCTTCTTTCTTCTGGCGACGTGTGAGTAGAATTTGTGGCACGAACCCAACAAAATCTATAACTCTACAGAAAAATTATCGAACTTTCATTTTGCACTAGTGACATCATCGACGTACTCAAGTCACAGTGGGAAAACCTACACGCACACACACAACATACCAAAATCATATGCAGGAGAGCACTTCCAAGAAAATCTGAAAATGGTGTTAGCTCCACGTTGAAGAGCTTGTGCCCACCCTCTGGTACGGATAGAAGTGCTAGACAACTCCATCACACTAACCACTGTATCACCAACTAGGAAACAAAATATTACGTAATAATAAATTTCAAATGCGCACTCGAACGATATTCCATCATTTACCCGAAAACATACTCCTTAGAGAACTCTAAAACCCAGACTCGTCTCTGGCCATTTTCCACACATTTTCAAAATACACAATACTACTACAAAACAACACAAGAAATCCAAACAGCCAAACAGCTACAGGCTTATTGATCTTTTAGATTATCTAGATAAAATACTCGAACGAATTGTTAATACCTGTCTCAAAATATTCTTGAAAGAGAGTAACTGGTTCTACCCCTGCCAATATAGCTTTAGGCGATGCCAGTCCACTCAAGCGGTTGTGGCCACCGTTTACGACAACATACACAAAGCACGACAGGCAAAACAAAATACACTTTCCATTAACTAGGATTTGGAGAAGGCTTTCGATAAAGTGTAGCACGAATAACTCCTTTGGAAAGTACCCAACAATAGGAAGCTCATTCTCTGCCCTAGAAGGATTCTCTCTCACTACCTTACCGAGAGGATATTTCACATCACATGCAATAACATAACACCTCATTCATTTACATCAAGCGCCTGCTTACCCCCAGGATAGCGTGCTTGCGCCTACACTCTTCCTCATATACACAAATTACAACCCACGGCCTCCAGAAAAACTGCAGACACACACCCCCGCTGTCTTATGGTGACAATGAGACCATTCTCGTCTCCGGTCAGGGACCAGACACAATTTCACAGCAGGCACAGATGATACTAGGGCAGAAGACAGAGTACCAGGAAAACTGGCTCATAGGCATAAATCCTTTTAATACACAGACGAGAATCTGCGGTGCGCTAGATAACTACATGCTCAACATACAAATAAATACACACACTCACGAAACCTAAACTTCAGATCCCCCACAACACTCACATACAAACCTCAAACCAAAATACTCAGGGCCATATTCAACAAATATCTACGTCTCCACCTATACTAAAAAATCACACAAAGAAAAGCAAAACACAAACAAAATCCTATGCAGGTTCTACCCTTCCAGCCGCAAACTATACAAAACACTAGTTTTACCACTCCTAACATACGCACCCATTATACTCACTGCTGAAAGTCACTGATGGAAGAGGAGAACACAGAGAATTCAAAGGTCTGCACTAAAACACGCATGTCTCTCTGCTGAATACACACTCATGTCCACACTGCACGAAAACAGCAAACTCATATCACTCAATATATACAACCACACCTGTTTGACACCACAATTATGAAGCTTTACGAGACCCCAAATACACGACAAATAACACGCTTCGTTGGCGTTGAGATAACCAGAAGCCAATTATTTTCCCACAACCAATACATATAAACTAGAAGCACCATGAATATCGCATTTCCTTTACTTGCACCTGATCCTTTCCACCCCATACCCCATTAAGCCCCATTCTAATACTACCATGCGCGAAAACATAAGAACATGACACATCAGCGTCTAGCCATCGACCTTTAACTTTCCTATTCCCTTTTGAGTTTTTTTCGCACAATTTTCTTGTCTTACTACCTGATCCCTCTGGATCACCACAGTCATCCCTCTGTTTTCTCTCTATTGACATATAGCCAAATCCCTGTAATATTCATTCGTGGTCCCGAAGATGACCATGACGGTCCAAAGAAGTCTTGGATAAATAAATCATGTAACTTTCCGAGCTTTTGAAATCACTTCACCCGACGAAAGAAAGCAATTCATGAAATTAGAGAAACTCAAGCTAAAACTTAATGAGCTTAATTAGCTACAACATTGCCCTTTCACTTTGCTTAGCTTCTCGTTTGCCCCAGATCCACTTGAGTTTTTCCCAGATTGTTTACTGCGGTTTCATTTTGTTTAGGATGTGGCTTACCTTATATATACTGTGTTCCTTGCCTAGTTTCTTCATTATTAGTTGAAAATAGCATATTGCCGAAACTAGTCCGATAGTTATAAATAAAATCTTGATTCAAATATTGTGGTTTACCATTATCTTTCAATATATATATATATATATATATATATATAAGTGGAAGAACTCAATAGCGAGTTATGTTATATGACAATGAAACCAATGTATATAAGCATATAATTTATTTTAAATTCTATACTCCTATACAGTGGTTTCACTATTATATATATATATATATATATATATATATATATATATTTTGGAAAATACAAAGTATGGTGCGGTCAGTGTATCGCAATAAGTCCACTTCTTATAGCACCCTGGGTGACGCCCTAGTCACCAAGGAAGATAAAGTTTCAGTCACATTTTTCTAGCAAATCTAAAAAGATCAATTCGAAACCGTAACCTAAGGCTTTTATCTCTCGCTGTTTTTAACAAAATACCGCGAAATATCAATTATTTCTTTGTGTATCTTTGACAAATTGCAAAAATACAACTGTTCTTGCTGTTCGTCTAAAGCAGGGGTCTCCAAACTACGGCCCGCGGGCTAGATCCGGCCCGCGAGCTCAGTTCATCTTTTAGCTTACGACGCCTTCTTTGATAACTTTTTGGTGAATAAATGTTTGTTGTCTTTACTTTTTGTGTATTGGTAAATAAATATGTTGGTTGTCTTTATTTTCTGTGTATTCACTATATTGTATTGAACAAAATGGTTATGCGGCTCGTGCTCGTCATTCTTTCCGTTAATGATACCCCGATGAAGAGTTTTTCGGTACTTGTCCTTCCGCACATTCTTGGACTGTACAACCGTACGGAAAAAAAGTGTTTTGTGGAAAAATGGATGTTTCTCACAGTTATTTTCTATCTGTACCACTTTCTTATAGTTTTGGCTAGGCTAAGTAATCTTTCTTACGCGATAAATTTATCCTCCATTTTTTTTTTATTTTATGCAATTCAATTATATTCACTTAGTTCTAGGAATATTCCCATGTATCAGTTTTCTACCCGAAATTTTTATTCGCTTATACTTTTGTTTGATTTGGCCTCGCTTGTGTCTCGTTACTTTAAACGATATATGTTCGTTCAATTGCTTATTCCCAGCTTCTCAATCTTTCTTTTGTTTATCTTCTTTTATCTGAAAAGAACTGCAAGTTTAGCTTGATTTAGATATATGATTTGAGCTTACCTTGCACTTTTGAAACTGATTTGTTTCTTAAATTTAAAGTAATCCGCCACATGAGACCTGACTCATTCATTTGTCCCCTTTTGCTTGTTCCAACGCGCTATCAACCCAATTTATGTCTTTCTACCCGAGTTAATCTTCCTTCGTGTCTTCTTTTACTACTATTATCCGTGATTATTCGTTTTTCCCAAACTAACTCTTATCTTTGTTTTGCATTTCCCCTTTACCTCTGCTTCGTTTGTTGTCTTTGCCTCTCAGTTCGTCCTTTGATACTTACAAATTCTCTATTTATTTTAAAATATTCGCCTATTCTAGTTATAATACGCATTTTTATAAATAGGAAGGACTTTCCTCTAATCCCTTACACCCATTCTCTATGCATAAATTTCTTTCTTCTTCTCTCTATTACATCACTCGTTGCCTGGTTCCCGACTCTCCCAAATTTATTACTTATTCCTCAAGTTTTCAATTACCCTTTTATATTTCGTTCTTATTTACGCTGATTGTATGTGTCCAATCTACCCAACTTCCGCCATAAGGTTTTCCAAGTACAATTCTCTCATTACTTTTACCCTTACAAACTCATTTTCCTGGCCTTCACATTCGATCTCTTGCTAATAATCAGGTTTGATTTTCTAACGCCACTCCGTCATTCATAATTTGGAAGATCCTTCTTTGCTCTGAATAAATTTGACCTTCAATTCATTCCCATAATCCGTCGGAGATCAAACGATTCTTGCGGACCTTCATTTTCCTTCATTCTCATGACATCATCAGCCATTTTTAGACAGCTGATATTTCTATCACCTACCCTCATCATTTCCCTCATACGCTTCAATCTTTTTAGTTGTCCATCAATGAATAGATTAAAAAACTGGGAGACTTGGGACATCCCTGCCTCACTTCCATATCAACTAGCATCCATTCATTTTCCACCCATTTAAAAATAATCCTTACTTTACTGCTTAGATGTAAACTCTTAATCACATTCAAAATATTTACATTCGTACCGTTTCATTTCCTCTGCCATATCGTCTCCGAAGAGCGAATGTTGTTGTTCGCCGCCATCCATTTTTAGTCGCGTGCACTACATATAAGTTACTATGTCGGTCCGTTGTTCGGATGGTAACCAGATTTTGCTTTTGAATATAGTTTTTGAGAGCTCGCGACTCGGGTCTGTTGACCTTGTATTAGCTAGATTCAGCCTTTTCACGACCTTGACCCGTTTGAGTCGCGCCTGGCAAACTCGTCCATTTCTTAAATTTCAGTCAAGTATTTTTTGTGTAATATTGAATCTATTTACTTTTTATCTCAGTTCAAAATGTGCGTTCACTTTAAAACACATATCTTTTTGACTTTGATATTTTCCACTTTCATTAGAAAACATTTACGTGTTTGTCGATGATTTTTGTATTTCGAAGCCATTATCGTCTTTTGTTTTTGTCTTTCTATATAATGTCTTCGCAGGAGTTGATCCTATGATATTTTCCACCTCAATTAGAAAACATCTGTTTGTTTTTCGATGATTATTGTACTCTGCGCCCTCTCCCGTTATCCCTCATCATCGTTTGTTTTCATCTCTTGATATTCTGCCTTCGTATTTTATTCAATTCATTTAGCAAAAAAATACATCTCCTACATAGATATTTACTATATAAATATTTTTCTTCTTTAATAAATTCAGTATTCCATATACTATGACAATCCCAAACTTAGTTTGGTGTTAGACATTATCAACTACGAATAATTGGGTTCGGCTATTTCATTTAGAAGTTTTCCTTCTCAATTGAATAATAGAAATTCCCTTCCTCAGTTTGGATAACAGAAATTTCCCTCAATATTCTCATCAAATCGGGATTTGCCCTCGCTAGTCCTCCGGCCTCCCTAAGTTCTCCACCCTTACCGCTGTATGATCGATACCCTGGTCCAAGCCATCGCCCACGCATTGCATGATTACGGGAACTAATGCTAACCCTTAGTACCCGTAATACCAAGCCTCCCCCTTAGCTATTGCCTTCCAAAAGCTATTTCTTTTGACAACGGAAATGAGCGGGTCCAATGTGCTCCTTTTGTCCAGGAATGTTTGGCATTACAACTCAAGACGAACTATCCTGAGTAGAAACGTCAGTAAAAGTCATCGCGCATGAGCGTTTAAAAATTAACTATGTTGTAGAATCAGTTACTCACCAAGTTAAAAATAACACTAAACCCCTCTATAAAGTAGCGAAATCCTTAAACAAAATGTAATAATGGTTGGATGATCTCCGTGAAAAGCTATTGCATTTGAGATCGTTGACCATATCAGTCTTAAAAGTATCCTTATTAACAATTATGTGCCACAAATTAAAACATTTTACACTAAACTAATAGGAGCAGATTATTTAGCCGACTCTTAAACATTTTTTAATTTACTCATTCGCCCGCATACCCTCAGTGTCATTACCGCGCATGCTGCTAAGGAACTTAAACTCACTCCAGTATTAACATAAACAAACCCTACGTTTATAACTACTTGGATTATACATGGACATTACACGGATCAAGTCCATATATGTAACATCCCCTTGAGCCTTTTCTCTGACACACTATCCTACGATATCTACAGGCTTCACCCATTTCCAACTCATTACCCTACTGCAAACCATACCCAACGATTAAACATACCCCAAGCTCCCCTTTCCTTTTCGTAGATCGAAATTCCCTATCGTTTACTATATCTTTTGGCCAGGCAGACATACAACAATGTAATCTTACAAGTGCGTCTCCCTAGGATATTTTCCTCCCATATCATCTTATTTTTTAAGAAAAAATGAGAGCTGCTTCATAGATTTAATATATCCCCGACATACATCAGCCTGCAAATTCTCAAAGTTCTCATCCTCACTGACAGTAATTTTAAAAATCAGTCATGATGCCTGGAGACCATTCCATAAGCCGTTCTTTCACACAGCTACCAAGCTTTTCCATTAATTACCTACATCCCTTTTCGATGCGAAATCCATTTGCATAACGTCGTAGGATTTAAACAACAATTTGAGAACCAGGCTAACTCTGTATTCATTGTAAAACCACTGATTTATTTTTAGACCTCGGCACTGGCATGTATAATCCTTGTTACCCTCATTTGGCAAAGTGCAAAACGATTTTGTGGTGCCCCTATGTATAACATTGGATTCCAATTCAGCAAAGAAGATTTATGCGCCCCTCACGACCTATTTCACGACCACGGGAACTAAAATTAAATGTGTAAATAAATCGAGAATTATTTGCAATAACACAATCATAATTATGTAGTTAAGAAGGCAACTTTATGGCTAACTAGCTCTTCGTCGAAGCCCTTGGAAGGAGAAGATAACGCGTAATCTAGCTTTTCTAACAGAAGAGCTCCTTCCGAGGACTTTGATGAAGAGCTAGTTAGCCATAAAGTTGCCTTCTTAACCACATAATAATTATTGCGCTATTGCAAAATATTCTCGATTTTACAGGGCCGGGCTAGAGTGAAAAAAACAAAGTTTCTATGCTCTTCGATAAGCAGGGATAACAATTAAAAAAGCTCAGAACTTAAGCAAAATACCCATGTACCACCCTTGTATGTCTTAATTGGATTTTAAATTTTAAAGCCCTTCTCGAGCATGCACAGTAAAATAAGATTGGGAAAAGCCCACTCCTTTTATAATAAAAATGGTAATTAATATGTCTCTACCTACTTCGGACTTTGTCATATTTCTACCTATGACAATGATTTAAACGGCTGACTCTCTATTTGTTTGATATCGGCCCTATCGAAAGCTATAATATTTATCATGACGTTCAGCCAAAGTGATAATAAAACTTGAGAAAAAAACACTCCTGTTTGGTCCTTATCCTTTGATTAGAGCCTCCTTAGTCATTGTAGATTTCCTACTGCTTGACTTCCTTCCGTGACCAGAACTAAGTTACGCATCAAGGAAGCATCCTCAGGTGAGGCTCCTGTTCGTATCTCCAAGAACAGTTTCGCAAACCTTTGCTAACTACTAGAACTTTAAAAAAATAACCTGGTCCCGTTGGGGACCAGGATATCCGCCCGTTTAACCGCTCTACTTTCTTAATTATTTCTTCCTTACTCGTTATTTAGTAATATTTCTCTCCGTAGAGTTGTGCATTTCATTTTATTAATCAGGCTACAATTTTCGTTCGGAGCCTTTTTTTCGTCTATTTCTTTAATGAAGCTCTCCCATATGTTTCCTTGTTGTTTATCCAAGAGATGCCTCATCTCTACTTCTGGCCTATTTATCGTAAATGGCTCGAGAGTTTATATTTGGTAAACCACTGATCGGTTGTTTATTCTTCTCTCTCTATTATTCTTTCCATCTGGGATGTGAGTGTGCACTGTCTCGTTCTCCGGATGTTTTCGTTCTTGTTCTGGCTTCCGCTTCAATGAGAGCTTTATTCTATCGCTCATTTTTTTTCAGCTATTTTCTCCAAGTTTGGTTCTGAGAGATTACGTGAAATGAAATGCGTTAAATCTTCTTTGAATTAGACCTAGTTCGCTATGTTTTAACTTTTTCTCTCTGGCACTAGTACTTGTATCGGTTTCTGGCCGACGCTCAGTATTATTCTAAACTTGTCACTCCATGCATTGTTGGAGGGTTGCATTTGGATTTTATTATACATGTAACAGCTGCTTAGACCAACGTTTGGTTTTGTAGCAGGATTACCAGTGAAATAATTGGGTAAATATGGATCTATCCTTATGAATATGTTTCTATCGATCAACATTTTGAAGTTCGGACCACTTAGATCTACTTTGGTAGGCATTCGCTTTCCACCTTATTTTCAGGTGGCCAATAAATATTTTGTGATATCATGGGAATTTTCAGCACAGGGCGTGCTGAAAATTCACATGAAATTATGCTTTGTAACGTAGTTCGGTTTTTGCGATTTATAGGAAGTGTTTATCACTACAGGTGATAATTACTTTTCTACTTTAATGGCATTCATGAAGGTTTAGTTGAATATCTTTATTTATTTTATGTCTGGATCTAACTCATGCCTTGATATTGATATGATTTCTGGATCATGTTTCCTGAATATGTGGCCTAGAGATTTTATTTTCCGATTCAGCCATATATGATAGTTTGTAGATCCTAAGCTTCTTTTATCTCCCATTCTCCAATGCTCACTTGAATTTAGGAGTTCCTGTTTGTTTGGCAAATGTTCCACTTCCAAACTTGCAGCATCAGAGTGGGTCGAAGGTTTCGCTATTGATGTTATGCAATCTCTAGGATATATTCTGATTTAATTCTGAAGGAGCATCATCTCTCTCTCGCGTTCATTCTCTTCCACAGTTTTACCTGTGTAAGCTAATTTGCATGTACGTTCCTTAAAGTCTCCTAGCTTCTGGCATCCAAGTTGGTGGGCACCAGCCGTGCTGCTCCCCAGTCGATATGATGCTCTGCATTCCTTAGATGTTTCATAAGGGTGCTGGAGACTCTGCCTTCCCAAATGTCTAGTTTGTGCTCCCTAATATTTTTTTACAAGCTCCTGTGGGTTTCACCATAGTATTGTGTTTTGCATTCCATGCTCGGGATCTCATAATTATCCCTGATTCATCGGGCGCTTTTGGCCCGGAGTAAGTCTGCGATCTTTTAACCTGCAATCTGAACTATGTACTTGTACGGTTTTCCGAGCTGTGTAGTTAAGTACAGCTGACAAGAGACTTGAGAGCGATAATATCACATGTTTAGAATATATCCGTGCGTCATGAGTTTGCATCTGATGTTTTGGCGTTACTTTTTGGCCCTCCAGATGAAAGTTTTGGGGTAGCGGATGCTCTCAAATGCTCTTTGAATGTACTTCTCCACACCCGGTAGAAACGAAGGGAAAATACAATCACGATGCCGGATTTTATGAGCTGTTCTTGTGCGTAGAAGTATTGTACGAAGTAGTATTAGTTAGTCTCTCACTATTAACAGAGCAATTGATAGAGAGCTAACCTCTGTGGACCTTCACATCGAAGAAATGGATGAAGTTTTCTTCATCCTCATCATAGGTGAACTTAATCGTAGAGGGTAGGTCATTGAGCTTCCGGAGAAGATCTTATGTATTTAGCCTTGGGGTACTGCGATGTATTGCAGCCTTAGAATTTTGATCTTCTCATTCTCAATCCCTTATCATATATATATATATATATATATATATATATATATACATCATGAACTGTTGAGCTTTTTCCAAACCGGAGTTTCAATATGAACGTGAAAACCTGGATTTTAACATTTCGAAAACCTAGCCTCAAAATCTGCATTAGAAACAAGAAGGTTTGAGTTTAAAATTTCTAATTTGATAGAATAGTAAAATGGAACAAGGCAATTTAGGGTAAGTTACTTAATGCCAGACTAAAAAATCCATTAATATAGGTTAAAGTATACAAATTGGATTTTGTTTGATTTATATTTAAATTATGTTTTAATTTTAACATTAAAAGCGATCATAAAATTTGTGATTCGTTGGAAGAGGGGGCATTATTGAGTATTTTAAAATTATCAAAACAAATTTCACTTGCATATTTTTATGTGATCCCTTATAAGCGAAGGGTCTGGTTTGCTTAGAGCCAGCCTCTGTGCGGGTCGCCCTTGCCGATGCGACATTGGAATGACCTAATGCTCGAACCAATATAAGATGAATCGCAAGATTCACAAATATATTTAGAAATTACAGAGGAGCGGCAAGTCAATGGAATTTGTTTCTTAAAGCTGAAATAGGACCCAATATTATATTAATTTTTAATACGAATTTGGGGTCGAGATAGGGATAGAATTTATTTACTCAGTTAAATTTCCGAAAGTGACCGCCCTATATTTTTGTCGGCCCTTTGTTATAAATATATATATTTAAAAAAAAAAACACAAATAATATATAGTGTATATGGGAGATATACACTATATATCACTTTGTATTATATAGCATTTTGAAGAGAATTTCGAAATGGGGAGCTACGACCCAAGGGAATTCTTTTGACATTTTTTTGTTTTCAGCAAAGAATTATAATTGTTATCGGGTTTTTCCAAACAAAATAGGAAATTGGCATTTAAGTAAAATCAAGTGAAATAGGATTATTAACAAAATTTAAACGTTGTTTTATCTCTTGGATGAAAATTGTATCATAAGAACAACGTAGATTTCGTAAAAGGTCTAAATTAATTTTATCCCAAAGATAAAAAAAAAACAAATTTAGGTGTAATTAGAAAGCTCTTTTTAATGAGCAAGAACTAACAAAATGCCATCCTAACCAAAGAAATTTTCATGCAATATGTTTTGATTAGTTTGAATTTAAAAGCAGACTGTTCACCTTAAAAATATTAAAAGAATCCTATTTTTAAGTAGAGATAACTATTATATTGAGGACGTTATTTTTCAAACACGATAAACGCTAACAATATTCAATATTTGCATCCCCTTTCTTTCAGTGAGATGTACAAGTTTAAAGAAGTTACGTAATGTTCTTCAAGCCAGAAAATGCATTCGTATCGTAAAAGAGATCCCCATGCAGATAATAAAATACACACAAAGATCAGACTGACAATCTTTAACAAATCTGAAGGCACTATAAGGAGGATCCTTGTGATAAGAGGGGGGTGGGGAGATTAGTGTCGGCCCTTTCCGGGTCAGGGGTATATGGATGAATACCACCACAGGCTACACGACGTCATAGATGTGTGGGCGTGAATATTTCTATGAAATGCTGGTAGCCCAATTTGCAGGGCTCCGGAACAGAGGAGAGAGCGGGTGTGTTGCGCTCTGAAAACTGAAAGAATTATAGCGGGGTTTTTATTGATAATATCCTGATGATGCATGTAGAGCTAGTTGCACCAGCGGGGTAAGATGCGCGTACGCGCCAAAGGACTGCCAGCTCGGAATTCCGCTGAAATCTTTGTTTACGCGCTTGATGAGTTCAAAGCCGCGCCTCGACGCTTTAAATCCAACGCTAGATCCAATAGGCTAACGAGGCCTCCAGAAATAAGAGGATATCTACAAAAGGAAAACTGCTTTAATTTTTTTTATTTTAATTTAAACCTTAAATAATTTTTATAATGAAATATTAAAAAAATACTAAGCACTTGCAAACATTTTTATCACTGTCATTAATCTTTTAATATAATACCAACTCTACATTTATATGGTGTGGTTCAGAAGCAAGAGCTGTCGATCAGCGCCTGTCCTGCAGAGAGAGAATGCTGGAGGGAAGAAATGGATCTTAAAGGCTCCCTCCTGAAGACACTAATGGAAGGAGAAGAGAGTGTAATGGCGGTAGTTCATTCCACTAATTAGAAGCGTGAATGAAGAATTTTATACAAAGGTGTAGAGCAGAACTTTGATGATGAAACGTTTCGAATCGCTTTAGTATTATTTAACACCCTAAAGTAAGATTAATATTGAGTTTAAGACCAAACTTAAGGGGGAAACAGCGCAATTCTTGGAACAACAGCGTTGTTCCGACGAAAATGACTGTGGAGAAGAAGAGCCCGTGTTGTATAAAAGAAACAAATTTAAGTGTTTGGAGAGTGTATGCAGGGCCTCCAACAAAGAGTGAGTTGTATTAGTTCTGGTTCACGAAGGTAACGAAGGTGTTCATGGCGCCTTTATACACTCATGTTCAAAATATTGTAACGAGCACTCATGATCTACTGAAAACCATGATGCTAACGATGGGGTAAGAGTCTATGGAGAAGGGAAATATGGAAATTAATTGCCTTTTAATTACGAAATACAAGAGATATGTGATAACTCAAATGATACTCAAGGAATATGCGATTAATTTAATTGGTATAAATGCACAAACAATTAATTTTATATTGCAAAAGGGTAACAAAAATTGGAATAGCTCAACCTAAAACGAAATATTTGAGTCGCTTAATTCTACACTGATAAATATGATTAATTCGCTTCAGAGCTAGACTAATTCGGCGTAATACAGCTCAGTCACCCGCGCTAAATAGGATGAATGGGTGGATAGCTCCAGGGAAGCAGAGAACGAAGAAATAAAAAACAAGCTCAGATTTGAGCGCTTTGTTAAGCTCACCGTGTGAAATGGCTAAGGGGACGGGACCGAAGATTAAATTCGCTAAGAATTATTCTGATTCAAATGCGGGATGTTAACAGGTACAAACGGAGATTTATCCTTGTAACAAGTGAAACGAGTAGAGTTTTCAGCCTTGGTCCACATTGATAAGCTTTTTTCCATGAAATCCCGAAGGAGTGTAAGGTCGGTATCTCTCTGGCAGGTATATTTTACGCACTTAAATAAGGAAAATTAGAGTTATTTCCTCCCAGTGGGAGAGGTATCATCAGTTCGCTTAGAAATCTTTTAAGGAATTTAGTAGTAGAAAGAGGTTTAAAGATCCTCTCATTTGCAGTTTCCAGGAGCATAATATGGAGTCAGGATTAGATAGACCCAAAGCTGGATTCTATACCTTTTAGAGTGGGATCATAGAACATTTTTGCCCAGGCGAGGAGAGATCCTATTACGTGTGGATTTGTGTAAGGTAGCTTTTCAGATCATATGTGGTCCCGCGTATGCCTATTATCCACCAACAATATTTCGAAAGGTTCAGACCAGCGATAGATAAACTTCCAGTCAACTATCACCATCAAAGATGGAGAATAAGTTTTAGATTATATATAAAATGAAACTACAGACACAAAGAGGTACAGTAAAGATGCAACATCTCCTGGATTACCACCTAACAACACTACATTTTTATCGTGGTTGATTTTCGTGGGAGCCTTGTGGGTATCTAAGAGGATAGATAAACAAAAGAAAGATTGGAGTAATATAGGGAGTAAAGGGTGAAAAGAATGCGGGCATGTTAAAAACCAACCCAACAGAAGAAAATAGGGAGAGTTGAACCAGCCTCCCCAGGGATGACTGGAGGAAGGATGTGTGGTAACAAGCCTAAGATATAAGCCCCCAGCCAAGATAATTGGGAGAAAAGGCCTGTAAAGAGATTGTAGAAAAATATAAATGGAAAGTTTAGAAAGTATAAAGCCGAAGTAGCTGAAATCTAGTTCAAGACTCCTCGAGACAGTGGGACTTTGGAATCCCCCGCTCCTCCATGTAACGCGTCAAACAGTCTACACAGAGCTCCTCGTTGTGGGCAAGAAATTAAAGGTAAGTCGGTTAAAGACGGTTCTATATACACGCAAAAAGCAATACTCCCAGCGTTATCCCAGTCGTCATAGGCAGAACCTATGGCGGCACTATAAAGTTAAATCGAATTCTCAGAGCAGTTGCCTAAACCCAAAACGAAATGCTTAAGTTATGGTTGGTGTATCTCGGCGACATAAGCGCCGTCGAGATGCTCCGTGGATGCAATGAGGTAATACAAGCGCATAAGGAACTGTGCACGGAGCAGAGAAATTGGTATATCTCCGGCATTGAAAAGGAGGCTTTCAATAGGGAGTGGTGGAAATCACCTGTCACCAAACGGAGACCAGTGTGGTGGATCATATACACCTTCCTCAATTTACGCTTGAATATGGATGCATAAATCTTGCCTCTTAATCGAGTTTCGATTAAATAAAGAAACATAGAGAAGTAAAGCAGTATCCTTATTAGTATAGTAGCTGCTAAATGCAATGGAGCGAAGAATGCCCATAGTGAGGGTACAAGAGACCCTAAAGTTCCGAAGATGTGCCTCCTAGCTGAGCCTCGGTCAAAGTCAAGACCAAGGAAATGGTACGTTTCTATCACATCCGGGCAAGACCCGTTTAGCAACAAGTTCGAGTAGTTGGGAGGTCGTGGTTGGCGGCAGAAGAGAACCACCTATTTTTTGGCCAGTACTTGTTGGAGTCGACACTCCAGCGTTGACACCTGAGCCGCACCAAAGGAGATAGAAGGGTCGTATACGTCGAGTGTAGCGAGAACATCTTCCGGCAGCACCGAGGCAATGCCGTTAATGCTCACGGAAAAGAGTGCGACACTGAGGATACTTTAATGCATGACGGTGACGCTCTCATCTCGTCTTATTGGAGTGGAGAGAATTTCCATCACCTGTACGCGGAATCAACCATCTCGCACAAACTCTGATATGATGACTGTGAGGGGTCTCCTAACGCTCATAGTGTGGAGAATTATTATGATACTGTATCGCCAATTCGTGTCATCTGGCTTCTCCATATCGAAAAAAGAGCATGACTAAGTGCTGTCAGTGAACGAAGTCCTCGCAGACTGCATTTTCCAGCCAGAGCATATCATCCTACGTGGAGTGGAACTTGAAAATCATGCTATACCTCTCCATACCGTTGTAATAGTGTCCTAGTCATAATATTTTTGATGGGGAGGAGAATTTATGACACTATTACTTCATGAAATGTTAATATTTCATCTCTAGTTAGCAACGCAAGAACACTTCGACATGGCGAAGTTCAGATTGTGTACGGGATAGTTTTGTTACCATTATTTATTTGCACAATCGATATTTTTGATTTGTTAGGATAAATTAATTTTTTTTAATTTAATATGATGATGATTAATCGTTTACCTTTTTTAATTAAGCAGAAAGTTGATAAAATAATCTTAAGTTACGGTCGCTAGTGTGGAGATAGCAAACCAAAGCAGCTTGTTTGTAAGGTTAATGTTAGTTAATTTTTTTATATACTTATGAAAATGTAAATTACCATTTCTTTCCACCATCAAATTGTTACATCTCAGGAAAAAGTAAGCAGAAACGCACAAATAACTATATTTGTTTTTGTAGAGAAAATCGATGGCGCCAGTATTGTATCATATTACTAACTTCTCTTCTCTTATAATTTACTTTTTTTTACACTTCTAATCTTTGGACAGATCTAAACTAAAGAAGGCCACCGGCGTAAGACCGTTTCTTCTTCAAGGCGTAACAGTTGTTCTTTATGATAATGTTGCACTTAGTTTTACGATTTATTTTCCTCATTATTCCCTAATGCAGTTATTTTAACTCACTTAAGAGAACTATTAGTTTTTGTCCTGAGCAGAAACTCAAAGTGAAATTTTCCTTCTCCTTATCAGATGACAATCGAAACTATTAAGCTTTTCAATGCAGTCTCTTGTGATATAAGGTCGCGCGTTGTTTTGATGAGAGAACGCTCTTTCTTTCTCTATAAATGCTGGCCTTCCTCTTTAGCCCAATCTGATAGACAGATCTGTGGTAAGAAGTCCACAATGGATTATGTCATTCATATCTCACAAAATGCACAAAAGAATCTTCATTGGATGAGGCCCGCTCTTCGGCTAAGTTATTATTTTTTTCCCAACCACTAATCCATTGTCTAGAAAAATTAATATTAGAAAACCTTTTTAAATCAAAGTCAAAGGAGTTCTACAAAAATAGTATTGAAAATTAAGCAAAAAGATGGCGAGTAGTCGTAGGACCTGATCGAACTTATATTAAATTTTGAACTAATAAATAAATACTTATATAAATATAAGTAATTTCATAGAGTTGTTTGAAGTCTATCAATAAAATAATGAAAAATTCATGGTGCATTGATTATATGATGACCTAATACAATCATTTTTCCTGTCTGAGAGAGTAGTTATTTGCAAGGAACGGCGGATGCTTTGAGGTTTTTTTAAGAACGCTCAAATGGTGATCACTCCCGATGGCATGGTTGTCAAAAAATATTAAGCCTTATTTTTAAGCAATATAAGAAAAAACCCGGCCTAATAGCTAAACAAACAAGGAAAAAATCAAAAACCAAAAGAAATGATAAAAACAGCTGGGCTACAAAAAACATACCCCAATCCCCCAAGAAATACAAGCTTCTGTGTCGAAGGGAGATCTGCCTCTCTCGTGTGCTCGATCATACAACCAACACTAAAAAACTATATTTATGCAGAGATGGAGACCTGCCTCCTCTAAATATTTGTTAATCCCTAATCAAGTGAGCAGGAATCCGTTCTGAACACACGGAGCAATGGGTAGCGACCACGATCATCCTGTTACCGGAACAGGTAACATTCGCAAAGATACCGCAGATTAGGACACATAAAATGTTCCAAACACTCTGGAGGACCATGCAGTCATCGCCTAAGGTGCGGGGAGAGGCTTTATCAAATAGGAAAGCATCCCACAACAGTGGCTGATTCGGATACGTCAAAAGAAATTTTGAAGCCATCGTGCCATTTGAAGTATTCCACTAGATCATCGCGACGCGATGGTGCGCAAGTATACATTCCCGTCGGTCGACTCCCATCTTCTTTGACAGAGAGCCCGAATGGTTGACCTGATTTCCGCCAATTAGTCTGGAGTGAGAAAGAACGAAAAATGTCAGGTTGCCCATTCCTTACTGGCTCTTTGGCGCGCTCATCGTAACATCATAAGGTTCGCCGCAACTATGACATCAAGGTCACCACCAACCAGATGTTACGGAGATTCCAATGTTGTGAGCGCAATCAGAGTGGTCTATGAATCACTATAATTGACAACTTTTTACTGAAACCGAGAACGGCGCTTAATTTTCTCTACCAAGGCCGTAATTTTAGATAAAACGTCCCGTAGAGCCTCTGACAATTTCAATTAGTTTGGACTCTAAATCTCCTTGGATTTAAAGCTATCTGTGTACACTGGTGGGTCTTCAGCATGACACAAACTCCGCCCCAAAACGTTCGAAAGCAATAAAATCAGTTGTGTGGAATTTTTATGAGCAGAAGTGTTGCGATGTCGTATCTTTCAGCGTATTGTCATGAGCAGAACCAGAGGCAACACCACCTTGAGAGTTAAATAGAACTCCAACGGCAGTTGTCTAGGCTTAAATCAAAAGGATTAGGCCATATTTGGCGTATCTCGTCAACATAAGCGACGTCGAGATGCGTCGCGGTTGCAATTAGAGCAGAAGCGACTGAGCAAAGCTCCAAGCTCGCGTGAAGTACAAGCGTACAATGAACTTTGCATGGCGCAGACGGAATGCCATATCTCCGACATCTACAAAGAAGATTTCAATAGAGGGTGCGCGAAAAGCACTGTTTGGCAAACAGAGACCAGTTTGGTGGATCTGGTAGACCTTTCTCAATTCACGCTCGATACAGATGCTTAAATTTCGTATCTTTGTTAATTGCACCATTCTCTCCCTATCACTTACACATTTATTAATGGATGTTCTGTTTAAATTTTTTGTTGCTTTATGCCAATTTTAATATATTTAATGAGTAAGAGATACAAGAAGAAAATATTTTAGTGAAATGAAATAATATTTCATAGCCTTCTGTTCTACTATACATATATTTATAAAGTCTAATACTCTACAGTGCAGTATGTGTGAACCTAAGACCCCAAGTAAATGTATCCAAATATGACCTCAATTTATTAGTGCATTCTGATTTTAAAAAAAAAGATATTAGAATTTTTCAAATCTACAATTATACATACATACGAGTCATTAAAGTAAAATCTAGATATATATTAAAATAAAATAGTTTTGTATATTTCATTATTGTCTAGTTATTTTACTAATATTTATAGTAAACACTTGGTGATATAACAATTATGATTTAGCATGATCAAAAGAATCTAAAGAATTTGTCTTAGAAACAATTTCATTTCATGGCATTTATTCATCAGAAGGCTTCAAAAGCATCACTTCCACATGGCTGCAAATCTCTTAAAATTAGGCCCAAATTTCAATTCAAAGACGAATTCTTTTTTTTCTCAAATAATCCTAACTCTTTGAAGTCTCGGATGCTTTGAAACCACTTTAGCCGGAAAGATGCTGCTTTCTCCATTGATGAGTCTCCAAGTTGCTTCGTTTCGTTTCATTTAGAATGACATAATAAGTGGTCTGAGAAGTAATGAATAGAGGAGAGGACAAAATAGATAGAAGAGGAAGGAAGCAGTAGAGATAAATGAATGTTGCCCGGTGATGGGGACTTCTGCTTTTATGGTATTGGTGTCCCACTACGGGATCTTTTTAATTTGTTTTTTGTTAGTTTTGGGTTTCACACTGCGGGATCATTTTTATTTTATTTATTATTATTTATTTGTTTATTTATATGTTTTTGGGTTGTTTTTTTTGTCACACTGCGGGATCTTTTTTGTTGTTCTGTGTTAGTTTTGGGTGTCCCACTGCGGGATCATTTTTATTTTTTTGTTTATTTATTTATTTGTCTTTTCAGGGTGTTTTTTTGTCACACTACGGGATCTTTTTTGTTGTTTATGTTAGTTTTGGGTTTCCCTCTGCGGGATCTTTTTTATTTTATTTATTATTATTTTTTTGTTTATTTATTTTTTTCCTAATTTTGTTTGTCCCACTACGGGATCTTTTTTCTTGTTTGTTGTTTACTTATTTTCTTATATTATTTTTCGATTTATTTGTATTTAGGTATAGGTGCGATCGTTATGGTGTTGGGAAGGTAGTTTTTAAATCTACCTCCTTCTGCTTCTGGGTCAAGGGCGTCCAGGCTGTTCCTGGGAAGAATTGTTTCGAGTCTTGCCCATATGTCTCGTCATGGTTTGTGAAGGAAGACGTTGATCAGATCTATGCCAAGCTCTTCATGGAGGCTCTTCGATGTCCGGAACTCTTGCCATTTTGCGTATGTTATGAACCAACCGAAGTCCTCGATTTTGCACCCGCTGAAGTTTTGACTTGTTTGTGGATGAGGCACGTTGAGCGGTATAGCATGATATACCAGTTTAGATCTAACTAAACTGGTGTATAGTTTCTTCTTATCTGCTTGGTTAAGTTTTCTAAATCTCTGAATTTTTTTCAGTTCCGTATTCGCCATTCCAATCCTTGTGCCGATGTGTGTACGCTCAGGCCCGTGCTGGCAAGCTTGAAGCGAAGTACGGACACACTTAGCAAGTATTCAATGTTGGTCGGGTCTATCTTGAGATTGACGGTCCGATGTTGTTCTATCGCGGTCACTTTAAATTTTGTGATTTGGTCTGAATTTACCAGCGCCTTTCAAAGCTTGAGATACTTTCGGCTTTCGCAGCCGTGGCTCTGGCTATCATCCTTGCGGATTTTGTCCTACCAACTAAGATTTTGGGGACACCGTCCTCGTACTGGATGTTGAGCGTTTTTCCGTTTATAGGTTTAGGGATATCTCTCATGAAGATGGTGAAGATTTGGGGCAGTTGAGGCATCCTCCTTGCGGTACACCGGACAGGAGCTCGAAAGCATCCCCTGTTTGCTCTTCGAAGGCAATGACAGCTTGCCTGCATGTCAAGTAGCTACAGAGGATTTTTTTTCGAAATAGTGCGTGAGTCTCAGTCTCGATATTTTGTATTTTAGGATATCAATCCAGATTCAATCAAAGCTTCCTTGATCGTGGTTTCCTCAACGTTTAATTTGTACCACCATTTAAAAGAGTCTATTCGCACTCCTTTACCCACCTCTCGCGATGGTGAGGTTAATCTCCTACCATCGAGCTTAAACTGGTTTCTTGTGTCTGATTGGGGTAGGTCGCTTGGAATGACCTCCCGTTGTTTCCTGGTGTTTTCTTTGGTTGTAGAAACTTCGGTTTAGGTCAAGGAGGGCACGATCTCCTGGGATTCTGCGGGTTCTAGGTTGGTCTATTCCTCTTCTTGCTCCGCAGCTTGTGGAGCTGGAAATGTAGGCTCTGCAGGCTTCTCCTGAAGTTTGGCTGCGATAGCACCTTTGCCGATTGCGAGTTGTCTCGGAACTTTATGGTTCCCAGTCCATTTGCATCCAACATCTTGTTCAACTCAATGTTGAATGTTTTTGAGCTTGACAGGTTCATTACGTGAAAATGGAAGATGCTAGCCAGCATTTGGGGCATCGTCAGTCCGTGAGCTGTATTTGTTTCGCGGCGGGCAGGCTGTGAAGCAGGTTGTTGCGTTGGGGTTGACTTGGCAGCTGACGCATAGCTGGCTCGTAGTTTGTCTGCTGCTGCCCTCTTCTTATTAAGGTCTTTTCTTACTGTGCTATGTATGTTTAGGGTCCGGTGTTGCCCCGCACAGTTGATACACATTTTTGAAATGTTCACGCAGTGCATCCAGTCCTGTCCAATATGGGCGCATTCAGAGCAAATCTTCATCTCATCCTTGCTAGGCCAGGCGGAAAGGCACTGGTTGGGTGGTCTTCCACCTCGTAGCATTTGAAGCAGGTTAGTAGCTGAAAGAATCTCTCCCTGCTGATCTGGAAGATTCTCATGAAGAAGATTTACAGCTTAGCTTCCTTTGCCTTTGCAGCCATTTCCACTTCCTCAAACATGAACTTCAATAAGCGAGTAAGGGTGCGTATTTTTAGCACCTCGTGCACCTTTGCCCACTGCTGGTTACTTTCGATCTCCTCCGCCGATCTTTCACCAGCCCACGGGTCTACTCACCTGAATCTAATGGCCTTTATTGCATTAATGGCCGTTGAAGGCTTGGGCATGAGCCCTATTTTTCCTAGCTCCTCGATTCCAGAGGATAAAGTGAGTTTTATCAGGTCCGCTTGATGATGAAGATTGCGGTATATCCTCGGGAGACTTCGATCAGCCGATTGAGACTGCTTCTTAGCTTGCCGAATATTTTTTCGAACACAACGGCCTTATTTGGGATTTCCGTACCGGTTATCCTCAGCGGGACTCGTAGGTTCAACGACTCCCCTGGGCCATTCATGGCTGGGTAGTCTTGTCATCGGTTAGGACCGAGTCCCAGCTTTATCCTCAGTAGCAACGCTCTTCTTCCCCACAGGCGAAATAGAAACAGGAGGAATCTCCAATCAGTATATCCCCACCTGTCTAGTACATGTCAGAGTCGTTAGAAAGAGGAGGTATCTCCAATCAGACTTACGATCTTTTGATAAGGTCACGAGGGGTAGGGCTGACTGATACCTTGAGGCCCGGACGCAGCTAACCCCTCAAGCCAGTAGAAACAGGAGAGAACTCCAATCAGTTTAACCGAGCTTTATCCGGTGTTCTGAGGAGCCGTGGAGATGCAGAAGAGGAGGGTCTTTTTAGGGATTTTAAGTTTCCTAGAGTGGGTAGGGGATTTGGCGGTGCCCTAGAAAAGGCCCCTCCGTTGTGGGTATACTGTCGTGTATGCTAGAGCACGTTAAACGCTCACGTTCGAAAAGTCTCTTTGACGGTTTTGGAAGTCTCTTGCATTTGGCTTTGCCTGCCTTACTGGGTTGACGCTCCACTTGGTGAACTCTTCTCCTATTACTCTCTCTGACTGCTCTCCTCCATGAAATATATGGTGTATTTAATTTAACAAATAGTGTAATATGAGGTAACTTTTACCATTGTATAAAACGGCGTCATAAATATGATTGATTGTATTATTTAAATTAATATCTATTCGATAAACTATAACCAATACCTTCTGTTTTGGTCTACGCTTATTGGTCAAAATTTCGTAAATTCCTTCGTGCTTTGGGCAAAATGGATACAATAATACCTCTTGACACACTTCAAAGATTTCTATTTCCGCCTAATCTATTTAGAAATAGTCAAATCTCTCTAGGAATAAGAAACAGTTCAATAATTAAAATTGCCCCGAAACAAAATGATTTTATTACGCAAGCGATTAACGAGAGTTGCGTCACCTCGTTTTTCCACCCCCATTAAGTTCACCGACTTTTTTACAAAAAATTCTGGCTCTGATTTCTTCAGTTTGTTCTCTTTTTAAATAAAGTCATCGTCAGTTTTATCAATGTTCTTTCTATATTTCCATCCTTCCTTTCATATCTCTCTTCTATGTTGCATTTGGGGGAGGGGCCCAAAATTTGGGCAAAGACAGCGACATCTTTCTTTAAACCCTATCGATCACAAATCTTGAGATGTGGACCGAGTTAGAAAACGCCAAAGAAAACAACAAAAAAACAAGCTCACTTAAATTCACAGAACCACCTAAAATTCGATCAAACATGAACTCCTTTGCTCAAATAATAGAACTTACGACGCCTGCGAACTCTTAAAATTATATATATATATATATGTATATATATATATATATATATATATATATATATATATATATATATATATATATATATATATATATATATATATATATATATATATATATAAAGTTGAGCAGTATATTTTCATCGTAGAAAGTTTTGTTGAAAGCGACGGCTAATTTCGCATTTGTGATTTTTTTCACATCTTTTAATTTGTCGTATATTTGCCTTTACGCCGTGGATAAGTTCTTCGCAATTCATTAAAACTCGGATTTTAAATTTAAAGGATGGAATAGGAGAAGATTCCTTTAGCAAAACACTTTATTTATCTGCCACGTTTCGATACCCTCAGATCATCTTCAGCCTCTTTTTATTTGTATTTATTACTTTATCTCTGAGGATGATAGGATGGTATCGAAACGTATCAGATAAAGAAAGTGTTTTGTTAAAGGAATCTTCTCCTATTCCATCCTTTAACTTAAAATCAGAGTTTTAATGAATTTAGGTCAACCTATCCCTGGCCTTAAACCCAGCCGTTATATATATATATATATATATATATATATATATATATATATATATATATATATATATATATATATATATATATATGTATTCACCTAGATTTCTTCTACAAAGCTTGAGTCTTATATTCCGTAAGAAGGACAAAACGAAGAAGGCGGGTCCCATCTTTAATGTTTAATTCCAACGTTTCGGGTTATTACAAAACCCATCTTCAGGAGCTAAAAACAAATTCAAAATGAGTAATCTAAGCCAAAAACATAAATAATAGCACAAGTTTAAAGCTAAAAACCAAAGATCAGAGAAAATCACAAAAAGGACGTTAAAAATATAAAATGAACGTTACGTTAATTAACAAACAAAATAGTGAGGTAAAGAACAGCAAAATATTTGTAAAGAGATACTATCAATTAAGGACAAACAAAGTAAACGTAATATTACAAAATTCAACAATTGAAATGGAAAAATAGGGAATTGGATACAAATAAAAAGGAAAACTAAAATATAGACAATGAAACATTACTTTACATTGTCAGGAACAATGATGAGTGAAAACAGGAAGGAATTTAAAGAATAAATACAGCTTGGTTAAGTTATAAACAGAGGAAAGGATAACGTGTCTTCATTTAAATGTGGGTGGTTGTACTTAATACAAAGTGATTCTTTAATGCAGAGAGATGAAATAGATTTAGCAAATTTTAAGACAGAAAAATCATTTAAGGACAGGACACGTCTGTTTCACAATCACTAGCATGTTTCCTGATGGAAGAAAAAACTTTGTTACTTAATGTTTTACCGGTTCTATGGCTAATTCCCATGTAAGAACAAAAACGCGACGGAAGAGTACCTACTTTGCTTCCTATATAGGTCCTCAACCTACAGTTTGGGCAAATGAATTTATATACAATGCACGAACTAAACGGCGTGAGAATACTGTCCTTCACTTTAAAGAAATTACCAATATTTTTATTATTAATAAATATAAGTCTAAAACTAATTTGACAATAAAATTTCCTAAAAATAGAAATTAAACGTTTTTGGAGAAGGTCTTTATAAGGGCTGATGTCTGGTAACAAGACAGACCTGATTTCCTTTGGGACATTAAAAGAAGTGGAGAGGTTATGAAGCCTGAAGAGGAACTTCCTAATACAGTTTTCAACTAAAGATAAGGGGTAATAATTTTTTACAAAGTATTCTTTTAAAAATTTGAATTCAGAATGCATACTAAAATAAGTGGAAGACAAATTAAAACCTCTGAATAGGAGTGTTTTAATGGCGCCAATTTTTTATATTAAATCACAGAAACTAAAGAAAATTAAACCTAGCCTTGTGAAAGTTGGTTTTCTAAAAACGCATGTTTGAATGCCGGAAGGGGTACGAAAGACATTAATATCTAAAAATGGCAACATATTATTACAAGAACCAGAAGAAAAAACCGCAAAGTTATCGTCAACGTATCTATTGTAGAATAAGGGACGAAATTGAGAAGAGCAGTCACGGAAGAGTCTATCTTCAAAATTACACATAGAAATATTTGCAAAAATCGGACCTAGTGGGCTTCCCATCCCAACACCTTCAATTTTATGATAAACCACGTCATTGAAAGGAAAATTGTTGTCGTTGACAGCTAGATGGAATAAATGCGAAAATTGTGAAAAACTGAAACTATTAAAGAGGGCATTGCTATCCGTAAAGGCTTTAGTCAAAATAATCTCTATAGTTGCCTAAAGAAGAATATTTGTAAATAAGAACGTGATGTCAAAGCTAGAAAACAAAAAAGGACTTGACGATTCAAACTTTGCGATTTCCGAAGCAAAATCAAAGCTATAATTAATAGTATATAGATTGGAAGTAAATGGGATTAACAGAGGAACTAAAAAATTATAAATTTTATAGGAAGGAAGAGTGTAAGAAGCAAGAAGGGGTCGAAGAGGGCATCCAGTCTTATGTATCTTAGGTAGCCCATAGAACAGACCTAAGTAAGATGATGAAACATACAGAGAACCGTAAACAGAATCACTAAGAACACAGGAAGACTTTAGCTTTAGCAAAAACCGTTAATTTAGTCCTCTAAACGGTGAATGATAATCAAAGATTGTTCCATAATTTCAGTGAACTTGGATCTATCTAACAAAATCTGGGACATTTTTGAAATGTAATCAGTCCTATTCAAAATCAGCACTCCATTACTCGTCCTGATAAAGGTAATGTCTTGTTACCAGACATCTCCGAAAACGGTTAATTTCCATTTTTAGCAAATTTTATTGTCAAATTATTTTTAAACTTATGTATATTCATTAATAACAAAAATATTGGTACTTTCTTTAAAGTGAAGGACAGTATTCCTACGCCGTTTAGTTTGTACATTGTATATAAATTCATTTGCCCTAACTTTAAGTTGGGGACCTATATAGGAAGCACAGTAGGTACTCTTCCGTCGCGTTTTTGTTCTCACATGGAAATTAGCCATAGAACCGGTAAAATATTAAGTAACAAAGAGTTTTCTTCCATCAGGAAGACGTGTCCTTAAATGATTTTTCTGTCTTAAAATTTGCTAAATCTATTTCATCTCTCTGCATTAAAGAATCACTTTGTATTAAGTACAACCACCCACATTTAAATGAGGACACGTTATCCTTTCCTCTGTTTATAACTTAACCAAGCTGTATTTATTCTTTAAATTCTTTCCTGTTTTCACTCATCATTGTTCCTGACAATGTAAAGTAATGTTTCATTGTCTATATTTTAGTTTTACCTTTTGTTTGTATCCAATTCTCTATTTTTCCATTTCAATTGTTGAATTTGGTAATATTACGTTTACTTTGTTTGTCCTTAATTGATAGTATCTCTTTACAAATATTTTGCTGTTCTTTACCTCACTATTTTGTTTGTTCATTAACGTAACGTTCATTATAATATTTTTAACGTCGTTTTTGTAATTCTCTCTGATCTGTGGTTTTTAAATTTAAACTTGTGCCATTATTTATGTTTTTAGGCATAGATTACTCATTTAGAATTTGTTTTTAGCTCCTTAAGATGGGTTTTGTAATAACCCGAAACGTTGGAATTAAACATTAAAGATGGGACCCGCCTTCTTCGTTTTGTCCTCCTTACTTTATATTTATATATGTATATATATATATATATATATATATATATATATATATATATATATATATATATATAACCTATTAATTGGAAGACTGCAGGCCAAATGGAATTCCAGTTCTAATGCAATTCTGGAGACGGGCCAACACTGGTTTGATGGAACGCCTCTCTACTGCTAGACCAGTTTCATGTAATGCAATTTAATCAATTTAATAGAGCTTATGTTTTAGTGGCGGAATAAGAGGATAAATGTTACGGATTTTCAATATCTGAAATTGGATAACATCCCGTTATTGCGATTAGTAAAATAATTAATTTTTGTTGTGATCCGTCGTGGGAATCTTTTTGGTTGCTATTAACTTTTATTTCATTTGGCTTGCAATCATTCATGTGATTCATTTTGTAAGTTATCATTACAGCAAATCATTTTTTCGTCATCAGTCCTCTATTTCAGTTTTGATTATGAACGTTCCTGTGATTCTTTTTTGTTGTGATCAGTCATGTGATTCATTTTGGTTGAGATGTATCTTTTGGTTTACTTAAAGTCTAATCACAACCAAATTGATTATCGTTGTTGTTATCAACCTTTTAATTCAGTTTGCTTAGTATTTTCTCATTCCCTTGATTAGGTACTTTGGTTTGTGATTAGTCCTGCTATTCATTTAACTTGTGATCAATAGTGCGATTCTTATTGGTTTCTATGTCATGTGATTCATTTTGGTTGTCATCACTCCTGTGATTCATAAAGGATCTTATCAATCCTATGATTAAATTTCATTTGAGATCAACCCTGTGGTATTATTAGTGTCGTAGAATGACTCCCGACGATACCATATATCACTATTCGTTGAGGGAACTTCCTTAATTATCTTTAGAGTGCGTTACTGTCTGGCGGCCGATATTATGTATCTTCGATATGCTTAAGAAGTGGAACTGAGCTCAAGGATAATAATATTGCTATCATTAATAAAATAGAGTTTTATTAATAATAACTATCAATAAACACAAGACGGAAAATATTGACATAAACAAAGAATGAAAAGGGTCGTGGGGGCTCGGCTAATCCGAGGATTTAAAGGATTTAAAAAAAGGTAAAACAAATATCGAGTTAAAGAGATGGGATGGTTCGATAAACCATTTAAAGCACAGGATAGAATTGACAAAAGGGTTAAGTACTCAAAGGTGACGTTTGGCTTACGTAACTTTTGCACTAGTGGTGCAGTGGAAGGTGGCGCAAAGGAGTTTCGGGCCGCTGGCGAGTTCCAGCCGAAGGGGGGGGATAAAAGGATCCTGACGAGGCATCTTGGGAAGGAGAACCGTTTCTCGAGGAACGGCTTGAAGAACAATGGCTGTTCTAATGCTGTTCTCCTTTGAACAACAGGGGGGGGGATGAGAACCGTCTCTTGTCTATGGGCTCAAGAACAATGGCTGTTCTAATGTTATTCTCCTCTGAACAACAGGGGGGGGTGAGAACCGTTTCTTGGCGAAGGGCTCAAAACGAACAATGGCTGTTCTAATGCTGTTCTCCTTGAACAATAGGGGGGGATGAGAACCGTTTCTTGGCGAAGGGCTCAAAACGAACAATGGCTGTTCTAATGATGTTCTCCTTTGAACAACAGGGGGGGATGAGAACCGTTTCTTGGCGAAGGGCTCTAAACGAACAATGGCTGTTCTAATGCTGTTCTCCTTTGAACAACAGGGGGGGATGAGAACCGTTTCTTGGCGAAGGGCTCAAAACGAACAATGGCTGTTCTAATGATGTTCTCCTTTGAACAACAGGGGGGGATGAGAACCGTTTCTTGGCAAAGGGCTCTAAACGAACAATGGCTGTTCTAATGCTGTTCTCCTTTGAACAACAGGGGGGGATGAGAACCGTTTCTTGGCGAAGGGCTCAAAACGAACAATGGCTGTTCTAATGCTGTTCTCCTTTGAACAACAGGGGGGGAAGCCTTGGGGACTTGGCGTCGGAAAGGCTCGAACCTTTGGCACTCAAGGAATATTGTCCTCCTTCTGGACAAGTGATGGTGAATCTCGAGGTCGAGGTCCCTTGGCGCACAAAGGGAGAGAGGGTCGTGGTGATGTTTCGCGACGAAAATCTGGATCTCCAATCTGATCTTAGTGGTAAAGTTTCCATATAAATAGCCAGGACATCTCCTTGGCGTGGGGGAAAATGGAGTGGAAGCTTGGAGGGAACGCACAGCCGGGCCGGAGAACAATGCCTTATCTGCTCATAAGCCTAACTCGATCTGGCGAGGTCGGCGTATGGGGGCGAACGGGGGGACGATAACCTCCTTGATTAAACATTGACATCCGGTAGCTGTGATAAGACTCCAAGACTCGAATCGAAGATGCACGTGGGCAGCATCGTGGTTTTAAATAATATGGGATAGGAGTTGAAATTAACGCAGCTTCAACTCGTTCTATCACAATTAGTTTTATTAGTTCTATGATTCTCATTAGTTATCAGTTATGAAATTAATTTTTTTTTTGGTCATTTCTGAGATTCATTTTCATTGCAATCATTCCAGTGATTCATATTGAGTGTGATTCGCTGTAATTCACCTCCGGAAGTCATCCATCATTTGATTAATTTGGTTGTAATCATGCATGTAGCTTGTTTCGTTTTTGATCAGTTCTATGATTACTGTGATTTATTATTTTTGTGATCAGTCTTTTGCTCAATATTGGTTGTGATCATTCCTCGGGTTTATTTTGGTTATAATAAGTTCGTTGATTTTTTCTATTGGTATTCTGTCCTGAAATTTATTTTGATTCTACTCAGTTATGTGATTCTTTTTTATTATCAGTCCTTTCATTATTTACTTTGGTTTTGATCTAACTTTGTTTCATTTGGTTGTGATCAATTATATTCATGGTTACGGTGGGCTCATTCAAAGTAAATCATTTTAGTTATGTCAGTTATGTGATTCTTTTTCGCTATTTGCTGTCATTTGATGTATTTTGGTTGTGAATATTTATGTGATTCATTTTTGTTGTGATCTGCCCTCTGATTATTTCTGAAATTCATTTTTGGATCTGATCTTACCAGTGATTCATTTTGGTTGGTATCAATTATTTGATTAGTTTTTGTTGTCATCACTTATATGATTCAAATTAGTTGAGATCAGTTATGCGATATATTTTAGTTGTGATCAATTCTGAGATTCAATTTAGTTGCAAACATACTAGCGATTCATTTTGCGGATGGTCATTCATGTTATTCATTTCACTAGTCAACAATGATTTTGCTACTTGGGTATTAGCTTGTGATTTATACTAAATCGAGTATGCTGATTCCGAATCTGTAATCATAATTGTTCTAGCACGTAAGGTTTCTGAGTTACACACATACTCTTTAGTTACACATATAGGCAGTGTTGCTTCGGCTACCGTAGTGAGAGGATGTGTTGTGTATGTTTAGTTCCTGCGTTACTCTCCTGTATTATCATGTTGTCAAATTTAGCATTTATAGTAGTTGTGTTGAAATGGTATTTAAATACAGTGATTAATTGCATTTTTCTTTCAGATTTATCTCTCAAATAATTTGTAAATGAAATAAGAATGTACAAAAGTATATAACACGAAATATACAAACTAAATTGATTACAAGAATCGGTGAGGACAACTTTTATTTTAACTGTGGAAGATATACTCCAAGCAACCAGCGGAAAAATTTAGCTAAAAGAGTGAAAACTGCATACAATTATTACTTTGGTTGTAAAGTTGGTGACCAAGACAAGCCCTGGGCACCTAACAAATCTTGTACTGTGTGTCATACGGGGCTCACGCAGTGGTTAAATGGCAAACGGAATGGTATGCCTTTTGCTGTACAAATGGTGTGGCGTGAGCCAACAAATCATGTTTTTGATTATTACTTTTGTATAACAAATATTGCGGGATTCAAAAATAAGAACAAGTTAAAATTTTATATCCAGATTGTAAGTCAGCTATAAAACAAATCCCTCATAATATGTAGATGCCAATCCCAGTTCCTCCATCAGCTAGTGCAGTTAAAGAAGATGATTCATCGCCTGAATAGGAGGATAACAATGACGATGAAATGTATGAGGATGATTCTAAGGAAAAGAAGATCCAGTTGATAAATCAAGAAAGATTGAATGATTTAGTAAGGGATTTGTCAAAGGAGAATGCAGAACTGTTGGGCTCCAGATTAAAGCAATGGAATCTTCTAGAGGACGGTGCAAAAATATTTACTTTCCGTAAACCTTATGAGGCCTTAGCTGCCTTCTATAAAGAAGATGATGGTGCTTGTTTCTGTACTGATGTTAATGGCCTCATGAATCAGCTAGGAAACGAGCATTTACCTGATGAATAGAGACTATTTATCGATGCAAGCACTGCTTGCCTCAAAGCTGTGTTGCTACACAATGGTAACAAAAAACCTTCAAATCCTGTCGCACTTATTGTTGGGATGATAGAGACATATGACTCAATGAAATATATTTTGGAAGGTGTTCATTACTCACATCATAAGTGGAATATATTTGGTGATCTAAAAGTAATTTCTTTACTTCTTGGACTGCAGCTAGGATATACAAAGAATATGTGCTTCTTTTACCTATGGAACAGCCGTGACGACAGGAATCATTATATTGAAAAAAAGTGTCCCGAAAGAAAAGAACACATATTTCACCGATACAATGGGAAGCACATGACTTTGGTACATCAACAGATCTACCTTCCACCACTTCATATCAAACTTGGCTTTATCACAAATTTTGGTAAGGCAATGGTCCATGATTCTGATGGATTCCAGTATCGCAAAGAGAAATTTGGTGCAAAGAAAACGGATGATAAACTTAAAGCTGGCAATTTTGTAGGGCCGGAGATCAGAGAATTAATACGTGACAGGGAGTTCAGAAATAAACTAACTCCACTTGAGTTGGCAGCATGAGATTCATTTGTGCATGTAGTGCAGAACTTCCTTGGTAATCATAGGGGGCCTTAAAACTATGATGAACTAGTGGACAACATTGTGATGGTATGGAACGTACATATTCGCATGCTGCCAGACAATCGTGGGAACGAAAGAAATTTGTCGTTTGAGTTGACCTTCGTCTCCTCTCTCCCCCCCTTCCACCCTTCCCCCAACTGGCGACAGGAAGTCTGACGAAAGAAGGCCTATCTCACAGAGAAGCCTAAATTCTATTTTCCTTCTTTATGATATCATGGAGATTGTCCAGAAGGAGCTGCGATAAGCGAATTGTCGTGAATGGAATCTCTCTCTCGATTTCCCAAAATCCGCGGCATAAATAACATCGCCGTTCAGCCCTCTATAGCAGTGTCCCAAACCTACTCGCGTAATCCTCACGTTGAACGAGAGTCGTTGCTGTAACGTATCGACTGTCAATGCGCCGCCGAGATAACTTGGTCGCTGTCTCAAAGTGTTCCTGAAGTAAATTCAGCCCCGCAGAGTCTGTGACTAGAAGAATACGCTCTGTTGCTCAACATAACTTGAGAAAGAAAAGGAACATCCAAATAGTTACTGGAAGTTACTATTTGTTAGTGTCACATCCAGTTAGGAGTGAACTAACCTAAACTGCATCCAGCAGCTCCAAACCCGTCGTCTTATCCCCCCTCTCCCCGAGAACTCGTGTTAACACCACCTGAACCACCCCGTCTGGACCTGAGTAGTCGTCTCTCCAATCCATCCCATTTAAAGGTAATCTGTAAACCCAGTGTCCAACTATTCTTAAATTACCTATTTAATTAACAGTGATTGATACTCCCATTGAGTCATTATAAATCTAGACGCTTAACTTCAGTGTTTAATATTTAATCCTTATTTTTTCCCGTTTAACTATTGCTAATTATTATATTTGTGTATAGTAAAGTTTATTTTTTGTACGTGTGTTTATTTGTAGCTCCTCCCTTTTGACATACCCATTGCAAGACTTTAATTAAGAAATCCTTCGGCTAATTTATTCAACCTGTATTATGCACTCTTAGAATTCAACAATCACAAACCTCCCCCCCAGTAACAAGTGGGACTTTTATAGTGAGAATCCTGGCTACGGCACAACCCACCTCTAACCAGCTTTCGCACGTTCAGTAGGAATTAAAGCCTACCTATATATATATGATCGTAGGGTCAATACCATCGACTTAAACAAAAGCGGTGTGTCCAGATCAAGGACTAGAATAATTATTGGACCAGACTATGAGCAATTCTACGACATATATAAAAGTGGTGTCAGCTTTAAGGGGTTAAATTTTTGAGGAAGCGAACTCATATAGCCTAAAACCTGCCAATGTCCAAGGAAGCTCCAATAAACTAACGTAAATTTTAATAATTAGAGTCTATTCTCCAAAAGGAATATAAATAATAACCATTAATAACCCTTTCCAGATAGCAAAAACAAAGCTAGGAAAATATTCGTTATTTTGGGGGTTGGTTATTAGATTGTATCAGTTAGGAACAATCGCAGCTTCTAATTCTCTTACCAGGTGCATAGGTTCTTTCGGGAGACACCAGTTGCGTCAGCAAGAGCAGCAATGGCATCACAATCGTTCGAAGTTTTCGTCAAGCAAGGACAAGCTCTCGGTCTCAAAGGACAGGAACTAAAAGAATTCGTCCAAAGCGAACAGCGAGAGGAAAGAGCATGTGAAATGGAAGTAAGAAAAAAAGCGTTAGAATTGGAAAAAGGAAATAAAAAGAAGTGTTAGAAATGGAAGTAAGGAGAAGAAAAGAAGAGTTAGAATTTGAAGAAAGAACGAAGAGGTGATCGTTCGAGGGAACCGTCCCATAAGGTACATCATTAACGACTCCCTTCTGTTTCACACCTCGCGAGATGAGTCAAACCCACCTTCCAAGGTCATATGTATTCCGCGCACACATGTAAACCAAATCCTGCGAGTAGCACATGAAAGTCCCATGGCCGGTCATTTCGGTCATAACAAGACTTCTCAGTGAGTATTTAAATACTTTTTTTGGCCCGGTGCAGCCAAAGATATTGCAGAATTCTGCAAAACGTGCGATTTGTGCCAGAAAACCACTGCAAAAGGTCGAATAGCCCCAGCTCCCCTGCCAAGAACCCCAGTCATTTCGGAGCCCTTCTCGAGAGTCGCCATCGACCTCATCGGACCAATTTATTCTCCTTCCACCGAAGGTCATACGCATGTACTAACATTGATAGACTGCGCTACCCGATTCCCAGACGCTGTCGCTCTAAAAAGGATCGATAGTATCACTTGCTCTGAAGCCCTTATTTCCATTTTTTCTAGAGTAGGATTGCCCAAAGAAATCTTGTCAGATAGATGCCGCCAGTTTACCTCTGAGCTCATGGAACACGTGAACACCCGCTTTTCCAAATCAAACCTATTTTTACCACCCCCTTCCATCCGAGCGCGAACGGCATGTGCGAAAAGTTCAATGCGACCTTGAAAAGCGTCCTCAAGAAGCTTTGCATGGAACAACCCCAAGAATGGCACTGATATTTGCCAGTTGCGTTATTGGCATGCCGCGAAATTCTCCTTAGCACCATCGGATTTTCCCAATTTGAGCTCCTGTACGGGAGAAACGTGCGGGGGCCCCTCAGTATTTTGAAGGAGTTATGGACAAATTCCCGTTTGTGTCCAGAATTAAGGAACACTTATTCCCTCCTCCTCGAACTAAGGGAAAGATTAAAAAGGTGTTCTGACATGGCAGTCAGAAATTCTGAAATTAATATGGAAAAGTATCGGACATACTTTGATCTAAAGGCCAAACACAGAAAACTGAAGCACGGAGATGAAGTTCTACTTTTACTCCCCTCGAACTCCCATAAACTTCTCTCCCAATGAAAAGGCCCTTACCCGGTTCAGAAAACCCACGGATCGGTTGATTACGTTATACAGACACCCGCAGGTGATAAGTTATATCACATAAACATGCTAAAAAAGTATCATAGACGGGCCTGTATAAACAATATAGTCGCCTTCGACGAAGAAAGGGTAATTGACGCCGTCCACCCAAACAACCCCCTAAATATTGTTAATTCTATTTGCGTAGAGTCAAGTGAAGATTGTCCCCTCCCCGTCCGCCCGTCCAAGCTGCCCCCCATAAAAGAACCTTTCCCCGAGTTGGATGTAAACTCCGACCTCACCTCTGCCCAAAGGAACCAAATGATGGCGCTTTTGGAAGAATTTTTTGACGTCATTTCCGAGTCACCAGGATGCTCGACTCAGTTCGAACATGATATCGCCCTCACTACGCTCAAACCTGTGCGATGTAAACCCTATCTCGTACCGGTGCACCTAAGAGACGCTTTCAATGAGGAAGTCGACAATCTTTTGCAATTAGAGGTTATCGAGCCATATACGTCCGACTACTGTTTCCCAATAGTCATGGTCCGCAAGCCAGACCAGTCCTTTAGGATGTGCGTCGATTTTCGGAAGTTAAACACCGTCACCGTGTTCGACGCCGAGCCTCACCTCCTAATTGACCAAAATTTACTTCTCTTCGAAGGAGCCGCCTACATCACTGAGATAAACCTATGTGAAGCCTATTATCAGATTCCCCTAGAGGCATCAGCGAGGAAACTAACAACCTTTTCTACAGACAAAGGTTTAATGGAATTCACTCGTTTTCCTTTTGGCTTAGTCACTGCCTGCAGTAGTTACAACCACATAATGCGCCGTATAATAGACGGTTTAAAAACGTTTCTTTTTATTTTGATAACGTGTATGTGGCTACACGTTCATGGAACGACCATATCTTGTCCCTCCACCCTCTTTTAGAACGCTTAAAGCATCATGCCTTAGCGATTAAACCCTCAAAATGCCATTTTCTTATAAATCCATAGAATACCTTCGATTTAAAATAGGCGAAAGTCATCTGGCCCCACAGAAAGAGAAGGTCAAGGTTATTGTAAATATGCCCCTACCGCGCACCAAGAAGCAATTACGGTCTTTCCTCGGTGCTGCTTTGTTTTACAGCCGCTTCGTACCCCAATTTTCTTCTCTAGCAGCTCCTCTAAATGATCTTCTAAAAAAGAAACTCCCGGACCCCCTCCAGTGGAACCCCGACGCCGAAGCACACTTTGAAGAGCTCAAAGAGAAGCTAGTCTCCGCCCCAATCTTAAAACTGTCGAACCCTCAGAAGAAATTTAGCGTAAAGACAGATGCCTCCCAACTGGGTATTGGCTGCGTATTACTCCAATATGACGAGGACCAAGAACCTGCTCCTATAAGCTATGCGAGTCGCCGACTGACGGCTCGCGAAAGGGCATACGCTGCGGTAGAACTGGAAGCTCTCGCGATTGTTTTTGGGATTACAAAATTTAGAATGTATCTGGTTCGTCGTCCATTCCTCATAGAGACTGATCATAGACCGCTAGCCTACTTAAAAACTTGTAAGAACCGAAACGGCAGGCTAATGCGCTGGTCATTATTGCTAGCGGAGTACCGTTATGAAATCAGGTATCTAAAAGGGTCTGACAATGTACTTCCAGATAGCCTTTCGAAAAACCCAATTTCAGATAGCGATTAATAGTCAATTATTATTTTTTTTTTGGTGTATCTCTTTGTATAAATAATTATTTCTTGCCTGTACTTTGTATGTGTTTTGTTTTGTTTTGTATATGTAAATTAGAGAAACTGACTTAACAGTATTTTGTAGCCATTAGATACTAAGGTAAATTCCTAACGGTTTTGATAAAGTTATCGACTCAATTGTTCGAGTCGAGTAAGATAATTACAAATTTCCCCGGTGAAGTTAATTTTCGCATTATTCCTTATTTCATCGTGGAATAATGTTCCTCGAATAGGTAGGCGTGTAAGGGTATGGAACGTACATACTCGCATGCCGCCAGACAATCGTAAGAACGAAAGAAATTTGTCGTTTGAGTTTACCTTCGTCTCCTCTCTCTCTTCCCTGACCCTTCCCCCAACTGGAGACAGGAAGTCTGACAAAAGAAGGCCTGTCTCACAGAGAAGCCTAAATTCAATTTGCCTTCTTTATGATACCAAGGAGATTGTCCAGAAGGAGCTGCGATAAGCAAATTGTCGTGAATGGAATCTCTCTCTCGATTTCCGACAATCCGCAGTATAAATAACATCGCCGTTCATCCCTATACAGACATATACCCCACACTCACACACCTATTCAATGCCTCTCTAGCCTCAGGCCACTTTCCTAAAATATTCAAAGTCTCTCACAATATACTCCTTCATAAACAACACAAAGACCCAAAACACCCAAACAACTACAGGCCTATTGCTCTATTAGAGCACCTAGGCAAAATACTCAAACGCATGGTCAACTGCCGCCTACGGGAGTTCCTGGAAGAGAGGGACTGGTTCTCCCCCCATCAATACGGGTTCAGGAGGGGCAGGTCCACTCAGTCGGCCGTGACCATCGTACACGACAGAATACAGAAGAAATGACAGATACACCAAAAGACTCTCTCCGTCAGTAAGGACGTGGAGAAGTCCTTTGACAAGGTGTGGCACGAGGGACTCCGTTGGAAACTCTTTAACAACACGGAGTTACCTCTCTGCACCAGAAGGCTCCTCTCACACTACCTCACTGGACGGCGATACCACATCAGATATAACAACACCCTATCAAGACCCTTCACACCACGCTCAGGCGTTCTCCAAGGAAGCGTTCTGGCACCCACACTCTACATCATTTTCACAAATGACACCCCATGCCCACCAGAAACCTGCGTTCACACTTACATAGTGGCCTACGCCGACGACGAGACCATTCTCGTCAGCGGCCGGGCCCCCGAAGAAATCGCGCTCCATGCACAAAGAATACTTGACGAGAAGACAGACTACGAGGACAAATGGCTGATTGCCACGAATCCTCAGAAGACACAGATGACACTCTACGACGCTAGAGATCACTTCATGCACAACCTACAAATCTACTCACACACACCAAACATGATCCACCAAAACCCAACAAGGCTCGCATACACACAGTGCACCAAAATCCTAGGGGGAACATTCGACAAATCCCTCAGGTTCAACTTACACCAGAACATAATACAAGCACGAGCCTCACGTACAAACACATCGCTGGGTAGGTTCTACCCAGCGAGTAAAAAACTAAAACTACACCTATACAAAGCACTCGTGCGTCCCATTCTCACGTACGCCCCACTGTCACTCGTAGCTTCAAGCGACACCTGGAAGCGAAAGACTCAGCGCATTCAGAACTCTGCTCTGAAGCGCGCTTGCCGTTCGCCGCTGTACTCGAGAATGGACGCACTACACAACAACAACAAACTAACTCCTCTCAACACCTACGCTCACACCAGACTTACAAAACAACTTAAAAACTCACCACAAACCCACTTTACACCTCGCTACATGTAAGAAGGTACGCGATGGCGCCGCGATATCCCGCGGCCCACGAACACCTGCCACCCGTACCATTCTTCGCATAAAACCAATAAGGCATCGTGAATAACGCGTTTCCGGATGGACTGTCAGCCTCCCCCCCCCTGACTTGCCCCCAACCCTCGCCCAGTCAATTACCACATAACCTACACCCTCACTACAACACCTCGCTTCGGTGTATAGCCACCGACCTATCTACTCTCGCTGTCCCTTTCTTAATTATTTTCCGCAACGCTCCTCTCTGACTACCCGACTGCCGTGTTACAGCAGTCCCTCTCTGTTCTTTCTATACACAAAATGCAAAAATCCCTTTACAGCAGTTTCCCAAACCTACTCGCGTAACGCGTAGCCCTCACGTTGAACGAGAGTCGTTGCCGTAACGTATCGACTGTTAACGCGCCGCCGAGATAACTTGGTCGCTGTCTCAAAGTGTTCCTGCAGTAAATCCAGCCCCGCAGAGTCTTTGACTAGAATAATACGCTCTGTTGCTCAACATAACTTGAGAAAGAAAAGGAACATCCAAATAGTTACTGGAAGTTAATATTTGTTAGTGACACATCCAGTTAGGAGTGAACTAACCGGAACTGCATCCAGCAGCCCCGAACCCGTCGTCTTATCCCCCCTCTCCCCGAGAACTCGTGTTAACGCCACCCGAACCACCCCCTCTGGACCTGAGTAGTCGTCTCTCCAATCCATCCCATTTAATGGTAATCTGTAAACCCAATGTCCGTCTATTCTTAAATTACCTATTTAATTAACAGTGATTGATACTCCCATTGAGTCATTATAAATCTAGACGCTTAACTTCAGTGTTTAATATTTAATCCTTAATTTTTCCCGTTTAACTATTGCTAATTATTAAATTTGTGTGAAGTAAAGTTTATTTTGAGTACGTGTGTTTATTTGTGGCTCCTCCCTTTTGATGTACCCTTGGCCAGACTTTAATTAAGCATCCCTTCGGGTAATTCATTCAACCTGTATTTCGCACTCTTAAAATTCAACAATCTCAAACCTTCCCCCCAGTAACAAGTGGGACTTTTATCTTGAGAATCCTGGCTACGGCGCAACACGCCTCTAACCAGCTTTCGCACGTTCAGTAGGAATTAAAGCCTACATATATATATATATATATATATATATATATATATATATATATATATATATATATATATATATATGATCGTAGATTGAGTCATAGGGTCAATACCATCGACTCAAACAAAAGCGGTGTGTACAGATCATGGACTAGAATAATTATTGGACCAGACTATGAGCAATTCTACGACAAACATGCTAAAGGCCTTTCAACGTATGGGTTGTTGGATGTCTTTTAGGATGCATTTGTTGCCTTCGCATCTAGATTTCTTTCCATCCAATATGGGGAATATTAGCGATGAAAATGGGGAAAGTTATCTCGCAGATATCGCAATGACGGGAAGCAGGTTTCAAGGCCGTTTTAACGAAAACATGATGGGTAACTACTGCTGGTTGCTACAACAGGAGGATTCTATATCTACATACAAGGGCAAGAGCATGAGTCTCAAACATCTTTGAAGAAATTTATAGTTAGGTGAGTATTACCTCTTTTATATCTAATACATATCTTGTCTGGGTCTGCAAAAGGAGGTACATAATGCCAAATAGGGTTCCACGATTCCAACCTTTGCCTAGAAACGTCTCATTCTTCTCAAACAGGGAATAATTATATCATTAATTGACCCAAGGTGATAAAGTCAGCCATTTAGCCTAGTTGCATAATTCTGGAACCTTAAGTGTTAGGACAAATCTGAGCACATATTTGGAATTCGCGCACCAATATTAGTTAATCACAACAATATTTACCCAATTAGCTGACACAATGTTAAAATTTGTTGGCTAGTGATATTTTGGGTGTGTCAAAACTGTAAGTCATTTATATGTAATCAGTTCTTTAATTTGCTTTGGTCGTTATCAGTAGTGTGATTTATTTTGATTGTGATGTGTCATTCGATTACTTTTGATCGTTCTCAGTACTGTGAATCATTTTGTTGTGAATAGTACCCTAATTCAGTTTTGTTTGGATCATTCCTGTGATTTATTTTTTTGTGATCAGTCTTGTGATTCATTTAATTTTTGATTAGTCCAATGATCCATTTTGGTTGCTATCACTCATTTGAATCATTTAGGTTGTGATAAACTGTGATTCATTTTGGTTGTAATATACCTCTGAGTCATTTTGGTTTTAATTAGTCTTATGATACATTTTGGTTGTGATACATCCTGTGATTCATTTAGAGTCTCATCCCAACCAAAATTATTTTCGGTTGTGATGAGAGTTATAATTAATTAATTTCTGTAGTATCAAACTTCTGATTTATTTTGGTCGGAATCAGCTCGGTGATTCTTTTAACTTGTAACCTGTAATGTGATTAATTTTAATTACGATTAGTCGTGTGATTCATTTTGGTTGTGATCAGTCATTTGATCATTTTGGATTTGATCAATCATTTGTTTATTTGGGTTGGGATCTGTCATTTTTTGTGAACATTTATTTGCTTTATTTTAGGTATGATTATTCATCTCTTTTACTTTTGTTGTGATCAATCATTTGATCCATTTTGTTTTGATCATGCATGTAGCTCCTTTCAGTCGTGATGAATTTTGGTTGTGATCATTCCTATGTTTAATTTTGGTTGTGATCAGCCCTTGAGTTCATTTTTGTTAGAAACCTTCCTGTGGTTCCTTTTGGTTGTGATCACTTATGTTAATCATTTAATTTGTAATTCGTCTTGTGAATCATTTTGCTTGTCCGTACTCATGTGATTATTTTTGGTTGTGTTCAATCTGTGATTAATTCGGTTGTAATTAGTACTCTGATTCATTTTGGTTTTGATGTCCCCTGTGGTTCATATAAAGGTTTGATCGCAACCAAAATTATTATTTTTATTTTGATCAGATTTATAATCCAGTTTGCTTATGATTATTAGAGTGATTCGTTCTGATTATGATCATTTCTATGATTCATTCTGGTTTAGATCATTCATGTGATATTTCTGTTGTGAACAGTCTGTGATTCATTATGGACCTGATCAATGTGAGGATTCATTTTTCTTGGGATCAGCCCTGTGATCAATTTTGGTTGTTATCATTTCTATGATTCATATTGTTTGTTATTATGCAATTTATTTTAGTTGTGATAACTTTTGAGATTCATTTTGCTTGGCTTCATTCCAGTGATTGACTTTGGTTATGACCAATCATTTAATTCATTGGGTATGATAATGCGTGTTGTTCATTTTGGTTGTGATCACTCCTGTGATTCCTTTTAATTGTGATAAGTTCTGTAACTCATTTTGGTTGTGATTTATTAATGTGTTTAATATGTGTTGATCAGTCCTTGGGTTCATTTTGGTTATGATTAGTTAGTCGATTTACTTTAGTAATTTATCCCTCCTGCAATTAATTATAATTGTCTTCAGTCAGGTGATTCATTTTGGTAATCATTCCTTTGAATTACAGTGATTGTGGTCAATCCATTTTTTTCATTGTCATGTTGTTGGTATAGGTAGGATCAGTCGAGTGAATCAATTTGTTATGTTTTGTACTATGATTCATTAAGGTTTAATCTTCCTCGGATACATTTTGGTTGTAATGAATCTTGTGATACATTTTTATTGAGATGAGTTCACTGAATCACTTTGGTCGTGATCAGTTCTAAGACTCATTTTAATTGTGATCAGTCTCCGAAGCATTTGGTCTGGGTTCAGTCCTGTCAGTCATTTTGGTTGTAATCAGTGATTTATATATTTTAATTCTGATCAATGTTGTGATAAATCTATGTTGTAATCATTCATGTGATTCATTTGAATTCTGATCACTCTTGTGAATCTTTTTCTTTGGGCTCAGTTCTTTAATCATATTGCTTTTGATAAGTCCTGTAATCATTTTGGTTTTGATCATTTAATTCATTTGAATATGATCATAAATATGATTTATTTCGGTTATATTCAGTCCTATGTTTCAATTAGTTTATGATAACTTCATCTGATTCAAATTGATTGTGATAGGTTGGGTGGCATTTTAGTTGTAATCAGTTCGGCGATTCATTAGGGTTGTATTCATTCCTCTGATTTATTATGGTTGTTTTGATTCATCTGATTCATTTGGATTGTAGTAATAATTTTAATTTATTTCGGTTGTGTTAATTCCTATCATTCTTATTAGCAGACGAAATTCATCCAAACTCCTGCTTCGGCCCAAATGCACAACCTAATTTTATTAAAGATCAAGTAAAATTGCGGTTAAATTACATGTAATGTCTGGATGCAAAAGGAAACTACCTTGAGAACTTTGACCCCAGAGAAAACGCAACTCTCCTAAACGATGGCTAAACTCCTTACTGCCGGGGTTCTCTGCGGCTTCAAAATTTGCATCAGATATGAAAAGTAAAGTGGTTTGATTAATTAGTGCCGAGTGAAATATACAAAGGAGTTTGGTTGATTGATAAAAATACGAATCTTGCTGAGAAGTTTATATATTTCAGGATACTCCAATAACAAGGACACGCTAAAGGGTACCGTCATTAACTTTAAGGCCAACATAAATAATAACAACCTAACCAGGGATTGCAAGTGCTTCTTTAGGCTGAGAGAGTCTTTTTTGCATAGGCTTTTATTATATATATATATATATATATATATATATATATATATATATATATATATATATATATATATATTTATATACGAGAACGGCAAAAGCACGCATCCCTTGTTTGAGCGACCGAAAGTTATCTGCATGTGTGGTTGGCGTGCAAACTAGCACGCATCTACCCTCAAGCTTAAAAGCTTGATGACGGAATGCGTGAAGAGAAGTGATAAACAGAAACAAGAGAGAAGAGATTCTACTGCAGGTGACCCCGGGGAAATCAAAAAATAAAAAAACATCCCCCAGCAAGGACTAGAACATCATACCTCTAGTTATCTACTCCAGTGCTCTACTGAATGAGCCAACGGGACCAATAAGCCTGACACCATATTTCATCTATTTAACTTTTTTGTTCGCACCTCCAAAGACCACTCCTCAAAAAGCATGTGCATCTAATTCCCTAGAAACGAATTGTTGTTTGTTACATTGAATATCTTTGTTTTCCATCATATTCTTATTTGCTCATAAATACCTGGTACACCCTGTTTAGAGTTAAAATTTACCAACACAAAAGTTTAAAAACTGTGATGCATTTAGAAATATTAAAGGGTTAGAATAGTTTGAGCGTGTTGGTAGCAACTATTCTCCACGAAAATTAATTTAAAAGAATATTGTGAAGTGAATAAAAAATTTCCTTTCCATATTATTTGATATATTAAAGAGACCTCTATGTAGGGGTTTTGTAAACTCTGTAGCTTTCTTTAATTGTATTGTAAAAGGGTGAAAGAGGGCCGAGTCATTTCCCTCTTTAAGTGTATCCATAAAACGAAAAACAAGGTCTGCTGACCAAAGTCGCTGCTCTGACGTATTCTGATTTAGTTCCTTACGACCAACAAAACTTTAAATAATCCCCAGACTAACCTTGGGAATACCTTGATAATTATATCATCTGAAAGAGAATGTAAAACAAGATAAGGCTTTCAAATTACGTTAGAATCGGCCGAATAGTTACAAAAAAAAAGCAACACGAGGACCGACTTAGCGGATAAACTTTCGGTCAAATTTCCTCTATCAAATTTAATTTATAGTTGAATAGATATATTTACAGACTTTTTATTGTAAATTAATTAAACTGATTGTGAACGATCTGTGAATTTCAAGTTCATTTCAAGTTCATTCATTTGGTGGTTGCGAAGTAAAACGTTCGGAAAGGAGAAAATGCCTGAGAAGTAGAAGAGAGATGTGATATTAGAGCTAATACATAGAAAAGGGGAAAGCTTAATGCAGGATATAAATGGGAATGAGCATTACTGGCGTGGTGTATGAAAAGTAGTTGAGTCATCCTAAAAAGAAGGGTAATGATGGGAATGATAGAGGATGAGTGAGGTGCGGCTGAATTAGGGAGAGAGGTCAAATGTTCGCATTGAAGGGGTTTATCCAGAAATCGTGAGATGAAAGGGATTTAAAGTGTGGGTGTGTTTTTTATTGATTTAAAGAAAATTTCTAACACTACCGATAACGAAGCAGAATGTTTGACGGCCGTTTTATACTGTTAAATTGTGTAAATATATTCATGTTGAAATTATAGTGTGTGAAAGGTGAGAAAAGTGAATAGTTTGATATACCAATGAATGAGACAATTGTGTATCGATTGTGTTATGTTGCCTTGGTCAATTTGATGGTAGTGTGCTGAGTGAGGCGGGAAGTATGAGTGGGGTTGATAGGCATGGATGTAAAGTTTATAAAAAATGGTGAAAAAATTGAATTGCATATGTGCGCTGATGACTTGTTGCCGTTAATTACGAGCAAAAGTATTTGAGAATGATAAAAGAAACATTTGATGAGGTAGCTGGCAAAGGAGTGGGGTGACGGCAGGCACTTGTGAATGAAGAAATAATGTTATTAAAGTTATTTTTAAGCGCGATCTTAGTGGAAGTGGCGTTGGATTTATATCATCAAGGCACACGTTCGAGCGCGGCTACAAAACCTTTAGTAACGTCAAGAGCTGGCCGCCCATTCGCGGATACGCTGAAACTTACCCCACGTAGGCATCTCTATACGAATAATCACTCACATCGACAATCACAACACCGATATTATTTCCTTCTGGTCTTTACAATACAACCTAGCCAGTCTTTGTTCAGGAGCCATGGGAGTAATCATAACTACATCCCTTGATGTCGAGTAGTGAATCTTCCTTGCTGATGTACTCAAATCCCCCTATTCCTGATGCTGAAAGCCCCCCCTCCCATTGGAGTTGCAAAGGGGTTGCACGATCGCTGGTATTAATTAAAAACGCAAAATAGCCCCCTTCCCTCCCCCTACATCTCCCTCCAACAAAGAGTCAGCTCTGGTGCTTTCGGGCTTGGCAGCAATTCGCATTCTGATTTGTATGCGCATTTAGTTATCAGGCGAGGCAATCTCTTTAACGATTTGGCAGATGGCTTCGCTTACAGCAGGGAAATTATCCTGCAATGCTCTATTATTTCATTTGTCCCCTGGGTCTAAAATCCAATAGTTGCTCCTCCATAAATGGTCGACTCATCGACAATCGTGAAAGACGCTACTTAATCCTTACGGTATCCTCCACGGTGTCACATCTGTGGAGGAGATTTTATTGTTGTTTTTCTTTACATTATGGCTTCATTATGCCGTCTACGTTGATCATATATTCGCTACTCTTTTGTTATAGTTTCATTTACTCGATACCATTCTGGTACTCATAAGGCAACAGGATAAATTTTGCCATTAAAATTAAACCGCCACAAAAAGTGATTATTTACTAAAAATGTTATTTTTTAATAAATTATTTAATAGTTTATTATTAAAATTGGCAGGGTAATGTTGTTTATTAAATGGTGTAGGTTCTTTACTTAAGAAATATTTGTTTATGAGTCTTTTTATCACCTTAGTTATTACTCCATTAACAGCATCTGTGGGTAGAAACTTAAGTGAAATGGTACGCCTTAAAACAGACGTAAAAAATGTACGAGTATCTTACATTTGCATTAAATATATTCTCTTATTTCATTTCTATTTTACCTTAATTTACAACAAAAAATGATAAATTAATTAATTGTCATGAAATAAAACCTGATTAAGAGGTACTTTAGCTCTGATCAAATAAAGTATTAAAAAGCGCTAAATGAAAAAAAAATTCGACTCGAACTTAAAATAATGTAGAAGATATACAAACCTCATAACAAAACACAACAAAACACAAAGAGTAAGAATAACACAAAAAAGAGAATACCAAGCAAAAACAAAAATACAAGAGAAGAAGAAGTAGGAAGCACACACTGTTTCATGGGAGTAATGGGGAGACCACCCTCCTCCCAGCGCTTTGGCATACGACTAACACGAAAGAGTCAAATAAAATGAAGTCCAGCCTTTTCCAACAAGTCAAAGTGTTCACAAGTCTATCTACGCGAACTTGTCACGGGAACAAGGAAGGAAAAGCGGTTGCGACCTTGCTCGTTCCAGTACCTAAACAGGTAACGTGCGTAAAGATCCCTCAGGCTGAGACATTCAACAAGAAAGTACCGAATATTCTGAGTACGGGAGTCCACGATAAAATTGCGATGCCTCCCACGACTGTGTCCAATTCGAAAAGGACAGAAAGCAACCTGAAATCTTCCAGGGATTTGGTGGGAGTGGAGATCACACGAACAGTAGCTACACGATAGAGGGAAACTTTAAATTTGCATCGGTTAGTCCTAAGGGTTGATCTGTTTCGTATCATTTAGTTAGTGTGAACAAGAGCGAAATTCTCTTCTGGTCGTCAAGTACTCAAGCAAACTTTGCAGCCGTCATCGGCGCACTCGTTCCCCGCAATCTCTACATGTCCAGGAACCAAGCACAATATAATCTTAATATACGTCAGCGGGGATTCCAATGCCCCGAGATGCTTTGTTTATCGCTATAGATCAGCAACTAGTCTCCGAACGCGACACAATGTATTATCTCCCGTATCGAACTGTGTATTGCAACCAGCTAGGCGATGAAGACCGTACATTACCTGGTACATTCGAGCTGAATTGAAATAGAAGAGGTACAGTTTAGAAGACAACCCAGTTTTCGGACTTGGACCCATCGGGTACACTGGCACAGATCTAACATGACACGAAATGTGTTTCAAAAAGGTCGAACGCAATACACCTGACGCTGTGAAAGCTTTAGGAGCAGAAGTGAGGTGATAAAAAGACAAAGTTACTACCTTCAAAGGATGCATTCTTGGCAAAACCAGAGGCATCAACATCCCGAGAGGTAGAACCAGATCTCCAAGAAGTTTCCTAGCCCTATATCTGAAGGGCTTAAGGTATGAATGGTGTCGTTCAAGAGCAAAGTCACATCGAGATCAGTCGCGAATACAAAGAGAGCCGTTTGCGACTAACAAAAACGCTGAAACCGCGCGTACAAGAGAATAATGCATTTGATACGGTGCAGTGCAAGTGACATCTCATCGGCATCGTTAAAGAGGCTCTCAATAAGGGACGTGCGGAAGGCATTGATCACCAAACGGAGAAAATTGTGATGGATCGCGTCCACCATTTTGTGAAGACACCTATGGCTGTCAAGAAGAGCATCAGGATTGAAAAAATTCACCGAGGGTCAAATTTGGGGGGCGGCGCTTAGAGCGACGTACCGGTTCTGTCTGATGTTCGCCTCACATTTAGCCAACCATCAAGAGATCGAACGGTGTGCACAACCAGAGAAAAACTCAACGGTTTCCTCAACCGTCCTAAACTCGACCGGGACAGACCATCGTGCCCACTCCAACTCCCAACGAAATGGTTTATCAGTCGTTAGTGGGCAAGAAATATTCAAAGTTGAATGAAAAATTAGTCACTATCAAGAAGGTCATCGACCACCTTCTACCCGAAATTGGTCTGTGCATTCGGATAACTCACGTAAAGATGGAGGGAGGAAAATGAATTGGTTCTCTAGCAGCGATGCATACACCCATCCACATTCAAATCACATATCTCCAGCCCATCACTCAGGTCGGTAATAGAGTTGGTGCCTGTTCTTCAAATCTCTGAAGAGGAGAATTTCAAATTTGATAAATGGTGCAATGTATATACAAGTAGCAGTGTACATCTGATCTTGATGTAGCTACACTGTAACTGCCTGAGACATCCTGTCGTATGTAAATCGCCTATCCTCCTAACCTGCCCTCTCTCATGGTGTGGATTCAAAAATGCTTATACCCAGGGAGAGTGGACAGCGAGCAAGCGACCTGCATAATGTCATACAAAAGGAGAGCCAACGGGGAATAGCATAAAATTATCCTCCGCAGCTCTTTCCAATTGATTCGAAGTCCATGGCAATTCCATTGAAGGAATACGATCTCCTAGCTTGTAGGCAGAACGCCGTCAGGCTGTTGTGCGCATAGGGCGCTGAGGGCGTGTCTCCTTGAAGGATTTTTGTGTAAGGGTTTTGAATCGCGATATGGGTCTTTTTCTCTCTACACCTCGAAAGGTTCGGTATGCTGGTCGGCTTCCAGAGCTGGGTTTCACTATTGGAGGATACTGCGTTTTTGAGTCGCTCCCTCCAGCCTTGGTTGGAGGCTTAGGATCAGAGGCTTTCATTTTGTAGTCCTCCTTTCGGAGAAACCTACGAGTATAGTCTCAGAGTCTAGCAAGTTGTTTGAGGTCCGAGACAGTTTTAGACGTGATTTTAGCCATGGATGGTTGTGAGGCCTATGAGCTGCCATAAAATTCCAAGTTAGCGACCCGGCACCGGGAAACAGCAGAGTATATTGAATGGGCGCGAAAGCAACACAAATAGGCCAGAAGCAGAGGAAGCCTGCTCAACTTTTCATCCATATAAGTCCCAGTTGGAGACAGGTGCGACAGGACCAAGTCTTTAGCATCTAAAAAAGAGAGTCAGTCGGCTAATTAACGAGCGGGAGCTCATTCTCCTAGAGAGACGAATCACATAGCTTCGAACAATCTGGATGTAGCTCAGGCAATTTTTGCACTTGATCATATAAGATAAGGACTTATTATGTGCGGTCTTCAGAGCAATTCACGCAGAGTTCGGCTAGACTAGACTTTGTGCGCCTATATGTACAATTCGTGTGGCTAAATCGGTGGCAGTAGTATCATCTCCGCGGCAGTGGCACAAATCAAATCAGGGAATACTGATTGGCGAAAGATGATCTATCATTATAATCCCAGGAATAGCAGGCTAGAACCAACTTCCAAGGGAGTTTTATACCAAATATTTAACCTGCTGACTATCCATATTACATATAAAGAAATAACAAATTCAGGTTCTATGATTAGAAACACCAACTAGATAGCTTTGAAGGCAGAAAGAAATATGAAAAAAACGTGCATTGCATACTTTATAACCTAATAGTACAGGAGAAAGAGAGAGTGAGAAATTGGACGTGAATGAACACAAGAGATTTTTTAAGGCAAACATGTTTAGAGAATTTAATGATAAAATAGCAATTTTATTCAAATTTGTCAAACAATTTACGAAAGAAATAATAAACGCTAATGATCATTTTGTAATATTGGCGAGATATGAGAGGTAGTTAAACAACTAAAGAGGCAATGATTCGAATTTTCCGTATGACTCAGAGGGAAAAATCAATAAAAGTAAAACATAGTCTAAAAAATTATTTTATATTCCGTTCAAAGTGTTCGCCCTTCTGCTACGTACATAATTAAGACAATCTTCACTGCGAGAGCTCTTGCTGAATCACCATGGCTGAAATTTATTGACATGCATCTACAATCTGTGCTTTAACGTGGAAAATGCCCTGAAATTTGATCTTGTACACTCTAACTCTCAGGTGGCCCAACAAATAAAAATCAAGCTGATTAAGATCAAAGCTTCCTTTTGAAAACTCATCTTGCCCTTGTCATCCAATCCAGTGTTCTGGAAACTGTGTAATAGCATAATTCCTAACCATTGTTGCGTAATGCGAAGGGGATTAATCTTGCTAAAACCAATCCGGGTTGTCGCCTGCTGAGTTCATCTGGCTTAGAACTGCTTCCTCCTCCAACATGCTGAGGTACTTGTCAACGGTTATTTTTTTCTCAAAGAAGAAGGAACCAACGATTCTGTCTTTCCATATCCCACATCTAAACATGAGACATTGGACAGCTTATTTCTTGGAAGAATCAAATCATTAAGGATTATTTGTTATCATTATCTAGTGTTATGACCGTTTATTTCGCAGGAAAGATAAGCGCAAATTTCATCAGGGACCAAATCTTTTACAGGAACCTCTCATTACTCACGTACGAGTATTGTTCTCATGCTCATTTGCAAAACTAATCTCGTCTCTCAGGTCCATCTTTAATTAAACGATTTTTGAGTCGCAGTTTGTATAGCTGCTAGTAAGTGATTATTAAGATGATGTAGATGTTTCTCTTGGGGAACCCTGATTCACTGGACATGCTTTAAAATGACTTCTTGGTGTAGTTGTTCGTTACAGCACTTGAAAGTTCGCTGCGAGGATGGTTAGCTACGGTTATAGTTTACTTAAATTTGGCTGTCAACTTATAAACACATCTGTGTGTGTTTGGTGCGCGGTTTGGGTGCATATTTATGAATTCTATGGCCAGTTCCCGGTGATTGCGGATCCCGACTAGCCAAATAAATTGAACACTTTCTTCTCTAATCAGTAACATGGTTTACCTGCAACATAATCAAAAATAGAAATCCATATCGGTGGAGAGTTAGGGGCGACCCTGTATAATACAGACCTATATAAAAACTATTGAAATTACGAATCACCTGGAAAATATGGTACAACAATTAACTTTAAATAAGCTGGGGTAGGACATAGCGCGCATCTACTTTCTACAAAATGTAAGAAGCAATGTAATTTGGGATTGCAGGGTCCATCGCCTCTCTTGTACTCTTTACCAAAAAGTAGAAAGGCAAATTAAAAGAAATAGAGTATTCATTTATTTACCAGTACCCCACTTATTGTTTGCAAAAGTGATACATAACATGCATACTAATACCAGTACGACTGCAATCAACCGATGGAACAGAACTGTTTCATAAATATAGTACATATGCACATCTGACTGCATAAACTCAATTTAGTTCAAAGAGCACTACAGAAACAAGCATTTATTAAAATCTACATAATCGTCAATTGCAATGAATTCAGCCAAATAAACATACTCATAATATGTCCAGTAAGAAAAATTCCTCTCTTCAAAACTATTAACTTCAAGAGTATTTATTATCTGGGCGTTGCATTCACAATCAAATTGAATAATGATAAATAATGACAAATACGTCAGACACCTTTTTTTTCTTTCCTTTTGTTATCGAAGTTTTCCGAACAATCGGAAAACTTAGATAACATGAATTACGTGTATATAACGAGCAAGACGATCAGGCGGCTTAAAAATAACATTGGTAGCAATAAAATAATGTACACTCGTAAACTCGATGTCCAGTAAGTTCACGCATTTGAAATTTTGGGGGGTAAAGGGGAGGAAATAAGCAAATCACATTTGAGCTTCAAGGTATCGAAAGAAAAGAGGACAATGGAAATATAAATACTGAGACACATCAGACTAGGAGCGTTGAGCTCATCTAGTGACTGCCGTACTCCACACGGCCTAATACTAGGCTATATTAGAAAATAAATAACAAAACAAATAATATGTAACTAACAAATAACTATTAAAAATAATGAGAAAAAGCAAACGGACAAGAAGGAAGCATGCTCCGGCGTCGTGGGTAGGCCCGCCTCCCCTCGGCGGAGAAACATGCGACCTACAAAAAGAACCACACAAAAAGGTCAAATCAAATAAATGGAAAGCCGGCCTCCTCCAAAATGTATAGAATCCATAAGTTAATGTGCACGAACCCGTGCCGAGTATAAGGGATAAGCGGTAGCGACCCCGCTCGTCCCGGTACGGGACAGGTAAAGTGCGCGAAGATCGCCCAGACTGGGACATTCAACAATAATGTGCCGAATAGTCTGGGGGACAACGCAGTCTTCACAGTAGGGCGCAAGCAAGCGCTCCATCAAATGGCAGTGCGTCCCGCAAGCAGACTAGGAGCTATCTAAACTTAAGTAATTTCTCAGATTCATAGGAATAGAAGAATCCCCTTTAATTTAATCAAATAATATATCAGGGAGTTGGCAAAAACTGGGCACTTAGATTATGTTTAAATACTCTCAAGAATGGATTCTATGGTTATCAAATGTTACCTTCTCTTTCGACAATCTATGGTGATCTTATCATAAAAACTTCATAAACTTACATCAATTATTTTATATAATAAATTAGGGTGAAAAAAGGCGTAACATAAGTTTAGACGTACACATAAACCAATAAAAAACCCTAATCGTATTTCATAATGGGGCAAAATCGCTTAGAAGTGCATTTACATTTACCAGCGCAAAGATTCCAATCAATTTAATTGCAAAAATGATTAGCCCTCCTTTAATCGTCAGATTACAATCACATGAGCAACTCACTGCGCTTGGGACATTTTCTAAGAGATCATAAATCATGGTCGAACGGAAAAGATTTAAAAGAGGAGATTAATTGAATGACAGGATAAGAAAACTGACAAAAATTACAAAGGGCATCATGGCATAGAAGCAAAAGTTACTACTGGTTTGTGAACAAAATACGGCGGATATATCGTTTCGTGTTTGAGAAAAGAAGAGATAAAATTTGGCGACCGTAGACTTCATACCTAAGATTAAATTTAAATCACAATGCATTTTTTCCTGCTCTACACTATTAATATGATGTAGTTCTAAATTATAAATGGAAGTCTCAACTATAAACGAGGAGAGGTTCATAGAACTCAATTCATTAAATTCTCGGAAGTCTTAATTGACATGTATATCAGTTGACACCAGTGTCCGCATAATTCTTCTACTCCCTAAAACAGTGTTTCCAGCAAACAAAATTTCTTGACCCTGAACACAAATTGATTTTTGGCCTGGTAACCCTCAGAGATGAAAGATTATTTCAGTATTATTTTAGTTTTATCCAATTGAATAAAGTTTACTGAACTTTACTATAAGTTACTAATTAATAAATATTGATGGAATAAAATTGGAGGCAAACCTTCATACTCAAGCAAAGATAAACAGAGTTTTGAATGCCATCTATAATACTGTTTCATGAATGAGCCTTTCTGACTATTCAACTAGTATTGATTTTCTTTTAAATATTATAATTTGTACAGTGTTTTTAAATTAATTTCAAACTAAATTTACATTTTAATGGAAGGTTCAATATACCTTCCTTTATGGTCGACCACAGCTTGTAAGCTAATCTAATGTTGCCGTTACTCCCCAAATTTTGTTTTTTCTTTCCGCTTCGTAGCAGATAAATAAAAAAAATTAAAAAACAACATCTTTTTACATTATTATTTTAAAGGCTAATTGACTACATAAATGACTTTAAACGATTTTTACAACAAATAAGTACTTAGAAATGAAAGATTCAGCCTTCAATTGCTTTTATTTCATGTCCCTAGCTGCAGTGGTTATTCACATATTACTTCTCAAAAGGGGTCCAGTTTTTTTTTAAGTGGGGGGGGCACCCTATATATATATATATATATATATATATATATATATATATATATATATATCAACACCATATACTGCTCTAAATTACTTATTCATAAAGTGAGATAAACGCTCACCCAAATACTCAATGTTAATTACTTCAGACGTAAAACACACAGAAGTATAAATTAACAACCTTATCCCCCCAGTCATAACAATAACCTTATCTTTAGCAAGTTTTCTCTAGGTGTGAAAATTCCCAAGCTTATTCTCTATATTAGACTATTAAATATTCTAATCCTGAATTAGTTTGACGACCACAATAAATAAAAAAGTAAAATGCAAATAAAACGTATGTGGTACGCACGTCTGAACACCAACACAACTATGTCGGAACTGAAGATTCTGAAGAAACATAGCAAGTCAAGCTCCAGCCACGTTGGCGTACAGTACAAGTATTAAACTTGATCATACTCGTATATGTTTTCTTCTATCTATATTTATCGTACTATATTATTCACAACTATTTTCCTGTCGCAGTTGGAATGACGATATATATTCCACAATTATGATGTTAATAATTATGTTTGAACTATTTTAATATTTATCTCTTTCTCTCTCTCTCTCTCTCTCTCTCTCTCTCTCTCTCTCTCTCTCTCTCTCTCTCTCTCTCTCTCTTTCATCTATTTATTTATTTTATTTATTTTTTTAGACATCTCTCGACAATTAGGAGCACCCTTGTGACTCTCATTTAGGTCGCGACAATTGGTTTGGAAATGTAGAGCGCTTTTCCAATTATTTCACTCTTTCGTCGGCTTCAATAGTGGTATTTTAAGAGCTTTTCAGCGCCTTTATCCGAAGTGGTCAAATCATTATATTTGAAGTATTTAAGACCCTAATTAGCTATACATAATCAACTTCAAGTTATTTTTGTAGTATTAATGGATTTTCAATACATTTTCATCTTATATTCCGCTCCATAAAGTTATTTTTCATATTTCTCTTTTTTTACCTAACATATTTCCATTTAGATTTTAGATGTTTCGCTAAATTTAATGTTTTATGCATTTAATCGCTTTTACTTTCTACTATGCTGTTTATTTTTAATATTTATAAACGAAAAAATACAATAATTACTTTTTAAATCTAATATAATAGTATTCATTGATGGGATTTGAGTGAAGGCAACATGCCATAAGTGCGAAGAGTGAAGTTTCAAAAACGTGAGCAAAAACAATATTGCTCGATATGAATACAATGAAGCTTTGTCTACCTGCTGATATCATGCTATTTTACGCAGCGGTTCGAACTTCAATTGGTGTTCTTGTGGACTATTAATCGTAAGGAGGAATTTAATTTCAGATGAAAAATAAGCGTTGTTTACAAATAAATATTGGGAAAGAAAGTAAAAAGGCACGATGGGGAGTTGCTTGACGTACATAGCCCAGGTAGTGGGGTTCTACTGAACCATGCCTTGTTTCTGGACAAGGCAATCAGTCCAAACATATCAATATACTTTACCTACAACACAACAGACATATCCCTGTGTCAATGTTCAAATATATTTCTCCTCTTTACCCTTATCCATAGGCACTATTAATGCACTTCCTAAGTCTTGCGACACTTTTCTATTTTTAAGTGCTTTAACAAAACATCATCAGCCTAATTCCTCTACACAATCACCACCACTTTTCAGTATCTCAGTAACAATATAATCAACTACGGATGCTTGTCATTTTTCTCAGAAATCAGAGCACTAAAATAATCTTTCCCGCTTATCTCTTGCTTACCCGATACAAGACAGGATTTATATTCAAGAAACCAATCATATTTCATTTGCATAATCTTCCATTGGCTCATAACACAACTCATCAAACTATTCTCGCTATCTACTTTTGACTTACTTATTGTTCATAAAAACACTGCCATTCTTCTCGATGTTGACACAGTTATTCTTCCTCTGGTTCCTCACCCTTCTCACTTACTTCCAGAATAGCTTCCTGTTCCCATCAGGATCTTCATTCATATTTTGTGAAAATATTTCAATTGGTGCTCTACATAATCATTTATTTCCTTTTCCTTTTTATTTCTTTGTATGCTTTCAACCGCATCTCCCATTTTTACACAGCAACAAAAATCCTCACATTCCATGCACCTAATCGATTCACACATTATCGTGGATTTAGCAGCTTCATATCACAGAATGTATAATCAAATTGAAATTCAAAATCATTCATGCCTCCATCAAACCTATGTATCGTTAGGCTCCACACACCTTCGTCTTCTCGCTAAACTGTGTATAAAATGAGAAAGTGTGTTGAAGATAAAACTTGATATCTCATCTCAAACGTTTAAAATAATTTAAAATAAAAATGTCTATTATATCCATATTTTTATTACGCTATGTATTGAAAAAATTCACACAGACCCTGATCTGTCCTTTGTCGTAAAATTTCCTCAACACTTTTCCATTAAAGCCAAATCATCCAAGGAACAATCAGCATATAAGTTAAAGACAAATATTTCTTTTTTAGCCGTGTTCGATCACAAGTCTCATGAAATTCCTTAATGCCTTACCGAAAAATTACTTCCGCATTGAGCTTTCAGGATAAACGCAAAAAATGTATTTTCTTCTATTAAACTGTTGCCAACTAGATTCATAAATTTGCTGAAAAATATTCACAGATTCATGAGATAAAGACATATCCAAAGGAACACATATAAAGTGTTTTATTGGAAAGAGATAAAAAAGCGATGCCCATTAAATTTTATAACTGGATGATAAGGATTTAGGGTGATATCGGTCCAATAAGGTGGGATTCGACTCCATTTTTGATATATTAAAATAGGACAAGATAATAAAATCAACATGAAATAAAGGAAATAAATTTCGATGGTAGAAATTAAAGCGAAATTTAGAACGAATTACAATATCTCTATCAAACATATCTTTGAATGAATATTTGGATTACGGCAATTACCCTAATTAAATATCTCAAATTTCTCGTTCTCGGTTTCTATTTTTTGTTCAAATATTACGATAATATCAGGGTTGACTTCTTCAGTGTGTGCTTTTCTTTTGTTTGCGCGGTGAGGTAGTGGGTTGGGGTCTTTGAGGGAGTCTTTTCGTTGCTTATTTCCTTTTTAATTGACTTTTTCGGCTCGTGGTTTCGCTAGATCTGGATGTGGTGTAGGTAGTGGTTGAGTTCGTGTCCTCGTTGTCTGAGTCGGATTCTCCCTCATCCTACTGTGGTTCTTCTTCCTCTTTTGTTTCTTCTAGCATATGAGTTGGTTTAAAGAGAATAGAATGCTTCTTTGATTTTGAAAAGTTCCAGTTCATAATAATTTCTTATGTACCTGGTCTTGCAACGTTGCAAACGTGACCGTACAGTATGCAAGCCGGTATTTTGACGTTTAAGGTACCGTCCATCTGAAGGACGGTGCCGAAACGTAGGAATAATTTCCAACGTAGTCTTTTTTACCATTTTCTTCCTCCTAACTCTTAGGGATTATTTTACTTACTGGGCAGGACATTAATAGAGTCGTAGTTATCGCTGCTGGTCAGGCATTCATCGTTTTCAGAGGAACATTCTGAACAGACCGACCTTTCTTTGTCCAGGCATTCACTTGTGGTATGGTTCCCTATTTGTTAGCGCTTTAAGCACACCTGAATGGTTGATGTAATTCTCAGGGGGAATCAGTATTCATCTTTCAACGTTTCAGCACATGACACTCTTGTGAGTGATGATTTTTTTAAGGGGTGCGCACTGATAGACTGAGTTTTCTCAGGTTTCGTGAACCTTAAAGTGCTAAGAGCTTCACAAGGTCACAACTTTGACAAGAGGCACGGCGTAGCCCTTCTGAATATCGAAGATCTTTATAAATGAGATTTCGAACTCGAAAAAGATCAGGTTTGCAAGCTCACCTGCACTTTTTTCTGGTTACCTAGGAGTTGGCGCAAGGTGAGACGTTTTGTAATGTTGATGTCGACCATGATCGGTAAGGCTTGAGGACTAGAGGGCTTTTTGTTTCATCCAGTGGTCACAAAAGACAATGCACTTTGTTAGTAGACGTTTAAGAGAAAGAGAGGCAAAGTTAGATGCAAGTCATATAGAAGGATTTTACAAGTTACTATCTTTCATGGATCTCCCCCTCCTCTTTCCCTTCTGTGGAAAGTCATTTATGGTTCTCCGTGGGAAGTCTTCTTTTTTAGCCTGTTAGTTTGGGTGGAGGTGAAAGGGGAAGGATTAGATAGATGCACTCAAGAAGTATTGTTTGGTATTTCTTTTATTTCATCGTAAAGTTAAAATGAGGTCGATCATCTATACGGAAAGTATTACTTTGTAGTCATGAGATTTTTCCTTTAATTTTAATAGTTACTATGGTTAATCGCATGTAATTTTATAGCGTCCAAAAGCATTCCGTCAAATGAACAGATGTGATTTAACTTAATTTGATTTGAAAGAAGTGGTGAAGTAGGTATAAGTGTTCGTAGAGATAGAGTGGGAAATAGGGGTGACAATGGAAGAAAACATTAGATTTGCATAGAGCTGCAGTCTCCAGGAAATATGGCTAATCTTTTTATTATTTTGTTGTCTTTTAGTTTGTTCTTGGGTTAAATAATCTATTCTTCGGACAGCAAGAATGTACTCTCCCGGTGGCTTCCTGAAGTAGCCAGACAGTGGGGCTATTGTTTTAAGTTCCAGAAGCCTCCCTAATAATTTTACTTTAGAAGACCGCAACTGTCCCCCCCTTTTCTTGAACTATCACATCTTTCGGCTACCTATATCTACTTCCCCAAAACTCCCCTACAGAAATCAAGTAGTTTATTTATACTATGTCATTTTCTTAAAGCCCCGATCTCGAGCAAGGAACGAAAAAGTCGTCTTATAGGGGGTTATATAGGATACCAGTTTATGGGGGAGAGTTGAAGTTAACGTTGAAATTACCCTATGTTTTTACTGGTTTGTGGGAGCGAGGTTGGTAATCATAAGGGAGTGAATTGAAGAGTACCCGTTGCTATTGCGCACAACGGGTGACGAGGACTTTAAGCAGTGGGCATACTTTACGTCTGTCGAATTGGTTCTGACTCATTATAATTTTTCACGAAGGTTATGCGTTAGGCTCAGTAATCAGGGTAAGTAAAGGATTTGGAAAGGACGCGGCAATGAAAATATAACGTTATTCTTTAATTGGCCTACTAAAAGGGAGAAGTAGAAACGTCTGTAGTTCTTTGCGATTAATGTGTAGGCTTTCTGTTTTACGCGAAGTATCGAGTATAAAGGTGGCAGGACTTATATGAGTACGGGATTCCGTAACGCTACTAAGGGAATAAATTGAGCTAATGAACAAGGAATAATGATTCTAATCTATTACCCATGAGAGTCTGCCTCTATACATATGTTTCGTCCCCAAGGGACGTGATCTTGACTTATCTGTGGGGCGGACCCAGCGATCTAGTTTGTTCGTTATTTCCACCCCTTGGGTGGAGTTTCCGACAGCTCTGTGTACTAGTTATGCCTACATATTGCCTAGAGCTTTGGCTTTATTATAGGGAATCGTCTGTTGCAGATCTCCGTGAAATTTCTCTGGTCAAGGCCTAAATTTGTTCAGCTGCTGATAAATGTTCCCAACAAGCGTATGTGTGTGTGATCCTTGTATTTGTGCAGGTGGTCACTTTTGAACTCTTTGTATGTTCGTAGGTTTCAGCGAGACTAACGAGCGCTTGCCTCAGATTTATTTGTACAGTTTAACATATATATAGTTTCATTTCCTAATTCTCTTTGGTCCTTTATTTATTAGACTGGCATATTATTTCCTTAATGTACACATACAGCAATTTTTAGGATTTGATAAATCCACCATGCATCCATTTGTGGAGTTCCCCGCTGGGCCTATTAAATCCTGCAATTTGGCGCCAGAGGCTTACCTTTTTAATCGAACGAGCCCTACATTTCTACCACAAATCGGACACTCCTTGACATTGTGGTATGTTTTTCTTATCTTTGCTGGGATTTATATCGGTTACTGGTTTAGCGCGAGTAAGGTCGCTGTCTGGTCGCCACGGTATGTCTTCCAGTTGCATGTAATATTTGAACAAGAGATAATTATTTCCTAGGCAGACATCGACTTTGCAGCTGAGGTTACTATTGCGTAAGTTTGGTAATCAGGTCCCAATCGATGAAAAATTCTTTTTGCTGGTACGTTTTTTTTAGATGGTTTCCTCCTCTATTTCTCGTTCTGCATACATTCATTACGCAATGGGTAGAAATATATCCTATGAATATAACCGGGTTCCTGTTGTTTAAAATGCGTGTGATATTATGGTTTTGGTTAATTACATTTTTATTTTAACGGCGATGTTTACTTTGTCTAATCCTTCCGGGGTCGACGTTCTTCATGATTGTTATAGAGGCTCCTTCGTGATATCCACTTTATTTCTACCGCTTATGGCATCCTAATTCCAGATCTTTACCTCTCATTTGTTCATGATAACTCTGTGATAAGAGATCAATATGTTTCCTTAATTTGTTTTTTCTCTTTCTATCTATTTGCGTTTAGCTGTAAATTTTCAATTCCCTCTCATCCATGGTGTTTGGTGCTGTCCTTTCTCGTTTGTCAGTCCTTTTAATCCTTTTCTTGCCCTTGGTGTTTTGTTTCAGTGTCCTTTTCCCCATCCTGGGCAGACGGGTGGGGACAGAAGATCCCTGGTCCTCTTTTACCCTCCTCCCGAAGGTCCCACCCAGTTTAGCGAGTCAGAGGGACAAGGAATGGCAAAAGCCAACGGGGGAGGATAGGAAGATAAGAAGATGAAAGATGGTGAAAAGGAAAATAAAGTAGTCTAGAAGGGATCGCTGGTAACCTTTTTCCTTTAGTTTGGGATAAAATGAAAGAATGAAATAGTTCCGCTTTGTTTAAACTTACTGCTTAACGTAGAATCCAAACCATTCCGTTTGTCTCTAATGACACTGTTGAGGGTTTGATCTTACCCTCTCTATTTAGTGCTTTCTGGGTTTTTATATCGTGACTTCAACTGTGTGTGATTTTATAGATGGCTTTGTTTTGAGCTTTTCAGAGTTACATTAATCCTGATTTTGTTAAGGTGTTTAGTGTTATGGGAGGGAAGATGAACCCCTTCCTCCTAAGCCAGATAGGTGTTTATTTCGTTTTTGGCGTTTAAGCTCCTTGAGGTTACCTTTAGCTCTAGTACTTTGTCTTCCGATATCTGCTACTTATCCTATCAAGATAGAGACTACAGTCAATTTTCTTATTTGTTATTATTTTACATTTCCTCTCGAATTGGTTGATATTTTCAATCTCTAAAGTTGTTGTCCGTGCCTGAACACTCATATTCCTCTATTGACTGACGTCTAATTGGCTGATGTTTTCATTGAACTAGATATTGAGGCAAGGTGTTGGCAGGTGAGTTGTATATATTGAATAGAGCATGGGGCTGATGAGCCTCCCTATGAGATTCCAGCTCCCAATTCGAACACAGCTCCTTTGTAATTATTGACTACCACTTAAGCTCTTCTCTCTATCAGATAATAGCTTAAAATTCTTTACAAATCATTATCCATCTGAAGGTTTAAGATTCGTATTGCATGCATCTGACCTAGACTATGGCATTGGCTTTATTTATATCTCTTAGGGCCAAATCGATGTATTTTTTCTCTCCTTTATTTTGGCTTTGGCTTTGGCTATCCTTTCTATGATGATGCCGTTACATTGATGTTTCTATGCTTTTACTAATTTTAAACTGGTGTTTATTGTAGAAATCGTTTTCGGTGACATATTCAATAAATCTTCTGTTGAGAATATTCTTTAAGAATTTTCAGATGAAATTCAGCAGTGATGTAGGTCTTTAGCTGGGAAAGAGATTCGAGGGTTTGCCTGGTTTTGGAATCAAGATCATTTAGGCTACTTTGAACTCCTAATATAAGCATCCCGTGTTCAGGCATACAATGAATATTTTCTTCATCAATTCAATGATATTCGGTCCCTTGGTAGGCATCCATCTCGAGATTCCTAAAGCGCCTGGCGCTATCTGCTCGAATGGATTTATATTTCTCTTTATTTCTCTTTATTGATGTTGCTCTTTATTGATGTGGCAGCTGGTCCAAGATTCTCAAGAAACAGACATTCTTAAACTTTTAGAAGCATTTCATATCAATAAATTTAACACCTAATATTAAGATAGAAGTAACTTTGAGTTTTATAACTTTATTTTCATGACACTTTAAAAATTCTTTGATCAGAGATGGATGACATTTCCTTTTTGCCTACCAGTTTACCTGGCTTATCGCTGACCCGCGGGATTAAGGAGTGTCGGGTTTATGGTGGATATCATTATTGAAGTGAGTTTGTTCGGTTTTTGTATTTAACAAGTTTTATCTCTTTCTCTTTTCTTTCAGTTGTACAAAGAGTTTCTTGAAGAGGAGACGTTTGATACAATCTCGAAAACTGTTTTTTGGGGGGTTTTTTTTATTACTTTTGTGCGTCGTTGAATTTATCTCTTTATATATATATATATATATATATATATATATATATATATATATATATATATATATATATACATACATCTTTATATATATATATATATATATATATATATATATATATATATATATATATATATATATATATATATATATATATCTTTATATATATAAATATAAAGAGATCAATTCAACGACCCACAAAAGTAATAAAAAAAACAAAAACAACCAGTTTTCGAGATTGTATCAAACGTCTCATCTTCAAGAAACTCTTTGCACAACTGAAAGAAAAGAGAAAGAGATAAAACTTTCATATATAGTATTTTATCTTTTCTGAGTGCTAGAGAATGATAAAAGGGACTGAGTTATACTGCAAAGAAACAGAAGATCAACGGAATCATTTTTCAGAAGAAAAAATTATTCCGTTTCTTTACATCTGTTGTAATTTATTCATCAAAAAAAGCAAGAACTATTGATTCTTGTCAGTATAATTAATCAATGACTCATTAACTGGGGTTGTTTCAATAGAAAGAAAGGATGTAGTCCAAGCCTTCATTTAGATGAGAACAGAAAAAAATGGAAATATCTCGAGTTTATTCGTTCTTCAGAATTAGTCATCTTGAACTGGATTTGAAAAGCTATACCTTGAAATAATAGAGCGCTTTGGACATTCAGTTAGCTATATGTATAGAATCAAGTGCAGAAAACGTGAATCCTTTATTATAAATACATCCAAGAAAGACAATGGACAGATCCAAAGTTTTTGATAGTTATCTTGTAACATAGGTGCTTGGGGTCTATCCTACTAAATTAGTTCAGTTCTAGACTCGATAATTGCTTTTTTAGTAATTATTTTTTCTCACTGCTTTGGAACAGGCTTTGATCAACAGGAGCAAATTGTTACAAAAAGGCTTAAAGGTCAATATCGCTGAAGCCAAGCACAAAACATCTTATCCTAATTATCATTCGATAAGAACAAGGCCTACATTATATTTCCTAGTGTTTGAAGCGGTTGCCTCGAACCAAATTGACTTTCTCTCTCTCTCTCCCCTCTCTTTCTTTCTCTCTCTCCCCTCTCTCTCCCCTCTCTCTCTCTCTAATTCCCCATTTATTGAGGCTGTTAAAGGCAGCTTCATTTTTTGCTTCTCCAGTTAATTTGTGGATTTGGGGGACATCAAGCAAAACAGTTAAACACCAGATCGATCCTAAAACAACTACTATAAGGTGATCAACGCTTTTGTGTGAGATGAGGTTCTATCATTTTGCTATCTCACTGGCCTGCCATAGAACAATCTCCATGAAAAAATTAGTCGTAAAGTTCTTTAGCATGAAGAGCTGGGTTCTTATTTGGAAAGAGATGGATAGAATGTTGGTTTATGTTGCAATTTATATTTTATCACTTTACTTCATTTTTCTTTTACTCTTTTGAGTATAAATAAGCTCGTTAATGCCATTGCCAACAAAGAAACTAAACTCATCTGAGACTTTGAAGATTTCCTTAAACAATGGTTATAACCAAGAAAATGTTGCTGGCAAAAGATCTCATGCAAATAAAACTGAAATTAGAGAAAGAAAAGTATAAGAGGGGGATTAAGGGACTAAAGGTAAGAGTAGGTACAACTTTTCTGAACTTACCCATTCCGCGGCGGTAAGGAAGAAAAATTAATGGGACTCGATTTTGTGGTAAATAATGTTGATTACATTCACGTTTTTAAACGCAACATAATTGCCCTATAATCTTTTGATATGAGAAGCCGGGTCAAGGTTTTTAGAAATTAAATAAAGTTAGAATATTTATACTCTGCATTATTGGGCATATTGGGCATTTAGATACCTATAAGAGAATAATTCAATTTATATAAATATATATTATGTGGACTGCAATTGATTGCGCGGAAAGTGAAATATATATAAATATATATATATATATATATATATATATATATATATATATATATATATATATATATATATATATATATATATATTATATATATATATATATATATATATATATATATATATATATATATATATATATATACACTTTATATATATATAATAATTTAAAATCACATGACACGTGATATAAAATAGATGTATTTTAAAGGCCCAAAGAAATGTAAACTGATAACACAACCCGGAAAAACACTAAGGAAATTATTACGTGTACCATTAAAGCTTAAGAAAGAAAATGGGAGATATAGTAACAGAAAAATAGGGTAAACTATTTTAGCCGTTATAAGAAAATGAATAAAATAGTTGAATTTTAACCTGTGTCATTAAACGCTCTTCCCATTTTCTTTCTTAAGATTTAATGGTACACGTAATAATTTCCTTAGCGTTTTTCCGGGTGTGTTACCAGTTTTCATTTCATTGGGCCTTTAATATATATATATATATATATATATATATATATATATATATATATATATATATATATATATATATATATATATATAAGAGAATGGAGTAGATTGGAATCACAGATGAGAGTACCAATTGAAATTAAATAAATTCAAAAATGAATTCCTGATAAGTTATGGTTATTAATTTAGATTGAATTCTGGTGTTGAAGTTACTTTGAGTGATTTTCTTAGGGCAACGGTAAGATTCTGCTTCGTTTAAAAACACGTTCACTGCTCCGAACTTTGTTTATCGTTACACCCAAACCTACGGATTTCGGGTTTCTATGCCAAAAACCAAGAACAGCCAACAGAGAGCCTCCTTTTCGACGTATGTGAGATTCCGCTCACTTTCCATCCTGCAGAGTGCTTATTGGGTTTTTTCATGGGTAACTAGCGTTTCACATAAGTGCCAACTACTCTCCTTTCGGAATTTCTTTGGATAATTCATCTTGTCATACCAGATACGAGCTGGTATATAAAGACCGATATAATTCATAAAGGAGGGTGTATTTTAAGTTACATCTCTCTTAGCTAAAGTCAACGGTGCTCTTCTATCAACTAGATCTGTCTTAACCGCAGATCTGGTTGTAATATAGCGCCTTGTTCGCAAATCCTTGTAAAAATAGCGAGCCATAGAGCGTGCTAAGAGACGTGGAGGAAATTAAATCTTCAAAAACCCTGGGTCGCTGTATTCGTGTTGTCATGATTGCTTCAAGTCTGAAGGAACTCGACAGGGATATGTTGGTGTTGATGCAAATAATAACGTTATAGCAGGTCATGTTGTTTGCATGCATTCAGCAAACGAACTTGCGTTTTCCTCTTTTACACTCTATCTACCTTCATAGGAAATATCAGGTGAGATCTTTGAGTTATATCAGAAATGAGATGAGAGGACGCTGGAGACTCCAATACTGCGTTACATTATGACCAAACCTTTGCGAAGGACATATCTCCAAATTCTGAAATCGATTCAAGTCATTTTCTGTCGACTGCGAATTGGACACGACCCCGACATGTGACGCAATCTGATGGAGCAATACTCTAAAGTATTTTGCAAAGTTTACTTGTTCACCCCAGACTGTGCGTTACATTTAGATTAAATATTTCAATATGGGAGAGTTTCAAGTACATGATATTTAACAAAGTGTTGATGAGCGATGTCAATACACCTTGTCTAACTACTGTGCTCCAAATTGTGGTGTTATAGAGTTTTTTGAGGAGGCAAGGCTTCTCTATACTATTAAAAGGTTAAACAAAATTTAAGTGGTGCCTCGCATGAGGTACTTTTTAAGGTTGTAATTATATATAGTTTATTTAAAACAATATGGTTACTGAAAGATAAGCGGGGTAAAATTATATTTTTTAAAACCCAGAGGTATTCAAAATTTGGTCTAGCATAAGTGGCATACTGATTTGTTTGTTTTTACTTCAAATCGAATTTTAGCATATGAAAAAATACATTTTATATTATTTTTAAACATGCGGGACTCCTGGTCGTCAATGGGAATGAAACTGTAATTTATTGGTTAATTTTTAAAGGGCTGGAGATTCAGCACTGGTTTCCGCAACGGTTCTTGGAGATACGAACATGAGCCTGACCTGTAGGTGTCTTCTTGAAGCGTTACTTAGTGTAGTGTAGTGACGGCAGGCAGTTAAGCAATAGGAACTTTGCATTGACTAAGGAGGTTCCGATAAAGAACAAAGAGGAGTGTTTTTTCTCAAGGTTGATTATTACTTTAGCTGAACTTATTTGACAATTTCACAGCTTTCGAATGGTCCGATATCAAACTAGTAACGGGTCTGCCTTTTGAGAATTCTGAAATAAGCTGTTGTTTACAACAATATTTTAGGTATATATATATATATGACAAATTCTGGAACTGAGTGGAGCTAAATTATATTTACCATTTGTATTACATAGGGCGTGACTTATTCCAATCTAACATTACCTCGCATAATCTAGGATTGTTTTAAAATTAAAAACCCAATTAAAACATACTAGCGTGGTACATGAGCATTTTGCTTTATATCTGAACCAATCGTTCCTTTAGGATAAATTTAGGTTTGACAGGATTTGTTCATATGATTCTTAAAGACGAACGGGAAGCTAAGTTGGAGGGAATTTCTTAGCAAGCTGGAGGACCCGAAAAAGGGGCTGGTTACACCATCACAAAGAAATTGCAACTTCAAATGAGGGCCTTTCAATCTAAGGGGGATTTATATTCAACAGGTGTTGGACAGGACATGATGAGAAATTGTCAGAAAGAAGCGTTGTTGTAATGGGGGTCAACTCGTACTACTTGATACTGAATTTTTCTGACTTTGAACTTAAACAATGATTTTAAGGAGCTGAAATCCTCTGGTTTCTTAATAAGAGAGAAATATGTATTTATACTTATGCACACATATATGTTGTATTTAAGTATATTTTATATTCACTAAGGGACAACCATTTTAAGTATACAGTTATACAGAATAACTTATAAAGTCGTAATACAATGCTGGAATTGTGTCTGTCATGAAATTAGTTGCATTTTATTATATTTAAATTACTATTGTTGTTCACATGCTTTATTTAATTAATATTTATTTAAATTTTATTTATGCTGCCTATGTAAGTGGAGCACATTTATACCATTTGAAAATAAATAAGAATATATGTTCAAATATGTTTTAGCAAGTATAAAAGTAAATTTTAATAAATCAAAAAGAACATCTTAACATCACATTCATATGAACTAAAGTTAAAAGTAAAACCTGTTTAAAATTATTAAGAAGAAAAATATCTCTCTATCCCTGCTTTAGTAAGAGCACAATTAGAGTACTGTACCCAAGTTCGGTCACCATCATTCAGAAAAGAAAGATTAAAAATAGTAAAAGGTAAGTATACAAAAATGATGCATGCATTAAGAAAGTATGTAAAACTATGGAACTCGTTTGAAAATTTTAAAACTTTTCAGTTAAGACAGAAAACGCATATAAAGTGAGCTAATTGAAATGTTCAAAAACTTAAAAGAAATAGAAAACGTAGACTAT